>OY288257.1:33534646-34134646 GCA_958450325.1 Agrostemma githago | reverse complement strand
AATCTTGCCAAAAAGGGCAAAGAAAAGAAAAGAAAGAAAAGTGAAAGAAAGAAAAGAATGAAGAAAAAGAAAAGGCACAAAAGCCAAAAAGAAAATAGAAAAGAAGAAAAAGAAATGGCATGGCAACAAATAAAGCAAAAACGTCAAAAAGAAAAGAAAATGCCAAAAGAAAACCCGTCTCACAAAAAGAAATCCTCTCAAAATAAGCCTTTTTCCGACTTTTGCCGTGAAGAGCCTACCAAAGGACCGAGTCCCTAGGAAGGATGATAGCGGCATTAGTCGGTCTTCCCTCATTTTGCATGTTTTCCACCTTTTTACTTGGACTAGTTAGGCGGTTTCGGACACGGGACGACCCTCTTGGCTCACGCTAAAGGGGGCGGGGTCTCACTTACCTACAGTGTCAACTAACACCGTGGTTCTTCACTTTCCACTCCGCCGATCGTCCCGTAGTACGTTTTTAGAAAGTTAGGAGGAACTAGGTAAGTTACCAACGTTTTTATTGCTTGATCGTCATACTATTAGGGTTTAGTTCACCTTGATTTGTATTGCTAGCTTGGGAGCGTTATCACTTACCTCGAGTCCTAAACCGGTGCTTCTTTCACCGCTTTTAGAGGGAAGCGGTATTTCTTTTGTTTTGGGTGCAACCGATTATGTGTTTGTTTGTGTGTTTGTTTGTTTGTGTGTTTTGTGTCTGGTTGCATGCACAGTTTTGTCCCAAGACCCAACTTACCTTGCGGAGTGCACTTGTCCTCTAAGTGCACTCGCGTGAGTTGAAGGGGCGTAGGGTGCGCTAATACCCATTCGGTTAGTGTAGTGGTTAGTATGTGCTTACTCGAGGGCGAGTAAGGGTTAAGTGTGGGGGAATTGATAAGTGTAGTTTGTAATGCCTATTTGTTGTGTTTTGGTCTCTTTTTCCTTGTGGAATCGCTCCTTTGGAGCGATTCATGGGCTTCTTATGCTTCCTTTAGTCCATTTCAGGTTCCCGAGCCCGATTTGGAAGAGTTGGAGTGATTCCGAC
Organism: Agrostemma githago; assembly: GCA_958450325.1. Taxonomy (NCBI): domain Eukaryota; kingdom Viridiplantae; phylum Streptophyta; class Magnoliopsida; order Caryophyllales; family Caryophyllaceae; genus Agrostemma; species Agrostemma githago. The sequence continues at coordinate 34,133,628 of OY288257.1, read as the reverse complement.
TCAATACATACACTTTTTGGAGCCAACGAGATAAAGGAACGATGACTCAAGGCATTGGAATCGACCCCGAGACCCTGGGTTCCAATCCAGAGCCTCCGAGACCCGATCCCGAGTCCCGAGAATCGATGGGCAGAATCGACGGGAAACCCATAAGATACAAGGAGGGACCATAGAGCTCTTATTGAAGGCATACAAGACCCTTCCCGGTCGGGATAATAGCCTTCCCGATCGGGAAGGGAGGCACATTTAGAAGTGCCACTGTGGGCCCTTCCCGGTCGGGTTGAGCCCTTCCCGATCGGGATGGAAGAACCCTTCCCGATCGGGATGATCCGTCCCGGTCGGGATGGGCTACAGCTCACCCGCATTTCTTCTTTTCTTCTCCTTCATTCTTGTACCCATATATATACTCCCTTCTTGTAATTTGAAGACATATTATGTTACCCTACATTAGTTTAAGCCTCCAAAAACCCTAGATTTACTCTCACACATTAATCTTAATCTCTCTTTAATCTTAGTTAATTCTTAGTTAATCTAGAGTAATTAGTTCTTGGGTTAAGGGATTCTTGAAGATTGTTCCAAGATTGACAACCTTGGGATTGTATTTGGGTTTCTCATTAATACAAGTTCTCTTCTTTTTCATCCATTGTTTGTTGGTATAATCTTCTTCTCTTATTTAATCTTGTTCTTAGTTTGTTAATCAAGTTTGAATCTTTATAATTTGTTTATTGTCATTGTTATTGTTCACTATGGATGTTTGGATGTTTATGTTGTTTCCTCTTATTATTGTTAGTTTTTCATTGATAATGAGTGAGTAGATCACTTGTGGGGTTAGTAGGGGGATTAAGGGTAGATTATGGGTGATTAGGGTTGATTAGGGGTAAAGGTTACATCTTTGTTGTTAGACTCATTATAGGCACTCTATGTTTTTGATGTTATGCTTGTGTGAGTTGTAGTGGCCATGCTTCCCATGCTTGTGTTCATCTTCCCATTGCTTGTCTATTGTGTGAGCATGTCGAGAATAGTCATAGTCGCGAGAGCGCCGACTAGGGTCTAAGTTGCGAGAGCCCGGACCCACCTTGACATCGGTTTAAGTTGCGAGACCCCGGACCGACTCTAGTAATTAGGAGGCACCTGCACCCTTGATCACCCAAATCACCCTTCTACTCTTATGAACCCGACCTACCCCACTTCCTTTCCATATTTGATCCATCGTCTTAGTTAGTCATCGTCTTTTTAGTATCGTTTAGCTTCGTTTTAGTCTAGTTCATCGCTAGCTTAGTCATACCTCTTCCACCACCATAGTTTACCATCTATCGCTCTCTTTGTGTTCGTTTGTGTGACTTAGCCTAGTTTTTAGTGGACCTAGTCTAGACCTTACTCTACCGTCCCCGTGGATATCGACCCCACTTTCCCTAGCTACCCACTAGGAATAGTCGGTTTAATATTGACGGTTAGGACCCACGGCAAAACCTTACCATCACATTTTCATTGTGGATCGAGTTGTTCGTTGATAGGTGAACTTGTTCCTCGAGCCTGCGGACAACACTAATCAATTCGGCTACGGGCCCAATGGGCTCAGCTCCTTCGGTAGGGACCGCCTTCTCTACGGTGCTCAGGAGGGTGGATAAAGTCGCTTGATTGGCCTGGATGGCGGCCAGTTGAGTTTCGATCTTGGCGAGAGAGTCTTTCAATTCGTCCATCTTGCGTTGGCGTCTTGTCACGGGTGGCTTGTCTGTAAGAACACCGCGTGATCAGAAACTAGCCCAGAAATCCCGGAATAGAAAGTACATCCCGAAAAAGACTAAAAGGGAAATGACTCGGAAAAGACACCTAGACGGGTAACTTGTGAAATGTGGGCCTTCCTTAGGATTCGGCGGGTGCGCTTAGTGTTGATGGGCATCCCGAAGGTTCACGTGAGACATCCCCAGACTTACAGACTCGATTGTGTTGATGGGCCCTCCATTGTAGGGGTTTGTCCTACGTAGATGGGCCTTGCCTTAGTCTAATAAGGCGGACTGGGATAGGGAAGAAACTCCTGATGTAGGATCGACAGAGCTTCGACGCTAAAGACCTTGACAACTTAAGACACGACCCGACACTGCTAAATACGGGATGTCCTAAGGAGAGGAAGGTTTTGAAAATTGATTGTTTTTGAAAGGGGTCCGAGAAAACTCGGTTGAGGGCCCAGTTTTCGGAAAAAGACGAAAGTGGTATTGGGCCGCGGGTTTCGAAATGACTTTCGAGTTTCGAATCGGGCAGCATACCGTCTAGAAAATAGGCTATTTTGAGTAAAATCATAAGTCCTAAATTCGGTATGTGTCCCGGGTTTTGAAATTGAATAGTTTGAAAAAGATGCAATCTTTGAAAAAAAGACGGTTTTTGAAAACGACTCGGAAACCAAATAGCACGTAGTCACACAAGCATTATAATGACGCCATGTATGCTCTATACTAAGTCTCGGTCGGTCTATAGAGGGTCTATACCAGTGTACATAGTCTAGACGTTGATCGGGACGGACTTCCTAAGTCGAGTTGATCTTAGAACATGCCGCGAAACCCACTCGAATCGACTATGGACAGCTTTTGACATATCCATATTGGAGTACATCAACGGTATAGTGGGACGTCGGTCGAAAGTACCGGCCTGGGAAAATATGGGTTATGCATGAACCGTAAAACTAAAACGCGTATTGTACTAGTCAAACGATTTCTATTCGAGTCTCACCCTGAGGATGCCGATAGTAAGTCACGCATCAGTTAATTCCCAGCGGAGTCGTCAAATTGTGGACATGAGATAGGTCTACCCCGATGCGGCCACGTGCGGGTTTGGGTAGGCGAATGAATCTCCATATGAGAATGGATCAAATTGAAATTTAGGTCTATATGGAGTCGCCACCGAATTTTGTGGTTATTCGGAACCATTCGAGCCCACTCTTTGTCGTATTGGGCCGTATACAAAATATAGCCCATTTCCGATGTCAGAGTTTATTGGGCTCGTCCCTTTGCATTTGATACCGATACCGACATTATCGGATATCGTGTATTTAATGACTCTCGTGCGCCAACGGTTTCGGGCATCCGGAAACCGAGGTTCTGAGTAAGGGGTGAGGGTACGTGTTGGGAAGCCCCCAAAGGATACCCTACCCCGCCCGCACATTAGCGGCCTCTACTAAGAATTCGAAGGACTTTCCAATACGCGCGTTAGTAAAACGGGAAAATGATATGCAACGATTATTTTCCCTAAACATGTGAGTGGAATTGAAAAGGGTTTCTATGTCAATTTAATGCAATTAATTCTACGTCAAAGTGGAATCTTAGCATGCGGGTTCATTTAGTAAAATAAAACGAACAAGAATTAAATTGACAAAAGAAATAACAAACGCGTTAGTAACGATGTAACGATATAACGAATAATAACGGTTTGTGCAAATATGAGATGAGATGAAAAGATGCAAATATGAGATGCATGGTTTGAAAAGATGGTAATACACGTGATTAATTAAACATGCGTTGACCTAAATCATAAATTACTACCGAGTTTGAAAAGAAGAATGTACGACTCGTTGTATCAGTCGTTATGAGGTCACTCGATCGAGTGAACTCTTAAAAGATGATTTTGTTTTGCGTTTTAGACCGTACTTGGCCGAGTTATTGGCCAACTCGGTCGAGTTCATAGCCACTCGACCGAGTCACTGTGAGACTCGATCGAGTGGAGGTTGTAATTGAAATTCTGACTCGATTTTGTGGTGTCACTCGATCGAGTGACTAAGGCACTCGGTCGGGTGGCACCTATACGAAACGAGTTCGCTTGCAATTTTATTATTGATTTTGAAATCGCTTTTGATTTTTGATAATTCAACGATTCTACCAAATCGGACATAAATACTGCACAATTTATGTTCTACTCGGATTTTATAAATTGTCGATTTTGTTGAATCGAATATAAATATTGCGGGATTTATATTCGATTCTAAATTTGAATACTCATAGTATCCCATATTCGATTATCGAATCGATATGGAATACTAGAGTGAAAATAAAAGAAAATAATTTAATTTTAGTCGTCTTAAATTAATTATCGCGATATGGATAAATCGCGTTAATTAATTTATGTGACTAGATTGGTAGATTCGACATCCAATTATGAAATTGGTATCGAATCTAGGGAATCGACTCTTTGCTTGAATTAATGGACTTGATTCCCTCGACTTTTCCGACATCGAAATAAATCCCTAGGGATTGTGATGTCGGATCCGTATCAACGGGTTTCGAACCTTATTAAAATACAATGCTTGTTTTGAAAAACGATGTGATTGTATGATTCGAATGATGATGAAAACGAAGGGAATAACAAATTGTTGTTTAAGTTAACTTATTTCAATAATCAAACGATCGGGGTGATGGGATAAGCGACCGACGACGCGTGTGCAGTACACTTGTATATGCGGTTTTCCTTATCCCACCATCACTCACGTTCGACACAAATCAATAAGTATTTTAATGTTTTGATGTTAATAATATTATCGATATTATGATGCAACGAACAAAATAAAAAAAAGAAAAAAAAAGGACAAAGAAAAGGAAGATGGAAGACGAAGAGAGAAGGAAAAGAGAACGGGGTTTTGACACCCTCAACCTACATGTTGCTTGTCTCGGATCGAACTCGTAACCGTGGCTTTAACACAAGAGTCTTCGAGGTGAATGAAGGTTAAGTTATGGTGGCTCGGGTTTTGATTTTTAAATCTAGGTTTAGGGTTTGCTAATGTGATGCTAGGGTTTGATTAGCGTTGCCGAGTTGTTGTGTGTGTGGGTGTTTAGGGTTCTTGAGGTTGCAAAAAGATGGTTGCATGTGTGTTGCATGGGGTGTATATATAGGAAAAGTTAGGGCACCCGGTTTAGGGTTACTCCACCGAGTAGGAGGTCAACTTGGTCGAGTGGCCCGCTATGCCAGCCGTCAGGCTCGAAATAGGCCCACTCGATCGAGTGGGTGGGTCACTCGATCGAGTGGCCCAGCTGGGTCGCGCAGGTCAGTCTTTTTGACCTTGACTTTGGATGCTTGATGGGTTTTGTGTTTGACTTGGACTTTTGATGATATGAGGGGCTGTTTTGTGTGTCTCGGAAACGACTTTGACCGGGGTTGACCCAATCGCTAAAAGTCGGCTTTTATTTCGGTGTCGGTTTTGGCCCAAATTAGTCTTGTTTGACTCGGAATGATCCACTGGGCCTGGATTTGAGGTTGATTTTGTGAGATTTGTACTTCGCAAGTGTGTTAGCCAGCGATTAATGGATTTGAGCCCGTATCCGAGCGCGTAGAAACACGTTAGCGTCCGATCATCATCGGGTGTTTTTTGGAAACTGCCATAGACACCTGGCGGTCAAAATGCGGGTGTCTACACATTCCCAAAAATCACCCACCCTAAAATTAGCATGCTCGGGTGGTGTACGGTCATCATAATCCTTAAGGTCAAAACAATTCCCAAACTGCTTCAGGCTCAGCGTAAAACTAGTATTCAGTAAACGGAACTCAACAGAAATATCACCAGACCGTCTATTCTTATGTACCTCAAATGAACTCAGAAATTCCAACGTAAGCTGGGTATACGTATTACGACGTATCGTAAAAAATGTACTCATACCAACACCCTTAAACAATAGTTCCAAAGCAGAATCTAAGCCTAAAGTTCGCATAGCATCACGATCGATAAAACGAGTTGGAACAATAGACCGCTTTCTCAAATTTTGAAACCGTACCTTTTGGTCAATAGTGGTAAAAGTTACACCTGGAAAAACTGGATCGGACTCAATGTCGGGTTGAGCATGCTCGTTCTTGGTGCGCTTGTTCCGAGGAGGCATTGCAAATCAGCTGAAAGTAGCAGTTTATGGGGAAAGTTGGGGAAATTTGGAGGAATGAGAGTGAAGAAGGGGAAGATGAAGGCTGAGAATATGGGGAAATTGGGATTTTGGGGGGAGGTGAGAGAGAAGAGAGAGAGTGAGTTGGGAAGTATGAATGAATGAATGTCACGAGGGATTGGGGTTTGGTGGTCTGTAAGGCGACCCGGCCGGTCTGGACCGGCGGCCGGCTGGCCGGCCGTATGAACATTCGAATTTTTTTAATATATATAGTGTGTCTAATAGCCGGCCGGTCTGAACCGGCGGCTTGGCAGCCGGCCGGACTCTCTTTTCCTTCATGGTTTCGAGATTTTTGCTCCAATATCCTCTAATTTCCCATGTACCTCGGCCCCTGAAGTCAATAGGGGGCATGGGGGCAGGTTGAGACGACCTGCTATATTATCACAAACATGGTGCATTTCTCCTCTCTTTTTTTCCTAAAATCTTCAATTCAAGTCATTTCCGATGATTCTGCGCGTCTCCAAAAACATTAGTCCCTACTCTCGTCCTCACTAAAACAACTAAAGGAAAAATAAAAATAAAACGAGAATGAGGGTAATTATTTTCATACTCGGGCTGCCTCCCGGTAGCGCTGGTTTAGAGTCCCGCACGACTTGATGAGTTTCAAGATTTAGTGGAATGAGGGAACGGGATGAAGTTGTATAACTTCAATCGCTCCAATGTGAGATCCTTCATGATATAACTTCAATCGTTGACCATTCACCTTGAATCGTTCACCCGAATAATTCTCGACTTCAATCGAGCCAAATTTACCCACATGGGTGACAGAAAAAGCTCCGGACCAACGAGATTTCAACTTTCCGGGAAACAACCGGAGTCTAGAGTTAAACAATAATACCTTATCCCCCACATTGAATTCACGGTGAAGGATATGTGATAAGTGTAGTTTGTAGTGTCTATTTTACTGTATTTTGGTCCCAATTTCCTTGTGGAATCGCTCCTTGGGAGCGATTTATGGGTTTCTTATGCTTCCTTTAGTTCGTTTCAGGTTCCCGAGACCGATTTGGAAGAGTCCGAGCGATTCCGACTCGATACATACACATTTTGGAGCCAACGGAGTAGAGGAACGATGACTCGATGCCTTGGAATCGACCCCGAGACCTCGGGACCCAATCCCGAGCCTCCGAGACCCGATCTCGAGTCCCGAGAATCGACGAGAAACCCATGAGAGGCAAGGAGGGACCAAAGAGCTCTTAAGGGAGGCCTACAAAGACCCATCCCGTTCGGGATGGCCTCATCCCGTTCGGGATGGCCTCATCCCGTTCGGGATGAAGTGAACATGAAGCGCGGCTACTGTGAGCCCATCCCGATCGGGATGGTCCTTCCCGACCGGGAAGGATGGCCCATCCCGACCGGGACCAAGCCTTCCCGACCGGGAATGGTCAGTTACAGCTCCGCCTTGTTTCTTTCAATTCCTTTCCACTTGTAACCCTATTTATACCCCCCCTCTTGTATGAAGACAAAATCTTATCTTACCCTAGACTAGTTTAAGCCTCCATTAACATTCAAAACCCTAGATTAGTGCTACTCTGATTATTTTAATTCTCTCTTTAATCTTTAGTTAATCATTGTAATTAGTTCTTGGATTAAGGGGATTCTTGAAGATTGTTCCAAGATTGACAACCTTGGGATTTTATTTGGGTTTCTCATTAATACAAGTTTTCATCTTTTCTTCATCCTATTGTTGGTATAATCTTTCTTACTCTTGTTCTTTGTTTATTCAATCTAGTTTCATATTTTCATATTGTTATTGTTATTGTTTGTTTATGATGAATGTTTGGATGCTTGTTCTAGTTTCTCTTGTGAATGTTAGTTTGTCCATGATGATGAGTGAGTAGATTACTTGTGGGGTTAGTAGGGGGATTAGGGGTAGATTATGGATGATTAGGGTTGATTAAGGGAAAAGGGTGAATCTTTGTTGTTAGTCACATTGTGGGCACTCTATGTGTTTGTTGATATGCTTGTATGAGTTGTAGTGGCCATGCTTCCCATACTTGTGCTCATCTTCTCATTGATTGTCTATTATGTGGAAATGTTGAGAATAGTTTAGTCGCGAGAGCGTGGACTAGGGTCTAAGTTGCGAAAGCCCGGACCCACCTTGGCATCGGTTTAAGTTGCGAGAGCCCGGACCGACCCTAGCAACTAGGAGACACCCATTACCCTTGATCATCCCGATTACCCTTCTACTCTTATGAACACGACCTACCCCACTCCTTTCCGTATTTGAGTTCATCCTCCTAGTTAGTCTTCATTCCATTAGTTTCATTGTTTAGTTAGTCTCTAGTGTTAGTCTAGTTCTTATTCCTCCTCCTTCATAGTTTTCCAATTATTGCTTCTTTGTGTTTGTTTGGTAGCATAGTCTTGTTATAGGCCGACCTAGTCTAAACCTAGCCTTACCGTCCTCGTGGATACGATCCCGAATTGCCCTAGCTACCCACTAGGTGTAATCGGTAGTTTATTAACGGTTAGGGACGTGACAAATCCCTACCATCAATTTGGCGCCGTTGCCGGGGACGGTGCATTGTTTAGACTTAGTTTGCTTATTTCTAGACTTAGGTGCCCTTCTTTGTGTTCTCCCATCTTCTCTTGTGAATATTTTCTAGTTTTTCTTCTTTTCTTAGCTTTCTTTTCTCTTTGTCTCTAGTTGTGCTTGTTTATTGTCGTTACCTAGTGCCCATAAAGCACTAGGTGTTCTCACGTTTGTTCTAGTGTGTAGTGTATGCCTAGGAGGGGAGGCGACTTCTATCTCTTTAATCCATAGCCGGAGAGACTCTTTCGAGCCTTTCGCCAACGGACGATTAACCGGGTTAGAATCTCTCAACCAAGTGCAAGCAATACTCATCAAGGGAAAGCTCAAGGAGCCGACTTTAGCGAGTCACCTCGAGAGACGGCCCGAGGGACCTTCATCAATCCCTTCGGTAACTCTTCTTCTCCTAGTTCCCCCTCTTCATCTACATCAACACCGTCTACACCACCATATTCTCCCTTATATCCAAGAATGCTGAAGTTTTCATCTCACTCCACTTTCACGGAAGATGTCTTGTCGGGACCGAGTGCATTACCGGAAGCCTATACCGGGAATTTTGTGGCAAAGACTCAATTTATCCAACTTGTGGAGAGGAGCCCATTTAGTGGTTTGCCCACCGAAGACCCGCACCAACATATGGAGACTTTCTCCGATTATTGTGACGCTATATCTCAAACCGGGGTTACTCAAGATCAAATTCGTTGGGTACTCTTCCCGTTTTCTCTTATTGGAAAAGCGAAGCAATGGATCAAGAGTCTCGATAGGGCAACCATGGGGATCGATACTTGGAAAAAGCTTGCCTTGGCGTTCTACCAAAAGTTTTACCCTCCGGAAAAGACGAATTTGCTTAGGGCCTCCATCACCGGGTTCCAACAAAGGGATGAAGAGAGCCTATATGAAGCTTGGGAGCGGTTTAAGTCTTTAGTAAGATCGTGCCCTCATCATGGACTCTCACAATGGTTCTTGGTGCAACAATTTTGGAATGGTCTTTATGAGGACTCGAGAGCTATTCTTAACATGGGCTCCAACGGTAGGTTTACCGAGGTCGATGACAACCAAACATGGGCGAGAATCGAAGAGATGGCGGTGCATAATTCGCAATACTCTAGGCCTAGGAAGGCACATCGAGGAGGCATACATGAGGTCGATGCTATCACCAAATTAAGCATTGACCTTGGAGCTCAATTGAAAACACACATGGAGACTATTGACAAGAAGCTCCAAAGCCACCTCGACCAAGTCCAAGGCACTAGTTCCTCCCACCATCAACCGATTCAAGAAGTGAATGCGTTGGGGTTTGCACCTCCTTTACCTTACTACGGGATGTGCGATACTTGTGGAATAGTTGGACATGAGCCTATGTATTGCCGTGGAAGTATCGAGCAAGTGAACGCATTCCAAGCGTTTAAGCAAGGTACCTCTTACTCTAATCAATTCCAAGCTTCCCAACAAGTCCCCCAACAACAAGCCTTTCAACATCAACAACAACATCGTCCCTATGTTCCACCTCCCTTAAGGGACAACAACCAATGTTACCAAGGTTACATGGGTAATCCAACACCCTTCAACAACTTCAAGCAAAATAACCAAGGTACCTTCCACAACAACAATCAAGGGTTCCAACAAGGGAACTTCAATCAAGGCGGTTTCAAAGGAAACCAAGGCTTCCAACAACAACAAAACCACAATCAAGGCCTTAATCAAGGCCATTCTCATGGGTTCCAAGGGAACTGTCAACAAGCAACTCAAAATTTGGGATTCCTACTCATTATTATGGCATTCCTCTCGCCATCACCGACACTCCACATAATCCATCATCCCCACCTCGGAATTTCGACATTCAAAAGACTTTGATGGATATGCAACAAGGTCAAATGGAGATGTCAAAAACCCAATAAGAGCTCTTTGCTTATATTCAAGAGGGAAACGCGTCAAGAGATGCCCGTATGAAGATGCTTGAAACCCAAGTATCTCAACTTGCTTCGGGGAGCTCCTCAAGGCAAAAGGGGCAATTACCTTCTCAAGGTGAAACGCCGACATTTGAGCATGTAAATGCTATCACCACAAGGAGAGGTACATCCTATAACCCCCCTCCATATCCTAATGAGCAAGAGCCAACGCAAGAACCGAACATGGAGCTGGCGTCTCCAAATCAAGAAAAGACAAGCTTTGATACTCCAATTGAGGATCAAGTCTTATGGGAGGTCGAGAGACCCCAAGAAGACAAACCTCCCCCTCTTCAAGAGAAAGACAAGGGAAAAAGGAAAGTGTCCTTTGAAGAGTCCACCCCTATTGAGCAAAACAAGTACCAAATCAAGTTGCCTTTCTCATCAAGGCAAATGAAGACTAGGGTGGACACTCAATACGACAAGTTCCTTAGTATTGTGAAGAAATTGGATGTTAGTGTCCCTTTTACCGAGTTACTTACCCAAATCCCGGCATATGGTAAATTCATGAAAGACATCTTGGCTGGGAAGAGGTCCATCGACAAGGAAGAGACGGTAGCGTTCACTAGGGTGGTGAGCGAGCTTATTCAAGGTTCCACGCTTCCGAAGTTGAAGGACCTGGGTAGTTTCTCTATCCCATGCACCATTGGCAATTACAAGATCGAGAGAGCTATGTGTGATTTGGGTGCGAGTGTGAGCATTATTCCTTACACCATTTGTGAGCGATTAGGGATGACGGAGTTGAAATATACGTCCATTACACTCCAAATGGCCGATAAGTCTCTTAACCGACCATTGGGAATGTTAGAGGATGTGCCGGTACAAATAGGGAAGTTCTTCATTCCGGTTGACTTCATTGTGGTCGACATGCCGGAGGATGCTAACACTCCCATCATCCTTGGACGCCCATTTCTACACACCGCCGGTGCCGTGATCGATGTGAAGAAGGGTAGGATTACTTTTCAACTAGGCGACAAGGAGTTAGTGTTCGACCTCCAAGGCAACACTTCGCCTATGACCGAGACATGTAATATGATCCATGCCACGGAAGACATCGATCTAGGGGAAAGATCGGGACAAAGCTTGAAGAAGTACTCCTATGTACTTGAGGACGATGACTCCGATTTGGAGGAAGATGAGTGCCCAAATCATGGGCTTGATGACAAGTTGAAGTGCAATGATAAGAAAGAAGATGAGCCTCCCTTGGGGCCACGGGAAGATCGTTGGACGTTTGGGTATATCCCGAAGGATCGCAAGTACAAGTTCAAGCCATTGAACTTATAGATCGGAATGCCCCGGGAACGTCGATGCAAGGCCTTGAAGAGCCTCGGGATGTGGTCGGTTATATCTCGATCTTGATTGAAGATTTCTCTAGGGCCTTCGACTTGTTCTTACGTGCCCTTGATGGAGATGGAATTGTTTAAGGTTGTTGAAAAAGAATGAAGAGTGCACCACCTTGGTTTGACGGAGTTCCACAAGAACCGTCTCATTGTATATATCTCTTTCTTGTAGCTAGTTGAATTCTTGTGAATTCTTGTTATTTGGGTTGATTGATGAGCGTTGTGAGGGAGAGAGTTTGATGTGTGTTTGAGTATTGATTGATAGGTGAAGTGAGAACGCTCCTAGAGAGGATTGGCGATGATATACTTTGGGTTGTAGGCACGAGGATCGGGTTTTTGAAGCTTTGAGCAAGCTTTTGGGATCATGGACGTTGAAGAAGGCCCATCCCGGCCGGGATGAGGCGTCCCGACCGGGAAGGGTAAGGCTTCCCGATCGGGAAGAGTGCCGTCCCGATCGGGATGGGTGCACCTGTTTTCGAGCATCCTGTGAGTCCGTCCCGACCGGGATGAAGGCGTCCCGACCGGGACGGGTGAGGTAACCCGATCGGGATGGTCCTCTGATTCCCCTTTGTGATTCTTCTTCGCAAATCAAGTCCACCCAACCGTTTTATGCCCCCTCCCAACCTCCCTACTCCTCCTTGTTCCTATCATATGACCCATACACCTCACTTTACACCGAGATCCACATCAAATCCTACCCCCCTCACACCTTTACCACCTTTACCATGCGATGTTATCGAGAATGAAGCGGAAAAGCAATGATGAAGACAAGCAAGCGCCTTTATTGATCTATTAGACGATGGAGAGAGTGAGTTGCTAACCTATGGTATGGCAACTATCCTTTCTTTCCCGTTTTTGTTGTTACTTGTTTTCCTTTGTTTATTCCCTTTGTGTCTTGATGTCATGGTGGCCTTCGAGGCCTTGGTGTTGATTGCTCCCGACTCTCGACGACGTGATTGCGTCGAGAGCCAATCGAAAAATCCAATATTACAAGATTTTCACCCCTTTTTAGGAGTTAGTCGGATTTGGACGGAATCCGGGCTAGGTGACTTGATTACACCTAGCCCTCCCCTCCCATTTCCTTTTATTTCGTTCTTTTTATTTTCTTCCCCCATCCATATCTTTTCTTGTCTCGGCCCATGATGACTTGACTACACCCCGGCCGGACACTTTCTACACTTTTCTTCATCTTCATTTTTGATTTTTAGCTTTATTTTCGTAGTTTCTTTTCTTCTTCTTTTGTCTCTCCGCACACTACGATTGAGCATATGAGGACATTGCTCGATTTAAGTGTGGGGGAGTGATATTCTATCGTAGTTAGTTTTATTTTCTCCTTTTTCGAAAAAACCTTTAAAAACCCTAAAAATTTGAAATTTTTTCACAAAAATCAAAAAGATTCTCTTTTGTGTTTTCATTTTGTGTCTTTGTGTCGTATATTTGTTTGTGTGCGTGTTTTGCCTCCCTTTGTCTTTATAGGTTGCTCTAATCGTCAATGAATTTGGAAAGCTCTAAAAATTTCCGGTAACGTCTTATCCCTTTTTCTCCTTTATTCCTTGTGATGTTTGGAGATGGTTGTGTTCAGGTGTGCTCGGGTGGAGCTTGTACATTTTTGTGGTGGATTTGGTGACTTGTATAGATTATCGGGGTGGTGTTTGTTATTTGTTTGTTTTGTCTTGTTTTATTTTGTCGCCTTTTTGTTTCTTTTCCTTTCGTTCGTTTTCGTTGAGTCTTTGTTTTGTATGTGTATTTGTGTCGTGTGTGTAAACCATTTTCGAAAGCCCGGTTTAGAGGCTAGTGTGTGAGTGTAAATCGAGTCTTGGACCTTAGCCTAGTAGAATGACCCTAAATCAATGAATTCGTTGGTCCTTTACCTTGAGTCCACCTAGTTTACTAGAGATTTACTACGAGATTTGCATTTTGACCATTATGACCACCCACGGTGTGAAAAGGCCTTGGTTACCGAGTCTCGTCCCTTAGGTGACCGTGTCTAGGATTGTTTGATTAGTCCAAGTTCTCCACTTTTTGTGGGTTTGAAGGGAAGGCGCCGTCCCGACTCACCCATTACCCTACCTCCCACACATACCCACACAAATAAAATGCAAATTGTTGATTCTCTCCTTCTTGTTATACATTGAAATTGCCAACAAAGCCAAATCTTGCCAAAAAGGGCAAAGAAAAGAAAAAGAAAGAAAAAAATGAAAGAAAGAAAAGAAATGAAGAAAAAGAAAAGGGCACAAAAGCCAAAAAGAAAATAGAAAAGAAGAAAAAAAGAAATGGCATGGCAACAAACAAGCAAAAACGTCGAAAAGAAAGAAAATGCCAAAAGAAAACCCGTCTCACAAAAAGAAATCCCCACAAAAATAAGCCTCTTTCCGACTTTTGCCGTGAAGAGCCTACCAAAGGACCGAGTCCTGAGGAAGGATGATAGCGGCATTAGTCGGTCTTCCCTCATTTTGCATGTTTTCCACCTTTTTACTTGGACTAGTTAGGCGGTTTTGGACACGGGACGACCCTCTTAGCTCACGCTAAAGGGGGCGGGGTCTCACTTACCTACAGTGTCGACTAACACCGTGGTTCTTCACTTTTCCACTCCGCCGATCGTCCCCTAGTACGTTTTTAGAAAGTTAGGAGGACCTAGGTAAGTTACCAACGTTTTTGTTGCTTTATCGTCATACTATTAGGGTTTAGTCCACCTTGGATTGTATTGCTAGCTTGGGAACGTTGTCACTTACCTCGAGTCCTAAACCGGTGTTTCATTCACCGCTTTTTGAGGGAAGTGGTATTTCTTTTGTTTTTGGGTGCAACCATTTATGTGTTTGTTCGTATGTTTGTTTGTTTGTGTGTTTTGTGTCCGGTTGCACCCACAGTTTTGTCGCAAGACCCAACTTGCCTTGCGGAGTGCACTTGTCCTCTAAGTGCACTCGCGTGAGTTGAAGGGGCGTAGGGTGCGCTAATACCCATTCGGCTAGTGTAGTAGTTAGTATGTGCTTACTCGAGGGCGAGTAAGGGTTAAGTGTGGGGGAGTTGATAAGTGTAGTTTGTAGTGCCTATTTGTTGTGTTTTGGTCCCATTTTCCTTGTGGAGTCGCTCCTTTGGAGCGATTCATGGGCTTCTTATGCTTCCTTTAGTCCGTTTCAGGTTCCCGAGGCCGAATTGGAAGAGTTGGAGCGATTTCGACTCAATACATACACATTTTGGAGCCAACGAGATAAAGGAACGATGACTCGAGACCTTAAAATCGACCCCGAGACCTTGGGACCCAATCCCGAGCCTCCGAGACCCGATCGCGA
The DNA here is from genome assembly GCA_958450325.1 of Agrostemma githago. Lineage (NCBI taxonomy): Eukaryota > Viridiplantae > Streptophyta > Magnoliopsida > Caryophyllales > Caryophyllaceae > Agrostemma > Agrostemma githago. The sequence continues at coordinate 34,118,616 of OY288257.1, read as the reverse complement.
GTCCCGAGAATCGGTGGGAAGCCCACGAGAGGCAAGGAAGGACCAAAGAGTGTTTAAGGAAGGCATACAAGACCCATCCCGTTCGGGATGGCTTCATCCCGTTCGGGATGGGGTGCTACATTAAGAGGGCTGCTGTGAGCCCATCCCGGTCGGGATCATCCCGTCCCGGTCGGGATGACAGGGCCGTCCCGATCGGGATGATCCGTCCCGGTCGGGACCGTGATGCTGCTGCACGACTCTTTTTCTTTCTTCTCCTTCATTCTTGTACCCATATATATACTCCCTTCTTGTAATTTTAAGACATCTTATCTTACCCTAGATTAGTTTAAGCCTCCATTATCATTCAAAACCCTAGATTATTGCTACTCTCATTAGTTTTAATCTCTCTTTAATCCTTAGTTAATTATTGTAATTAGTCTTGGATTAAGGGATTCTTGAAGATTGTTCCAAGATTGACAACCTTGGGATTGTATTTGGGTTTCTCATTAATACAAGTTTTCATCTTTTGTTCATCCTATTGTTGGTATAATCTTTTCATCCTTAGTCTTTATTATTTATTCAAGTTTCTTTCTTATTGTTATTGTTATTGTTATTGTTCTTGTTAATGATAATGGATGCTTGTTTTGTGACATTGATTTCTCTTATGATTGTTGGTTTTCTCTTAATAATGAGTGAGTAGTTTTCTTGTGGGGCTAGTAGGGGGATTAGGGGTAGATTATGGATGATTAGGGTTGATTAAGGGGAAAAGGTTACATCTTTGTTGTTAGTCACATTGTAGGCACTCTATGTGTTTGTTGTTATGCTTGTGTGAGTTGTAGTGGCCATGCTTCCCATACTTGTGTGCATCTTCTCATTGATTGCTTATTTTGTGGAAATGTCGAGAATAGTTTAGTCGCGAGAGCGTGGACTAGGGTCTAAGTTGCGAGAGCCCGGACCCTCCTTGGCATCGGTTTAAGTTGCGAGAGCCCGGATCGACCCTAACAACTAGGAGACACCTATACCCTTGATCACCCCAATTACCCTTCTACTCCTATGAACCCGACCTACCCCACTTCTTTCCATATTTGTGTTAATCCTCTTAGTTAGCCATCATTTCCGTTAGTTTTATCGTTTAGTTAATCTCTAGTGTTAGTCTAGTTCTTACTCTTCCTCTTTAATAGTTTTCCATTTATCGCTTCTTTGTGTTTGTTTGGTAATTTAGTCTCGTTGTAGGCCGACCTAGTCTAAACCTTGATATACCGTCCTCGTGGAATCGATCCCGACTTACCCTAGCTACCCACTAGGTTAGTCGGTGTTTTATTGTTGGCTAGGGACGTGACGAATCCTTACCATCAATTTGGCGCCGTTGCCGGAGACGGTGCATTGTTTAGACTTAGTTTGCTTATTTCTAGACTTAGTTACCCTTCTTTGTGCTCTCCCATCTTCTCTTGTGAATATTTTCTAGTTTCTCTTCTTTCCTTAGCTTTCTTTTCTCTTTGTCTCTAGTTGTGTTTGTCATTGTTGTTGCCTAGTGCCCATAAAGCACTAGGCGTTCTTACGTTTGTTCTAGTGTGTAGTGTATGCCTAGGAGGGGAGGCGACTTCTATCTCTTTAATCCAGAGCCGGAGAGACTCTTTCGAGCCTTTCGCCAATGGACGATTAATCGGGTTAGGATCTCTCAACTAAGTGCAAGCACCACTCATCAAGGGCAAGCCCAACGAACGATGACTCGATGCCTTGGAATCGACCCCGAGACCTCGGGACCCAATCCCGATCCTCCAAGACCCAATCCCGAGTCCCGAGAATCGGTGAGAAGCCCATGAGAAGCAAGGAGGGACCAAAAAGTGCATAATGGAGGCCTACAAGGCTCATCCCGTTCGGGATAAGCTCATCCCGTTCGGAATGTGGTGCACAAACATGGAGGCTACTGACCAGGGCCCATCCCGATCGGGAGGGTGGCGTCCCGACCGGGACCGACCTCGTCCCGACCGGGACCACCCCGTCCCGGCCGGGACGGGCGTGCTGCTGCCGTGCTTTGCTTTCCTTCTTCTCCTTTCATTCTTAAACCCTATATATACCCTTCCCTTGTTTTGTAAAGCATATGCACTCCATTAGACTTTAAACCCTAGACTACTTTAGGTTAGATTAGATTAGATTAGTGTAGCTTAGTCGATAATTAGTAGTTAATCTTAGATTAGTACTTGTATTAAGGGAATTCTTCAAGATCTTCTCCAAGCTTGACAACCTTGGATGTTTGTTTTGGGTTTTCTTCATTAATGCAAGTTTTGTTCTTTCTCCTTCACTAGTTTGGTATAATCCTCTTCTCTTCTACTCTTAATCTTGTTTTATTCATTCAAGTTTGAATCTTTATCATTGTTTGTTCTTGTTCTTGTTAGTTTGGTTGAGTTTGTTTATGTTTGTTTTGTTTCTTATGATTGTTCCTCTTGTTAGTGTTAGTTATAGATTAGATATGTTAGAGTAGTATTCTTTCTAGGGTTAGTAAGGTGATTAAGGTGTTAATTGGGTGATGAAGGGTTTGTTAGAGATGTTGGTGGAAGATTTGGGTTTCCTCTTGTTTGATGCACATCACATGTTTGTTGAATTGCTTGAATGACTAAGTATGTACGAATGCTTATTTTCTTGCTTTTCTTTTGTGGGTATTAGTTTGTTTGTGGGTTCGGTTCCCTCATTAAGTTGCGAGAGCCCGGTGAGGACGACCCCTAGGTCGGTGTAAGTTGCGAGAGCCCGGTTTCGACCTAGGCCTATAGCATGCTAGAACTCCGTTTGTGTTGTGTGTCGCCGAGATGGGTTTTAGGTGGAACCTCTAGGTGAGTCTAAGTTGCGAGAGCCCGGACCAACCTAGATCACCCTACTACCTCCTTCATTCTAGTCCTCCCTTGACCATTCTGTTACCCCTTTGACCCCGACCTAATCCTAGCCCGTTTTCCTTAGTTGTTACCTTAGTCATAGTCTAGTCTCCTCCCTTCTCATTATTCTCTAGCTTAGCTCGTTGACTTAGTCTCGTATTTAGGCAACTTTAGTCTAGGCTATACATTACCCTCCCCGTGGATTCGACCCGACTTGCCCTATCTACCGTAGGAATAGCCGGTTATTTTATTGACGGTTGGGATTCCACGACAAATCCCTCCCATCAATTTGGCGCCATTGCCGGGGACGGTGCTAGTTTAGACTTTGTTTTCCTATTTGCTTGACTTTGTCTTTGTGTTTGTGTTTTCTTTTTTCTTTTGGTTACTTTGCTTCCTGTGTGTGTGATTTATTTCTCTCTTGTCTAGTGCCCAAAAAGCACTAGACTTCTCATGTTTGTTCTTAGTCTACAGTTTGTGCTTAGAGGTGGTGATTATCTTCTTCTTGCAACTCAAAGCCGCTTAAACGGACGGTTGCTAGAATGAGTGGTTTCCAACCGGGTATGGACTACGATTTTCGAGCGAGCATGGGGTTTGATCTAAACTCCACACACTCGGGAGCCGATATAAGCTACCACTCTTCTTCCATGAACCAAGGGTATGACATGACATTCCCCTACCACTATCAAGCTTCTTGGGGTGACTCTAGTGGGTATGAGCCTCAAGGATATGAAAACGGCTACCAACAAGTGAACGATTACCAATCCTATGAGCATGGTGACTATTACTCGAGCTATGATTGTGAACCCACCATGTTCAATCAAGATTCACCGTATGGAAGCCAATACCCCCAAGACCCACAATATTACCCTCCACCCCAACCAAAATATGAACCCTATGACCCACAATACTACCAATCACCCCAACCTAGCTTCCAACAATATGATGCCCAACCCTTTGGGCATCATCAAGATTATCAAGGAGCCTTACAAGACCCCAATGACCACCAATCGTCAAACTTGGAGTTTCATCAATCGATGCTTCAAATGCAACAAGAAATGGCCATCCAATTGCAAAAGAATAGGGAACTCTTGGCCCAAATTCGAAGGGGAAACGAGGCAAGCAATGCTCATTTAAATGCATTATCGGTTCAAACCGTGATGTCTTTATCCCGAGCATCATATTTAGATGGAGGGTGCCCACTTGAGAAAGAGGAGCAACCGAATTACGAAGCCGCCGATGTAGTTCCCTTTGATAGAGAAGTTTGCTTTGAAGAACCTCAATCGTCTACCCAAAAAGAGACGAATGAGGAGATGACTCTTGGTGAAGGCATCGTTGGTGAAGAATTGGAGGAGGATAGTGAGTGGGATGGTTTGGTGGAGTTTGTAGAGTTGTTGGGTGAAATTGTGAGCCTCGAGTTGCCCTTGTCCGAGAATGTGGATAAGCATCAAGAGCCTCTAGAAAGTGAGCCAAGCAATGACTTGGAGGAGATTGAAACCGCCGGTAGAAGTTTCGATCCTATCCTCCAAGATGATGTGGGGCCGAGTGATGAAGATGGGGAACCACCACTTGAGGCAAGTGTGGTGGTGTGCATCGAGGAGATGAGGCCAAAACCGCTTTTTGTGCCTTGTTTCTTGGAGATGAAGCTTGCTTGTGATTGGAGGCAATGCTTAGGGAGGAAGAGTTCGGTGAAGCTCGTAGGATGGATAGACCCCGGAGACAATGTGAAAGATGATAACGGGTCTTTTGAGGATTCCTACTTCTTGCCTCCTCCTTGGAGGCCGTGGAGGTCGGTTAAGCTCGAGCGCTTCTTGGGCCTTCACTATGATGTCGGTAGTGCGTTCGACTTGCTCCTCCATGCCCTTGAGGGCTACGGTTGAAGAATGGAGTCCACCATTCTAGGTTTGATGGATTTCCTAAAGAACCGTCATGTTGTATATTCCCCTCTCCTCATCTTTAGAATACTTGTGTTAGTATTTGTGTAGTTTTGTTTCTCGGTTTTGTTTGTTTTTGTGGGATTCTTGTAATTGATTTGGTATTTTGATGAGCGATGTGAGGGAGTGAATTTGATGTGTACTTTGAGTTTATTGTGATAGGTGAAGTGAAGGTGACTCCTAGAAAGGAGTGGTTAGTGATAGAGCTTGGATCGTGAGTAAAGGAGTCGGTTTTTGGGGTCATGGGAGTCATGAAGACCCTTCCCGACCGGGAAGGGTGTGTCGTCCCGACCGGGATGGGGCCGTCCCGATCGGGATGAGGGTGCCAAAAATCGAGTCCACTGGAGTGTCATCCCGACCGGGACGAGAGCTTCCCGATCTGGATGAGTGAGACTTCCCGACCAGGACCATCCAACCCGACCGGGATGGTCCCTTACTCCTTTTTGGTGCCTCTTCTTCGACATTTAAGCTCACCCATCCATTATATACCCCCACCCAACCTCCCTACCTTCCTTGCTCATATCATACCACCCACATACTTCATTTCCATACCTTCACCTCATTTCCTCCTCACTTTAGACCGATATTCACATCAAATCCCACCCCTCGCCCCATTACTACCTCTACCATGCGGTTTTATCAAGCTTGAAGCGGGATAACAACAAAGACGACAAGCAAGCGCCTATATTGATCATTGAGACGATGGAGCAAGTGAGTTGCTAACCGGTCGGTACGGCAACTATCCTTTCTTTTCCGTCTTTTATTGCTTGTTTTTCTCTTGTTTGCCCCCTTCACCTTGAGTCATGGTATCTTGGTGGCCTTCGAGGCCTCGGTAGTTGTTGCTCCCGACTCTCGATGATGTGACTACATCGAGAGTGATTTCAAAATCCAAATTTTACAAGATTTTCACTTTCTTTTTTGAGGATTTAGTCGGATTTAGGCGGAATCCGGGCTAGGTGACTTGATTACACCTAGCCCTCCCCTCCCATTTCCTTTTATTTCCTTCTTTTTATTTCTTCCCCCATCCATATCTTTTCTTGTCTCGGCCCTTGGTGACTTGACTACACCCCGGTCGGACACCTTCTACCCTTTTCTTCACTCTATTTTTGTTTTTTAGCTTTATTTTCGTAATTTCTTTTCTTTTTCTTTTGTCTCTCCGCACCCTACGATCGAGCATGAGCACATGGCTCGATTTAAGTGTGGGGGAGCGATATTCTAGTATAGTTAGTTTATTTTCGTAGTTTTTCCGAAAAAATTCTTAAAAAACCCTAAAAATTTGATGGGTTGGCCCTGTCATCCCGACCGGGATGGGCTCACAGCAGCCCTCTTAATGTAGCACCCCATCCCGAATGGGATGGGTCTTGTATGCCTTCCTTAAACACTCTTTGGTCCTTCCTTGCCTCTCGTGGGCTTCCCACCGATTCTCGGGACTCGGGATCGGGTTTCGGAGGCTCGGGATTGGGTCCCAAGATCTCGGGGTCGATTCTAAGGTCTCGAGTCATCGTTCCTTTATCTCGTTGGCTCCAAAATGTGTATGTATTGAGTCGGAATCGCTCCAACTCTTCCAATTCGGCCTCGGGAACCTGAAACGGACTAAAGGAAGCATAAGAAGCCCATGAATCGCTCCAAAGGAGCGATTGCACAAGGAAAATGGGACCAAAACACAACAAATAGGCACTACAAACTACACTTATCACGTTACATAGCCTGGATGGCATCCTGCGATATGCGAAAGTGCCATAGGGACAAGTAAACGTGATCTTTTCTTGGTCGGCGGGGTGTATCAGGATTTGGAAAAATCCCGAATATCCATCCAAATAGCAAAAATACTTGTGAGAAGCTAGTCTCTCAAGCATTTGGTCGATAAAGGGCAATGGGAATTGGTCTTTAAGTGTAGCGGTGTTCAACCTTCTATAGTTTATGCACATTCTCCATCCCGTCACAATTCTTGTAGGGATTAATTCATTCTTTTAATTCGGGACCACAGTAGTCCCTCCCTTCTTAGGTACAACTTGTACTGTACTCACCCACTTTGAATCGGGAACCGCATAAATAATTCCCGCATCCAACAATTTCATAACTTCCTTTTTAACAACCTCTTGCATATTCGGGTTCAACTTACGTTGACCTTAGACACAAGGACGATGACCTTCCTCAAGATTAATTCTATACATACAAAAATCGAGACTAATTCCTTTCAAGTCATCAAGACTATACCCCAAAGCTTTCCTATTTTTCTTCAAAACAACTAACAAATCAGAAAGTTGTTGCTCAGTTAAATCAGCACTTACAATCACGGGGAAAATCTTGGTATCGTCTAAAAAGGCATATTTTAGGTGAGACGGAAGTGGCTTACGCTCCGGAACGGATATGTCAATAGAAAATGAGGTGTGTACGATGTTGGTTACATCGACACCTTGCTCCTCCGTGAGCATCCTTCCTTCCAAAGCAGCTTCCAAGGCATCAACAACAGCAGAGTCAATGGAAGCATCACCTGCACACGCTTCCAAACATATCAAAGCCTCTAAGGGGTCCCGTATAAGGGACGCCTCCATAGAATCATGAACTAAGACATCCACAACATCAATCATGCAACAAGAATCCGTTACCATCGGGTTCTTAAGTGTAATATCTAAGCGGAAAAAAATGGTGTTTCCACCCACTTCCAAGGTCAATTTACCGTTCTTGACATCAATCACCGCGCCGGCGGTGTGCAAAAATGGCCTTCCCAAAATTATGGGAATTTGGGTGTCCTCGGCCATGTCAAGGACGATAAAATCAACCGGGATAAAAAAAATTCCAACTCTAATGGGCACGTCTTCTAAAACTCCCAAAGGGCATTTTATGGAACGATCTGCCATCTGCAAAGTTACACTAGTACACTTAAGAGGACCCATATTAAGTTTTTCACAAACGGAGTAAGGCATGACACTTACACTAGCACCTAAGTTACATAATGCCTTATCAATCGATAAGGTGCCAATAGTGCAAGGAATCGAAAAACTAACGGGGTCCTTTAGCATTGGTGGGGCCTTGTTCTGTAAAAATGCACTACACTCTGCAGTAAGAGCGACGGTTTCTACCTCACCAATGCTTCTCTTCCGAGTCAAGATGTCCTTCATAAACTTTGCGTAAGACGGGACCTGCAAATGAGCTCGGTAAATGGGACCGTAACCTGCAAATTCTTCACAACCTCCATGAACTTGCCAAATTGGGTAGCCTCCTTCCGATTCTTCAATCGACCCGGGAATGGTACTTGAATTGTTGGACTAGTCGGGGTGGGAATGGGAGTAGTGGGTGGTGGAACTTGATCTTCACTTGGAGTTTCCACAATAACGTCCTCACTGACATCTTCCACTAGAACCTCCTCCTCCTCGGCCGGTGTATCGTCTTTAGGCATCGACGGACCCTCATAGTGTGTGCCACTACGAAGAGTGATCGCATTAGCCGTATCATGCTGTTGATCACCTTGAGAAGGGAGTTTACCTTGTTGACGCGTTGCTTGTGACGCGGCAAGGTGTCCCACTTGGTTCTCCAAATTCTTGATGGCATTATCCTTAGCTTGATCATTCTTTTGTATTTGTGCCATCATAGAGTCCTGGGTCTTGGCCATCATCTGCATCATACTACGAAGCTCAGCCATTTCATTAGAACTCGAAAAAGAAGAAGAATTACCTTGAGCTTGTGCTGAGGATTGGCCAAAATTCTGCTGACTAGTACCGAAATTTTGGTGAGAATTCCCGAAGTTCTGATTAGTATCGCCAAAATTTTGTTGAAGTTGACCCGAGTGAGGTCGCTGCTAAAAATGTCCCTGATTTTGGAAATTCTTTTGATTACCGAAAATCTGCTGGTTCTGCTGGTTCTGAAAATTCCCTTGATTATGGAATTGCTGCTGGTTCTGAAAATTTCCTTGATTTTGGAAATTCTGCTGATTCAAGAGATGCTGCTTTGGTGGGGGTACATAAACTGGTGTAATAGGCGGGTTCGAGACATTAGTACTCCTGTAAGACAAAAGAGATGCATCATAGCCTGGTTGGTTCATATATGGATAACGTGGACGCATAGAATGGAACGCATTCACCTGTTCTATGGAGCCTAGGCAATCCTGAGCTTGATGGTCCGCGGCACCACAACGCATACATGCATACTCTTGCATGGCATGTACTTGTTGCATGCCTCCTCCCCCTTGAGAATTTGACACTTCAAATGCATTAAATCTTTTAGCCAAAGCGGCTAATTGAACGGCCACGGTATTAGAGGACCCACTTTCACGGGAGTTTGATCGAGTATTACCACGTGGATTACCCCATCGGGAGTGGTGAGATGCCATCTATTCTATTTTTTGCCAAGCCTTATCATCATCCACATTACATTGGAAACGCCCATTGCATGCCGAATCAAGTGTACTCCTGCAATCATCATACAACCCGTTATAAAATTGATTACAAAGAAACCAAACCTGAAAACCATGGTGCGGGCATTCCTTCACAAGCTTCTTGAACCGCTCCCACGCTTCATGAATATTCTCGTTCGGAGTTTGACGAAAATTTGTGATTTGACTCCGGAGCATGTTCGTTTTTTGTGGAGGGTAATAATGCTTGTAGAAGGCAAGAGCAAGAGAATTCCAGTAGGTGATCCCCTCGGTGACTTTAGCAAGATCGGTTATCCACTCCCTAAGCGGAATCCCGTAGTGAGAACATGAAGAGCATCTCCAGGACTTCTTCTTGAGTTACCCCGGCCGGAAGTGGAATCGTGGAGCAATAGTCGGTAAAAATCCTTATATGCTTGTGAGGATCCTCCTTAGGGTCACCACCAAATTGATTCTTCTCCACCAAAGTGATAAAGGCGGGTCGAATCTCAAATGTACCTTGAGTGGCAGTTGGTCGCTTAACCAACTTAGGAAGAGTAGTTTGCTCGGGCTCCGAATGACTAGAAAGCTTCGGCATTTTTATGATCGGAGGAGGTGGTAAAATGATCTCGGACTGAGATTGATGTTCCTCTTCAAAGGACTGATTCTCAGCTACAAATTCAGTATGAATAGCTTCCAAAGTCGCAAGATCGGGAGCTGCGGAAATCTCTCTCCAAAACTGTCGTCGCCTACGAAAGGTTTTCTCGGGTTCAGGATCGAACGGAGTAAGCTCTGATGACCGGAAAGACCTGGGCATAAGCAAAACTACATATGGGAATGACAACTCACCTAACCCACGAGACTCACCCAATCCACAAAACTCACCTAACCCACAAGAGCCTAACCCACGAGCAAAGGCGTTTTTTGACATGTTGAACGCTTCGGAGAAACCGTTATACGGAGGGTGCGATGTGACTTTGTTAGAAGTCGCATCTATGGTAGTTAGCCTTAAATGTGAGTTCAACCTACCCTTTGCTTGTGTCGATGGTATTGCTGCCTTGCTCGATAGAGTTATCCCAAAAGACAATATCATGACCCGAACTTTCTACACAACCTTAAAGGTTGTGAAGGGCCTTCAACTCCCGCATCAAAAGATTGATGCTTGTCCAGATGGATGCATGTTATTTTGGAAGGACGATGCGATGCTTGATGAATGTAGGAGATGTGGTAAGGGTAGGTAGGGGAGACATGTGAGTTGTGCGGTCTTGAGTCGTACCTGTATAAGTTACATAAAACTTTGCATGCAACACGTAGGTAAAACACGACTCGCGCTGGGGAAAATGATTTTTGCCGCATTTTGAGATCGAAGTCCTGAAAGCAACTTACGTGCTAGGAGATAGGTTTTCAAAATTGAAATTTGTCCTTGTCGAAAAGGATTTTCTCAAATGGCTAAGTTTTACAGATTTCAAAGCGAGAATTTGAAGAGAGAGGTATACCGACAGACTCGACTCTGGACATAACAGGACGAGTTGACAGACACGACCGGACTCTCGAGGGGTTGGACCGTGACTCGGTAGGGGAGTGGGCCGCCTAAGATGCCAAGACTCTTTATGAGACTGTTTCCGTAGCCTAGGCAAGTGGCAACATGGTCGAACATCGAAATGGGAAAGATGTTATGAGACTGTTTCCGTATGACAGGGCTTAGTAGCAGCAATGCCGTAGACTGGTGCTCTTTTGAATTTTTGATTTTAGGGTACATCCCCAAAGTGGTTATTGCTTCGAGTCTTGACAGATTCTCGTCTTCGACTGAGCCGAGTACTAAGACACACTATAGAAAGGTGGCTAGATTTTTGAAAAGTATTTGGATTATGTGAGCGGATGGAGAACTTCTGCCTACGAGAAGCCCCCCAGGACGACAAAGCTAGCTGCTGAGAACATGACAGTGTCGTGACCGGAATGATGGTGCTTTTTGAATGTGTGTAATGTGGGTGGTTGTGCCTCTGTTGAAAGGTTGCCTACGTATTCACGTGTAGTGAAATCAAACCATGTCGTAGTTCAGTGATTGAAAGATATGTTATGGTGCCTAGTTTATTAGGGCTTTGTGTGTAACTAGCCTGTATTGACGGTGTAGGCTAGGCGCATTTCTAATGATGTCTTGATGAAAGGGCTAGAATGGTTAGGATGTTGATCCTGTGACTGTGAACGTTTTCCGGGATAGCCCCCAGAGGTGGTGTGACCTATTTGGGCATGTTCTATGCCGATCGCAGGTTGAGTTCCCGTGTTTGGGGCTGGTAACTGGTTTGGATAATTTTAGAAATGTGGTGCTAGGAAGTAAGTGGCTTTGATGTTTCGAAATCTGGAGCTCGATTTTGTGGAGCTAAGGTTTCGAGGGTAAGATATTGTAATGCGGTAGGTGTATACACCCACATTTTGACTGCAAGATGTCTATGGTAGTTTCCAAAAAACACCCGATGATGATCGGACGCTAACGTGTTTCTACGCGCTCGGATATGGGCCCAAAACCATTAGTTGCTGGCTAATCCACTTACGGGGTACAAATCTCACAAAACGGACCTCAAATTCAGGCCCAGTGCGTCGTTTCCAGTCAAACAACACTAATTTGGGTCAAAACCGACACCGGAAATAAAACCGACTTTTAGCGATTGGGTCAACCCCGGTCAAAGTCATTTCCGAGACACACAGAAAACAGCCACACAAAAATCAAAAAGTCCAACTCAAAAGCAAAACCCACAAAATATCCAATTCAAGATCCAAAGCCCGGACCAGTCGATCCAGCTAACCCACTCGGTCGAGTGTCAGCTCCACTCGATCGAGTGGGCCCTTATTCAAGCCCGGCTACAGGCGCTTGGGCCACTCGACCGAGTCAAGGGGATACTCGGTCGAGTAACCCTAGACGGGGTACATGGGCAATGCCTATATATACACCCCCATGCACACACTTCAACACAACTTTTTTGAAACTCTAATTTTACCCTAATCAAACCCTAATACTACACTAGCAAACCGTAAACCTAGCTTTAGGAATTCAAAACCCTAAACCACCAAAACTCAACCCTACATCTCGAAACTCTCGTGCAAGCGGCCACAACGAGTCCCGTCCGAGCATAAGAAACATGTAGGTTGAGGGTGCCAAAACCCGATCTTTTCTCTCTTCTCCTTCTCTCTCGCGTCGCATATCCTCTATGTCGTCGTCGTTGTCTCGTTTTTTTTTTTACATTATTCGCGTCCTAGTATCTTTAATATCACTAGTATTAAAAGACACTAAAATACTTGTGAATTTGTGTCGAGTGTGAGTGATGGTGGGATAAGGAAACCAGAATATACAAGAGTACTGCACTCAGCGTTGCCGGTCGCTTATCCCATCACCCCGATCACTTGATTACTGAAACAAGTCAACCTAAATAATAGTTTTTATTTTCGTTCTCGCTATCATTCAATCAAAACCTATTTTTCAAAACAAGTGTCTTTTTTAATAAGGGTCGAAACCTGTTGATGCGGATCCGACATCACACAATTCGTAAGAATTAATCATGATGTCGGGATGCGGAGGGAATCAAGTCGAGTTTATTTAATTCAAGTGTCGATCTTTAAGATTCGATACCAATTTCATAATTGGATGTTGAATCTAATGATTTTGTCAAATAAATTAATTAACACAATTTTCGTTGATGCTAATATAGATGTCCTCTAATTCAATCGAATTAATTACGACATCAATAAACGCGGAGAAAATATCTATTGTGCTAGTTAATTTACAACGACTTATAGCATTTAAATTCAAATTTCACTCTAGTATTCGATACCGCTTCAATAAGCGGATATCAGGTACCACGAGAATCATAGATATGAGTTGGACATAAATTATACAATATTTATGCCCAATTCATCGAATCATCAAAATCAAAGAGCAATTTCAAAATTTATAACGAGTTGCAAAACGAACACTGGTTCGTACAGGGGGCACTCGACCGAGTGCCTGGCCCACTCGGTCGTATGGCACCCCAAAACCAAAACAGAATGCTTTTTCAACTTCCACTCGGTCGAGTCTCGCAATGACTCGATCGAGTAGCAACGTACTCGGCCGAGTTGGTCAATAGCTTTCATGACAACCACTCGGTCGAGTTTCGCAATAAATCGATCGAGTGGCCGTGTACTCGGCCGAGTTCCCTCATAACTCGGTCGAGCGCCATCACGAAATCCGGACATAAGCCTTTTTAGCGATCCTCTCGGTCGAGTCTCGCAGTGACTCGGTCGAGTGGCCCCTTATCACGACAATACCGTGAGTCTTACATCCTTTTTCTAGTCTCGACAATGTTTTTTTGTGACGTAGGTCAACACGTGTCAATCAATCACGTGAATATCCTTTTTCAAAAACCATACGACATCTTATTTACATCATTCTATATTTGTGCAAACCGTTAATATCGTCATACCGTTACTAACCGTTTGTTCTTTTGTCGATTTAATTCTCGTTTATTTTATTGTACTAAAATGAACCCGCATGCTAAAATACAACTTTGACGTTAATTTTAGTTGCATTAAATCGACATAGAAACCCGTACAATTTCATTCACATGCTTAGGGAAAACAATGTTTGCATAACATGTCATCGTTCAACTAACGCGCGTATTCAAAAATCATTCGATATCTTAGTAGAGGTCGCTAATGTGCGGGCGGGGTTGGGTGTCCTTTGTGGGCTTCCCAACACGTACCCTCACCCCTTACTCAGAACCTCGGTTTCCGGATGCCCGAAACCGTTGGCGCACGAGAGTCATTCTATACACGATAACCGGTAGTGACGGTATCGGTATCGAAATGCAAAGGGACGAGCCCAATAAAATCTGACATCGGAAATGGGCCGTATTTTGTATATGGCCCACTACGACATAGAGTGGGTTCGAATGGGCCCGAACTCCCACAAAGTTCGGTGGCGACTCCACTTCGATTTAAATTTCAATTCGATCCATTCAATGTCGGTGGCGACTCCATTCTATCCACTTCGATTTAGATTCATTCGCCTCCCCAAACCCGCGCGTGGCCGCGTCGGGGTGGACCTATGTCATGTCCACAATTTGGCGACTCCGCTGGGGATTAACTGATGTGTGACTTACCATCGGCATCCTCAGGGTGAGACTCGAATAGAAATCGTTTGACTAGTACAATACGCGTTTTAGTTTTACGGTTCATGCATAGCCCATATTTTCCCGGGCCGGTACTCGCGACCGACGTCCCACTATACCGTTGATGTACTCCAATATGGATATGTCAAATGGTGTCCATAGTCGATTCGAGTGGGTTTCGCGGCATGTTCTAAATTCAACTCGACTTAGGAAGTCCGTCCCGATCAACGTCTAGACTATGTACACTGGTATAGACCCTCTATAGACCGACCGAGACTTAGTGTAAAGCATACATAGCGTCGTTATAATGCTTACGTGATTATGTGCTACTTGGTTTCCGTGTCGTATTCAAAGTTCCGAAACTTCAAAAATCCATCTTTTCAAAAAATATCAAATTTTCAAAAACTCGGAAAGCTTATGCTTTAACTCAAAACAAGCCTATTTTCTAGCCGGCATGCCGCCCATTTCAAAATTCGAACTTCCGATCCAGCATTCGATTTTCGAATTTTCAAAAATTCAATTTCAATATTCAAATCTTCGAGATGCCGTTTTTGATTTTCAAATCTTCGGGATCTCATCTTCAATTTTCAAATCATCGGAAATTCTTTTTTCCGACATTCAAATTTTCAATTTTCAAGATATCCAATTTCAAAACCGGGGACACATACCGAATTTAGGACTTATGATTTTACTCAAAATAGCTTATTTCTAGCCGGTATTCTGCCCATTTCAAAACTCGAAAATATTTTCGAACTTTCAAATTTGGGGCCCGATGCACTTTTTGATTTTTTTGAAAAAATCGGGCCCTTCCCCGAGTTCTCTCGGATCTTCCAAAAAATTCATTTTCAAAACCTTCCTCTTCTTAGGACTTCCCGTATTTAGCAGTGTCGGGTCATGTCATAAGTTGTCGAAGTCTTTAGCGTCGAAACTCTGTCGATCTTACATCACGAGTTTCTTCCCTATCCCCGTCTGCCTTATTTGACTAAGGCATAGCCCGCCTACATAGGACATACTCCTACAAAGGAGGGCCCATCTACACAATCGAGTCCAAAGTTTGAGAAATATCTCACATGGACCTTCCTTCGAATAGGATTCGGCCCACATGCCGAATTCTAAGGGAGGCCCACCTTTCACAAGTCACCCTTCTAGGTGTCTTTTCCGAGTCAACCTTTTACAAGGCATAGCCCTACAACAAAAGGTTCGTGGTCCTTACGTCTAAGGGTCACTCGTCCGACACTCGAGTCTTAACAAAATTATCGATCCCACTTGGGGGCTACCCTTCGGCAGAGCGATCAATCATGGTTGCTCTAAGGGTCATGTCTTACACGTGTTGTCTCACATACCCCATTTTTGAGTCACTTAGATGCCACACCATCTGAGTCCTTAGTCTCACTTGGGGGCTATTCTCTGACGGAGTGAGTAATCACAGTCGCTCCGAGAATCGTACCCTACACATTTGTCTTAGGAGAGTCTAACCTGAGTTAAACCAGAGTCGTCTCTCCTCCCACGCTATTTCCTATGCCTTGGCGTATTTGAGTTCCGAAGCAACTTTTCTGATTACGCGGCATTCTTACAGAAAGGCCACCCGTAACTAGAAGCCAACGCAAGATGCAAGAAACCTTGGACGAACTGAAAGCCTCACTGGCTAAGATGGAGGCCCAATTGACGGCCATCAGGACCGACCAAACGACCCTTGCCACCTGTTTGAGTGTCGTGGAGAAAGGGACTCTTGTTGCTGGATCTGAGCCCACCGGGCCCATAGCTGAACTAATCAGCATTGTTCGCAAACTGGAAGAGCAGGTCCATTTGTCAACAAACAACTCGATCTATACCAAAAATGCTAGCTCTTATTCGCCTCTAAATGACGGGCTACCTTCTAACCTCAACCTCACGGGAATTCCAATGTTTGAGGGTACTGAAGACCCGGTCCACCACATCCGGGATTTCAAAGATTTTATGGCCTTCAAAGGGGTGAAGTCCACCATATTTAAGCACTTATTCTCTTCCTCCCTCGAAAAGCATCCCAAGGCCTGGTACTACAGGCTCGATTCCAAGAAATATAAGACTTGGGATGATGTGGCGACTGAATTTGCTCGGAATTACGCCGATAATACCGAGACCCAGACTACAATGCGTACTCTGGAAGTGATGGCCCAAGAGCCCAAAGAAGGGTTCACCAAATATCTCCAAAGATGGCGGACCGAAAGTGTGAAGTTGGTAGATAAGCCCAACGAGAAGACACTAGTGGAGGCGTTCATCAACAACCTCCTACCTTCCTACCACGTCCATCTTAGGTATGCCGGCATTTCAAACTTTACTACCGAAATGGGCATTAGGATTGAAGACGATCTTCGACATAATGAAGATCCGGGTGAAGCTTCTACTGAAGGCTATACTGGACATCAACTCGAGTCCTTAGAAGCCGACGACTAATGACAACATCATCCGAGAGTCCGGATTTGGTTTAAGTCTAAGTCTGAGTCCGAGTCTAGGATACCCTACATCCTCATTTCCAAGTCAGAGTCGGAGTCAATTGTATTCTGTCATCGTTTTCAAAATTCAATAAAATCAGCTTTCAGTATACTTTCTCATATATACTTTCCTTATGTGTTTCCGAGAACATGATGAACACCGTCATACACTGTGAGCACACACACGTGACTATTATAGGCACATCTATAATGACTGCAGGAAACTGAGCCCGAGTTTTCCTTTTACCTATTCCTTGTCTGGTACAGAAAAGCCACATAACTACCCTTAGCAGGAGCGGTATCGAATCCTATGACAAATCTAGGTAGTCTTCTAGTCTGGGTTAAAGACGGGAGGCAAGCCCATTTCCCATAGTATAACACCCCTCCAATGAGACTGACCAATTCCTACCTTAGGTGTTAGTCTGACCAACAAAAATTCAAAAAACCCATGACCGGGGCTAAGAGGTCAACCAACATTCAAAAAACCCATGACCGGGGCTAAGAGGTCAACCAAAATTCAAAAACCCTATGACCGGGGCTAAGAGGTCAACCAACATTCAAAAAACCCATGACCGGGGCTAAGATGTCAACTAACATTCAAAAAACCCATGACCGGGGCTAAGAGGTCAACCAAAAGATATTCAAGAACCCATGACCGTAGTGAAAACGGTCAATTTCAAAATTATCAGTACTCATACCATCCAATAGGGGAGTTACAATCAAGCTGGTTAGCTAACACCACACTCAACCTTCCCACATTACAACCCTCAAGACCTTCCCGAGACCTAGGCTAGAGGAAGCCTGGAATGTTGAGGTTAGGGCCAGACTTGGAAACCATATCCCGCATTATCAAACCCGCTCAACCGAAGTCTGAGTCATTTTTACTCGACTTCCCCCCTTTCCTACCACATTACAATACCTTACCCTCGAAGCCTTAGCTCCACAAATCAAGCTCCAGATGTCAAAACATCAAAGCCACTTACTACCTAGCACCACATTTCCAAAAACATCCAAACCAGTAACCAACCCCAAACACGGGAACTCAACTTGCGGTCGGCATAGAACATGCCCAAATAGTTCACACCACCTCTGGGGCTATCCTGGAAATCGCTTACAGTCACAGGATCAATATCCTAACCATTCTAGCCCTTTGATCAAGACATCATTGGGAATGCACCTAGCCTGCACCGTCAATATGGTTAGTTACGCACAAAGTCCTATTAGACTAGGCACCATAGTATATCTTTCAATCCACTGAACTACGCCATGGTTTGATTTCACTACACGTGAATACGTAGGCAGCCTTTCAACAGAGGCACAACACTCACATTGACACACATTGAAAAAGCACTATCATTCTGATCACGACACTGTCATGTTCTCAGTAGCTAGCTTTGTCATCCTGGGGGCTTCTATTAGACAGAAGTTCTCCTTCCACTCACATAATCCAAATACTTTCAAAATCTAGCCTCCTTTCTACAGTGTGTCCTAGTACTCGGCTCAGTCGAAGACGAGAATCAGTCAGGACTCGAAGCAATACCCATTTTGGACTGTACCCTAAAATCAAGAAATCCAGAAGGGCACCAGACTAAAATAGTCTCATTACAGACTACTGCAAGTCCCCTATAGCATATTTATCCCATTTTGATGTACGACCGTGTTGCCACTCGCCTAGCCTACGGAATAGCGCAACTTTAGAGCCTCGTCATCTTAGGTGGCCCATCCCCCTTACCGAGTCCCGGTCCAACCCTTAGAGAGTCCAGTCCGTGTCGGTCAACTCGTCCTGTCACGTCCAGAGTCGAGACTGTCGGTAGCCCTCTCTCTTCAAATTCCACTTTGAAATTTCCAAAATTTAGTCATTTGAAAAAAGTTCCTTTTCGACAAGGTCAAATTTCGGTCTATTTAAACTGAAAATTTCTTTTCTACCCCTTTCCATTTTGAAAACGTAGCCCGTGAGTGCTTTCAGGATTTCAATTTCAAAAATTCCAAAAATTCAAAAAAAAAAAAAATCATTTTTTCCCAAGCGCGAGTCATTTTTCTACCTACGTGTTGCATGCAAAATTTTATGTAACTTATACAGGTACGACTTAAGTAGGGACATGCAACCCACTGTATCTCCCCAGCGGAAAGCCCCAGGCGGCATTTTCCCCGGAATAGAACGGGATGGGCCCACATATAGGCGCACCTAGGACTTATGCGACAAGTCCGATTCCCCACGGAGGTATTATCATCAGCTCAGGTATGACTCCTATCTTATGGCTGGCGAGCCCTTCACGCGAGTCTAATGGACTATAAACGACCCGATCGGAAGTCTACCATGTCTTAATTGACTTTGTAGCTACTCTGACTTTCGCCTTGTCCAGCCTCAGTCAGAGTGAGGGCTCTGTAGACACCCGCATTTTGACTGCCAGGTGTCTATGGTAGTTTTCAAAAAACACCCGATGATGATCGAACGCTAATGTGTTTCTACGCGCTCGGATATGGGCCAAAAACCATTAGTTGCTGGCTAATGCACTTACGGAGTACAAATCTCACAAAATGGACCTCAAATTCAGGCCCAGTGCGTCGTTTCCAGTCAAACAACACTAATTTGGGTCAAAACCGACACCGGAAATAAAACCGACTTTTAGCGATTGGGTCAACCCCGGTCAAAGTCATTTCCGAGACACACAGAAAACAGCCACACAAACATCAAAAAGTCCAACTCAAAAGCAAAACCCACAAAATATCCAATTCAAGGTCCAAATCCCGGACCACTTGATCCAGCTGACCCACTCGGTCGAGTGTCAGCTCCACTCGATCGAGTGGGCCCTTATTCAAGCCCGGCTGCAGGCGCTTGGGCCACTCGACCGAGTCAAGGGGCTACTCGGTCGAGTAACCCTAGACGGGGTACATGGGCAATGCCTATATATACACCCCCATGCACACACTTCAACACAACTTTTTCGAAACCCTAATTTTACCCTAATCAAACCCTAATACTACACTAGCAAACCCTAAACCCAGCTTTAGGAATTCAAAACCCTAAACCACCACAACTCAACCCTACATCTCAAAACTCCCGTGCAAGCCACTACGAGTCCCGTCCGAGCATAAGAAACATGTAGGTTGAGAGTGCCAAAACCCGATCTTTCCTCTCTTCTCCTTCTCTCTCGCGTCGCATATCATTTATGTCGTCGTCGTTGTCTCGTTTTTTTTTACTTTATTCGCGTCCTAATATCTTTAATATCACGAGTATTAAAAGACACTAAAATGTTTGTGAATTTGTGTCGAGTGTGAGTGATGGTGGGATAAGAAAACCCGAATATACAAGAGTACTGCACTCAGCGTTGCCGGTCGCTTATCCCATCACCTCGATCACTTGATTACTGAAACAAGTCAACCTAAATAATAGTTTTTATTTTCGTTCTCGCTATCATTCAATCAAAACCTATTTTTCAAAATAAGTGTCTTTTTTAATAAGGGTCGAAACCCGTTGATGCGTATCCGACATCACACAATTCGTAAGAATTAATTATGATGTCGGGATGCGGAGGGAATCAAGTCGAGTTTATTTAATTCAAGTGTCGATCTTTTAGATTCGATACCAATTTCGTAATTGGATGTTGAATCTAATGATTTT
Organism: Agrostemma githago; assembly: GCA_958450325.1. Taxonomy (NCBI): domain Eukaryota; kingdom Viridiplantae; phylum Streptophyta; class Magnoliopsida; order Caryophyllales; family Caryophyllaceae; genus Agrostemma; species Agrostemma githago. Next base: position 34,098,257 of record OY288257.1, on the reverse strand, counting down.
GTCAAATAAATTAATTAACAAAATTTTCGTTGATGCTAATATAGATGTCCTCTAATTCAATCGAATTAATTACGACATCAATAAACGCGGAGAAAATTTATATTGTGCTAGTTAATTTACAATGACTTATAGCATTTATATTCAAATTTCACTCTAGTATTCGATACCGCTTCAATAAGCGGATATCGGGTACGACGAAAATCATAGATATGAATTGGACATAAATTATACAATATTTATGCCCAATTCATCGAATCATCAAAATCAATGAGAAATTTCAAAGTCAATAACGAGTTGCAAAACGAACACTGGTTCGTACAGGGGGCACTCGACCAAGTGCCTGGCCCACTCGGTCGAGTGGCACCCCAAAATCAAAACAGAATGCTTTTTCGACCTCCACTCGGTCGAGTCTCGCAATGACTCGATCGAGTAGCAACGTACTCGGCCGAGTTGGTCAATAGCTCGATCGAGTAGGGTCCAAATACGAGACATAATACTTTCATGACAACCACTCGGTCGAGTTTCGCAATAACTCGATCGAGTGGCCGTGTACTCGGCCGAGTTCCCTCATAACTCGGTCGAGCGCCGTCACGAAATCCGGACTTAAGACTTTTTAGCGGTCCACTCGGTCGAGTCTCGCAGTGACTCGGTCGAGTGGCCCCTTATCACGACAATACCGTGAGTCTTACATCCTTTTTCTAGTCTCGACAATGTTTTTTTGTGACTTAGGTCAACACGTGTCAATCAATCACGTGGAATATCCTTTTTCAAAAACCATACGACATCTTATTTACATCATTCTATATTTGCGCAAACCGTTAATATTGTCATACCGTTACTAACTGTTTGTTCTTTTGTCGATTTAATTCTCGTTTATTTTATTGTACTAAAATGAACCCGCATGCTAAAATACAACTTTGACGTTAATTTTAGTTGCATTAAATCGACATAGAAACCCGTTCAATTTCGTTCACATGCTTAGGGAAAACAATGTTTGCATAACATCTCATCGTTTAACTAACGCGCGTATTCAAAAATCATTCGATATCTTAGTAGAGGCCGCTAATGTGCGGGCGGGGTTGGGTGTCCTTTGTGGGCTTCCCAACACGTACCCTCACCCCTTACTCAGAACCTCGGTTTCCGGATGCCCGAAACCGTTGGCGCACGAGAGTCATTCTATACACGATAACCGGTAGTGACGGTATCGGTATCGAAATGCAAAGGGACGAGCCCAATAAAATCTGACATCGGAAATGGGCCGTATTTTGTATATGGCCCACTACGACATAGAGTGGGTTCGAATGGGCCCGAACTCCCACAAAGTTCGGTGGCGACTCCACTTCGATTTAAATTTCAATTCGATCCATTCTATGTCGGTGGCGACTCCATTCTATCCACTTCGATTTAGATTCATTCGCCTCCCCAAACCCGCGCGTGGCCGCGTCGGGGTGGACCTATGTCATGTCCACAATTTGGCGACTCCGCTGGGGATTAACTGATGTGTGACTTACCATCGGCATCCTCAGGGTGAGACTCGAATAGAAATCGTTTGACTAGTACAATACGCGTTTTAGTTTTACGGTTCATGCATAGCCCATATTTTCCCGGGCCGGTACTCGCGACCGACGTTCCACTATACCGTTGATGTACTCCAATATGGATATGTCAAATGGTGTCCATAGTCGATTCGAGTGGGTTTCGCGGCATGTTCTAAATTCAACTCGACTTAGGAAGTCCGTCCCGATCAACGTCTAGACTATGTACACTGGTATAGACCCTCTATAGACCGACCGAGACTTAGTGTAAAGCATACATAGCGTCGTTATAATGCTTACGTGATTATGTGCTACTTGGTTTCCGTGTCGTATTCAAAGTTCCGAAACTTCAAAAATCCATCTTTTCAAAAAATATCAAATTTTCAAAAACTCGGAAAGCTGATGCTTTAACTCAAAACAAGCCTATTTTCTAGCCGGCATGCCGCCCATTTCAAAATTCGAACTTCCGATCCAGCATTCGATTTTCGAATTTTCAAAAATTCAATTTCAATATTCAAATCTTCGAGATGCCGTTTTTGATTTTCAAATCTTCGGGATCTCATCTTCAATTTTCAAATCATCGGAAATTCTTTTTTCCGACATTCAAATTTTCAATTTTCAAGATATCCAATTTCAAAACCGGGGACACATACCGAATTTAGGACTTATGATTTTACTCAAAATAGCTTATTTCTAGCCGGTATTCTGCCCATTTCAAAACTCGAAAATATTTTCGAACTTTCAAATTTGGGGCCCGATGCACTTTTTGATTTTTTTGAAAAAATCGGGCCCTTCCCCGAGTTCTCTCGGATCTTCCAAAAAATTCATTTTCAAAACCTTCCTCTTCTTAGGACTTCCCGTATTTAGCAGTGTCGGGTCATGTCATAAGTTGTCGAAGTCTTTAGCGTCGAAACTCTGTCGATCTTACATCACGAGTTTCTTCCCTATCCCCGTCTGCCTTATTTGACTAAGGCATAGCCCGCCTACATAGGACATACTCCTACAAAGGAGGGCCCATCTACACAATCGAGTCCAAAGTTTGAGAAATATCTCACATGGACCTTCCTTCGAACAGGATTCGGCCCACATGCCGAATTCTAAGGGAGGCCCACCTTTCACAAGTCACCCGTCTAGGTGTCTTTTCCGAGTCAACCTTTTACAAGGCATAGCCCTACAACAAAAGGTTCGTGGTCCTTACGTCTAAGGGTCACTCGTCCGACACTCGAGTCTTAACAAAATTATCGATCCCACTTGGGGGCTACCCTTCGGCAGAGCGATCAATCATGGTTGCTCTAAGGGTCATGTCTTACACGTGTTGTCTCACATACCCCATTTTTGAGTCACTTAGATGCCACACCATCTGAGTCCTTAGTCTCACTTGGGGGCTATTCTCTGACGGAGTGAGTAATCACAGTCGCTCCGAGAATCGTACCCTACACATTTGTCTTAGGAGAGTCTAACCTGAGTTAAACCAGAGTCGTCTCTCCTCCCACGCTATTTCCTATGCCTTGGCGTATTTGAGTTCCGAAGCAACTTTTCTGATTACGCGGCATTCTTACAGACAGGCCACCCGTAACTAGAAGCCAACGCAAGATGCAAGAAACCTTGGACGAACTGAAAGCCTCACTGGCTAAGATGGAGGCCCAATTGACGGCCATCAGGACCGACCAAACGACCCTTGCCACCTGTTTGAGTGTCGTGGAGAAAGGGACTCTTGTTGCTGGATCTGAGCCCACCGGGCCCATAGCTGAACTAATCAGCATTGTTCGCAAACTGGAAGAGCAGGTCCATTTGTCAACAAACAACTCGATCTATACCAAAAATGCTAGCTCTTATTCGCCTCTAAATGACGGGCTACCTTCTAACCTCAACCTCACGGGAATTCCAATGTTTGAGGGTACTGAAGACCCGGTCCACCACATCCGGGATTTCAAAGATTTTATGGCCTTCAAAGGGGTGAAGCATATTTAAGCACTTATTCTCTTCCTCCCTCGAAAAGCATCCCAAGGCCTGGTACTACAGGCTCGATTCCAAGAAATATAAGACTTGGGATGATGTGGCGACTGAATTTGCTCGGAATTACGCCGATAATACCGAGACCCAGACTACAATGCGTACTCTGGAAGTGATGGCCCAAGAGCCCAAAGAAGGGTTCACCAAATATCTCCAAAGATGGCGGACCGAAAGTGTGAAGTTGGTAGATAAGCCCAACGAGAAGACACTAGTGGAGGCGTTCATCAACAACCTCCTACCTTCCTACCACGTCCATCTTAGGTATGCCGGCATTTCAAACTTTACTACCGAAATGGGCATTAGGATTGAAGACGATCTTCGACATAATGAAGATCTGGGTGAAGCTTCTACTGAAGGCTATACTGGACATCAACTCGAGTCCTTAGAAGCCGACGACTAATGACAACATCATCCGAGAGTCCGGATTTGGTTTAAGTCTAAGTCTGAGTCCGAGTCTAGGATACCCTACATCCTCATTTCCAAGTCAGAGTCGGAGTCAATTGTATTCTGTCATCGTTTTCAAAATTCAATAAAATCAGCTTTCAATATACTTTCTCATATATACTTTCCTTATGTGTTTCCGAGAACATGATGAAGACCGTCATACACTGTGAGCACACACACGTGACTATTATAGGCACATCTATAATGACTGCAGGAAACTGAGCCCGAGTTTTCCTTTTACCTATTCCTTGTCTGGTACAGAAAAGCCACATAACTACCCTTAGCAGGAGCGGTATCGAATCCTATGACAAATCTAGGTAGTCTTCTAGTCTGGGTTAAAGACGGGAGGCATGCCCATTTCCCATAGTATAACACCCCTCCAATGAGACTGACCAATTCCTACCTTAGGTGTTAGTCTGACCAACAAAAATTCAAAAAACCCATGACCGGGGCTAAGAGGTCAACCAACATTCAAAAAACCCATGACCGGGGCTAAGAGGTCAACCAAAATTCAAAAACCCTATGACCGGGGCTAAGAGGTCAACCAACATTCAAAAAACCCATGACCGGGGCTAAGATGTCAACTAACATTCAAAAAACCCATGACCGGGGCTAAGAGGTCAACCAAAAGATATTCAAGAACCCATGACCGTAGTGAAAACGGTCAATTTCAAAATTATCAGTACTCATACCATCCAATAGGGGAGTTACAATCAAGCTGGTTAGCTAACACCACACTCAACCTTCCCACATTACAACCCTCAAGACCTTCCCGAGACCTAGGCTAGAGGCAGCCTGGAATGTTGAGGTTAGGGCCAGACTTGGAAACCATATCCCGCATTATCAAACCCGCTCAACCGAAGTCTGAGTCATTTTTACTCGACTTCCCCCCTTTCCTACCACATTACAATACCTTACCCTCGAAGCCTTAGCTCCACAAATCAAGCTCCAGATGTCAAAACATCAAAGCCACTTACTACCTAGCACCACATTTCCAAAAACATCCAAACCAGTAACCAACCCCAAACACGGGAACTCAACTTGCGGTCGGCATAGAACATGCCCAAATAGTTCACACCACCTCTGGGGCTATCCTGGAAATCGCTTACAGTCACAGGATCAATATCCTAACCATTCTAGCCCTTTGATCAAGACATCATTGGGAATGCACCTAGCCTGCACCGTCAATATGGTTAGTTACGCACAAAGTCCTATTAGACTAGGCACCATAGTATATCTTTCAATCCACTGAACTACGCCATGGTTTGATTTCACTACACGTGAATACGTAGGCAGCCTTTCAACAGAGGCACAATACTCACATTGACACACATTGAAAAAGCACTATCATTCTGATCACGACACTGTCATGTTCTCAGTAGCTAGCTTTGTCATCCTGGGGGCTTCTATTAGACAGAAGTTCTCCTTCCACTCACATAATCCAAATACTTTCAAAATCTAGCCTCCTTTCTACAGTGTGTCCTAGTACTCGGCTCAGTCGAAGACGAGAATCAGTCAGGACTCGAAGCAATACCCATTTTGGACTGTACCCTAAAATCAAGAAATCCAGAAGGGCACCAGACTAAAATAGTCTCATTACAGACTACTGCAAGTCCCCTATAGCATATTTATCCCATTTTGATGTACGACCGTGTTGCCACTCGCCTAGCCTACGGAATAGCGCAACTTTAGAGCCTCGTCATCTTAGGTGGCCCATCCCCCTTACCGAGTCCCGGTCCAACCCTTAGAGAGTCCAGTGCGTGTCGGTCAACTCGTCCTGTCACGTCCAGAGTCGAGACTGTCGGTAGCCCTCTCTCTTCAAATTCCACTTTGAAATTTCCAAAATTTAGTCATTTGAAAAAAGTTCCTTTTCGACAAGGTCAAATTTCGGTCTATTTAAACTGAAAATTTCTTTTCTACCCCTTTCCATTTTGAAAACGTAGCCCGTGAGTGCTTTCAGGATTTCAATTTCAAAAATTCCAAAAATTCAAAAAAAAAAAAAAATCATTTTTTCCCAAGCGCGAGTCATTTTTCTACCTACGTGTTGCATGCAAAATTTTATGTAACTTATACAGGTACGACTTAAGTAGGGACATGCAACCCACTGTATCTCCCCAGCGGAAAGCCCCAGGCGGCATTTTCCCCGGAATAGAACGGGATGGGCCCACATATAGGCGCACCTAGGACTTATGCGACAAGTCCGATTCCCCACGGAGGTATTATCATCAGCTCAGGTATGACTCCTATCTTATGGCTGGCGAGCCCTTCACGCGAGTCTAATGGACTATAAACGACCCGATCGGAAGTCTACCATGTCTTAATTGACTTTGTAGCTACTCTGACTTTCGCCTTGTCCAGCCTCAGTCAGAGTGAGGGCTCTGTAGACACCCGCATTTTGACTGCCAGGTGTCTATGGTAGTTTTCAAAAAACACCCGATGATGATCGAACGCTAATGTGTTTCTACGCGCTCGGATATGGGCCAAAAACCATTAGTTGCTGGCTAATGCACTTACGGAGTACAAATCTCACAAAATGGACCTCAAATTCAGGCCCAGTGCGTCGTTTCCAGTCAAACAACACTAATTTGGGTCAAAACCGACACCGGAAATAAAACCGACTTTTAGCGATTGGGTCAACCCCGATCAAAGTCATTTCCGAGACACACAGAAAACAGCCACACAAACATCAAAAAGTCCAACTCAAAAGCAAAACCCACAAAATATCCAATTCAAGGTCCAAATCCCGGACCACTTGATCCAGCTGACCCACTCCGTCGAGTGTCAGCTCCACTCGATCGAGTGGGCCCTTATTCAAGCCCGGCTGCAGGCGCTTGGGCCACTCGACCGAGTCAAGGGGCTACTCGGTCGAGTAACCCTAGACGGGGTACATGGGCAATGCCTATATATACACCCCCATGCACACACTTCAACACAACTTTTTCGAAACCCTAATTTTACCCTAATCAAACCCTAATACTACACTAGCAAACCCTAAACCCAGCTTTAGGAATTCAAAACCCTAAACCACCACAACTCAACCCTACATCTCAAAACTCCCGTGCAAGCCACTACGAGTCCCGTCCGAGCATAAGAAACATGTAGGTTGAGAGTGCCAAAACCCGATCTTTCCTCTCTTCTCCTTCTCTCTCGCGTCGCATATCATCTATGTCGTCGTCGTTGTCTCGTTTTTTTTTACTTTATTCGCGTCCTAATATCTTTAATATCACGAGTATTAAAAGACACTAAAATGTTTGTGAATTTGTGTCGAGTGTGAGTGATGGTGGGATAAGAAAACCCGAATATACAAGAGTACTGCACTCAGCGTTGCCGGTCGCTTATCCCATCACCTCGATCACTTGATTACTGAAACAAGTCAACCTAAATAATAGTTTTTATTTTCGTTCTCGCTATCATTCAATCAAAACCTATTTTTCAAAATAAGTGTCTTTTTTAATAAGGGTCGAAACCCGTTGATGCGTATCCGACATCACACAATTCGTAAGAATTAATTATGATGTCGGGATGCGGAGGGAATCAAGTCGAGTTTATTTAATTCAAGTGTCGATCTTTTAGATTCGATACCAATTTCGTAATTGGATGTTGAATCTAATGATTTTGTCAAATAAATTAATTAACAAAATTTTCGTTGATGCTAATATAGATGTCCTCTAATTCAATCGAATTAATTACGACATCAATAAACGCGGAGAAAATTTATATTGTGCTAGTTAATTTACAATGACTTATAGCATTTATATTCAAATTTCACTCTAGTATTCGATACCGCTTCAATAAGCGGATATCGGGTACGACGAAAATCATAGATATGAATTGGACATAAATTATACAATATTTATGCCCAATTCATCGAATCATCAAAATCAATGAGCAATTTCAAAGTCAATAACGAGTTGCAAAACGAACACTGGTTCGTACAGGGGGCACTCGACCAAGTGCCTGGCCCACTCGGTCGAGTGGCACCCCAAAACCAAAACAGAATGCTTTTTCGACCTCCACTCGGTCGAGTCTCGCAATGACTCGATCGAGTAGCAACGTACTCGGCCGAGTTGGTCAATAGCTCGATCGAGTAGGGTCCAAATACGAGACATAATACTTTCATGACAACCACTCGGTCGAGTTTCGCAATAACTCGATCGAGTGGCCGTGTACTCGGCCGAGTTCCCTCATAACTCGGTCGAGCGCCGTCACGAAATCCGGACTTAAGACTTTTTAGCGGTCCACTCGGTCGAGTCTCGCAGTGACTCGGTCGAGTGGCCCCTTATCACGACAATACCGTGAGTCTTACATCCTTTTTCTAGTCTCGACAATGTTTTTTTGTGACTTAGGTCAACACGTGTCAATCAATCACGTGGAATATCCTTTTTCAAAAACCATACGACATCTTATTTACATCATTCTATATTTGCGCAAACCGTTAATATTGTCATACCGTTACTAACTGTTTGTTCTTTTGTCGATTTAATTCTCGTTTATTTTATTGTACTAAAATGAACCCGCATGCTAAAATACAACTTTGACGTTAATTTTAGTTGCATTAAATCGACATAGAAACCCGTTCAATTTCATTCACATGCTTAGGGAAAACAATGTTTGCATAACATCTCATCGTTTAACTAACGCGCGTATTCAAAAATCATTCGATATCTTAGTAGAGGCCGCTAATGTGCGGGCGGGGTTGGGTGTCCTTTGTGGGCTTCCCAACACGTACCCTCACCCCTTACTCAGAACCTCGGTTTCCGGATGCCCGAAACCGTTGGCGCACGAGAGTCATTCTATACACGATAACCGGTAGTGATGGTATCGGTATCGAAATGCAAAGGGACGAGCCCAATAAACTCTGACATCGGAAATGGGCCGTATTTTGTATACGGCCCACTTCGACATAAAGTGGGTTCGAATGGGCCCGAACTCCCACAAAGTTCGGTGGCGACTCCACTTCGATTTAAATTTCAATTCGATCCATTCTCATATGGAGATTCATTCGCCTCCCCAAACCCGCGCGTGGCCGCGTCGGGGTGGACCTATGTCATGTCCACAGTAGGAAATTGGGAAGCCAAGTAAAAATGACTCGAACTTTGATCGGGTTAGGTTTGATAATGCGGGATCTAATTTCCATGTCTGTCCCTAAAGGTTAGGGTGTATCCTATGGAGCTTGAATCCTCAAAATTCCGGGCTGTCTCTTAGCCTGGGTCTCGAGAAGGTCTTAAGGGTTGTAATGTGGGAAGGCTAGATTTGGTGTTAGCTGACCAGCTTGATTGTTTCTTCCCTATTGGATAGTATGGGTTTTGATAATTTTTGATTGACCGTAACCCGGTCAAGGGACTTTTACTTGAGTTGACCGTTGACCACCGCCATGGGTATTTGAATTCTCTTTTTTGATGACGGCCTGCTTTTTTATTTCGGCCTTTTGCTTTTTTTTCTTGGACTTTTGATTTTTTTTTTGTCCAGCTTTTTCCTTCTTCATTTTTCCGTTGGTCAAACTAACACCTAAGGTAGGGATTGGTCGATCTTATTGGAGGGGTGTTTATTGTGGGAAATGGGCTTGCCTCCCGTCTTGAACCCAAACTAGGAGACTACCTAGATTTGTAGTAGGATTCGATACCGCTCTTGCTAAGGGTAGTTATGTGGCTTTCTATGTCAGACATGGAACAGGTAAAGGAAAACACGGGTCTCAATATCCTGCAGTCATTATAGATGTGCCTATAATAGTCACGTGCATGTGCTCACAGTGTATGATGGTGCTCGTCATGTTCTCGAAAACACATAAGGAAAGTATATATGAGAAATAGAAAAGCTGATTTTATTGACTTTGAAAAGAGGACAGAATACAAATGACTCTGACTCTTGATTTTGAAATGAGGATGTAGGGTATCCTAGACTTGGACTCGGACTTAGACTCGAGTCAAATCCGGACTTTCGGATGCTTGGATGGTATATGTTCTTTTTTGGTAAGGTCCTTGATTAGAGAGAACAACGGGTGCCACGACTCGCCTAAACTCGGCTTTGTGCAAATGCAAGAGAGGGAGTCGAACTAGACATGGCCCAGGGTGACGGGATGACAAAGACTCTTGGACCGGGATACTCGAACGTTGATGTAAACGAGGTAACGACTCTGGCTTGGACTCGACCATGAGACTTAGGGTGCATGAGGGCGAGTCCGAAAATGGGGCGACCGTGTTCGACTGCTCGGATGGAGGACAACCCCCGAGTAAGGCTAAAGACTCATATGGTGTGACATCTAAGTGACTCAAAAGTGGGGTACGTGAGACAACACGTGTAAGACATGACCCTTAGAGCAACCGTGATTGATCGCCCTGCTGAAGGGTAGCCCGCGAGTAGGAACGAAGGTTGTGTTAAGACTCGAGTGTTGGACGAGTGACCCTTAGACGTAAGGGTCACGAACCTTTTGTTGTAGGGCTACGCTTTGTAAAAGGTTGACTCGGAAAAAAAACTTAGACATGCGACTTGTGAAAGGTGAGTCTCCTCTAGGATTCGGCTATGTGGGCCTGGTCCTGTTTGAAGGGAGGTTCACGTGAGACATTCCCAGACTTTGGACTCGATTGTGTAAACCGGCCAACCTTTGTAGGAGTATGTCTTACGTAGGTGGGCCTTGCCTTAGTCAAGAAAGTTCGAAAATATTTTTGAGTTTTGAAATGGGCAGAATACCGGCTAGAAATAGGCTATTTTGAGTAAAATAGTAAATCCTAAATTCGGTATATGTTCCGGGTTTTGAAATTGGATATTTTGAAAGGATGCAATTTTTGAAAATGACGGTTTTTGAAAAACGACCTTAGAAACCAAGTAGCATATAGTCACGCAAGCATTATAACGACACCATGTATGCTCTATACTAAGTCTCGGTCGGTCTATAAAGGGTCTATACCAGTGTACATAGCCTATCCGAGAATCGGGGCGGACTGCCTAAGTCGAGTTGAGCTTAGAACATGCCGTAAAACCCATACGAGTCGACTATGGACACCTTTGACATATCTAATTTGGACTACGTCAATAGTATAGTGGGATGTCGGTCACCAATACCGGCCCGGGAAAATATGGGGTTATGCATGAACCGTAAAACTAAAACGCGTATTGTACTAGTCAAACGATTTCTATTCGAGTCTCACCCTGAGGATGCCGATGGTAAGTCACGCATCAGTTAATCCTCAGAGGAGTCGCCAAATTATGGACATGACATAGGTCAGCCCCGACGCGGCCACGCGCGGGTTTGGGGAGGCGAATGAATCTCCATATGAGATGGGTCAAATTGAAATTTGAATCGAAGTTGGAGTCGTCACCGAACTTTGTGGGAGTTCGGGCCCGTTCGAACCCACTCTATGTCGTAGTGGGCCGTGCACAAAGTACGGCCCATTCCGATTTCAGAGTTTATTGGGTTCGTCCCTTTGTATTTTGATACCGATACCGACATTATCGGATACCGTGTATTGAATGACTCTCGTGTGCCAATGGTTTCGGACATCCGGAAACCACGGTTCTGAGTAAGGGGTGAGGGTACATGTTGGAAAGTTCACAAAGAACACCCGACCCCGCCCGCACATTAGCGGCCTCTAATGATTTTAGAATACGCGTGTTAGTAATTCGATGAATGATATGCAAACAATTTTTTTGACTAAACATGCGAATAGTTGAATGGGTTGCTATGTCGATTTAATGCATCTAATACTAACGTAAAAGTTATATTTAGCATGCGAGGTTCGTTTTAGTATAATAAAACAAACAACGAAAATAAATTGCTAAGACAAAGAACAAACGTGTTAGTAACGGTTTGCAAATTGAATAAATGATGTAAATATGATGCGATGCATGGTTTTGAAAAGATAAATCACGTGATAGACTTGACACGTGTTGACCGAAGTCATAAAATATTTATCGACACCCGAAACATGCTGAAAGTCTTGCTGTTTTGCTAAATCAGGAGCCACTCGATCGAGTCATTGCGGGACTCGACCGAGTGGTTTCGAAAAAGGCTTTTGTCTTGGTTTTTGGGGTATCACTCGATCGAGTGGGCTAGGCACTCGCTCGAGTGCCCCCTATACGAGCTATGGCTCGTTTTGCTTTTGATTTCGAAATTGCTTTTTGAAAAATCGATAAATTTGTTAAGTCGCGTTAAAATATGATGCAATTTATATTCAACTTAAATATTGATACTCGTAATATTCGATGTTTGATTATAGAATCAATATCGAATATTTAGAGTGGATTTTGAACAAAAGTTGTTTAGAAAATCGTTTTGAATGTTGTTAAGACGAGATAATTCCTCCACATTGTAATATAGTAATTACTAGGTTTCAATGGTATTATGCTTAACATGTTTTGATGATTGATACCTTTAGATCCGACATTCGACTATAGAGTCGATATCGTATCCTAGGAAATAATGTTGTTTGAAAATAGTACGATAATATCGTTATTAGAAACGAGAAAAGAAAAAAAAATGTGATGATGAAAAAAAACGAAAAAAGAGAAAAAGACGAGAAGGAGAAGAAGAAAAGAGATAGAACGGGATTTTGTAACACCCTCAACCTACATGCTTAATTATCTCGAAAACGGACTCGTAATAGCGGCCTAGGCGCGGGAGCGTTAAGATGTATATAGGTGAGTTATGGTGTGTATGGCTAGGGAGGGGATTTGGCGAGTTTGCTCTCGGGTTTGTATATGGTTTGCCTAAAATTGCCTAGAATTTCGGCTTGTGAATGGTCGGGTATCTTGTAGGATTTCTAGGGGGAAGATCGGAATATAATATGCCTAGTATTGCTGGAATTCCGGGTTGTAATTATTTTTTTTTTTGATAAATTGTGATTCTATATATATCAGGATAACAAGAAAACGGATTTACATGGGAAGATAATCAAATACTCCGACAATTGTCTAAGCTATATCTCATAACATTAGACTGACCAAATGCTATTTTAAAACCAAATACATCGCAGCCCAGGCATTAATGCTAAGCTCCTGTTTTTCGCCTCCTTTCTAATCAGCTCGGCTAATCTCTCAGGTCGGAGCAATATTCCATCTATTCTCGCAGTATTCCGTTGCCTCCATAAATGATAGAAGCACGCTGCCAAGATCATAGCATCCAATTTCCACTTAGGGGTGTCTCGATTTGTATTGTACATGGCATTCATCTCCGGGACTCGTTCGTACCATAATTCAATCTTTTCCTTCACATTGCTGCTGTACGAGCATTCAAAGAAGATATGCTCAATCGTTTCAACAGAAACCCCGCACAAACAACATAAATTGTCATGGGAGCAGCCGCGGCTGAACAATTTTGCCTTAACATTCATACCTCCCATCATGGCCATCCACATGACCATAGAATGCTTCGGTATATTCCATTTGGACCAAACAATATCCTGCCATTTACAGGCTGGGTGCTTCACTCCCATCCAATCATAACAGGCTTTTATCGAGAATGTTTGCAACCTGCTCCAAGCCTTATTCACATATGCCATCTTCACTGTATCTTTAACCTTGTATAAACTCCTCCATGACCAGTTATCGCTAAGTTTGGGGCTGTAATTGTCCCAATCCGCCCCTTTGAGATACACCTGATTAATCCATCTGATCCAAAGTTTATCGGGTTGAGTATATACCCAATCCACAATTTTAGCAATTGGTGCGTGGTTCCAAATTTTCGGGTTCTTTACATTCAGTCCACCTTCTTTTCTCGGAGCAGTGATCCTTTCCCAAGATACGAGTGGAGTTCGTTGATATTCAGAGCTACCCGACCAAAGGAAATTCCGACAAATCGCTTCAATTTTCTTGATAACACTAGCAGGTAGTATAAAAATTGATGCCCAGTATGAATACAACGTGTTCAAAACCGAGTTGATTAATGTATTTCTACCTGCGTATGATAGCTTCCGAGCACCCAAACTCCGAATTCTTGCTGACATCCTATCTGCAATCAGTTTGCACTCCGTTTTAGTCAGCCGCCCCGCTTTGATTGGTATTCCCAAGTATCGGAATGGCATACGCCCTTCAGAGAAGCCTGTCACAGATAAAATGTCACCCTCAAGTTCTTCCGTCATACCATTGAAATACACCTCCGATTTTCCCGCATTCTTCTGTAATCCCGTCGTGCTATAAAACGTGTTGAACGCTCTCATAAGAAGAATAATCGAATGGGCATTACCCTTGCGAAACATAAGTAGATCATCGGCAAATATTAAGTGTGTAAGCCGGCTTTCCTTACAAAGCGGATGATATCTAAAATTCTGGTCTTTCGTAGCATATTTCAGAGTACGGGACAGGTAGTCCATGCACAGAGTGAAGAGCAACGGGGACATTGGGACATTCCCGTTCAACGATAAGGAGAAAGAGGTGGAAGACACACACTCCATAACCATATTAATAAATCGTACAGGAAACTTGAGGGCATGCATGACTTGCTCGATGAACTCCCATTCAACCGAGTCATAGGCTTTTTGCAAGTCTATTTTAAACATGCATCTAGAAGAGGTGTCTTGTCTCTCATACATCTTGACAAGATCCTGGCGAATAAGAATATTTTCAATTATAGATCGTCCCTTTATGAAGGCCCCGTGCGTTTCATCAATTAGGTCCGGCAAGACTTTAGCTAGTCTGTTACAGATCAGCTTTGAAATAATCTTGTAAACAGTATTGCAGCAGGCAATAGGCCGAAAATGAGTAACAGAGACCGGTCTCTCCAATTTGGGTATAAGAGTAATTGTAGTCGAGTTGATTTGCTTGAGTAATCGACCTGTATTGAAAAAATCCATTACGGCAGCATGTACTTTATCCTCCACGATCTCCCAAGAGTCTCTAAAAAATCAACTCGAGAACCCATCAGGTCCTGCAGCTTTATCTTTAGGTATAGAGAAGACTACTTGTTTGATTTCCTCTTTTGTGACCGGCATTTGCAGGCTGTCCCAATGAGTTGAGGTGCACAACTTTCCCTGCTCAATAATAGATTTTCGAACAGGTGTAGTGCTTTTAGAAGTGCCCAGTATGATAGTATGAAAGGAATGATGTTTCAATATCATCTGTGGTATCACATACTTTACCTTCCATATCCTCAATTTGAGAGACCCTATTCCTGTTAATTCGACTCCTAATGCACGCATGAAAATACCCAGTATTGGAGTCGCCTTCATTTAGCCATTGCACTTTTGCCTTTTGTTTCAGGAAACTGTTCCTACTTTGTTGTAGGTCTCGAACTTTCTAAAGTAGAGCAATTTCCTCCGTAATTAACACACTCCACCAGTTTTCCTTGGATGTAATCCAAATCTTGCTCCGCTTCAATAGTCTGCCTTTCAATGTCCGAGTATCTCTCTTTGTTTAGCATTTTTAACTTGGGCTTTAGCATCTTAAGCTTCTTTACAAGAACAAACATCGGCACCCCATTAATCTGATCATCCCATACCTGCTGCACTATCTGTCGAAAATTGGGAGCTTCACTCCACATATCAAAGTACTTAAAACTCCTTCATTGCCTTCCCTCCATATGCCCTGTACTAACCACACAAGGAGTGTGATCCATGATACCTTCATGATAAAAATGGGCACTCAACTCTGGAAACTCTGACTCCCATCTAGCATTGATAAAAAATCTGTCAAGTCTGCTGTATTTTCTATTCCCTACTTCTTGTTTATTTGTCCAGGTGAAGACTGCTCCGGTAGCATGAATATCCATAAGCGAACAATAGTCCAGACAGTCCACAAATTCTTCCATGTCTTCATCTTTAGTTTGTGCTCCCATTCTTTCTTCCCTCGTAATAACCGTATTAAAGTCCCCTGCAACAGCCCACGGTAAAGCAACTCCTTGCGCGACATTCTTTAGCATGGTCCATAAACTTCTCCTGTCTACCCCTTCATTGAAAGCATAGACCATTGTCAAGAGGAACTTCTTGTTATTCATTTTTGGAGTAATAATAGCATGTATATACTGCGCGTCCATCGACAGAATTTGAACATCCATACTATAAGGTTGCCATAGTAGCCACACTCTTCCCCCATGATGTGTACTAGAATTAGTAGTCACACACCATTCCCCAAGGAACATAGCAGCTATAGAATCAACCTTCCCAACCTTTATTTTTGTCTCTAGCAATCCAAATATATCCACTTCCTTTTTATTCATAAAATCCTTAACTAATCTCTGTTTATTTACATTGTTTAGCCCCCGAACATTCCAAAATCCGATTTTAAACATCAGAAGGGATAGGGGGGATAATGTCACCTTCATCCAATTCAATCACTATATCATTCTCACCAGTCCCCCCTGCCTTCTGCTCTTCAGTCAATATTTCTTTGAATGTCTTAATCGAGTTGTCTCCCTTCTCCAGTGTCAGGAGGGGAGGGTTTACTACAGGTATGAACGGGCCGGTTCCTTTCTTGATTGGTCTCCATATCTTTTTGCCCTGAACAGGTTTCATTTGGGACTGCCCTTTCCTGCATAAGTTAGTTTCGTGCCCCACTCCTTTGCACTATGCACAGACTGTCGGCTTCCATTCGTATTCCACCTTAATATTGATCATCCTTTTCTCCTCATCGAGAAAACGCACATTCTCTACCTGTTTTCCACCAACCTGTAGTTCAACTAGGACCCTAGCGTATCCTAGCCTTGTTTTATCACTGGTTGCTTGATCAGATTTGATGTATTTTCCTACCTTATTGGCAATAGCAGGTATACACTTACCCCAGAATCGAAGAGGTAACTCATGTAGCCTCACCCACGCTGGGACAGCTTTGACATCATCCTTTAACAGGTCCACCCCCTGCTGCCAAGACCTTACAATCATTGGCTTATTATCAAAAAGATGGTACCCCATCTTCAGAACAGCTTCCTTCCCTTCCGTCTTCTTAAAACGTACAAGGAAAATTCCATTTGGCATAATGGATACTCTGTCAACTTCATGTTACCTCCCACGGGGGATTAGCACCAAGAACAAAACAGTATACTGCCTTTTCCCAAAACGCTACTTCATCCTGAACATCCTCTTTAGTGAATTGCAGAAGTACATCATCATTCTCAGGTTCAACAGTTACACTTCCCTGTGCACCATCATTACCAGTTTCCTCACGATCCGATTTCCTACCATGTTTACTTCTCTGAGTAATCCAAGGGATCTCTCCTTCATCATCATCGTCAAAGTTCAGTCCCGGAATCGTGTTAAGTTCATGCATCGCTTTAGTACGCAATACCTCACCCTCCTGTGGTCCAGCTGCTTTCTTCTTCTTTCCATTGCTTTCATCTCCAGTCTTCTTTGACCCTGGGGTCGCGTGCTTCGATCGAGTTTTTGAGGCTGAATTTCTTGCCATAGGCATCGCCTCTCAGTCGCCTCAAAATCGCCTATTAGGGTTTCATTAGGGTTAATCTTTGAATCTCCGGGTTGTAATTTTGATGATGTGTGTTGATGTTGTAATTGATGTCGGGAATTGTGTTTGAATTTTGTGTGCAAGGGTGGGGTATTTATAGGATGAAATACCGACTTGGGATAGGAGATTGATATCTTGCAAAGGAAGAAAACAACCGGTTGAGATGAAGTGGGATTCCGTCTTTGGATAGGAAAAGGTTACTTGCATGGGAAGAAACACCGGGTTTAGATGGAGTAGGATTCCGACTTTGGATAGGAAAGGATTCCTACTTTGTAGCTGATATTTGTGTAGTATTTGACTTCGAGTCAGATTTTTGAAGTGGCGTGACAGATTTTTATATCTCAGAAACGTCTTTGACCGGGGTTTGACCCGGTTGCTAAAAGACGGTTTTGCCCTTGGTGTCGGTTTTGACCCAAATTATTCTCATTTGACTGGAAACGACCCACTAGGCCTGGATTTGAGGTATGTTTTGTGAGATTTTTACTCCGCTAAAAGCTCGTGCCAACTACTATTGATTCCGAGTCTGAAAATCGAGTGTATTAAGTCATGTTTGCGTCCGATCATCATCGGGTGTTTTTTGAAAACTGCTATAGACGCCTAGCGGTCAAAATGTGGGTGTCTACACCGATCCACCATTCGATTTTCGAATTTTAAAAATTCAATTTTGATTTTTAAATTTTTGAGACGCCATTCGCGATTTTCAAATTTTCGAGATGCCATTTTCGATTTCCAGAATTTCCGAGATGCCATTTTCAATTTTCAAATCTTCGAGATGCCGTTTTCGATTTTCAAATCTTCGGGATCCCGTTTCCATTTTTTCAAATTATCGGAAATTCTTTTTTTTGTTATTCAAATTTCAAAATTCCAATTATTCAACTTTTAAAAAACCGGAAAGCTACCGAATTTAGGACTTATGATTTTACTCAAGATAACCTATTTCTAGCCGGTATGCTACCCATTTCAAAACTCAAAATATTTTCAAAACTTCAAAACCGCGGCCCGACAAAACTTTTCTGATTTTCGAAAAATTGGACCATCCGCCAGTTTTTCCAGGATTTTCCAAAAAAAATCCCTTTTCAAAACCTTCCTCTTCTTAGGACTTCCCGTATTTAGTAGTGTTGGGTCTTGTCATAAGTCGTCGAAGGTCTTTAGCGTCGAAACTCCGTCGACCTTACATCACGAGTTTCCTCCCTATCCCAGTCCGCCTTATTCGACTAAGGCATGGCGCACCTACGTAGGACATACTCCTACAAAGGAAGGCCCATTTACACACTCGAGCCCAAAAGTCTGGGGAATATCACACGTGGACCTTCCTTCGAACAGGACTCGGCCCACATAGCCGAATCCTAAGGGAGGCCCACCTTTCACGAGTCACCCGTCTAGGTGTCCTTTCCGAGTCATTTCCTTTTCAGGCTTTTCCTCACTCGGGGCTACCCTTCAGCAGAGCGATCAATCACGGTTGCGCTAAGGGTCATGTCGTCCTACACGTGTCGTCTCACATACCTCACTTTCGAGTCACTTAGATGTCACACCATCTGAGTCCTATCATAAACCTTAGTCTCACCTGGGGGCTATTCTCCAACGGAGCGATTAATCACAATCACTCCGAGAATCGCACCCTACACGTTTGCCTTAGGAGAGTCTAACCCGAGTTAAACCTTAGTTGTCTCTCCTCCCGTGCTATTTCCTATGCCTTGGTGAATTTGAGTTCCGAAGAAACTTTTCTGATTACGCGGTATTCTTACAGACAGGCCACCGGTAACCCGACGCTAGAAAATGCAAGAAACCTTGGACCAACTGACCGCCTCACTGGCTAAGTTGGAGGCCCAACTGACGGCCATCAGGATTGACCAAACCACCCTTGCCACCCGTTTGAGTGCCGTGGAGAAAGGGACTCCTAAGGTCAGGAATGAAACCACTGGGCCCATAGCTGAACTGGCCAGCGCCGTTCGCAAGCTTGAAGAACAGGTCGATTTGTCAACAAACAACTCGATCCATACGGAAAATGCTCGCTCATATTCGCCTCTGAATGACGAGCTACCCTCCAACCTCAACCTTACGGGCATACCGATGTTTAAGGGTACTGAAGACACGGTTCATCACATTCGGGCTTTCAAGGAGTTCATGGCTGTCAAGGGGGTGATATCCACCATGTTCAAGCACTTGTTTGCTTCTTCCCTCGAGAAGCACCCGAAAGCCTGGTACTACAGGCTCGATTCCAAGAAGTATAAGACTTGGGATGATGTGGCAATAGAGTTCGCTCGGAATTACGCTGATAATACCGAGATCCAGCCTACGATGCGTATTCTGGACGTTATGGCCCAACAGCCCAAAGAAGGTTTCACCAAGTACCTTCAAAGGTGGAGAACCGAAAGTGTGAAGTTGGTAGACAAGCCCAACTAGAAGACACTAGTGGAGGCGTTCATCAACAACCTTCTACCTTCCTACCGCGTCCATCTTAGGTATGCCAGCATTTCAAACTTTGCGGTGCTTACCGAAATGGGCATTAGGATTGAAGATGATCTTCGACATAATGAAGATCTGGGTGAAGCTTCTACTGAAGGCTATACTGGACATCAACTCGAGTCCTTAGAAGCCGACGACTAATGACAACATCATCAAAGAGTCCGGATTTGATTTAAGTCCAAGTCCGAGTCCGAGTCTAGAATGTGCTATTTCTTCCAAAGTCAAAGTCAGAGTCAGTTGTATTCTGTCCTCCTCTTTTCAAAATTCAAAAAAATCAGCTTTTCAATATCTCATATATACTTTCTTTTTGTGTTTCCGAGAACATGATGAGCACCATTATACACTGTGAGCACATGCACGTGACTATTTGATAAGTGTAGTTTGTAGTGCCTTTTTCACTATGTTTTGGTCCCATTTCCTTGTGGAATCGCTCCTTGGGGAGCGATTTATGGGTTTCTTATGCTTCCTTTAGTTCGTTTCAGGTTCCCGAGACCGATTTGGAAGAGTTGGAGCGATTTCGACTTTATACATATACATTTTGGAGCCAACGGAGTAAAGGAACGATGACTCGATGCCTTGGAATCGACCCCGAGACCTTGGGACCCAATCCCGAGCTTCCGAGACCCGATCCTGAGTCCCGAGAATCGGCGATAAACCCATGAGAGGCAAGGAGGGACCAAAGAGCTCTTAAGGGAGGCCTACAAGACCCATCCCGTTCGGGATGGGGTGCGACATTGAGAAGGCTGCTGTGAGCCCATCCCGGTCGGGTCCAACCCGTCCCGGTCGGGATGACAGTCCGTCCCGGTCGGGATGATCCCGTCCCGGTCGAGACGCTACAGAGGCTGCGTGACTTCTTTTATTTCATTCTCCTTCATTCTTGTACCCATATATATACTCCCTTCTTGTATTCGTAACATATCTTAGGATAGTTTAGCATTCCTTAAGCCTCTCAAAAACCCTAAAAACCCTAGATTTACTTCCACTCATTAATTTTAGCCTTCCTTTAATCTTAGTTAATCTTTAGTTAATCCATTGTAATTAGTTCTTGTATTAAGAGGATACTTGAAGAATTCTCCAAGCTTGACAACCTTGGGTTTTATTTGGGTTCTTATTTATACAAGATTGCATCTTTTCATCTTCCTAGTGTTGGTATAATCATCCCTACTCTTGTTCTTAGTTATTTAATCTTGTTTCTATCTTTTTATATTGAGATTGAGATTGTTATTGTTCTTGTTATTCATTATGGATGTTTGTTTTGTGATGATATTTTCTCTTGTTAAGGTTGTTTTATTCTTCATCATGAGTGAGTAGTCTCTTTGTGGGGTTAGTAGGGGGATTAGGGGTAGATTATGGATGATTAGGGTTGATTAAGGGAAAAGGGTGAATCTTTGTTGTTAGTCACATTGTGGGCACTCTATGTGTTTGTTGATATGCTTGTGTGAGTTGTAGTGGCCATGCTTCCCATACTTGTGTTCATCTTTTCATTGTTTGTCTATGATGCGGAAATGTTGAGAATACTTTAGTCGCGAGAGCGCGGACTAGGGTCTAAGTTGCGAGAGCCCGGACCCACCTTGACATCGGTCTAAGTTGCGAGAGCCCGGACCGACTCTAGTGACTAGGAGACACCTATACCCTTGATCACCCCAATTACCCTTCTACTCCTATGAACCCGACCTACCCCACATTCTTCCATATTTGATTCAACCCCTTAGTTAGTCATAGTTTACTCTAGTTTACTTGTTAGTTCGATCATTAGCTTAGTCATACTTCTCCTCCACCATAGTTTTCCATTTATCGTTTCTTTGTGTTTGTTTGGTAGCATAGTCTCGTTGTAGGCCAACCTAGTCTAAACTTCGCCTTACCGTCCTCGTGCATACGATCCCGACTTACCCTAGCTACCCAATAGGTGTAATCGGTAGTTTATTGACGGTTAGGGACTTGACGAATCCCTACCATCAATTTGGCGCCGTTGCCGGGGACGGTGCATTGTTTAGACTTAGTTTGCTTATTTCTAGACTTAGTTACCCTTCTTTGTGTTCTCCCATCTTCTCTTGTGAATATTTTCTTGTTTTTCTTCTTTTCTTAGCTTTCTTTTCTCTTTGTCTCTAGTTGTGCTTGTTCATTGTCGTTGCCTAGTGCCCACAAAGCACTAGGTGTTCTCACGTTTGTTCTAGTGTGTAGTGTATGCCTAGGAGGGGAGGCCACTTCTATCTCTTTAATCCAGAGCCGGAGAGACTCTTTCGAGCCTTTCGTCAACGGAAGATTAATCGGGTTAGGATCTCTCAACCAAGTGCAAGAAATACTCATCAAGGGCAAGCCCAAGGAGCCGACTTTAGCGAGTCACCTCGAGAGACGGCCGGAGGGACCTTCATCAATCCCTTCGGTAACTCTTCTTCTCCTAGTTCCCCCTCTTCATCTACATCAACACCGTCTACGCCACCATCTTCTCCCTTATATCCAAGAATGCCTAAGTTTTCCTCTCACTCCACATTCACCGAGGATGTCTTGCCGGGACCGAGTGCATTACCGGATACTTATACCGGAAATTTTGTGGCGAAGACTCATTTTATCCAACTTGTGGAGAGGAACCAATTTAGTGGGTTGCCCACCGAAGACCCGCACCAACACATGGAGACTTTCTCCGATTATTGTGACGCTATATCTCAAACCGGGGTTACTCAAGATCAAATTCGTTGGGTACTTTTCCCGTTTTCTCTTATTGGAAAAGCGAAGCAATGGATCAAGAGTCTCGATAGAGCAACCATGGGGATCGATACTTGGAAAAAGCTTGCCTTGGCGTTCTACCAAAAGTTTTACCCTTCGGAAAAGATGAATTTGCTTAGGGCCTCCATCACCGGGTTCCAACAAAGGGATGAAGAGAGACTATATGAAGCTTGGGAGCGGTTTAAGTCTTTGGTAAGATCGTGCCCTCATCATGGACTCTCACAATGGTTCTTGGTGCAACAATTTTGGAATGTTCTTTATGAGGACTCGAGAGCTATTCTTAACATGGGCTCCAATGGTAGGTTCACCGAGGTCGATGACGACCAAACTTGGGCGAGAATCGAAGAGATGGCGGTGCATAATTCGCAATACTCTAGGCCTAGGAAGGCACATCGAGGAGGCATGCATGAGGTTGATGCTATCACTAAGTTAAGCATTGACCTTGGAGCTCAATTGAAAACACACATGGAGACTATTGACAAGAAGCTCCAAAGCCACCTCAACCAAGTCCAAGGCACTAGTTCCTCCCACCATCAACCGATTCAAGAAGTGAATGCTTTGGGGTTTGTACCCCCTACTCCTTATTTGGGATGTGTGATACTTGTGGAATCGTTGGTCATGACCCTATGAATTGTAGAGGGAGTATTGAGCAAGTGAACGCCTTTCAAGCGTTCAAGCAAGGTGCCTCCTACTCTAATCAATACCAAGCTTCCAATCAAGTCCCTGAACAACAAGCACTTCAACATCAACAACAACATCGTCCCTATGTTCCACCCCCCTTACGGGACAACAATGAAGGTTACCAAGGTTATGTGGGTAACCAAAGACCCTTCAACAATTTCAAGCAAAATAACCAAGGCAACTTCAACAACAAGCAAGGGTTCCAACATGGGAACTTCAATCAAGGTGGTTTCCAAGGAAACCAAAATTTTCAAGGGTATCAAAACCACAACCATGGCAACAATCAAGGCCATCATCAAGGCAACTTTCATGGGTTCCAAGGGAACCATCATCAACAACAAGGTAATTCTCAAGGGTTCCAAGGGAACCGTCAACAAGCAACTCAAAATCAACAACAACAAAGCAAGCCTAGGAGCCGGTCTCCTACTCATGATTATGGCATTCCTCTCGCCATCACCGATACTCCACATAATCCATCATCCCCACCTCGGGATTTTGACATTCAAAATACTTTGATGGAAATGCAAAAGAGTAATCAAGATATGCAAAAGAATACTCAAGATGTGCAAAAATGTCAAATGGATATGTCAAGAACCCAACAAGAGCTCTTTGCTTATGTTCAAGGGGAAAATGCGGTAAGAGATGCTCGTATGCTTGAAACTCAAGTATCTCAACTTGCTTCGGGGAGCTCCTCAAGACAAAAGGGGCAACTACCTTTTCAAGGTGAAACACCGACATTTGAGCATGTAAATGCTATCACCACAAGGAGAGGTACATCCTATGACTCCCCTCCATTCCCTAGTGAGCAAGAGCCAATGCAAGAACCGACAATGGAAATGGCATCTCCAACTCAAGAAGAATCAAGCTTTGATAATCCAATGGAGGAACAAGTTTTATGGGAAGTTGAAAAACCCCAAGAAAACAACCCTCCCCCACTTCAAGAAAAAGACAAGGGAAAAAGGAAACTGTCCTTTGAAGAGTCCACCCCTATTGAGCAAAACAAGTACCAAATCAAGTTGCCTTTCCCATCAAGGCAAATGAAGACTAAGGTGGACACTCAATACGACAAGTTCCTTAACATTGTGAAGCAATTGGATGTTAGTGTCCCGTTCACCGAGTTACTTACCCAAATCCCGGCATATGGAAAATTCATGCGGGAAATCCTAGCTAGGAAGAGGTCCATCGAAAAGGAAGAGGCCGTAGCGTTCACAAGGGTGGTGAGCGAGCTTATTCAAGGTTCCACACTTCCGAAGTTGAAGGATCCGGGTAGTTTCTCGATCCCTTATGGTCAAGAATGCATTATGTGACTTGGGCGCGAGTGTGAGCATCATTCCCTACTCTATTTGTTGCCGACTCGGGATGAAGGAGTTGAAATGTACGTCCATCACACTCCAAATGGCCGATAAATCTCTTAACCGACCATTGGGAATGCTAGAGGATGTGCCGGTGCGAATAGGGAAATTCTTCATTTCGGTCGACTTCATTGTGCTCGATATGCCGGAGGATGCAAACACTCCCATTATTCTTGGGCGCCCATTTCTACACACCGCCGGTGCCATGATCGATGTGAAGAAGGGTAGGATCACATTTGAGTTAGGCGAGGAAAAGATAGTGTTCGACCTCCAAGGTAACACTTTGCCTACTAGCGATGAGTCATGCAATATGATCCAAGCCACGGAAGACGTCGGTCTAGGGGAGGAATCGGGACAAAGGTTGAAGAGCTACTATTATGTACTTGATGATGATGATTCCCAGAGTGAGGAGGATGAGAGCCCATATCATGGGCTTGATGACAAGTTGCAAAGCGAGGAAAAGGATGAGCCGCCCTTGGGGCCGCATGAGGATCGGTGGACGCATGGGTATATCCCGAAAGACCGCAAGTACAAGTTCAAGCCTTTGAACTTGGAAGATCGGGATGCCCCGGGAACGTCAAGGCAAGGCCATGAAGAGCCTTGGTATGTGGTCGGTTATATCTCGAGCTTGATTGAAGACTTCTCTAGGGCCTTCGACTAGTTCTTACGTGCCCTTGATGGAGATTGAATTGGTCATGGTTGTTGAAAAAGATTGAAGAAAGCACCATCTTGGTTTGACGGAGTTCCACAAGAACCGTCTTATTGTATATATCTCTTTATTGTAATTCCTTTGGATTTTTGTGAATTCTTGTAATATTGGATTATTGATGAGCGATGCGAGGGAGAGAGTTTGATGTTGAGTTTGAGTTTGTTTGATAGGTATGAAGTGAGAATGCTCCCTAGAGAAGATTGGCTATGAAAGAGCTTGGGTTATAAGCACGAGGATCGGGTTTTTGAAGCTTGGAGCAAGCTTTTGGGATTGTGGAAGGTGAAGAAGACCCATCCCGACCGGGAAGAGGCGTCCCGACCGGGACGAGCGTGACATCGCGACCGGGAGGGAGTCATCCCGATCGGGTTGGGGGTGCACAAATTCGAGCTCAGTGGAGGACCGTCCCGACCGGGAAGGAAGCGTCCCGACCGGGATGGGTGAGACATCCCGATCGGGACCGATCATCCCGACCGGGACGGGCACCTGCTCCCCCTTTGTGTTTCTTCTTCGCAAATCCAATCCACCCAACCATTTTATACCCCCTCCCATCCTCCCTAGCTATCCTAGCCTTATCATATGCCCCATGTACTTCATTGTCATGCCCTCACCCCATTTCTTATCCACTTTACACCGACTCTCACATCAAATCCCACCCCCAACCATTACTACCTCTACCGTGAGTTCTTCTCAAGGGTGAAGCGAGACGGAATGCAAGAAGACAAGCACCGTGCCTACAGTGATCATTGAAGACGATGGAGTTCGTGCGTTACTAACCGTTTGGTTTGGGTAACTATCCTTTCTTTTCCGTCTTTTGTCGCTTGTTTTATCTTGTCTACCCCCTTCCCCTTGAGTCATGGGTCGTAGTGGCCTTCGAGGCCGTAGTATGGTTGCTCCCGACTCCCGATGACGTGTTTACGTCGGGAGTCGATCGATTAATCCAATTGTACAAGATTTCACCCCTTTTTAGGAGTTAGTCGGATTTGGACGGAATCCGGGCTAGGTGACTTGATTACACCTAGCCCTCCCCTCCCATTTCCTTTTATTTCTTTCTTTTTATTTCTTCCCTCTTCCATATCTTTTCTTGTCTCGGCCCATGGTGACTGGACTACACCCCGGCCGGACACCTTCTACCGTTTTCTTCACCTTATTCTTTGATTTTTAGCCTTATTTTCGTAGTTTCTTTTCCTTTTCTTTTGTCTCTCCGCACACTACGATTGAGCATATGAGGACATTGCTCGGTTTAAGTGTGGGGGAGCGATATTCTATCGTAGTTAGTTTTATTTTTTCCTTTTTTCGAAAAACCTTTAAAAATACCTAAAAATTTGAAATTTTTTCACAAAAATCAAAAAGATTTTCTTTTTTGTCTTTTTCCTTTGTCTCGTTGTGTCGTATATTTGTTTTGTATTGTGTGTGTTTTGCCTCCCATTTTCTTATAGGTTGCTTAATCACCGTTGTTCGGAAAGCTTTGAAGACATCCGGTAACATCTTCTAACCCTCTTTCCCTCTTTATTCCTTGTGATGCTTGGAGAAGGTTGTGTTGAGGTGTGCTCGGGTGGAGCTTGTACATACTTGTGGTGGATTTGATGACTTGTTTGGAATTTCGGGGTGGTGTGTGCTTTGTTTATCTGTTCGTTTTGTCTTGTTCTGTTTTACTTTTTTGCCTTTTGTTTCTTTTCCTTTCATTCTCGTTGAGTCCTTGTAATGTGTTGTGTAGTTGTGTCTTGTGTAAATGGTTTTCGAAAACCCGGTTTAGAGGCTAGTGTGTGAGTGTGTACTTTCCCTTCCTAGTAGTGTAAATCGAGTCTTGGACTTTACTCTAGTAGAATGACCCTAAATCAATGAATTTGTTGGTCCTTTACCTTGTGTCCACCTAGCTTACTAGGGATTTACTACGGGATTTGCACTTTTGACCATTATGACCACCCACGGTGTGAAAAGGCCTTGGTTACCGAGTCTCGTCCCTTAGGTGACCGTATTTAGGATCGTTTGATTAGTCCAAGTTCTCCCCTTTTTGTGGGTTTGAAGGGAAATCGCGACCCCCGACTCTCCCATTCACCTACCTCCTACACATATCACACAATAAATTGCAATTTGTTGATCCTCTCTTTCTTAATTGTCGAGAAATGCAAAAATGCCAAATCTTGCCAAAAGGGCAAAGAAAAGAAAAAGAAAGAAAAAAATGAAAGAAAGAAAAGAAATGAAGAAAAAGAAAAGGCACAAAAGCCAAAAAAAAGAAAATAGAAAAGAAGAAAAAGAAACGGCATGGCAACAAACAAATCAAAATGTCGAAAAGAAAGAAAATACCAAAAGAAAACCCGTCTCACAAAAAGAAATCCCCAAAAAAATAAGCCTTTTCCGACTTTTGCCGTGAAGAGCCTACCAAAGGACCGAGTCCCGAGGAAGGATGATAGCGGCATTAGTCGGTCTTCCCTCATTTTGCATGTTTTCCACCATTTTACTTGGACTAGTTAGGCGGTTTTGGACACGGGACGACCCTCTTGGCTCACGCTAAAGGGGGCGGGGTCTCACTTACCTACAGTGTCGACTAACACCGTGGTTCTTCACTTTTCCACTCCGCCGATCGTCCCGTAGTACGTTTTTAGAAAGTTAGGAGGACCTAGGTAAGTTACCAACGTTTTCGTTGCTTTATCGTCATACTATTAGGGTTTAGTCCACCTTGGTTTGTATTGCTAGCTTGGGAATGTTGTCACTTACCTCGAGTCCTAAACCGGTGCTTCTTTCACCGCTTTTAGAGGGAAGCGGTATTTCTTTTGTTTTAGGTGCAACCGTCTATGTGTTTGTTTGTGTGTTTGGTGTCCGGTTGCATCCACAGTTTTGTCGCAAGACCCGACTTGCCTTGCGGAGTGCACTTTTCCTCTAAGTGTACTCGCGTGAGTTGAAAGGGTGTAGGGTGCGCTAATACCCACTCGGATAGTTTAGTACTTAGTTTGTGCTTACTCGAGGGCGAGTAAGGGTTAAGTGTGGGGGAGTTGATAAGTGTAGTTTGTAGTGCCTTTTTCACTATGTTTTGGTCCCATTTCCTTGTGGAATCGCTCCTTGGGGAGCGACTTATGGGTTCCTTATGCTTCCTTTAGTTCGTTTCAGGTTCCCGAGACCGATTTGGAAGAGTTGGAGCGATTCCGACTCTATACATACACATTTTGGAGCCAACGGAGTAAAGGAACGATGACTCGATGCCTTGGAATCGACCCCGAGACCTTGGGACCCAATCCCGAGCCTCCGAGACCCGATCCCGAGTCCCGAGAATCGGCGAGAAACCCATGAGAGGCAAGGAGGGACCAAAGAGCTCTTAAGGGAGGCCTACAAGACCCATCTCGTTCGGGATGGGGTGCGACATTCAGAAGGCTGCTGTGAGCCCATCCAGGTTGGGACGCTACAGAGGTTGCGTGACTTCTTTTATTTCATTCTCCTTCATTCTTGTACCCATATATTTACTCCCTTCTTGTATTAGTAACATATCTTAGGATAGTTTAGCATTCCTTAAGCCTCTCAAAAACCCTAAAAACCCTAGATTTACTTCCACTCATTAGTTTTAATCTTCCTTTAATCTTAGTTAATCTTTAGTTAATCCATTGTAATTAGTTCTTGTATTAAGAGGATACTTGAAGAATTCTCCAAGCTTGACAACCTTGGGTTTTATTTGGGTTCTTATTTATACAAGATTGCATCTTTTCATCTTCCTAGTGTTGGTATAATCATCCCTACTCTTGTTCTTAGTTATTTAATCTTGTTTCTATCTTTTTATATTGAGATTGTTATTGTTCTTGTTATTCATTATGGATGTTTGTTTTGTGATGATATTTTCTCTTGTTATGGTTGTTTTATTCTTCATCATGAGTGAGTAGTCTCTTTGTGGGGTTAGTAGGGGGATTAGGGGTAGATTATGGATGATTAGGGTTGATTAAGGGAAAAGGGTGAATCTTTGTTGTTAGTCAGATTGTGGGCACTCTATGTGTTTGTTGATATGCTTGTGTGAGTTGTAGTGACCATGCTTCCCATACTTGTGTTCATCTTCTCATTGTTTGTCTATGATGCGGAAATGTTGAGAATAGTTTAGTCGCGAGAGCGCGGACTAGGGTCTAAGTTGCGAGAGCCCGGACCCACCTTGACATCGGTCTAAGTTGTGAGAGCCCGGACCGACTCTAGTGACTAGGAGACACCTATACCCTTGATCACCCCAATTACCCTTCTACTCCTATGATCCCGACCTACCCCACTTTCTTCCATATTTGATTCAACCCCTTAGTTAGTCATAGTTTACTCTAGTTTGCTTGTTAGTTCGATCATTAGCTTAGTCATACTTCTCCTCCACCATAGTTTTCCATTTATCGTTTCTTTGTGTTAGTTTGGTAGCATAGTCTCGTTGTAGGCCGACCTAGTCTAAACTTCGCCTTACCGTCCTCGTGGATACGATCCCGACTTACCCTAGCTACCCACTAGGTGTAATCGGTAGTTTATTGACGGTTAGGGACGTGACGAATCCCTACCATCACTATTATAGGCGCATCTATAATGACTGCAGGAGACCAAGCCCGTGTTTTCCTTTTACCTATTCCATGTCTGGTATAGAATAGCCACATAACTACCCTTAGCAGAAGCGGTATCAAATCCTATGACAAATCTAGGTAGTCTCCTAGTTTGGGTTCAAGACGGGAGGCAAGCCCATTTTCCACAATAAAAACCTCTCCAATAAGACCGACTAATCCCCACCTCAGGTGTTAGTTTGATCAACAAAAAAAAACTGGACGAAAAAAAATCAAAAGTCCAAGAAAAAAAAAGCTAAAAAAAAAGTCCAGGGAAAAAGCAAAAGGCCAAAACAAAAAAAGCAGGCCATCATCAAAAAAGATCCACCCATGACCAAGGTTAAACAGTCAACCCAAATGAAGAATCCCATGACCGGGGCTAAGAAGTCAACCAACAAAAAAATATTCAAAAACCCATGACCATAGTTAACGGTCAACTCAAGTGAAACGGTCAATTCAAAATTATCAAAACACATACCATCCAATAGGGGAGTGGCAATCAAGCTGGTCAGCTAACACCACACTCAGCCTTCCCACATTACAACCCTCAAGACCCTCCCGAGACCTAGGCTAGAGACAGCCCGAAATTTTGAGGATTCAAGCTCCATAAGATACCCCTAACCATTAGGGCCAGACATGGAAACCAGATCCCGCATTATCAAACCTATCCCGATCAAAGTTCGAGCCATTTTTACTCGACTTCCCCCTTGCACAACAACTACAACACAACACAACACGACATAACAAAATTCACAATCACCATACAAAGACCCGAGATCAAAACTCGTAAACGACCCGAGATCAAAACTCGTCAAAGACCCGAGATCAAAACTCATCAAAGACTCGAGAGCAAAACTCGTTAAATCCCATCCCAATTCTTCTCATCCAAACCAGTTACCATCCCCAAACACGGGAACTCAACCTGCAGTCGGCATAGAACATGCCCAAATAGTTCACACCACCTCTGGGGGCTACCCCGGAGAACGCTCACAGTCACTGGATAACGTCCTAACTCTTCTAGCCTTTTGATCAAGACATCATTGGGAATGCACCTAGCCTACACAATCAATATGGCTAGTTACACACAAAGTCCTATTAGACTAGGCACCATAATATATCTTTCAATTCACTGAACTACGGCTTGGTTTGATTTCACTACACGTGAATACGTAGGCAGCCTTTCAACAGAGGCACAACCACCCACATTGACACACATTCAAAAAGCACCATCAATCCAGTCACGACACTGTCATGTTCTCAACTGCTAGCCTTGTCGTCCTGGGGGCTTCTATTAGACAGAAGTTCTCCATCCGCTCACAAAATCCAAATACTTTCAAAATTTAGCCTCCTTTCTATAGTGTGTACTGGTACTCAACTCAGTCAAAGACGAGATTCTGTCAAGGACTCGAAGCAATACCCACTTTGGAATGTACCCTAAAAATCAAAAATCCAGAAGAGCACTCCCTACTACAAAACATCAAATAGACAACTGTTTTTTTTGCCATAGACAACTGACTTACAACAGTTGAGTAGTTTGGAGTTGTATATTAGTCTAAGCATAGACATCTGTTTTAAAACAGTTGTCTATTGGTTAATAAACAACTGTTTTTGTAAAACAACAGTTGTCTATTACGTATATAGACAACTGTTTTTCTAGAACAACAGTTGTCTATTATGTATATAGACAACTGTATTCTGAAATACGTATATATAGATATTTTCTTATATACGTATACATATTTTATGTTTTTTTAATAATTCTTAAATACGTACATATTAACAAACCATAAAAAAGGAATACCATAGCGAATAATTGAACAAAAGAAGTTACATTTTTATAAAATCCAACATCCAAAAGATACATAAAATCATTATCCAACATCCAACATCCAAAAGGTACACGTAAAATCATTATCCATGTCCAAAAGTACCTAAAACCATAATCCAACTAACACCTTGTCCGCATAAGGTAATCCGATGCATCATATACGACTAATAATTAAGGAAATAATCCGCTCATAATCCACGAACCCCGTCAATATCTTCTTGAGAATATGGCATCATATCGTTGAAATGCTACAAAATCAATAATATAAATGAACTAATTATTTTGTTTCAATTATGTGCATAAAACAAATGATAATCAAGCACTTATTATCTTCATCCTGAAACAGCATAACCATAAAAATGAAGAGATGAAATTAATATACCGAAATCAGAAATTGAGAGGCATTTCTGAAAGAATTATTTCTTCAAAACGATGGCTTCATCAAGCACATAATCAAAAACTGAAAAGCAAATCGTGCAAATTGAATCAAAATCCAGTAACAAAATCGTACAAATAAAGTGAAGGATGAAGTCGGGTTCATTGAATGGGTCCTAGGTTTCATAGATTTTGTCATATTATAATTACCTGGACACATCATTTATCAGTTCATACTTAGCAATTTGGATAAACACATATAGTGCTTCCAGTTGCTTCAACTTCGAGATTTACAAAATTACAAAATCTACACAAAGGTTTAGAAAATACAGACAGAAGTGCATCTGATTTCCAAAAATATACTCCAATAAACAACATGGTTAGGAAAAGAACAAGATGTGAAGAAAGGCTCTTACATTGTATGGCAGCTCGGAGATGTGCAAGGTTCCATACTACCATCAACGCGTTATCCCCGTGGATTCACGCACCCGATTCTGCAGTAGCCCAATTTCTATCCATGCACCCGACATAAGGCCGACTCTACATCCAACGCATTATCATTAATACTGGCAGAGGGCACAAAAGAAATAGAGAAAACATTCTAATGATGCAAGTGAAAATGGAAGTGAAATGCAAACCATGGATGAATATAGCTTTCCATTACAAGGCGCAAGTATCAAAGAGTTGAATACTCTATATAACATTCCATTACAAATCCGAGAAGAGTAATTGGTGATAAGAAAGAGGGAAACCTGTGTTAGGACTTACCAATATTACTATTAATATATACTCCACACAATAATCCAATCAGCACACCAAAACCGAGTTAGGGTTCAAAAAAACGAGGAAGAGGCGAACTGGAAGTGAGTACGGAGTAGGAGTATAATTTACTAATCAATCAATCATCATCATCATCATCATTAATCTAACTGACCTAGCTTAATCAGCACACCAAAACCGAATGCAATTTAGTGCAACAAACGCGAGAGTAAGTTCGATAACATCAATGAACTCGAGAACGTCAACAGATGAGAAAAAACGCAGCA
This sequence comes from Agrostemma githago, assembly GCA_958450325.1. Lineage (NCBI taxonomy): Eukaryota > Viridiplantae > Streptophyta > Magnoliopsida > Caryophyllales > Caryophyllaceae > Agrostemma > Agrostemma githago. The sequence continues at coordinate 34,065,157 of OY288257.1, read as the reverse complement.
ATGAAATCACAGGACATCATTTTTTTTCGATTAACATCAACAAACACAGAAAAAGTTCGAAAACTCACAGATTTAGGGTTGAAAAGAGTAGAGATGTAGAGATGCGTCGAGGAACGGGGAACAGCTAACGGCTGGTTGATTTTGTTGATTTTTTCAATTTTCCGATTATCCAGAGAGTGGAGATGCATCTGATTTTGTTGATTTTTTTTAGGGTTGGTATGGGTTGATATGGGTGATTCATTCTATTTTGTGATATGGGTATACTTGATAATCAGTTGATATGCTCATATATGGGCCGGGTATGCAACAATTTACTGTGCTCCAAAAAATTATAATAGACAACTGCGCTTATAAAACAGTTGTATAATATATAGACAACTGTTTTTATAAAACGCAGTTGTCTATTATCAGATAAAGACATCTGTTTCTCAAACAAAACAGTTGTCTATATATTATACATCAGCTGTTAAGAATAGCTGATGTTTATTAGGAGTTGTCTATTTGATGTTTTGTAGTAGTGACTAGACTACAACAGTCCCATTCACTACTACAATTATAGGCTTAAGGAACGACCCTAATAGAACACTTGCATGCAGAACTGCTCTCTATAGTCTCTGAAAAATTGGCGCCCTTCATGGTACTACAAATAGCACGGATAAGTGAGGGAACCGTTCTATTTTTTTAATTACAAGAACGGTTAGTCAAATACACCATTCTCATTAATGAAAATAGAACAGTTATACATCCAACCGCTATGTATTACTCTGTACTAGATATTAAAATAGCACGCTTATTAGATACCACTACCTGTCCTACTTACTTTTGCTAATCTTCCTTCACATAACATTTTTATCTCCCCTAATCCAGCAACAGAACTTTCAAAACCTAACCCCACACACGCACGCAACCTCCACCAACAATCTCAGCTCGCAACTTCAAACCTTCTCTCATATGTTCGCCATTCATCTGTTCGCCGGCCTCTCCATTTTACTTCAGTCGCACTTCAATTGCTTTTATTTTCAGGTAATTCCTTCCCTTTATTCAAAGTTTATTCCGATTATTTGTTATTAGTTGATCCAGTATTAATTCTTCAACCGTGATTGTAATTTCTGCTATTATATCATCAATTAGATGTAGTATTCACTTTGATCGATCAATTTGGGGAAAACTGTTATTTTAGTTTTACTATCATATGAAGAAGTTGAAGTTACTAGATTTTAGAATTGAATTCATTTTGTGCTTTAGTTATGTGTTCGGTATGCGTAATTGATTGAATTTAGTGTTTTGGTTGATCTTTGTCTATTTAGGGTTGTTTATGGATCTGAGGTATATAATTTTCTAGTTTGCAGGTCATAAGAGGGCACGAGAAGATTTTTTGGCCAGTCTTGGAAGAGGAAGGAAGGTTAGGGTTAGATCAGATTCTTTCTATACGGATCAATCAAAGGCTCTCAAAACACACGTAGGTCCTCTGCTTACTGATATGTCTACCCTTGATGCAGCCAAGTGAGGGCAACACATATAGGGATATAAAGGCTTTCTATCAGTGTCTTCAGACTGCATATGGAACTAGTCAAGAAGACAAGACTTTTTACGGGCAGTCTGTTGGAAGTGGCCCTACTGTACACCTGGCAGCAAAGCTGCTGAGGCTGAGGGGAGTCATTTTGAACAGTGCCATTGTCTCTAGACTCCGTGTTCTTTTCCATGTCAAGTTCTCATTCTGTTTTGATATTTATAGGGTGAGTACCTTGTTCCCCCCCTTTTGTTTTCTTAACTTCAATCTAAATCGTTTAAGGACAACAGGAATACACTGATAACTAGTAACAAAAACATAACTTGGTTACCAAAAAAGCAGGGATCAAAAGTTCCAGAAAGAGGAAGGCAAAAAAGCGCCTGATGATATCGAAGGTAATGGTCGTCATTTCTATCTAATTTAGTCATTAAAATCACCAACGGTTTAAGGAATCAAGTTAAGGGGTCTGGATATAGATAGCTTAATCCCCAGTAACAATGCACAAGGGTTATGATTAACATGCATTGGACACCAAATATGTGCTCATTATAAAACTCTAGACACTTTGAACCAGGTAAGGGAAGCAGATGGATGAAAATGAAGAAAAACAAAGGGTGTCCAGAGGAGGAAGAATCAAATATTATACATCAAAATTACAATAGAAGCAGCACTCAAAGCAAGCAAAAAGATGGCAATAACCAAAATAAAGAGAGTTCAAGGTGCACATCCATAGATAATCTAAGACTTCCGAGGTCTAGAAACCCGATTACATTCATGTAAGAGCAAGGCAAGGGCAGGTAACTGATAGCCATAACTTACCTGAAAGGGTGAGCAAGCAATTTAGATTAAGAATATTTATTATTGTCTCTATCGCATTTATATCATCCCTATTTTAATTAAATGGTCCGTCGATGCGAACTTTTACCATTAATTTCTCCAAATATACTTTGAAATAAATTAACACTTTCGATATTATTATTACATAGTAGTAGCTTTTTACATTTTGGTAACATACTGTATTAGTTAAAAGTGCTAACAAGTAAAATTAACTTGGTTTCAGACTATAGCTTTGTTGGGGTGTGTCGAAGTAACTGCGATCCAAAACATGTATTTTTCTCTATTTGTGTATAATCGATTATCCATGTTGTGTTATAACTTACAAGGGTGTTGATGTCCACTGGATTACTATCCATTTTTCATGCATGTGAAGGAGCTCCACAAGAGAGAAGCAAGCTCCTGAGAGCGACATAGAGGATAGTGACGAGGATGGTAAAGATGATCCTGATCGATGACGATGACTAGGATTTTTAAGTGAAGGTGGAGATGATGAAGACGATAATGGTGGAGATCCAAAGGAAGGTGCTCCAGCCAATGGCAATGGGGGAAGCGACGATGATGATGGTGACAATGATGAGGATGGAAACGATGATGAGGATAAGGATGAGCAAGTTGAGAAAGTAATTAAAGTATTTTGTATTATGGATTGCATTACTGTAGTAAGATTTGTATTATGGAAAATCTATTTTTTTTTTAAAAATGCATCACAAACAGGACGGTTAAATGTATACACTGTTCTCTTTGTTAATCCCCAAACAGCGCGCACATTTAATGAATCAGTTCTCTATCTTTCTCAAATAGATCAGTTCGTACATGGAACCGTCCTCTTTTTTCATTGTCAAATAGGACGGTTTGACCATATTTCACCCGTGCTATTTGGTAAAATAGAATGCCTCGCTGAAGGACGGTTCCATACCCCATTGAGAACGGTTAAGAGCCATTCTCTTTTGATAGATTTGTAGTAGTGATTACAGACTACTGCAAGTCCCCTATAGCATATCTATCCCATTTCGATGTTCGACCGTTTTGCCACTCGCCTACGCTACGGAATAGCACAACTTAAGAGTCTTGTTAGGTGGCCCACCCCCCTACCGAGTCACGGTCCAACCCTTAGAGAGTCCAGTTCGTGTCTGTCAACTCGTCCTGTCGCGTCCAGAGTCGAGTCTGTCGGTACGTCTATCTTCAAATCCTCATTTTAAAATTTGCAAAACTTAGCCATTTGAGAAAATCCTTTTCGACAAGGTCAAATTCCAGCTTATTTAAACTGCAAATTTTTTTTCTACCCCTTTCGATTTTGAAAACCTATCTCCTAGCACGTGAGTTGCTTTTAGGACTTCGATTTCAAAATAAATCAGAAATTCAAATTTTTATTCCCCAGCACTAGTCATACTTTTACCTACGTGTTGCATGCAAAAATTTATGTAACTGATACAGGTACACTCAAGGCTTCAAAGGCAAGCCCGTACAACGCATATAACTCCCCAGCGGAAAGCCCTAGGCGGCATTTTCTCCGGAATAGCACGGGATGGGCCCATATGTAGGCGCACCCAGGACTTATAAAACAAGTCCAATTTCCCCACGGAGTTACCACCATCGACTCAGGTATGATTTCTGTCTTACGGCTGGCGAGCCCTTCACGAAAGTCTAATGGACTATAAACGACCCGCTCGGAAGTCTGCCAAGTCTTAATCCTCGATTAGGCCTGGTAGCTACTCTGACTTTTGCCTTGTCCAAGCCTCAGTCAGAGTGGGGGCTCTGTAGACACCCGCACTTTGACCGCCAGGTGGCTATGGCAGTTTCCAAAAAATACCCGATGATGATCGGACGCAAATGTGTTTCTACGCGCTCGGATATGGGCTCGAAACCTTTGATTGCTGGCTTAGGCCCTTTACAGGGTACAAATCTCACAAAACTGACCTCAAATTCAGGCCCAGTGGGTCGTTTCCAATCAAATAAGACTAATTTGGGTCAAAACCGACACCGGAAATAAAACCGACTTTTAGCGATTGGGTCAAATGCCGATCAAAGCCGTTTCCGAGACATAAAAAACAGCCATTCAAATGTCATAAGTCCAGTCCAAATACAAAACCCACAAAATATCCGAACCACTGTCCAAAAAACCGGACCCTTGCGCTGCGGCTGACCCACTCGATCGAGTGTCAGCCCACTCGATCGAGTGGGCCCTTCAACAGGCCCGGCTGCGGTCACTTGGGCCACTCGACCGAGTCAGGGGGCTACTTGATCGAGTAACCATAGACGGGTGAGGTGACCAATGCCTATATAAGCACCCTCTTGCATGCACAATTCACAACTTTTACACACATCTTTGACACACTTTTACTAACCCTAATCTTCACCTTACAACCCTAATTACTCATCTTCAAGCCCTAACCCTAGTACTTAGGAGACAAACCCTAAACCACCATAATTCAATTTACATCAACCCCGATTCTCCCGTGCTAAAGCCACATCAAACGAGATCTATCCGAGACTAAGAAACATATGCATTAAATCGACTTAGTAACCCATTCAATTATTCGCATGTTTAGGCAAAACGTTGTTTGCATATCATCTCATCGTATCACTAACACGCGTATTAGAGAGTCAAACGATATCTTAGTAGAGGCCGCTAATGTGCGGGCGCGGTTGGGTGTTCTTTGTGAACTTCCCAACACGTAGCCTCACCCCTTACTCAGAACCTCGGTTTCCGGATGCCCGAAACCGTTGGCGCACGAGAGTCATTCAATACACGATATCCGATAATGTCGGGATCGGTATCAAATGCAAAGGGACGAGCCCAATAAACTTTGACATCCGAATGGACCATACTTTGTGTATGGCCCACTAAGATATAGAGTAGGTTCGAACGGGCCCGAACTCCCACAAAGTTCGGTGGCGAGTCCACTTCGATTTAAATTTCAATTCGACCCATCTCATATGGAGATTCATTCGCCTCCCCAAACCCGCGCGTGGCCGCGTCGAGGTGGACCTATGTCATGTTCACACTCCCCACCTACTGTATGTTGCTAGAGCATTTCCTAGACCAGATTCGTACTTCCCAATGCCACAACTAGTTCATCCCGAGTCCTGAGGATGTGTTTCCAGCTCATGTTATCATCAGCTCTTTCCACGACATCCCATATAGAACTCCCACGCAAGCGATATTTAGTCGTCTATTGACACCAAACATCGGTGCTTGCAAAATTAATCTTCCAAAGCCATTTCAGCAATAATAGACTTTTGTTCCAGCTGAGGATTTCTCTAATGTTGAATCCACCCTGGGTCTTGGGTAAGCTGCAACCTGCAAGAGCTCCAGCATTTCCATACCATCCCTCTTATCGTTTCCCTCATAAGAAATCTCTACAGAGTCTCGTGATGGCTTTAATAATAGCCTTTAGGGGCAGTAAACAAGCAGCCCAATATTGATGCATACCAAAGATTATGGAGTTTATGATTTGCAGTTTACTGGCATAATAGAGGAGATGATTCGCCCATCCAACCAACTTATCTCGTATCTTGGAAAGAAGGAAGTTGTACATATGTATATTAATTCTTGAAGTATTAAGAGGCAGTCCTAAATACTTGAAGGGAAAATTCCCTTCAGAATAGACACTAGCAATGAGTATTTGCTGAGCTATATCTTTCGTTATTCCACCAAAGTAAATAGCCATTTAATTTTTTAAGGATTTGCTTGGAGTCCAGAGACATCAGCAAACCATTTTAAGCAGCAAGCAACAACCATAACAGAGGGAATATCTCCTCGAGTGAAAATGAGTAAATCATCCGCAAACGAGATGATTTAAAGTAAGCCTAGTACATTTGGGGTGAAATCCCGCTCCTTTCGCTTAATGTATATGCCCTCCAATCCATTCAATTCTTTACACTTGTTATAAATGAACAATCCAATCAAATTTTTACAATCCCCACCATATGACACTCATATCCTTACTCTAATTAGACAAAATGCCACTATTTTTCCCTACTTTAAGTTTAGTGGACCTATAAAAACATTTGATTTACCATTAATATTCTTACTTTCTTAAAAACTGTGAAATTGTTCATGTGAAGGATTGAATGGATGGGGAGGGAATATATCTTTTCCTTTCCTTTACCTATATAAAAAGAGAGAAGAGGAGGTCTATGAATTGCGTAATTTGTGTGTTGGACAAAATTGTCCTTCATTTTTGAAAAAATTACCAAATTGCCATCATTACAGAGTATGTATGTTTCATATAGGCTAATTTGTACTCCTACTTTGTATGTTAGAGCATGTTATGCTGAGCAATATTCTTATACTTGTTTATTTCACAATATAAATAGATATGATATGTAATACTCTTTCCAAAACATAAGTAGATATGGAGTATTACGTTTAATTGTTAGCGTTAGGAAAAATATTTATTGCAAAATATTCGTAGACACGTTATTGAATCGAAGAGATTATATATATACTCTTTCTGTTTTAATCATTTGTTTACTTTTTATAATTTTTTTTGTGAGGGGTATTTTAATCAAAGGTAAACAAATGATTGATACGGATGAAGTATATTGTCAATAAAGTAGATCAATTTAAACGAGCAATTGCCCGGTGATACCAACTCGATAACTTATCGTGACACTGACACATACTAAGCTAATAGAACATAATAATAATAAAAGTAACTAACTTATACTATGTGAGTGGTGTCACAATAAACTTATTGTGAGACCATCTTATCCTAGATTTGGTGAATTTAAAAATTACCATTTCATTGTTTTGAATCATGATTCAGTAAAAAATATTTAACAAAAGGCACTATAACAATATATAATAACAAAATCGGTGTAACAATTATAAAGTGCGAAATATTAATTAAGGCCCGAGACGGCTAGAATATATTCAATTGTGAAATTAAACCCCTTAAGTTTAAACTAAACATAAATAAATAAATAAATAAATAAATAAAAATATATATTTATAACATTGAATTCAAATTTTTGCAGGAAAAATTAATTAATCTTAAAAAATTTGAATTTTTAAACTTATGAAATATGAACTCAATATCTTTTGGGTTTTATTTTCTACACTTTTAATTTTTGGGAAAAGTCCCATGGTACCCTAAAACTATGTCACATTACACATGGTACCCCTCCTTCTAAGTTTGTTCTCATGGTAACCTTGAGTTTTATAGTTTAGCTCCCGATTTGACCTTACCGAAATTTATGTCATGATGCCGTTAATTTATTACCAAAATTAATTACATTACTCAACAACTACTTTTCTTCAAAAGAAGAGAGGTTCCCATGGTACCCTTAAATTTTCATAGTTGTTCTCATGTTACCCTTAAGTTTTTCATAGTTGTTCACATGGTACCCCTGAAAGGAAAGCAACAACTAGTTTAACTAAACTAACCATTACACAAGTGCTTACAAATTCACTTCCCTTTCTATTTTGGCATAAAAAGAACAAACAATCCACACTTACTCACTCAACCTTTTCACCTCTTTCTTCACTCGCACAAAAGAATGGAAAAATTTGATGTTTCCGTTGATCGAGCTTCAAGGTTATGGTGATGAAGTTTTTCCATTTTTTGTACAAGTGAAGAACGAGGTAAAAAGGTTGAGTGAGTAAGTGTGGATTATTTGATCTTCTTCTGCCAAAATAGAAAAGAGAGAGAATTTATAAGCACTTGTGTAACGGCTAGTTCAGTAAACTAGTCGTTGCTTTACTTCAATGAGTCATTGCTTTTCTTTTAGGGGTATCATGAGAACAACTATGAAAACTTAAGGTTACAATGGGAACAACTATGAAAACTTAAGGGTACCATGGGAACAACTATGAAAACTTAGGTGTACCATGAGAACATCTCTCTTTTTGAAGACAAATTAGTTGTTGAGTGATGTAATTAATTTTGGTCATAATTTAACGGCGTCATGACAGAAATTTGGGTAAGGGCAAATCGAGAACTAAACTATAAAACTCAAGGTTACCATGTAAACAAACATAAAAGTAGGGGTACCATTTGTAATATGACATAGTTCGAGGGTACCATGGGAAATTTTCGTTAATTTTTTTAATTTACTTTTGACATAAGATCGAATTCGAAAAAAAAATGTAACTACGCGATAAACCTTTTTCGTACTAAATTTGTTTTCATGTTTGTATTTTTTGTTTTCAAACAACTAGTAAAGAAGATATTTTTTTTTCAAACCATTAGTTATTTGCTATTTTACGTATTACGTACGGAGTATTATTATGCCGATTTTACATCATATAAAGACCTCATTTATGTTTATTTCTGCAATACAAATATATATACTCATTTTTCAATAGAAGTTAAACAATTATGAACATTAATTTTGCTTTGTTTTCATTGATAATAAAGTATAGAGTAATATGCTAATTCTTTCATAATTGGATAATTGAAAATATTTTTACTTTAATCATTTATCATAAATCGTTTATCTATCTGTATAACAAATAACTACATGTTTAATCGAGTTTCACTACGTATCCCAACATCTTTAGAAGACGCTCATCGTGGAAAAAACCGTTTCGAAAAACTTGTACGCTATAGGCCCAGCATCACTTCGCCCAAACACTAGTACTCTTAAAAACAGCAAAGTGATCCCATTAATTTCTGTAACAGTAACCTAAGCCTAATAAGATCCCTTTCTCTCTTCTCTCTAAACCCTTCTCCCTCTTTCAAAGAAAACCCTAGCCTCCAAAAAAATTGGGGCTACCACCATTAATTGGTGGTAAGCACCCGCCCCCCCCCCCCCCCCCAATTAATTAATTAATTACATAGCATTATTATTATTATTATTATTATTATTATTATTATTATTATTATTATATCTACAATAATTATCCTCTCCTTTTGGAGAGATTCGTCCCATTAATTGATGAGTTTCGCTCTCTCTTTTAGGAGAGATGTTATTTCTTTGATAGTGGAGAGGACGCGGAAGATCATTACCTCAACGGTTCATTATATGACATTTCAATTCATGTCAGACTGTCGGCTACAATCTATCAAGTTAGATAAAATCAATTCTCTTCAAAACCTTATAAGATCCAAAGCCCCTCTTGTGAAAAGTTGTATCATTAAATAACGATATGTGAAAAGAGGATGTGCAGAAGCGGAGATCAAAATCTTAGTGAGGGATCTTTGTTTTAATGAGAATATATTTTACTCAAATCTTGTGGTAGTTCATTCGTTCAGTTTCGATATAAGTTTTAGATGTTGTATGACTTTTTATTAATGAAATGATCTTTTCCCTCAAAAAAAAACCTAAGCCTAATAACAGTGAACTACTTTCCTTTCCTCCCTTTCTTCTGGGCTTATTTTGTTTTCCTTTTTAGCGTTCCACTCTCATAAACTCTTCTTCATCACTCATCCAACCTGATTTCACCTTACTCCCTCATACTTTTTCTACCTTTTCCCTAATTTCTACTTCATCATTCATTTTAATATGCTTCTTTTTTCCTCTAGTTTTCGCCCTCATTTATTTTATTTTTGAGGTTGTGCTTACTTGATTAATTACCGTCGTCGTTTTTTGACATGATCTCAAATCATTAATCGCCATCATCTAATACAGGACTCAGGAAGTAACTCTTCAATGGCGAGAGTACCTCGAGTTTCGAGTATTAACAATGGCGTTTTGTAACAGAATTGAGAGAGAAATAGAAAAGGATTGAGAGAGAAGATATTTGTATATTTATGCGAATGAATTTCTGTTACAGCTTTGCACATTATTTCTAGTAACAATTTCAGTCAAAGCTAACAAACTTAGTCAATAGTTCTAACAGCTTTTCCCTCCACAAGTAACTGTTTCTATCAACAAACTCGATCTGTATCTGTATCATAGTTTCCCCCTTTAAAAGACTTGATCTCAAGTCTGAAACTCCTTAGCATAAAACTCAGGGAAACGCTCCTGTATAGTGGATGCATATTCCCACGAAGCATCACTCTCTGCGAACCCCTACTCCCACAGTATGAGAAGTTGGACAACTGCATTGTTCTGGCGCTTAACAACTCTCCTCTCAACCACCCTAGCAGGTTTTACCTCGGCGTCACTGTCTAGGCCTTGCATCCAACTTGGAATATGAGCTTCAGTATTGTACCACCATTCTACTAGAGGTAACCATAGTGACCATTCCTTAGGTTTCTGACTCGTCATAAAACGCAGATAGCCTTCTATACACCTGTTAACCACCTTAGTTTGGCCGTCTATCTGAGGGTGATAAGCTGATGGAAGCCTGAGCTCGGTTCCCTGAATAGTGAACAAGGCCTGCCAGAATTGGCTCAAGAATATAGCATCCCTGGCTCAAGAATTGGCTCAAGAATATAGTTCGAGGGTACCATGGGAAATTTCCGTTAATTCTTTTTTAATATAGTTTTGACATAAAATCGAATTCAAAAAAAATGTAACTACGCGGTAAACCTTTTTCGTACTAATTTTTTTTTCATGTTTGTAATTTTTTTTTTCAAGCAACTGGTAAAGAAGATATTTTTTTTTCAAACCATTTGTTATTTGCTATTCTACGTATTATGTACGGAGTATTATTATGCCGATTTAATCATATAAAGACCTCCTTCATGTTTATTTCTTCTATACAAATATATATACTCATTTTTCAATAGAAGTTACACAATTATGAACATTAATTTCGCTTTGTTTTCGTTGATAATAAAGTATAGAGTAATATGCTAATTCTTTCATAATTGGATAATTGGAAAAATATTTGTACTTTAATCAGTTATCATAAATCGTTTATCTATCTGTATGTATAACAAATAACTACATGTTTAATCGAGTTTCACTACGTATCCCAACATCGTTAGAAGACGCTCATCGTGGAAAAACCATTTCGGAAAACTTGGACGCTACAGGCCCAACATCGCTGGGCCCAAAACTAGTACTCTTAAAAACAGCAAAGTGATCCAATTAAATTCCGTAACAGTAACCTTAGCCTAATAAGATCCCTTTCTCTCTTCTCTCTACACCCTTCTCCCTCTTTCAAAGAAAACTCTAGCCTCCAAAAAAAATTTGGGCTACCACCATTAATTGGTGGTAAGCCCCCCCCCCCCCTCTCAATTAATTAATTAATTAATTAATTATATAGCTTTAATATTAGTATTAGTATTATTATTATATCTACAATAATTGTCCTCTACTTTTGGAGAGATTCGTCCCGTTAATTGATGGGTTTCGCTCTCTCTTTTAGGAGAGATGTTTTTTCTTTGATAGTGGAGAGGACGCGGAAGATCAGTACCTCAACGGTTCATTATATGACATCTTAATTCATGTCAGACTGTCGGCTGGAATCTATCAAGTTAGATAAAATCAATTCTCTTCAAAACCTTGAAAGATCCAAAGACTCTCTTGTGAAAAGTGATGGGTAGGATTTTGCCGTGGATCCCGCCACCAAAAAATAACCAACGAACCTAAGATGGGTAGCTAGGGTAAGTCGAGTCGATCCACAGGGACGGGGTTTCGGACTAAGGTATGCTACGGTCTAGGACTAGGTTCAAGACAAGCTAAACTAGGGTGATGGCTAATGACTAAACTAGGTTTAAAACACGGAAAAGGAAGACAAAACAAGTAACTAATGACTAAAGGAAGCAAGGATATCAATAAGAAGGAAAACTAGGGCTAGGTCGAGTTCATGGATGCAAAGGAGACAAAAATGGGAAAAACGGGGTTACTATCGTGCTTTTGTAGCCTAGGTTCCGATCGGGCTCTCGCTACTTAAGCGGCCTAGGGGTCGTTCTCACCACGCTCTCGCTACTAATGAGGGAACCAAACCAAACAACCAAACACACACATACAAGAGAAGATGCAAGAAAAACAAGGATTGATCGTCTCAAGTCTCACAAGCATTTCATCGAACATGTGGAGTGCATGGTAAATGGGAAACAACAAAAACAACATCTAATACCACCCATCTCACCCTAATCATCCCTAATCACATCCAATCCCCCTAATAACCCTAGCAAGAGTCTACTCAAACATAATTAAACTACAACAAACAAGAACAACATAAACTAACTCAAGAACAAGAGTATACATATGTAAAACTAACAAGGATGATGAACAAAATAATAAACAAGAGCTAAAGATTGAAACTTGATTAATAAAACAAAGATAAAGAGAAGGGAAAAAAGATTATACCATACTAGAAGATGAAAGGAAGAATGAAAACTTGTATAAAAGAGAAAACCCAAATACATCTACCAAGGTTGTCAATCTTGGTAGAGAACTTCAAGAATTCAATTAATACAAGGATAATCTAAGATTAAGAAGTAATTAAAGACTAATCTACACTAATCTAGGCCAATCTATGCTAAAGTAGTCTAGGGTTTAGTAGGTAATGAAGAACATAACCTAAGCTTACAAGAGGGGGGGGGGATATATAGGTTTCCAAGAGGAAAGGAGAAGAAAGGAAGCTAAACAGTTCTTCGATGGGCCCATCCCGGTCGGGATGGAGGTTGTCCCGGTCGGGATGAGGTTGGTCCCGGTCGGGATGGACTCATCAATAGCCGTCTTCTTTTGCTTCTTCATCCCGGTCGGGATGAAGTCCTTCCCGACTGGGATGGGTCTTGTAGGCTTCAAATATGATCTTTTTTATCCCTCCTTGCTTCTCATGGGCTTCTCATCGATTCTCGGGGCTCGAGATCGAGTCTAAGGTCTCGGGATCGAATCCAAGGCACCGAGTGATCGTTCCTTATCTTCATTGGCTCCAAAAGTGTATGAAACGAGTCGGAATCGTTCCAATTCTTCATGAATGGTCTCCGGAACCTAAAACGAGCTACAAGTATAAGTAGCCCCGAAATCGCTCCAAAGAGCGATTTCACAAGGGAAAACAAGACCGAAACACAACAAATTAGGCACTACAAACTACAGTTATCAAAAAGCCGTATCATTAAATAGCGATATGTTAAAAGAGGATGTGCAGAAGCGGAGATCAAAATCTTAGTGAGGGATCATTGTTTTAATGAGAATTTATTTTACTCAAATCTTGTGGTATTGTATTCGTTCAGTTTCGATATAAGTTTTAGATGTTGTATGACTTTTTATTAATGAAATGATCTTTTCCCTCAAAAAAAAACCTAAGCCTAATAACAGTGAACTACTTTCCTTTCCTCCCTTTCTTCTGGGCTTATTTTGTTTTCCTTTTTAGCGTTCCACTCTCATAAACTCTTCTTCATCACTCATCCAACCTGATTTCACCTTACTCCCTCATACTTTTTCTACCTTTTCCCTAATTTCTACTTCATCATTCATTTTAATATGCTTCTTTTTTCCTCTAGTTTTCGCCCTCATTTATTTTATTTTTGAGGTTGTGCTTACTTGATTAATTACCGTCGTCGTTTTTTGACATGATCTCAAATCATTAATCGCCATCATCTAATACAGGACTCAGGAAGTAACTCTTCAATGGCGAGAGTACCTCGAGTTTCGAGTATTAACAATGGCGTTTTGTAACAGAATTGAGAGAGAAATAGAAAAGGATTGAGAGAGAAGATATTTGTATATTTATGCGAATGAATTTCTGTTACAGCTTTGCACATTATTTCTAGTAACAATTTCAGTCAAAGCTAACAAACTTAGTCAATAGTTCTAACAGCTTTTCCCTCCACAAGTAACTGTTTCTATCAACAAACTCGATCTGTATCTGTATCATAGTTTCCCCCTTTAAAAGACTTGATCTCAAGTCTGAAACTCCTTAGCATAAAACTCAGGGAAACGCTCCTGTATAGTGGATGCATATTCCCACGAAGCATCACTCTCTGCGAACCCCTACTCCCACCGTATGAGAAGTTGGACAACTGCATTGTTCTGGCGCTTAACAACTCTCCTCTCAACCACCCTAGCAGGTTTTACCTCGGCGTCACTGTCTAGGCCTTGCATCCAACTTGGAATATGAGCTTCAGTATTGTACCACCATTCTACTAGAGGTAACCATAGTGACCATTCCTTAGGTTTCTGACTCGTCATAAAACGCAGATAGCCTTCTATACACCTGTTAACCACCTTAGTTTGGCCGTCTATCTGAGGGTGATAAGCTGATGGAAGCCTGAGCTCGGTTCCCTGAATAGTGAACAAGGCCTGCCAGAATTGGCTCAAGAATATAGCATCCCTGGCTCAAGAATTGGCTCAAGAATATAGTTCGAGGGTACCATGGGAAATTTCCGTTAATTCTTTTTTAATATAGTTTTGACATAAAATCGAATTCAAAAAAAAAGTAACTACGCGGTAAACCTTTTTCGTACTAAATTTTTTTTCATGTTTGTAATTTTTTTTTTCAAGCAACTGGTAAAGAAGATATTTTTTTTCAAACCATTTGTTATTTGCTATTCTACGTATTATGTACGGAGTATTATTATGCCGATTTAATCATATAAAGACCTCCTTCATGTTTATTTCTTCAATACAAATATATATACTCATTTTTCAATAGAAGTTACACAATTATGAACATTAATTTCGCTTTGTTTTCGTTGATAATAAAGTATAGAGTAATATGCTAATTCTTTCATAATTGGATAATTGGAAAAATATTTGTACTTTAATCAGTTATCATAAATCGTTTATCTATCTGTATGTATAACAAATAACTACATGTTTAATCGAGTTTCACTACGTATCCCAACATCGTTAGAAGACGCTCATCGTGGAAAAACCATTTCGGAAAACTTGGACGCTACAGGCCCAACATCGCTGGGCCCAAAACTAGTACTCTTAAAAACAGCAAAGTGATCCAATTAAATTCCGTAACAGTAACCTTAGCCTAATAAGATCCCTTTCTCTCTTCTCTCTACACCCTTCTCCCTCTTTCAAAGAAAACTCTAGCCTCCAAAAAAAATTTGGGCTACCACCATTAATTGGTGGTAAGCCCCCCCCCCCCCCCCTCTCAATTAATTAATTAATTAATTAATTATATAGCTTTAATATTAGTATTAGTATTATTATTATATCTACAATAATTGTCCTCTACTTTTGGAGAGATTCGTCCCGTTAATTGATGGGTTTCGCTCTCTCTTTTAGGAGAGATGTTTTTTCTTTGATAGTGGAGAGGACGCGGAAGATCAGTACCTCAACGGTTCATTATATGACATCTTAATTCATGTCAGACTGTCGGCTGGAATCTATCAAGTTAGATAAAATCAATTCTCTTCAAAACCTTGAAAGATCCAAAGACTCTCTTGTGAAAAGTGATGGGTAGGATTTTGCCGTGGATCCCGCCACCAAAAAATAACCAACGAACCTAAGATGGGTAGCTAGGGTAAGTCGAGTCGATCCACAGGGACGGGGTTTCGGACTAAGGTATGCTACGGTCTAGGACTAGGTTCAAGACAAGCTAAACTAGGGTGATGGCTAATGACTAAACTAGGTTTAAAACACGGAAAAGGAAGACAAAACAAGTAACTAATGACTAAAGGAAGCAAGGATATCAATAAGAAGGAAAACTAGGGCTAGGTCGAGTTCATGGATGCAAAGGAGACAAAAATGGGAAAAACGGGGTTACTATCGTGCTTTTGTAGCCTAGGTTCCGATCGGGCTCTCGCTACTTAAGCGGTCTAGGGGTCGTTCTCACCACGCTCTCGCTACTAATGAGGGAACCAAACCAAACAACCAAACACACACATACAAGAGAAGATGCAAGAAAAACAAGGATTGATCGTCTCAAGTCTCACAAGCATTTCATCGAACATGTGGAGTGCATGGTAAATGGGAAACAACAAAAACAACATCTAATACCACCCATCTCACCCTAATCATCCCTAATCACATCCAATCCCCCTAATAACCCTAGCAAGAGTCTACTCAAACATAATTAAACTACAACAAACAAGAACAACATAAACTAACTCAAGAACAAGAGTATACATATGTAAAACTAACAAGGATGATGAACAAAATAATAAACAAGAGCTAAAGATTGAAACTTGATTAATAAAACAAAGATAAAGAGAAGGGAAAAAAGATTATACCATACTAGAAGATGAAAGGAAGAATGAAAACTTGTATAAAAGAGAAAACCCAAATACATCTACCAAGGTTGTCAATCTTGGTAGAGAACTTCAAGAATTCAATTAATACAAGGATAATCTAAGATTAAGAAGTAATTAAAGACTAATCTACACTAATCTAGGCCAATCTATGCTAAAGTAGTCTAGGGTTTAGTAGGTAATGAAGAACATAACCTAAGCTTACAAGAGGGGGGGGGGATATATAGGTTTCCAAGAGGAAAGGAGAAGAAAGGAAGCTAAACAGTTCTTCGATGGGCCCATCCCGGTCGGGATGGAGGTTGTCCCGGTCGGGATGAGGTTGGTCCCGGTCGGGATGGACTCATCAATAGCCGTCTTCTTTTGCTTCTTCATCCCGGTCGGGATGAAGTCCTTCCCGACCGGGATGGGTCTTGTAGGCTTCAAATATGATCTTTTTTATCCCTCCTTGCTTCTCATGGGCTTCTCATCGATTCTCGGGGCTCGAGATCGAGTCTAAGGTCTCGGGATCGAATCCAAGGCACCGAGTGATCGTTCCTTATCTTCATTGGCTCCAAAAGTGTATGAAACGAGTCGGAATCGTTCCAATTCTTCATGAATGGTCTCCGGAACCTAAAACGAGCTACAAGTATAAGTAGCCCCGAAATCGCTCCAAAGAGCGATTTCACAAGGGAAAACAAGACCGAAACACAACAAATTAGGCACTACAAACTACAGTTATCAAAAAGCCGTATCATTAAATAGCGATATGTTAAAAGAGGATGTGCAGAAGCGGAGATCAAAATCTTAGTGAGGGATCATTGTTTTAATGAGAATTTATTTTACTCAAATCTTGTGGTATTGTATTCGTTCAGTTTCGATATAAGTTTTAGATGTTGTATGACTTTTTATTATTGAAATGATCTTTTCCCTCAAAAAAAAACCTAAGCCTAATAACAGTGAACTACTTTCCTTTCCTCCCTTTCTTCTGGGCTTATTTTGTTTTCCTTTTTAGCGTTCCACTCTCATAAACTCTTCTTCATCACTCATCCAACCTGATTTCACCTTACTCCCTCATACTTTTTCTACCTTTTCCCTAATTTCTACTTCATCATTCATTTTAATATGCTTCTTTTTTCCTCTAGTTTTCGCCCTCATTTATTTTATTTTTGAGGTTGTGCTTACTTGATTAATTACCGTCGTCGTTTTTTGACTTGATCTCAGATCATTAATCGCCATCATCTAATACAGGACTCAGGAAGTAACTCTTCAATGGCGAGAGTACCTCGAGTTTCGAGTATTAACAATGGTGTTTTGTAACAGAATTGAGAGAGAAATAGAAAAGGATTGAGAGAGAAGATATTTGTATATTTATGCGAATGAATTTCTGTTACAGCTTTGCACATTATTTCTAGTAACAATTTCAGTCAAAGCTAACAAACTTAGTCAATAGTTCTAACAGCTTTTCCCGCCACAAGTAACTGTTTCTATCAACAAACTCGATCTCTATCTATATCACACTTTCCCCCTTTAAAAGACTTGATCTCAACTCTGAAACTCCTTAGCATAAAACTCAGGGAAACGCTCCTGTATAGTGGATGCATATTCCCATGAAGCATCACTCTCTGCGAACCCCTACTCCCACAGTATGAGAAGTTGGACAACTGCATTGTTCTGGCGCTTAACAACTCTCCTGCCAACCACCTTAGCAGGTTGTACCTCGGTGTCACTGTCTAGGCCTTGCATCCAACTTGGAATATGAGCTTCAGCTGGTAAAACTCCCCTAAAAGCTTTTTATTGTGACACATGAAATACATCATGTATCTAAGCAGCATCAGGGAGCCCGATCTAGTAAGCCACCTTCCTAATGGTATCCAATAATTGAAATGGACCAAAAACCTTTTGTGATAACTTGTGATTGCAACGCTCCTGGACACTACCTTGCCTATAAGGCTGTAGCTTTAACCAAACTCAATCACCAATTCGAAATACCTTCTCAGATCTTTTTCCATCAGCAGCTTGTGCTTTCATCCTACTCTGATCCTTTGCCAATTGCTTCCTCAGCTCAGTTATCATATTTTCCCTTCGTTGCATCGTTCTATCCACTGCATCTACAGATGTCTCCCCTGGTATATATGGCAAATGCAAGGGGGAGGTTGGTTTGTTGACTGCTTCATAGGGAGTCATGTGTATGGCGCTGTGGAATGCAGTATTGTACCACCATTCTGCTAGAGGTAACCATAGTGACCATTCCTTAGGTTTCTGACTCGTCATAAAACACAGATAGCCTTCTATACACCTGTTAACCACCTTAGTTTGGCCGTCTATCTAAGGGTGATAAGCTGATGGAAGCCTGAGCTCGGTTCCCTGAATAGTGAACAAGGCCTGCCAGAATTGGTTCAAGAATATAGCATCCCTGGCTCAAGAATTGGCTCAAGAATATAGTTTGAGGGTACCATGGGAAATTTCCGTTAATTCTTTTTTAATATAGTTTTGACATAAAATCGAATTCGAAAAAAATGTAACTACGCGGTAAACCTTTTTCGTACTAAATTTTTTTTCATGTTTGTAATTTTTTTTTTCAAACAACTGGTAAAGAAGATATTTTTTTTCAAACCATTTGTTATTAGCTATTCTACGTATTACGTACGGAGTAATATTATGCCGATTTAATCATATAAAGACCTCCTTCATGTTTATTTCTTCAATACAAATATATATACTCATTTTTCAATAGAAGTTACACAATTATGAACATTAATTTCGCTTTGTTTTCGTTGATAATAAAGTATAGAGTAATATGCTAATTCTTTCATAATTGGATAATTGGAAAAATATTTGTACTTTAATCAGTTATCATAAATCGTTTATCTATCTGTATGTATAACAAATAACTACATGTTTAATCGAGTTTCACTACGTATCCCAAAATCGTTAGAAGACGCTCATCGTGGAAAAACCATTTCGGAAAACTTGGACGCTACAGGCCAAACATCGCTGGGCCCAAAACTAGTACTCTTAAAAACAGCAAAGTGATCCTATTAAATTCCGTAACAGTAACCTAAGCCTAATAAGATCCCTTTCTCTCTTCTCTCTAAACCCTTCTCCCTCTTTCAAAGAAAACTCTAGCCTCCAAAAAAATTGGGGCTACCACCATTAACTGGTGGTACGCCCCCCAATTAATTAATTATATAACTTTAATATTAGTATTAGTATTATTATTATATCTACAATAATTGTTCTCTCCTTTTGGAGAGATTCGTCCCATTAACTGATGGGTTTCGCTCTCTCTTTTAGGAGAGATGTTATTTTTTTGATTGTGGAGAGGACGCGGAAGATCATTACCTCAACGGTTCATTATATGACATTTCAATTCATGTCAGACTGTCGGCTGCAATCTATCTAGTTAGATAAAATCAAATCTCTTCAAAACCTTGGAAGATCCAAAGACTCTCTTGTGAAAAGTTGTATCATTAAATAACGATATGTTAAAAGAGGATGTGCAGAAGCGGAGATCAAAATCTTAGTGAGGGATCATTGTTTTAATGAGAATTTATTTTACTCAAATCTTGTGGTATTGTATTCGTTCAGTTTCGATATAAGTTTTAGATGTTGTATGACTTTTTATTAATGAAATGATCTTTTCGCTAAAAAAAAAACCTAAGCCTTATAACAGTGAACTACTTTCCTTTCCTCCCTTTCTTCCGGGCTTATTTTGTTTTCCTTTTTAGCATTCCACTCTCATAAACTCTTCTTTATCACTCATCCAATCTGATTTCGCCTTACTCCCTCATACTTTTTCTACCTTTTCCCTAATTTCTACATCATTATTCATTTTAATTTGCTTATTTTTTTTCCTCTAGTTTTTGCCCTCATTTATTTTATTTTTGAGGTTGTGCTTACTTGATTAACTATCGTCATCGTTTTTTGACTTGATCTCAGATCATTGATCGCCATCATCTGATACATGACGCAGGAAGTAACTCTTCAATGACGAGAGTACCTCGAGTTTCGAGTATTAACAATGGCGTTTTGTAACAGAATTGAGAGAGAAATAGAAAAGGATTGAGAGAGAAGATATTTTTATTATTATGTGAATGAATTTCTGTTACAACTTTGCACATTATTTATAGTAACAATTTCAGTCAAAGCTAACAAACTTGGTCAATAGTTCTAACAGCTTTTCCCGCCACAAGTAACTGTTTCTATCCACAAACTCGACCTCTATCTCTATCATACTTTCCCCCTTTAAAAGACTTGACCTCAAGTCTGAAACTCCTTAGCTTAAAACTCAGGGAACCGCTCCTGTATAGTGGATGCATATTCCCACGAAGCACCACTCTTTGCGAACCCCTACTCCTATTGTATGAGAAGTTGGACCACTGCATTGTTCTGGCGCTTAACAACTCTTCTGTCAACCACCCTAGCAGGTTGTACCACAGCGTCACTGTCAATGCCTTGCATCCAACTTGGAATATGAGCTTCAGCTAGTAAAACTCCCCTAAAAGCTTTTAATTGTGACACATGAAATACATCATGTATCTTAGCAGCATCAGGGAGCATGATCTTGTAAGCCACCTTCCCAATGGTATCCAATACTTGAAATGGACAAAAAACCTTTGGTGATAACTTGTGATTGCAACGCTCCTGAACACTACCTTGCCTATAAGGCTGTAACTTTAACCAAACCCATTCACCAATTCGAAATATCCTCTCAGATCATTTTCCATCATCTTGTGCTTTCATCTGACTCTGAGCCTTTGCCAATTGCTTCCTCTGCTCAGTTATCATATTTTCCCTTTGTTGCATCGTTCTATCTACTGCATCTACAGATGTCTCCCATGGTATATATGGCAAATCAAAGGGGGGAGGTTGGTTGTAGACCGCTTCATAGGGAGTCATGTGTATGGGCCTGTGGAATGCAGTATTGTACAACAATTCTGCTAGAGGTAACCATAGTGACCATTCCTTAGGTTTCTGACTCGTCATATAACGCAGATAGCGTTCTATACACCTGTTAACCACCTCAGTTTGGCCGTCTGTCTGAGGGGGATAAGCTGATGAAACCTGAGCTCGATTCCCTAAATAGTGAACAAGGCCAGCCATAATTGGCTCAAGAATATAGCATCCCTGGCTCAAGAACATAGTTTGAGGGTACCATGGGAAATTTCCGTTAATTGTTTTTTAATATAAATTTGACATAAGATCGAATTCGAAAAAAAATGTAACTACGCGAGAAACCTTTTTCGTACTAAATTTGTTTTCATGTTTGTATTTTTTTTTCAAACAACTGGTAAAGATGATGTTTTTTTTTCAAACCATTTGTTATTTTCTATTCTACGTATTATGTACGGAGTATTATTATGCCGATTCTACTTCATATAAAGACCTAATTCATGTTTATTTCTACAATACAAATAGATATACTCATTTTTCAATAGAAGTTACACAGTTATGAACATTAATTTCGCTTTATTTTCATTGATAATAAAGTATAGAGTAAGATGCTAATTCTTTCATAATTGGATAATTGAAAATATTTGTACTTTAATCAGTTATCAGAAATCGTTTATCTATCTGTATAACAAATAAATACATGTTTAATCGAGTTTCACTACGTATCCCAACATTTTTAGAAGACGCTCATTGTGGAAAAAACTGATTCAGAAAACTTGAACGCTACAGGCCCAGCATCCCTGGGCCCAAAAACTAGTACACTTAAAAACAGCAAAGTGATCCTATTAAATTCCGTAACAGTAACCTAAGCCTAATAAGATCCCTTTCTCTCTTCTCTCTAAACCCTTCTCCCTCTTTCAAAGAAAAAATTAGCTTCCAAAAAAATTGGGGCTACCACCATTAACTGGTGGTACGCCCCCCAATTAATTAATTATATAGCTTTAATATTAGTATTAGTATTATTATTATATCTACAATAATTGTTCTCTCCTTTTGGAGAGATTCGTCCCATTAACTGATGGGTTTCGCTCTCTCTTTTAGGAGAGATGTTATTTCTTTGATTGTGGAGACGACGCGGAAGATCATTACACAGTTCATTATATGACATTTCAAATCATGTCAGACTGTCGGCTGCAATCTATCAAGTTAGATAAAATCAATTCTCTTCAAAACCTTGGAAGATCGAAAGACTCTCTTGTGAAAAGTTGTATCATTAAATAACGATATGTTAAAAGAGGATGTGCAGAAGCGGAGATCAAAATCTTAGTGAGGGATCATTGTTTTAATGAGAATTTATTTTACTCAAATCTTGTGGTATTGTATTCGTTCAGTTTCGATATAAGTTTTAGATGTTGTATGACATTTTATTAATGAAATGATCTTTTCGCTCAAAAAAAAACCTAAGCCTAATAACAGTGAACTACTTTCCTTTCCTCCCTTTCTTCTGGTCTTATTTTGTTTTCCTTTTTAGCATTCCACTCTCATAAACTCTTCTTTATCACTCATCCAATCTGATTTCGCCTTACTCCCTCATACTTTTTCTACCTTTTCCCTAATTTCTACCTCATTATTCTGTTTAATTTGCTTATTTTTTTCCTCTAGTTTTCGCCCTCATTTATTTTATTTTTGAGGTTGTGCTTACTTGATTAACTATCGTCATCGTTTTTTGACTTGATCTCAAATCATTGATCGCCATCATCTGATACATGACGTAGGAAGTAACTCTTCAATGGCGAGAGTACCTCGAGTTTCGAGTATTAACAATGGCGTTTTGTAACAGAATTGAGAGAGAAATAGAAAAGGATTGAGAGAGAAGATATTTTTATTATTATGTGAATGAATTTCTGTTACAACTTTGCACGTTATTTATAGTAACAATTTCAGTAAAGCTAACAAACTTGGTCAATAGTTCTAACAGCTTTTCCCGCCAC
This sequence comes from Agrostemma githago, assembly GCA_958450325.1. Lineage (NCBI taxonomy): Eukaryota > Viridiplantae > Streptophyta > Magnoliopsida > Caryophyllales > Caryophyllaceae > Agrostemma > Agrostemma githago. Next base: position 34,041,950 of record OY288257.1, on the reverse strand, counting down.
AAGTAACTGTTTCTATCCACAAACTCGACCTCTACCTCTATCATTCTTTCCCCGTTTAAAAGACTTGACCTCAAGTCTGAAACTCCTTAGCATAAAACTCAGGGAAACACTCCTGTATAGTGGATGCCTATTCCCACGAAGCATCACTCTCTACGAACCCCTACTCCCAAAGTATGAGAAGTTGGACCACTGCATTGTTCTGGCGCTTAACAACTCTCCTATCAACCACCCTAGCTGGTTGTACCTTGGCGTCACTGTCTAAGCCTTGCATCCAACTTGGAATATGAGTTTCAACTGGTAAACCTCCCCTAAAAGCTTTTAATTGTGACACATGAAATACATCATGTATCTTAACAGCATCAGGGAGGCTGATCTTGTAAGCCACCTTCCCAATGGTATCCAATACTTGAAATGGACAAAAAAACTTTGGTGATAACTTGTGATTGCAACGCTCCTGGACACTACCTTGCCTATAAGGCTGTAGCTTTAACCAAACCCATTCACCAATTCGAAATACCCTCTCAGATCTTTTTCCATTAGCTTGTGCTTTCATCCGATTCTGAGCCTTTGCCAATTGCTTCCTCGGCTGAGTTATCATATTTTCCTTTCGTTGCATCGTTCTATCCACTGCATCTACAGATGTCTCCCCTAGTATATTTGGCAAATGCAAGGGGGGAGGTTGGTTGTAGACTGCTTCATTGGGAGTCATGTGTATGGCGCTGTGGAATGCAGTATTGTACCACCATTCTGCTAGAGGTAACCATAGTGACTATTCCTTAAGTTTCTAACTCACCATATAACGCAGATAGCCTTCTATACACTTGTTAACCACCTCAGTTTGGCCGTCTGTCTGAGGGTGATAAGCTGATGAAGGCCTGAGTTCGGTTCCCTGAATAGTGAACAAGCCCTCCCAGAATTGGCTCATGAACATAGTTCGAGGGTACCATGGGAAAATTCCGTTAATTTTTTTTAATATACTTTTGACATAAGATCGAATTCGAAAAAAAATGTAACTACGCGATAAACCTTTTTCGTACTAAAATTGTTTTCATGTTTGTATTTTTTTTAAACAACTGGTAAAGAAGATATTTTTTTTCAAACCATTTGTTATTTGCTATTCCACGAATTATGTACGGAGTATTATTATGCCGATTTTACATCATATAAAGACGTCATTCATGTTTATTTCTGCAATACAAATATATATACTCATTTTTCAATAGAAGTTACACAATTGTGAACATTAATTTCGCTTTTTTTTTATTGATAATAAAGTATAGAGTAATATGCTAATTCTTTCATAATTGGATAATTGGAAAAATATTTGTACTTTAATCAGTTATCATAAATCGTTTATCTATCTGTATAACAAATAACTACATGTTTCATCGAGTTTCACTACGTATCCCAACATCGTTAGAAGACGCTCCCCTTTCTCTCTTCTCTCTAAACCCTTATCCCTCTTTCAAAGAAAACCCTAGCCTCCAAAAAAGATTGGGGCTGCCACCATTAATTGGTGGTAAGCCCCCCCCCCCCCCCCCCAATTAATTAATTAATTATATAGCTTTAGTATTAATATTAGTATTATTATTATATCTACAATAATTGTCCTCTACTTTTGGAGAGATTCGTCCCATTAATTGATGAGTTTCGCTCTCTCTTTTAGGACAGATGTAATTTCTTTGATAGTGGAGAGGACGCGGAAGATCAGTACCTCAACGGTTCATTATATGACATCTCAATTCATGTTAGACTGTTGGCTGCAATCTATCAAGTTAGATAAAATCAATTCTCTTCAAAACCTCGTAAGATCCAAAGACTCTCTTGTGAAAAGTTGTATCATTTAATAACGATATGTTAAAAGAGGATGTGCAGAAGCGGAGATCAAAATCTTAGTGAGGGATCTTTGTTTTAATAAGAATTTATTTTACTCAAATCTTGTGGTATTGTATTCGTTCAGTTACGATATAAGTTATAGATGTTGTATGACTTTTTATTAATGAAATGATCTTTTCGCTAAAAAAAAAACCTAAGCCTAGTAACAGTGAACTACTTTCCTTTCCTCCGTTTCTTCTGGGGTTATTTTGTTTTCCTTTTTAGCGTTCCACTCTCACAAACTCTTCTTCATCACTCATCCAATTTGATTTCGCCTTACTCCCTCATACTTTTTCTACCTTTTCCCTAATTTCTACTTCATCACTCATTTTAATTTGCTTCTTTTTTCCTCTAGTTTTCGCCCTCATTTATTTTATTTTTGAGGTTGTGCTTACTTGATTAATTATCGTCGTCATTTTTTGACTTGATCTCAGATCATTGATCGCCATCATCTGATACAGGACGCAGGAAGTAACTCTTCAATGGCGAGAGTACCTCGAGTTTCGAGTATTAACAATGGCGATTAGTAACAGAATTTAGAGAGAAATAGAAAAGGATTGAGAGAGAAGATATTTGTATTATTATGTGAATGAATTTCTGTTACAACTTTGCACATTATTTATAGTAACAATTTCAGTCAAAGCTAACAAACTTGGTCAATAGTTCTAACAGCTTTTCCCGCCACAAGTAACTTTTTTCTATCCACAAACTCGACCTCTATCTCTATCATACTTTCCCCCTTTAAAAGACTTGACCTCAAGTCTGAAACTCCTTAGCTTAAAACTCAGGGAACCGCTCCTGTATAGTGGATGCATATTCCCACGAAGCACCACTCTTTGCGAACCCCTACTCCTATTGTATGAGAAGTTGGACCACTGCATTGTTCTGGCGCTTAACAACTCTCCTGTCAACCACCCTAGCAGGTTGTACCTCAGCGTCACTGTCAATGCCTTGCATCCAACTTGGAATATGAGCTTCAGCTGGTAAAACTCCCCTAAAAGCTTTTAATTGTGACACATGAAATACATCATGTATCTTAGCAGCATCAGGGAGCATGATCTTGTAAGCCACCTTCCCAATGGTATCCAATACTTGAAATGGACAAAAAACCTTTGGTGATAACTTGTGATTGCAACGCTCCTGAACACTACCTTGCCTATAAGGCTGTAGCTTTAACCAAACCCAATCACCAATTCGAAATATCCTCTCAGATCATTTTCCATCATCTTGTGCTTTCATCCGACTATGAGCCTTTGCCAATTGCATCCTTTGCTCAGTTATCATATTTTCCCTTTGTTGCATCGTTTTATCCACTGCATCTACAGATGTCTCCCCTGGTATCTATGGCAAATGCAAGGGGGGATGTTGGTTGTAGACCGCTTCATAGGAAGTCATGTGTATGGGCCTGTGGAATGCAGTATTGTACAAGAATTATGCTAGAGGTAACCATAGTGACCATTCCTTAGGTTTCTGACTCGTCATATAACGCAGATAGCCTTCGATACACCTGTTAACCACCTCAGTTTGTCCGTCTGTCTGAGGGGGATAAGCTGATGAAACCTGAGCTCGGTTCCCTAAATAGTGAACAAGGCCAGCCATAATTGGCTCAAGAATATAGCATCCCTGGCTCAAGAACATAGTTTGAGGGTACCATGGGAAATTTCCGTTAATTGTTTTTTAATATAAATTTGACATAAGATCGAATTCGAAAAAAAATGTAACTACGCGATAAACTTTTTTCGTACTAAATTTGTTTTTATGTTTGTAAATTTTTTTTCAAACAACTGGTAAAGATGATGTTTTTTTTTCAAACCATTTGTTATTTTCTATTCTACGTATTATGTACGGAGTATTATTATGCCGATTCTACTTCATATAAAGACCTCCTTCATGTTTATTTCTTCAATACAAATATATATACTCATTTTTCAATAGAAGTTACACAATTATGAACATTAATTTTGCTTTGTTTTCGTTGATAATAAAGTATAGAGTAATATGCTAATTCTTTCATAATTGGATAATTGGAAAAATATTTGTACTTTAATCAGTTATCATAAATCGTTTATCTATCTGTATGTATAACAAATAACTACATGTTTAATCGAGTTTCACTACGTATCCCAAAATCGTTAGAAGACGCTCATCGTGGAAAAACCATTTCGGAAAACTTGGACGCTACAGGCCCAACATCGCTGGGCCCAAAACTAGTACTCTTAAAAACAGCAAAGTGATCCTATTAAATTCCGTAACAGTAACCTAAGCCTAATAAGATCCCTTTCTCTCTTCTCTCTAAACCCTTCTCCCTCTTTCAAAGAAAACTCTAGCCTCCAAAAAAATTGGGGCTACCACCATTAACTGGTGGTACGCCCCCCAATTAATTAATTATATAACTTTAATATTAGTATTAGTATTATTATTATATCTACAATAATTGTTCTCTCCTTTTGGAGAGATTCGTCCCATTAACTGATGGGTTTCGCTCTCTCTTTTAGGAGAGATGTTATTTTTTTGATTGTGGAGAGGACGCGGAAGATCATTACCTCAACGGTTCATTATATGACATTTCAATTCATGTCAGACTGTCGGCTGCAATCTATCAAGTTAGATAAAATCAAATCTCTTCAAAACCTTGGAAGATCCAAAGACTCTCTTGTGAAAAGTTGTATCATTAAATAACGATATGTTAAAAGAGGATGTGCAGAAGCGGAGATCAAAATCTTAGTGAGGGATCATTGTTTTAATGAGAATTTATTTTACTCAAATCTTGTGGTATTGTATTCGTTCAGTTCCGATATAAGTTTTAGATGTTGTATGACTTTTTATTAATGAAATGATCTTTTCGCTAAAAAAAAACCTAAGCCTTATAACAGTGAACTACTTTCCTTTCCTCCCTTTCTTCTGGGCTTATTTTGTTTTCCTTTTTAGCATTCCACTCTCATAAACTCTTCTTTATCACTCATCCAATCTGATTTCGCCTTACTCCCTCATACTTTTTCTACCTTTTCCCTAATTTCTACCTCATTATTCATTTTAATTTGCTTATTTTTTTTCCTCTAGTTTTCGCCGTCATTTATTTTATTTTTGAGGTTGTGCTTACTTGATTAACTATCGTCATCGTTTTTTGACTTGATCTCAGATCATTGATCGCCATCATCTGATACATGACGCAGGAAGTAACTCTTCAATGACGAGAGTACCTCGAGTTTCGAGTATTAACAATGGCGTTTTGTAACAGAATTGAGAGAGAAATAGAAAAGGATTGAGAGAGAAGATATTTTTATTATTATGTGAATGAATTTCTGTTACAACTTTGCACATTATTTATAGTAACAATTTCAGTCAAAGCTAACAAACTTGGTCAATAGTTCTAACAGCTTTTCCCGCCACAAGTAACTGTTTCTATCCACAAACTCGACCTCTATCTCTATCATACTTTCCCCCTTTAAAAGACTTGACCTCAAGTCTGAAACTCCTTAGCTTAAAACTCAGGGAACCGCTCCTGTATAGTAGATGCATATTCCCACGAAGCACCACTCTTTGCGAACCCCTACTCCTATTGTATGAGAAGTTGGACCACTGCATTGTTCTGGCGCTTAACAACTCTTCTGTCAACCACCCTAGCAGGTTGTACCACAGCGTCACTGTCAATGCCTTGCATCCAACTTGGAATATGAGCTTCAGCTAGTAAAACTCCCCTAAAAGCTTTTAATTGTGTCACATGAAATACATCATGTATCTTAGCAGCATCAGGGAGCATGATCTTGTAAGCCACCTTCCCAATGGTATCCAATACTTGAAATGGACAAAAAACCTTTGGTGATAACTTGTGATTGCAACGCTCCTGAACACTACCTTGCCTATAAGGCTGTAACTTTAACCAAACCCATTCACCAATTCGAAATATCCTCTCAGATCATTTTCCATCATCTTGTGCTTTCATCTGACTCTGAGCCTTTGCCAATTGCTTCCTCTGCTCAGTTATCATATTTTCCCTTTGTTGCATCGTTCTATCTACTGCATCTACAGATGTCTCCCATGGTATATATGGCAAATCAAAGGGGGGAGGTTGGTTGTAGACCGCTTCATAGGGAGTCATGTGTATGGGCCTGTGGAATGCAGTATTGTACAACAATTCTGCTAGAGGTAACCATAGTGACCATTCCTTAGGTTTCTGACTCGTCATATAACGCAGATAGCGTTCTATACACCTGTTAACCACCTCAGTTTGGCCGTCTGTCTGAGGGGGATAAGCTGATGAAACCTGAGCTCGATTCCCTAAATAGTGAACAAGGCCAGCCATTATTGGCTCAAGAATATAGCATCCCTGGCTCAAGAACATAGTTTGAGGGTACCATGGGAAATTTCCGTTAATTTTTTTTTAATATAAATTTGACATAAGATCGAATTCGAAAAAAAATGTAACTACGCGAGAAACCTTTTTCGTACTAAATTTGTTTTCATGTTTGTATTTTTTTTTTCAAACAACTGGTAAAGATGATGTTTTTTTTTCAAACCATTTGTTATTTTCTATTCTACGTATTATGTACGGAGTATTATTATGCCGATTCTACTTCATATAAAGACCTAATTCATGTTTATTTCTACAATACAAATACATATACTCATTTTTCAATAGAAGTTACACAGTTATGAACATTAATTTCGCTTTATTTTCATTGATAATAAAGTATAGAGTAAGATGCTAATTCTTTCATAATTGGATAATTGAAAATATTTGTACTTTAATCAGTTATCAGAAATCGTTTATCTATCTGTATAACAAATAAATACATGTTTAATCGAGTTTCACTACGTATCCCAACATTTTTAGAAGACGCTCATTGTGGAAAAAACTGATTCGGAAAACTTGAACGCTACAGGCCCAGCATCCCTGGGCCCAAAAACTAGTACACTTAAAAATAGCAAAGTGATCCTATTAAATTCCGTAACAGTAACCTAAGCCTAATAAGATCCCTTTCTCTCTTCTATCTAAACCCTTCTCCCTCTTTCAAAGAAAAAATTAGCTTCCAAAAAAATTGGGGCTACCACCATTAACTGGTGGTACGCCCCCCAATTAATTAATTATATAGCTTTAATATAGTATTAGTATTATTATTATATCTACAATAATTGTTCTCTCCTTTTGGAGAGATCCGTCCCATTAACTGATGGGTTTCACTCTCTCTTTTAGGAGAGATGTTATTTCTTTGATTGTGGAGACGACGCGGAAGATCATTACACAGTTCATTATATGACATTTCAAATCATGTCAGACTGTCGGCTGCAATCTATCAAGTTAGATAAAATCAATTCTCTTCAAAACCTTGGAAGATCAAAAGACTCTCTTGTGAAAAGTTGTATCATTAAATAACGATATGTTAAAAGAGGATGTGCAGAAGCGGAGATCAAAACCTTAGTGAGGGATCATTGTTTTAATGAGAATTTATTTTACTCAAATCTTGTGGTATTGTATTCGTTCAGTTTCGATATAAGTTTTAGATGTTGTATGACTTTTTATTAATGAAATGATCTTTTCGCTCAAAAAAAACCTAAGCCTAATAACAGTGAACTACTTTCCTTTCCTCCCTTTCTTCTGGGCTTATTTTGTTTTCCTTTTTAGCATTCCACTCTCATAAACTCTTCTTTATCACTCATCCAATCTGATTTCGCCTTACTCCCTCATACTTTTTCTACCTTTTCCCTAATTTCTACCTCATTATTCTGTTTAATTTGCTTATTTTTTTTCCTCTAGTTTTCGCCCTCATTTATTTTATTTTTGAGGTTGTGCTTACTTGATTAACTATCGTCATCGTTTTTTGACTTGATCTCAAATCATTGATCGCCATCATCTGATACATGACGCAGGAAGTAACTCTTCAATGGCGAGAGTACCTCGAGTTTCGAGTATTAACAATGGCGTTTTGTAACAGAATTGAGAGAGAAATAGAAAAGGATTGAGAGAGAAGATATTTTTATTGTTATGTGAATGAATTTCTGTTACAACTTTGCACATTATTTATAGTAACAATTTCAGTCAAAGCTAACAAACTTGGTCAATAGTTCTAACAGCTTTTCCCGCCACAAGTAACTGTTTCTATCCACAAACTCGACCTCTATCTCTATCATTCTTTCCCCTTTTAAAAGACTTGACCTCAAGTCTGAAACTCCTTAGCATAAAACTCAGGGAAACACTCCTGTATAGTGGATGCCTATTCCCACGAAGCATCACTCTCTACGAACCCCTACTCCCAAAGTATGAGAAGTTGGACAACTGCATTGTTCTGGCGCTTAACAACTCTCCTGTCAACCACCCTAGCTGGTTGTACCTTGGCGTCACTGTCTAAGCCTTGCATCCAACTTGGAATATGAGTTTCAACTGGTAAACCTCCCCTAAAAGCTTTTAATTGTGACACATGAAATACATCATGTATCTTAACAGCATCAGGGAGGCTGATCTTGTAAGCCACCTTCCCAATGGTATCCAATACTTGAAATGGACAAAAAAACTTTGGTGATAACTTGTGATTGCAACGCTCCTGGACACTACCTTGCCTATAAGGCTGTAGCTTTAACGAAACCCATTCACCAATTCGAAATACCCTCTCAGATCTTTTTCCATTAGCTTGTGCTTTCATCCGATTCTGAGCCTTTGCCAATTGCTTCCTCGGCTGAGTTATCATATTTTCCTTTCGTTGCATCGTTCTATCCACTGCATCTACAGATGTCTCCCCTAGTATATTTGGCAAATGCAAGGGGGGAGGTTGGTTGTAGACTGCTTCATTGGGAGTCATGTGTATGGCACTGTGGAATGCAGTATTGTACCACCATTCTGCTAGAGGTAACCATAGTGACCATTCCTTAAGTTTCTGACTCACCATATAACGCAGATAGCCGTCTATACACTTGTTAACCACCTTAGTTTGGCCGTCTGTCTGAGGGTGATAAGCTGATGAAGGCCTGAGCTCGGTTCCCTGAATAGTGAACAAGGCCTCCCAGAATTGGCTCATGAACATAGTTCGAGGGTACCATGGGAAAATTCCGTTAATTTTTTTTAGGGAAATTCCATTTGTACCCTCTAAGTTTTCACTTTTCCCAGTTGTACCCCTGCGTATAAGCAATTTCCAACTGTACCCCTGAACTCTGTTAATTACTCTCAACTGTGACTAAACTAGAATTAACCGTTAAGTATGGCTGTTAAGTGGCAACTTGCAGTCCTAATCTAATGACATGGCGAGTGACATGTCGGTCTAGTAGCCTTTTGGCCTTCGTTAATCCCTAATTACCCCTTCATTCTAATTTCAAACTACAAACTCTTCCTCTTCCTTCATTTCTTCCCATGTTTTCACTGATCATCACCATATCATCTGCCATTCTTCCTCTATGTACCATCATCATCATCATCATCATCATCATCATATTCTCCGTTGCTTTTCTCACTTCTTATTGCATGTTGTTGATTTCGACGAGGCGAAAACTCGAAATTAGAATGAATGGGTAATTAGGGATTAACGAAGACCAAAAGGCTACTAGACCGACATGTCACTCGCCATGTCATTAGATTAGGACTGCAAGTTGCCACTTAACAGCCAGATTTAACGGCTAATTCTAGTTTAATCACGGTTGAGAGTAATTAACAGAGTTCAGGGATACAGTTGGGAATTGCTTATACGCAAGGGTACAACTGGGAAAAGTGAAAACTTAGAGGGTACAAATGGGAATGTCCCTTTTTTTTAATATACTTTTGACATAAGATCGAATTCGAAAAAAAATGTAACTACGCGATAAACCTTTTTCGTACTAAAATTGTTTTCATGTTTGTATTTTTTTTTAAACAACTGGTAAAGAAGATATTTTTTTTCAAACCATTTTTTATTTGCTATTCCACGAATTATGTACGGAGTATTATTATGCCGATTTTACATCATATAAAGACGTCATTCATGTTTATTTCGGCAATACAAATATATATACTCATTTTTCAATAGAAGTTACACAATTATGAACATTAATTTCGCTTTGTTTTTATTGATAATAAAGTATAGAGTAATATGCTAATTCTTTCATAATTGGATAATTGGAAAAATATTTGTACTTTAATAATCAGTTACCATAAATCGTTTATCTATCTGTATAACAAATAACTACATGTTTCATCGAGTTTCAGTACGTATCCCAACATCGTTAGAAGACGCTCCCCTTTCTCTCTTCTCTCTAAACCCTTCTCCTTCTTTCAAATAAAACCCTAGCCTCCAAAAAAAATTGGGGCTGCCACCATTAATTGGTGGTAAGCCCCCCCCCCCCCCCCCCCCCAACCCCCAATTAATTAATTAATTAATTATATAGCTTTAATATTAATATTAGTATTATTATTATATCTACAATAATTGTCCTCTACTTTTGGAGAGATTCGTCCCATTAATTGATGAGTTTCGCTCTCTCTTTTAGGACAGATGTTATTTCTTTGATAGTGGAGAGGACGCGGAAGATCAGTACCTCAACGGTTCATTATATGACATCTCAATTCATGTTAGACTGTCGCCTGCAATCTATCAAGTTAGATAAAATCAATTCTCTTCAAAACCTTGTAAGATCCAAAGACCCTCTTGTGAAAAGTTGTATCATTTAATAACGATATGTTAAAAGAGGATGTGCAGAAGCGGAGATCAAAATCTTAGTGAGGGATCTTTGTTTTAATGAGAATTTATTTTACTCAAATCTTGTGGTATTGTATTCGTTCAGTTTCGATATAAGTTATAGATGTAGTATGACTTTTTATTAATGTAATGATCTTTTCACTAAAAAAAACCTAAGCCTAGTAACAGTGAACTACTTTCCTTTCCTCCGTTTCTTATGGGCTTATTTTGTTTTCCTTTTTAGCGTTCCACTCTCATAAACTCTTCTTCATCACTCATCCAATTTGATTTCGCCTTACTCCCTCATACTTTTTCTACCTTTTCCCTAATTTCTACTTCATCACTCATTTTAATATGCTTCTTTTTTCCTCTAGTTTTCGCCCTCATTTATTTTATTTTTGAGGTTGTGCTTACTTGATTAATTATCGGCGTCATTTTTTGACTTGATCTCAGATCATTGATCGCCTTCATCTGATACAGGACGCATGAAGTAACTCTTCAATGGCGAGAGTACCTCGAGTTTCGAGTATTAAAAATGGCGTTTTGTAATAGAATTGAGAGATAAATAGAAAAGGATTGAGAGAGAAGATATTTGTATTATTATGTGAATGACTTTCTGTTACAGCTTTGCACATTATTTATAGTAACAATTTCAGTCAAAGCTAACAAACTTCGTCAATAGTTCTAACAGCTTTTCCCGCCACAAGTAACTGTTTCTATCCACAAACACGATCTCTATCTCTATCATACTTTCCCCCTTTAAAAGACTTGACCTCAAGTCTGAAACTCCTTAGCTTAAAACTCATGGAACCGCTCCTATATAGTGGAAACATATTCCCACGAAGCACCACTCTTTGCGAACCCCTACTCCCATTGTATGAGAAGTTGGACCACTGCATTGTTCTGGCGCTTAACAACTCTCCTGTCAACCACCCTAGCAGGTTGTACCTCAGCGTCACTGTCTAGGCCTTGCATCCAACTTGGAATATGAGCTTCAGCTGGTAAAACTCCCCCAAAAGCTTTTAATTGTGACACATGAAATACATCATGTATCATAGCAGCATCTGGGAGCATGATCTTGTAAGCCACCTTCCCAATGGTATCCAATACTTGAAATGGACAAAAAACCTTTAGTAATAACTTGTGATTGCAACGCTCCTGAACACTACCTTGCCTATAAGGCTGTAGCTTTAACCAAACCCAATCACCAATTCGAAATACCCTCTCAGATCATTTTCCATCAGCTTGTGCTTTCATCTGACTCTGAGCCTTTGCCAATTGCATCCTCCGCTCAGTTATAATATTTTCCCTCTGTTGCATCGTTCTATCCACTGCATCTACAGATGTTTCCCCTGGTATATATGGCAAATGAAAGGGGGGAGGTTTGTTGTAGACCGCTTCATAGGGAGTCATGTGTATGGCCCTGTGGAATGCAGTATTGTACAACCATTCTGCTAGAGGTAACCATAGTGACCATTCCTTAGGTTTCTGACTCGTCATATAACGCAGATAGCCTTCTATACACCTGTTAACCACCTCAGTTTGGCCGTCTGTCTGAGGGGGATAAGCTTGATGAAAGCCTGAGCTCGGTTCCCTAAATAGTGAACAAGGCCAGCCATAATTGGCTCAAGAATATAGCATCCCTGGCTCAAGAACATAGTTTGAGGGTACCATGGGAAATTTCCATTAATTGTTTTTTAATATAAATTTGACATAAGATCAAATTCGAAAAAAAAAATGTAACTACGCGATAAACCTTTTTCGTACTAAATTTGTTTTCATGTTTGTATTTTTTTTTCAAACAACTGGTAAAGATGATGTTTTTTCTTCAAACCATTTGTTATTTTCTATTCTACAGATTATGTTCGGAGTATTATTATGCCGATTCTACTTCATATAAAGACCTAATTCATGTTTATTTCTGCAATACAAATACATATATCATTTTTCAATAGAAGTTACACAATTATAAACATTAATTTCGCTTTGTTTTCATTGATAATAAAGTATAGAGTAAGATGCTAATTCTTTCATAATTGGATAATTGAAAATATTTGTACTTTAATCAGTTATCAGAAATCGTTTATCTATCTGTATAACAAATAAATACATGTTTAATCGAGTTTCACTATGTATCCTAACATTGTTAGAAGACGCTCATTGTGGAAAAAACTGTTTCAGAAAACTTGAACGCTACAGGCCCAGCATCTCTGGGCCCAAAAACTAGTACACTAAAAAATAGCAAAGTGATCTTATTAAATTCCGGAACAGTAACCTAAGCCTAATAAGATCCCTTTCTCTCTTCTCTCTAAACCCTTCTCCCTCTTTCAAAGAAAACTCTAGCCTCCAAAAAAATTGGGGCTACCACCATTATCTGGTGGTACGCCCCCAATTAATTAATTATATAGCTTTAATATTAGTATTAGTATTATTATTATATCTACAATAATTGTTCTCTCCTTTTGGAGAGATTCGTCCCATTAATTGATTGGTTTCGCTCTCTCTTTTAGGAGAGATGTTATTTCTTTGATTGTGGAGAGGACGCGGAAGATCATTACCTCAACGGTTCATTATATGACATTTCAATTCATGTCAGACTGTCGGCTGCAATCTATCAAGTTAGATAAAATCAATTCTCTTCAAAACCTTGGAAGATCCAAAGACCCTTTTGTGAAAAGTTGTATCATTAAACAGCGATATATTAAAAGAGAATGTGCAGAAGCGGAGATCAAAATCTTAGTGATGGATCTTGTTTTAATGAGAATTTATTTTACTCAAATCTTGTGGTATTGTATTCGTTCAGTTTCTATATACGTTTTAGATGTTGCATGACTTTTTATTAATGAAATGATATTTTCGCTCAAAAAAAAAACCTAAGCCTATGAACTACTTTCCTTTCCTTCCTTTCTTCTGGGCTTACTTTGTTTTTCTATTTAGCGATCCCTTCTCATAAACTCTCCTTCATCACTCATCCAATCTGATTTCGCCTTACTCCCTCATACTTTTTCTACCTTTTCCCTAATTTCTACTTCATCACTCATTTTAATTTGCTTCTTTTTTCCTCTAGTTTTCGCCGTTATTTATTTTATTTTTGAGGTTGTGCTTATTGGATTAATTATCATCGTCGTTTTTAACTTGATCTCAAATGACTGATCGCCATCATCTGATACAGGGCGCAGGAATTAACTCTTCAATGGCGAGAGTACCTCGAGTTTCGAGTAATAAAAATTGGTATTGTAACAGAATTGAAAGAGAAATAGAAAAGGATTGAGAGAGAAGATATTTGTATTATTATGTGAATGAATTTCTGTTACAGCTTTGCACATTATTTATAGTAACAATTTCAGTCAAAGCTAACAAACTTGGTCAATAGTTCTACCAGCTTTTCCCGCCACAAGTAACTGTTTCTATCCACAAACTCGATCTCTATCTATATCATACTTTCCCCCTTTAAAAGACTTGACCTCAATTCTGAAACTCCTTAGCTTAAAACTCAAGGAACCGCTCCTGTATAGTGGATGCATATTCCCACGAGGCATCACACTCTGCGAACCCCTCCCACTGTATGAGAAGTTGGACCAGTGCATTGTTCTGGCGCTTAACAACTCTTCTGTCAACCACCCTAGTTTGTTGTACCTCGGCGTCACTATCTAGGCCTTCCATCCAACTTGGAATATGAGCTTAAGCTGGTAAAACACCCCAAAAAGCTTTTAATTGTGACACATGAAATACATCATGTATCTTAGCAGCATCAGGGAGCCTAATCTTGTAAGCCACCTTCCCAATGGTATCCAATACTTGAAATGGACAAAAAAGCTTTGGTGATAACTTGTGATTGCAACGCTCTTTTACACTACCTTGCTTATAAGGCTGTAGCTTTAACCAAACCCAATCACCAATTCGAAATACACTCTCAGATCATTTTCCATCAGCTTGTGCTTTCATCCGACTCTGAGCCTTTGCCAATTGCTTCCTCAACTCAGTTATCATATTTTCCCTTCGTTGCATGGTTCTATCCACTGCATCTACGGATGTCTCCCCTCGTATATATGGAAATGCAAGGCGGAGGTTGGTTGTAGACTGCTTCATAGGTGGTCATGTGTATGGCGCTTTGGAATGCAGTATTGTACCACCATTCTGCTAGAGGTAACCATAGTGACCAATCCTTAGGTTTCTGACTCGTCATATAACGCAGATAGCCTTTTATACACCTGTTAACCACCTCAGTTTGGCCGTCTGTCTTTGGGTGATAAGCTGATGAAAGCCTGTGCTCGGTTCCCTAAATAGTGAACAAGGCCTGCTAGAATTGGCTCAAGAATATAGCATCCCTGGCTCAAGAACATAGTTTGAGGTACCATGGGAAATTTTCGTTAATTTTTTTTAATATAATTTTGACATAAGATTGAATTCGATAAAAAAAAATGTAACTATTCGAAAATCTAGGTCACTCTAAGAAGGAGTGCAGGAGGAAGAATAATGAGGTGAAGAACTCAGTGAAGGGTGCTCGAATGATATGGAGGAAAAAAGAATTACAATATCAAGGGCCTAAGGAATCACAATCTGGGAATAGAACGATTACTGAAGTTAGTAAGGATTCGATTGCTATTGACGAGGTAATGGCCAGTAAGGAGAGTCCTCCTAAGGAGCCTGTAAAAGAGATGGTGAAAATCCCGACTAAGGAGGCTGATACTACTGATGGAGGTTCTGCAGCACCTAAGAAGGATACTCAGTCAACGTTCAAGTGTATACTCATACAGGAAGGTGCTAAAGAAAAGGTCATGAATAGGATACTGATTTCTCCCAAACGTCCATGATTTTTGGATTTTGGAACGTGAGGGGTATGAATAAGAGTCAGAAGCAAAGGGATATAAATAATTTTCTTCTGAGTAATAAGATAGGAGTTTTTGCTTTGTTAGAAATGAAAATAAAACCTCATAAACAGCATCATGCTATGCAAATTTTCAATAATTGGAGTATTAGTACTAATTCTCATACTCACTCGGGTGGTCGAATTTGGATTGGGTGGGATCCGAATGAATATGTGGTTGATATTTTGGAGTGTGATCCATAGTATATGCATTTATCTGTCCAAGTTGTGTCCAGAAATGTGCTTGTCCATGTAACGATGGTATATGCATTTAATGGGATTTCATAGCGTGATAGTCTTTGGCAAAATCTTAAGCGATTAGCTGATGGTATGTTAGGTGCTTGGGTTATTTGCGGTGATTTTAATTGCGTTCTCTGTCCACAGGAGAGATTGGGTGGAGCGTTTAGTCAGGCTGAAGCATTGCCATTTCAGGAATGCATCAATTATTGTGAACTTGTGGATTGTCCTGCTATGGGAGCGTACTTTACCTGGTCCAATAAGCAGAAACCGGAGGATCAAGTATACTCTAGACTTGACAGGGTGTTAGTGAATCATGTATGGGAGAGCAATTTCTCGGATCTACATGCCAATTTCATGCCAGAGGGCTTGTTCGATCATACACCATGCATTCTCAAGAGTTCTGTTGTGCATGCCTGCAGAAATAGATCATTCAAGTTTAAGAAGTTATGATACGGTCGAGTGGGAGTTTGTTGAGGGTTTGTTGACGGAGTTAAATTTTCCTAGTCAATTCATTGAATTGGTGATGCAATGTATTTCTACGACGTCCTACTCCATAGTCTTAAATGGCTCGTCTTTCGGGTATTTCCAAGGCAAACGTGGACTGAGGCAGGGAGACCCCATTTCCCCCCTTATTTTCACTATTTGCATGGAATATCTAAGTAGAATGCTCAAATATGCAACAAGTACCAGGCCATTTAACTTCCATCCGTTGTGGAAAGATATTAAGCTCACACACCTTGTATTTGCGGATGATCTATTATTATTTTGTAAGGGGGAAGTCCGTTCTATAATGTTCCTTATGAGAGCGTTTTCTTCCTTCTCCAAGGCTTCGGGGATTTGTATGAATAATGGGAAGTCTGAAGATTTCTACAATGGTGTTGACGATTCAATTAAGGATGACATACATCAGGTTACAGGCATTAACGAAGGCGTTATGCCGTTTCGTTATCTGGGAGTCCAATCCAGCCGGGTAAACTAAGCAAACAGGAATGCAGTATCTTGGCCGAAAAGATTATTAATCGCATCAGGGGCCTTGGGGCGAGAAAGCTGTCCTATGCAGGAAGGATAACGCTGATCTCGTCTGTTCTTAACACCCTTTATAACTATTGGGCCACAATATTTATTATTCCCAAGCACACTATCAAAAGAATTGAAGCAATATGCCGAAACTATCTTTGGGACGGGAATTGTGAATACACAAGGACTCCTCTAATTTCGTGGGATAAGGTCACTCTCCCTAAGCAACTTGGGGGGCTTGGCATTAAGAGAGCTTCCATCTGGAATGTGGCAGCTGTAGGCAAACTCGTTAGTTGGATTTATGAAGATAGAAGCAGCCTGTGGGTGAAATGGGTCTCTTCTATATACATAAAACAGCAGGTTTGGCACGAGTACTCCCCCTCTGCTGATTGTTCGTGGACTTTGAAGTCCATTTCCAAGACGAAGGAAATTCTTAAACAAGGCTTTCATAATGGAGTATGGGCGTTGGATCCGAATGGCTACTCGATTAAGAGTGGTTATGGATGGCTCCTTCCCGCTCATAATCCTCCGCCTTGGACTAAATTTGTGTGGAATCAGTGGGCTCTCCCTAAGCAAGCTGTCATAACTTGGCTGATTTTGAATGGAGGAGTTAATGTGAAGGATAAGCTGTTCCGGCATGGCTGCATTGACAATGATGAATGTTGCCTTTGCTGTAATGCCACTGAAACGGTGGACCATCTCTTTTTTGAGTGCCAATTCAGTAGAAGACTTATGCGGATTGTTGCTGATCTTATTGGATGCAATATCAGCTTGACGAATATACTTGAGGGAGATATGCATCAGCATTATCGGAAATTGCACGGTGCTATTCTTGTGGCCTGTTACTATGAGACTTGGAATCAACGGAACAAAGCCCGATTGGAGGGGTATATTGATCATCCAACAAAGCTGGCTTTACGTATCATAGGTGATGCCAGGAGACGGATTAAGTTGAGAGCTAAGGATAAAGTTACCGATACCGATCTACACTATTTTAGACAGATAGGAATTAGCTTCTGATCGAGTTGGAGGTGCTAGCTACCCCTTGTCTCGAGTGTTTTGTGTTTTATACTGTCTCTGTATAGAATATGTCATGTAACTCCTATTTTTTGATGAATGAATTACTCACATTTCACCAAAAAAAAAAGTTTGAGAATATGTGGTGTGAGGCCTCACAGTTTAAAGACTTAGTTGCCCAGGAGTGGAATACTGATATTTATGGCACTAAGATGTATATTTTGGTTCATAAGCTGAAAGTTCTAAAGAAAACACTCAAGCAGCTGAACAGATACCAATTTGCAGATATTGAGCGTACTACAGAACTTGCCAGGTTGAAACTACTAGCTTGTCAACAGGCGGTGCAACAGAATTTGGGGAATGCTCAGGTAGTTCAAGAAGAATATGAAGCACATGAGCAATATCAAAATCTAAATCGGCAACTGTATTTGTTCCTTAGACAGAAAGCGAAGGCTCATTGGATGAAGGACGGGGATGCCAACACCTCCTACTTTCATGGGGTTTTGAGAGCAAGAAGATCGTTTGATTTGGTGAGCCAAATTGCTGATAGAGGCGGGGAAATCCATACGACTACTGATGGGATACAACACAGTTTCCTGGAGTTCTACAAGGAATTACTAGGCACAAAACAGCACACTTCAGTTGTTTCAGTACCTATAGTTCAGGAAGGATTGTTGTGCACTGATCATCACGCGGCAATTTTGATGACACCCATCTCGAATGAGGAAATCAAAGCAACTTTGTTCAGTATTCCTAATGATAAGGCTCCGGGTCCAGATGGTTATTCGAGCCAATTCTTTAAGGCCAGTTGGGAGAGTACTGGAGAGGATTTATGCGCAGCAGTTCATGAATTCTTCAATTCAGGGAAATTGCTGAAACAGCCGAACACAACCATCCTGACTCTTGTTCCAAAGGTTGCAAATCCTCAAACGGTGGTTCAATTCCGGCGCATACCATGCTGCAACATTATTTATAAAGTTATCTCTAAATTACTTTGTAATAGGTTGGCAGCTGTGCTACCTGAGATTATTTCTCCTACCCAAGGAGGTTTCATCCAAGGAAGAAGCATATTGGAGAATATCCTTATATGCCAAGATTTAATTAGACTCTATGGTAGAAAGTCGGTTTCGCCCAGATGTATGTTCAAGATTAACCTTCAAAAGGCGTACGACACCATTGAATGGGATTTCCTAGCACAGATGTTGAGAGCACTCAATTTTCCTGCCGGGTTCATAAACTTTGTCATGGAATGCGTGACTACAGCAACGTTTTCACTCAGTCTCAATGGTAATGCTTTTGGTTTTTTTCCTGGCAAACGAAGTCTTCGACAAGGGGACCCTTTATCCCCTCTCTTATTTACTATTTGCATGGAATACCTCTCTCGGTTGCTCATGTACACTACGCATAATATGCGGTTCAAGTTTCATCCTCTTTGTAGTGGTATGAAATTGTCGAGCCTGATGTTCGCAGATGACCTTCTACTGTTTAGTAAGGGAGATGTCGAGTCTATAATGGTTCTTCTTAGAACTTTTGCAACCTTTTCTAATGCGTCTGGCTTGAAAATGAGCCCAGGAAAGACGAATGTATACTTCAATGGAGTAGCAGCTGAAATAAAGGCGGATATTATGCAAGTGTCAGGGTGGGTGGAAGGTGTTTTGCCTTTCCGATATCTTGGAGTTCCTATAAAACCGACCAAACTTAATGCGAAAGACTGCAGCCCGCTTATTGACAAAGTAATGGAGAGAATCAGGGCGTTGGGTACCAAAAAGCTGTCTTATGCGGGTAGACTCGTGTTGATTCGAGCCGTCTTGAAGACGTTGCACAATTATTGGGCCTCGATATTCATTTTGCCGTCTGCTGTTATAAAGAAGATAGAAAATCTCTGCAGGAATTTCTTATGGGATGGCAGAACGGAGTATAAAAGGAGCCCTCCGGTAGCATGGGATAAAGCCTGCAGACCTATTACGGAAGGTGGTTTAGGCATGAAAGACGATAAAGTCTGGAAAAAAGCTGATGTTGGAAAATTAGCGTGGTGGGTACATCGGAAACCGGAGAAGTTATGGACTCAGTGGGTCAGTCACATCTATCTTAAGGGAAAGGATTGGCAGACTTATTGTTCACCCATCGACGTCCCGTGGACTTGGAAGAAAATTTGTAAGATCAAAGATGAGATTAAAACCTGTCCTCAATTATGGAATTTAGGACCGTTACAGGAGTACTATGTCAGTAAAGCGTACGATTGCTTGAGAGTTCCGGCCACTAAGGTTCAATGGACTTACTTGGTATGGAATGATTGGACTATTGCTAAACACAAATTCGTTAACTGGATGTTTCCGCATGGTGCCTTGTCCACAAGGATGAAATTGGTGAGATGGGGTATTACACAAGATGATGAGTGTTGTTTGTGTGGGACAAGCAGTGAGACCTTGGATCACTTATTTTTTGACTGTGAGTATAGCTCACGAGTGTTAAGTCTGATTAATGATTGGACAAATTTGAATATTCCCACAGTTGGATCGACGGCATGGAGACTAGCGAGAAGAGGGACTAAATTACGGAGGGGGCTGATTAATGGAGTAACAAACGCAGCTGTGTATCATATATGGATTCAGAGAAACAAAGCTAGAGTTGAGCAAACGATTTTACATCCAAAGGCTGTGCTGAAACGGATCAAAGAGGAGTTTAGACTAAAATTGAATACTTCTTGTAAAGATATAAACTCTAGAAAGGACAAAGATTGGATAGCTAGATTGATGATGCAAGGAGGGTCTAGCCTCCAACAAATTTAGTTACTATATCAATATAATTTTTTACATTTCACCAAAAAAAAAACTATGCGATAAACCTTTTTCGTACTAAATTCGTTGTCATGTTTGTATTTTTTTTCAAACAACTGGTAAAGATGATGTTTTTTTTTCAAACCATTTGTTATTTGTTATTCTACGTATTATGTACGGAGTATTATTATGCCGAATTTACTTCATATAAAGACCTCATTCATGTTTATTTCTGCAATACAAATAAATATACGCATTTTTCAATAGAAGTTACAAAATTATGAACATTAATTTCGCTTTGTTTTTATTGATAATAAAGTATAGCGTAAGATGCTAATTCTTTCATAAATGGGTAATTTAAAATATTTGTACTTTAATTAGTTATCAGAAATCGTTTATCTATTTGTATAACAAATAAATACATGTTTAATCGAGTTTCACTACGTATCCCAACATCGTTAGAAGACGCTCATTGTGGAAAAAAACCGTTTCAGAAAACTTGAACGCTACAGGCCCAGCATCCCTGGACCCAAAAACTAGTACACTTAAAAACAGCAAAGTGATCCTATTAATTTCTGTAATAGTAACCTAAGCCTAATAAGATCCCTTTCTCTCTTCTCTCTAAAC
The DNA here is from genome assembly GCA_958450325.1 of Agrostemma githago. Classification (NCBI taxonomy): domain Eukaryota; kingdom Viridiplantae; phylum Streptophyta; class Magnoliopsida; order Caryophyllales; family Caryophyllaceae; genus Agrostemma; species Agrostemma githago. The sequence continues at coordinate 34,020,894 of OY288257.1, read as the reverse complement.
CCTTCTCCCTCTATCAAAGAAAACCCTAACCTCCAAAAAAATTGGGGCTACCAACATTAACTGGTGGTACGCCCCCTAATTAATTAATTATATAGCTTTAATATTAGTATTAGTATTATTATTATATCTACAATAATTGTCCTCTCCTTTTGGAGAGATTTGTCCCATTAATTGATGGGTTCCGCTCTCTCTTTTAGGAGAGATGTTATTTATTTGATTGTGGAGAGGACGCGGAAGAGCATTACCTCAACGATTCATTATATGACATTTCAATTCATGTCAGACTGTCGGCTGCAATCTATCAAGTTAGATAAAATCAATTCTCTTCAAAACCTTGGAAGATCAAAAGACCCTCTTGTGAAAAGCTATATCATTAAACAACGATATGTTAAAAGAGAATGTGTAGAAGCGGAGATCAAAATCTTAGTGAGGGATCTTTGTTTTAATGAGAATTTATTTTACTCAAATCTTGTGGTATTGTATTCGTTTAGTTTCTATATAAGTTTTAGATGTTGCATGACTGTTTATTAATGAAATGATCTATTCGCTAAAAAAAAAACACCTAAGCGTAATAACAGTGAACTACTTTCCTTTCCTCCCTTTCTTCTGGGCTTGTTTTGTTTTCCTTTTTAGCGTTCCCTTCTCATAAACTCTTCTTCATCACTCATCCAATCTGATGTCTCCTTACACCCTCATACTTTTTCTACCTTTTCCCTAATTTCTACTTCATCACTCATTTTAGTCTGCTTCTTTTTCCTCCAGTTTTCGCCCTCATTTATTTTATTTTTGAGGTTGTGTTTATTGGATTAATTTATCGTCGTTTTTTGACTTGATCTCAGATGATTGATCGCCATCATCAGATACAGGACGCATGAAGTAACTCTTCAATGGCGAGAGTACCTCGAGTTTCGAGTATTAAAAATGGCGTTTTGTAATAGAATTGAGAGAGAAATAGAAAAGGATTGAGAGAGAAGATATTTGTACTATTATGTGAATGAATTTCTGTTACAGCTTTGCACATTATTTATAGTAACAATTTCAGCCAAAGCTAACAAACTTGATCAATAGTTCTAACAGCTTTTCCCGCCACAAGTAACTGTTTCTATCCACAAACTCGATCTCTATCTTTATCATACTTTCCCCCTTTAAAAGACTTGACCTCAAGTCTAAAACTCCTTAGCATAAAACTCAGGGAACCGCTCCTGTATAGAGGATGCATATTCCCACGAAGCATCACTCTCTGCGAACCCCTCCCACTGTATGAGAAGTTGGACCACTGCATTGTTCTGGCGCTTAACAACTCTCTTGTCAACCACCCTAGCAGGTTATACCTCGACGTCACTGTCTAGGCCTTGCATCCAACTAGGAATATGAGCTTCAGCTGGTAAAACTCCCCTAAATGCTTTTAATTGTGACACATGAAATACATCATGTATCTTAGCAGCATCAGGGAGCCTGATCTTGTAAGCCACATTCCCAATGGTATCCAATACTTGAAATGGACAAAAAAAACTTTGGTGATAACTTATGATTGAAACGCTCCTGTACACTACCTTGCCTATAAGGCTGTAGCTATAACCACACCCAATCACCAATTCGAAATACCCTCTCAGATTTTTTTTCCATCAGCTTATGCTTTCATCCGACTCTAAGCCTTTCCCAATTGCTTCCTCAGCTCAGTTATCATATTTTCCCTTCGTTGCATCGTTCTATCCACTGCATCTACAGATGTCTCCCCTCGTATATATGGCAAATGCAAGGGGGGAGGTTGGTTGTAGACTGCTTCATAGGGAGTCATGTGTACGGTGTTGTGAAATGCAAAATTGTACCACCAATGCTAGAGGTAACCATAGTGACCATTCCTTAGGTTTCTGACTCGTATTATAATGCATATAGCCTTCGATACACCTGTTAACCACCTTAGTTTGGCCTTCTGTCTGAGGGTGATAAGCTGATGAAAGCCTGAGCTTGGTTCCCGAAATAGTGAACAACGCCTTCCAGAATTGGCTCAAGAATATTGCATCCCTGGCTCAAGAACATAGTTTAAGGGTACCATGGAAAATTTTCGTTAATTTTTTTTTAATATAATTTTGACATAAGATCGAATTCGAAAAAAAATGTAACTACGTGATAAACCTTTTTCGTACTAAATTTGTTTTCATGTTTGTATTTTTTTTTCATTCAACTGGTAAAGATGATGTTTTTTTTTCAAACCGTTTGTTATTTACTATTCTACGTATTATGTACGGAGTATTATTATGCCGATTTTACTTCATATAAAGACCTCATTCATGTTTATTTCTGCAATACAAATACATATATTCATTTTTCAATAGAAGTTACATAATTATGAATATTAATTTTGCTTTGTTTTCATTGATAATAAAGTATAGAGTAAGATGATAATTCTTTCATAATTGGATAATTGAAAATATTTGTACTTTAATCAGTTATCAGAAATCGTTTATGTATCTTTATAACAAATAACTACATGTTTAATCGAGTTTCACTACGTATCCCAACATCGTTAGAAGACGCTCATTGTGGAAAAAACCGTTTCAGGAAACTTGAACGCTACAGGCCCAGCATCGCTGGGCCCAAAAACTAGTACTCTTAAAAACAACAAAGTGATCCTATTAATTTCTGTAACAGTAACCTAAGCCTAATAAGATCCCTTTCTCTCTTCTCTCTAAACCCTTCTCCCTCTTTCAAAGAAAACTCTAGCCTCCAAAAAAATTGGGCTGCCACCATTAACTGGTGGTAAGCCCCCCAATCTATATATAAAGTTAAAAGAGTTATTTGAGTATTTAATTTTTTGCCACGTGGCAGATATTAAATGCTCAAATAACCCTTAAAAAATTTAGTCTTATTAGTCTTATATATGGATACACATATTTCTTCTCTTTTGTCAATTTAGTCTTATTAAATTTTTCTCCCATATATATGTGTCATCAAGTTTTGGCTTTATATTCCAGGAAAGATGTGTCACCGAGATGTTTGACGAACTGCTTAAATATGGATTGGATTCGACTTCCCTAAATTCCCGGATTACAAACTGCTGAATGGCACGAGAGGAAGGATCCAGTCGTTGGTGTTAAACGCGTACCATCACGCAATTTGGCTCAAAAGAAATGGAGCATGGACGGAGGGTCATATATAGCATCCAGCTAAAGTGATAGCACAGATTCAGGAAGATGTTCAAAATAGGTGCAGAAGTTTACTCCATAGGACTTATAATACAAAAGATGAATTCCAAATGTTGAGTAGACTAATTGGAGTCTAGATTGGACTGAGGAATATTAGCCAGTTCTTCATACTGTACATGTAATTCTTTGATTGTACATCTATATTTGAATGAAATAAAAGCTCACATTTACACAAAAAATGGCTTTATATAATGAAAAATTTTGTCTTATTAAAAATTTCCCGTTCTATTTTTAAAATATTCTCTTCGGTTGTATAATTGCTCATCGTTGATTCTAATTTTAGTGCTAATTTTATCTTCTTGCATTTTTTTTTTAGTGAACTTATGCGAAACCAATAATCAAGTCTGAAATTTCTCACTTTTCATGTATAATAATTTTATTTTAATTGATTATTTATATAGATATATTTCAAGTGAACTTTAAATATCATGAATTTTGTCTTCATAAGAGTGTATTTTTATTTATATTCAAGATTGAATAAATTTACAAAATATGATTAAGAAGAGGCTAAGTTAGAACTGTTTTTGTTTTTCAATTTCTTGCATTCGGCTCTAATTTATTCTTATTGCATTTTGTTTTGTTGCTTATATATATATATATATATATATATATATATATATATATATATATATATATATATATATATATATATATATTGGTTTTTCATAATTATAGATATGGTATAAAGTTTTCGCTTTATTATTAAACTTATAGATAATCACATTAGTGAGCGTCGCATACTTCTCGGTTGTCCTTGGTATTTGGTTATATATAGTACTGAATTTTTAATAATGTGAAATAATATAGTACTGAATAATTTGCAATAATATAGTAGTAAATATTTTTAATAATATAGTACCGAATTTTTTTTTATTATATGTGATGTTAAGTATTCTATTTATTAAATTTGCAGTTAATTATATGAGCACTTGATCCAAACCTTTTCGGTTACCCTTATTTAATTAGTTAATTGTTATAATAATCAAATAGAAAATTAATATTCATTCGTAAAGAATAGAAGATTTCAAATTTTGTTGCGTTTATGTTAATCCATTTATTACCTTTGTTTTTTTGACTTCTCGACAAATATTATTCATTTTATTACTCCGTAATACATTTATTCTCGCTTGAATTTTTTTAATCACAGATTTTCTACAACTTATATCTAATACTTCGTAAGGACTAATTTGTTATGTTATTAGTATGTGGTATTAATTTATGTTTTTATTAGATTCCATATTAATTTTATTATTAATTAATTGAAACCTTTTCGTTCGCCCTTATTTTATTATCTATATATTATATTAAAAGGAAAACAAAGCATTCTCCATCCTCCATTTCCCCAAATCTCAAAGCTAAAGCAAGCCACATGTCGCGATACTATTGGATGGAAGATGAAAATGTATGAAGCTAAAGCAAGCCACGTGTCGCGATACTATTGGATGGAAGATGAAAAGGTATGAAGTGAAAGATGAAAATGAGGAAGGAGTTATGGAGGAAGTTATGAAGTGGAAAATGAAAAGGTAGGAGTTATTAAGTGGAAGATGAAAAGGTATGAAGTGGAAGATGAAAAGGAGAAAGGAGTTATGGTTGAAAGCTTAACACTTATAATTCACCACCTATATTAATGGATGCTTCCCTTCCCATTACACCATCCAAGTGTTTCATGCAACGAGCATGATCAATTCTCACCCTATTACCGTTGAGAAATTAAATCGCATGATCCGAAGATGTGTAGTCGTCGAGACAAGAATCCAAAACAACCTCCACCCACCTACGTTCTATTTGATACGTCTTCCACATTAACGATACTCGGGTGTAGTAGTGAACGTAGGTGAAAAGGTATGAAGTAGTGAACGTAGGAGTTATTAAGTGGAAGATGAAAAGGTATGAAGTGGAAGATGAAAAGGAGAAAGGAGTTATGGTTGAAAGCTTAACACTTATAATTCACCACCTATATTAATGGATGCTTCCCTTCCCATTACACCATCCAAGTGTTTCATGCAACGAGCATGATCAATTCACACCCTATTACCGTTGAGAAATTAAATCGCATGATCCGAAGATGTGTAGTCGTCGAGACAAGAATCCAAAACAACCTCCACCCACCTACGTTCTATTTGATAAGTCTTCCACATCAACGATACTCGAGTGTAGTAGTGAACGTGACTTTATGGGGTGATGCGTCCGACTACATTACAGAGGAAATTAGCCGACAAAATGGACATAACATGGTCGTAGTCATCACATCTGTAAGGGTCATAAATTATGAAGGTAATAAACTTTTTTTTATCAACTTTTATCGTTCATCTCTTTGAATATATGTAAATTTACATGCTCAAGTTTGTCACATATGATTTCTCCGCATTCCGTCTTAACACTAAATAGTACTTCTCCGTTCGTCTCGATGATTTACAACCCCGTGGTTTAGTACAACTATACAAAGTCGAAGGGACATAGGTAGGCTCCTCCTGTTAAGTTACAAACCTTTGCACGTGGAATTTTTCTCAAGTGGGACTACCAAATACTTACTCCCTAACAAAAAAATTAGAGTAATTGAAGGAACCGTACCATTATTACATTGGCTCAATTAAGATTATTCTTCCTGACACACAAGGTTAGACAATTAGTTAGGCCTGACTGTCTTGCTAATTATTAACAAATCTTTAGTTGGGTTGAGTTATATTCATTCAATTTCAATTACTCGCTTAAAGTTGGAATTCGTTACTTCAGTAGTATCTACTGTATCTCACTTCTCACCTCACCAGTATGGCAGTATGAATGATGAATCTCTTGATTTTGACTAAAGATAGTTAAGCATTTGTAACTGCAAGTTTGGAGCTTAATTGAAACATCAGATGGCTATATACGATAACAACTTTTCTAACATGTTTCTACTGTACTCACGTTAATATACTAATCTATATCTATATATTATATTAAATAGAAAACAAAGCATTCTCCAAGCTCTATACAACCAATAATCAATTCTAAGGTAACACACTTGTCATGATGTGAATTGGGTAGAAATTGAAAAGGAGAGAGTTGAATACATAATCAATGCCAAAGTCGGTTATTATTAGCTAGAACCCTTCAACTTCTTCCTTATTGATTATGTAGAATCCAAAGTGAAGAACCCATCAACTTCTTCCTCATTAGAACCCTTCAACTTCTTCCTCATTAGAACCCTTCAACTTCTTCCTCATTGATTATGTAGAATCCAAAGTAAACCAATAAATTTCAACCACCTCCCATCCTCTTCATCTTCCTCCCTTATAATCCACCACCTATAACAATGGGTGCTTGCCTTTCCCATTACACCATCCAAGTGTACAACGAAATCGAGCTGATTCCTGCCGCCAAACATCGTCTTACTGTTGTCGTTGGATACAGACGACCCCGATTTTTTCCACCGCCCAGACTAACTCGGTATGTGCGTGGCTATCAATTCGTTCCTGCTTCATTGGGTTCATGCTTGCATTAGACTCATGTTAATGCTACTCATTATTAGTAGGAGTCAATCGATACAACCCCAATCTCACATAATTGACATAGTATTGTTATTGTAATAATAAGTTGATCGATGAGTTGATGTAGTATCATATCAACACGTCGATCATAGATTTAGAGGCATCTCTACATCAATCATAATCTAATACACAACTAATAATGGAAAATAATAGAAGAACACTAACACAGACAACAACAAATGTGAAACATCAAAATTAGAAACAAGCACAACAAAGGGTAAGAGCAATAATAGATTGTTATGTGTGTTGGACTTTGTTTCCAGGTTGCTATATAGTGGTACTATGTATTAAAGCGCTAAAATTGTTATCCCATGTATATGTCACATTTTGTCTATGATATAATAATACCTCACATTTTACCAAAAAAAGGGCAAGAGCAACAAACTCAACAATGTAGATGAGAGAAAACGAAGGAGAAACTAGCACAAGATCGAACAATAAAATACGATATCACACTATTTGTATAATTTCACGTACAAAAAAAAATCACGTACAAAAGTTGAGAAAGCAAAAAATATAAAATAGGAGAAAAGAAAAATGTAGAGAGAGAGGTGGGATGTTAGAGCACTATCTTATCTATTTATTAATTTATTAAAATTCAAACAAACCATCATCATCCATCATTTATCTAAGGGCAATAGCAGCAATAGTTGTAGTTCCATACACCATATTTTCATTGTCATGAAGGTACATCTAACCATGTTTGAAACTTTCTATTTCACCGATCAATGGTAAAAGTTTCATATATTTATTGTGGATCCCCTTTTTTCTCTCAATTTACATGTATGAAATCGATTCTTTACTTTAGAAACCGATTTCATATAAGGAACTTTATTCTCTAACTCAATGACATGAAACTCCTTATATGTTATCATTGATATTGCCCTAATACTATCTTATACTCCCTCTGTTCATAATCTTTTGCCTCATTTCATCATTATTTGTAAGAGTATTTTAATGAAACGAGGCAAAAGATAGTGAAAGGAGGGAGTAATAAAGTCATGTGTTCTGCTCTGTTTAGGCCAAGCAACTAAACCAACCGACAAATAAAATTAAGAAACGAGGGAGTCTGTTAAAAAACAAAGACAATCAGTTAACAAAATTTTTTATTAAAAAAAAACTCAATCAATTAAGAAAGAAGAGAGAAAAGAAGAAAAACTTATCAACTCCACCTTGCTTCATCATCCTCTTCCATTCATCTTCCCCTTCCATAGTTCATAATTGTATTATCACCTACAACAATGGATAAAAAAGTTATTATAGAGCATGAACCTCAATATGTCACCCAAGTGTACAACCAAAGCTACCCGATTAGATCTACAACCAAATCTCAATATGAACCTCAGTGTACCACCCAAATAGAACTAGAGTTTCGCGGTAAACACACCAATTAAAAAGGAGAAGAGAATGCTAGACAAGAGGTAAGCTAACAATTATTATGTACATCAACTACGAGCACTCATAATACGTTGCTTATATTTTAAGAACAAAACTAACACACCCAATGTGTTATAAGTCTGAAGTGGTAGTAAAAGAAGCATCCGTAACAATAGAAACCATAGAAGAAAAGAGGCCAATATTAGATTTGAAAATCTCAACTAAAGACGCAAGGAAAAACTAAGAAAGATCAAAGTCATATTTCAAGAGGACTACGTTCTCCAATAAAAGTAAAAAATGAATTATTAGTTATGCATTACATCTTATAGCGTTATATCTCATTTTCGCCAATAATCACTTGCTTAAGTTTTTACAAACACACTTTCAGTCTAATTCACCTTGCTACACTTGTGGTGACATGTTTGATGTATGTTTCGACACTTTCTCCCCTTTTTTTTCCCACCATTCATTTAACATACATGTCATATATATTTTTGTAACTTGAATCGTTCAATCTTTCTAACCTCCGTCTTATTCAGAATTTAGGAATGTCTGTGGAAGTAACTAAAATTACAAAGACATGAAATCAAAACAAAAAATGCATAAATTAATAATAAAATAAATATTGGACAGTGAAACAAAAAGACAGATTTGCGATTTACAAAGGCTATAAAACAATATATTCCCGTGCGGTGCACGGGTATGGCGACTAGTTTGTTATAACAATCAATACAAACTTAATATTCATTGATAAGGAATGACAAATACTTTACAACAAAGATGATTCATTTCTCCTAGGTAACTATTGTCTCCTATAATTACAACTTTAAGCACATCATTGTTGGCAACCATCATCAACTTCTGAGATTAGCAACATCATCTCGACTTTAAAGTGTCTCGTGAAATTTGCATGTACGTACGTCTATCACTGTGGTCTTAAGTATTCTATTTATTAAATTTGGAGTTAATTATATGAGCATTCGATCCAAACCTTTTCGGTTACCCTTATTTATTTAATTAATTGTTAAAATTTTTATTAATTATATAATTCATTATTTCATCAAAAACTTTTCATTTGCCTTTATTATTAAATAACATATTATTAATTGGTTTATTAATTAAATTAATAATTGTTTTGTCAATAACTTTTGTCTACAATCATACATTAAGAAAATAAATTGATATGCAATCAAAATATTTGATGTCAACAGAATTAAAACCGGCGGTTTCTACCTTTTCGTTTACCCCACATTTAATAGACTTTATGTTTACAATCATAAATTAAGTTTATACAATATTATTTTTTCGATACCATGTTTTAAGAAATTAATTACCCGCATAATCATACATTAAGTTTATATAATACAATATTGATCTTTGGATACCATATGTTACGAAAATTAATTACCCACAGAAAGAGGTTGAAATAAATTACAACTTTTGGAGTGCTCAAAAATAAAACATCTTAGGATACATAGTTTAGAAAAATACGGATAAATTAGAGGTTAACTAAATCGTATAGTACAAATTAAAGCAAACTCATGTGTCAGCTACAAAAACTAAATCTATCAATTGTATCGTAACAATGGATGATGACAGAGTATTCGTAGCCCACAAATAAAAACTAGGAATACAATCGAAATAATTTATGCTGATAAAATAAATTTCGTCGGTTTCTAATTGTTCGTTTGTTCAACATTGAATAACATTTATGCTATAATCATCCATGAATTTTAGCTCAACCTTTCGTATCATGTAGGAAGTATATTTTACCACACCAAATTACACCAAAACAACATAAAGAATCTACAATAAATGATAACTCTTGGTGCACTCAATTTTTTTTCAATAAAGTCGTCACCTCATTCTTTACACCGAACACTGAAAAAATACATACGATCCAAATAATCATCAAATATAGTTCAACGTTTTCGTGCAATAGTTAACCAAAACTCTTACAAAATTTCTCGATACGAAACACTCATGTTCATAATACTTTTTCCTCCCGTGTCGAGTTCAGATACACTGTTCAGAATATCAAGAATAAACGGTCATAAAAAAACATTTCAATAATATCCGAAATTTATTATGATGATGAAATTAATTTGCGGTTATGATCTTCTCCATTATCCAATATTGAATTGACTTCATGATTACAATAACCCATCATTTTTACATTAAAAAAACATAGAGAGTATAAAATACATGAAAACTCTAGAACCCAAAAAACAGAACCTATGAATAAATTGAGAATAAATGATGACACCAGGATTGATGTAGGCGAAAATTCTTAGAAAATTTATCGATACGGAGCACTCATGGCGATCAAATCATTATTTATTTATTAGAGTACAAATCTATATATATTACGAGTATATATTAACGAATCCCAATAATAATTGTTGAGCCGATGACCTCTTCGTTTAATTTATATTGAATTGAATAAAATCTTTAATTAAAATACTCAATCAATCCAAAAAAAAATTGGTCTACAATCAAAACATTCGATGTCAATTGAATTAACACCGATGGTTACTACCTTTTCGTTTACCCTTACATTTAATAGACTTTATGTTTACAATAACACATTAAGTTTATACAATATTAATCTTTGGATACTATATTTTACGAAAATTAATTACCCGCATAATCACACATTAATTTTATACAATACAATATTGATCTTTGGATACCATATCTTACGAAAACTAATTACCCGCATAAAGAGGTGGAAATAAATTACGACTTTTGGAGTACTCAAAAATAAAACATACAATTGAACAACTAACTATAAATATCACAAAACCAATCACACAATCACAATTCAAATCAAATATTAAAAAAGAACATAACAAAAAAAAAAGGAAATGGCTCCCCTTACCACGAATATAGCAACAATGGTTCCATCTAAATCCCGCTACCAAATAATCACTCGAGCAACTAGGATGTGGAATGTGACACCAAAGGCAGATGAGATTCCCTTGTCACTAGATGTGATTTTCCTAGATGCACAGGTATAAGATATTATCTTACCAAGTACAATAGAATTTACCCAAATATTTATCAACGTTTATGGAAAACATCAATTAACAGGGAGATCATATATACAAGCAACTATCAATAGAAAATGGATGCACAGTTTCAAGGAACTAATTCAAGAAGGTCGAGTATACAAGCTAACACACTTTGACGTTGAAAAAAATAAAAGAGGATATTGTCCCCTCAATACAAATGAAAACATTATTAAGTTCACACCATTCACTTCCGTCCTCGAGTCACCAGAAAACGAGAAACAAATTCCAATGTATAAGTTTGAATTTCATCCGCTGCATCCGCTTGAGGAAAGAAGCAACGAAACAGAATACTTGATAGGTAACTAACCCAAATTACATAAATTTATTACTAATTAGAGTGTTCACATTAACACGCTAATTTGAAAATACATGCAGCTAGATGTCGTAGGACTTCTGATGGGAATAAAGAACAAGGCTCACGTTATGACAACAAACGGACCTACAGAAATACGACACATCTTCATTGAAGACGAGAGGTAAAATTTCATGTTAAAAATATTTGTCATAAACTTTATTCGATTATACGTTCCCTTATTCGGCTGCCATCCTTACTGCAACTTTTCAGTTAATTCATTTACGCAATCCTTATCGTCTGAGATTTGTCTCTTGCATTGTCATAGTTAGAGTTTTGAAAATATTTATGCATTGATATTTCAGCCTACAATGTTCTATGTACAGGGACAGTAAAATTAGTGTAACATTATGGGGAAAAGCAACCAAATACGTTGATGGAAGCTTCACAACAGAATCCGGCAAGCCTAATACAATTATCATTACCTCAACAAGAGTTGTCCTATACAACGGTAAGAAGTAATTGCACAAATTTTATTTTCTATATGTTATTAAACCTGCTTACTTTCAATGCAGACGAATACCAACAACAGAGCACTTACGGATCAAAAGTGTATATTGACATGGACATACTTGAAACAAGATAATTATTGGAAAGGAAACCCTACACACAAATCATTTGCTAGAAACTAACTACTCCCTCCGAGTTCCTATTATTGTCTCACTTTGTTTTTAAGCTGAGTTTGATATTTGTCCCAGTTTCTTTTTTAAGCCATCAATGTGTGGTTCACATTTACTCTCTCATTTCTCTCTCTTCCTCCTTCTTTTTTGAGCAACTCATTTCTCCTTTCTTATTTTTCACCTCAAAAGCTTTTGGGCCAATAATAGGAACTCGGAAGGAGTACTCTATAAGGAATCCGACAAATTTGGTATAACTATTTATTTTTACAAATAATACAGGGTTACATCTCCAAAATCTGTTGAGCACCTCCAGAACAACATACAACAACAAATTGAGGACACAATGTCAGCCAATCGAAAATCAGTTAATAAACTCAAAAAGATGAAGATCATGGACATGGTAAGATAACATTTACAATAACTATATAAAAATTGAGAGAAACTCAATCAAAATATAACGAAACTTGTGTTCAACCGCAATTCAACGCACAGAAAGCAACCTACACGTGCCACGGACAAATAATGAAATTAGGACGGACATTGAATGGAGATACATCTCATGTCCGACGTGTAGGAAGGGACTCGGAACCGACAACTATTGTCACAAATGCCGACAGCAGATACAATACCCAACTCAAAGGTACCAAATAATACTAAAGCAAAATTAAAAGGACGGCTTTATGCTGCGAATGTAACATTTTAAAAAAAATATACTACCAAATGAAAAATTACAGGTACAGAATCATCGGAACGTTATCAGACGGGGACAGTGAAGCAAGTATCGTCGTTTTTGATAAAGAGGCGGAAAAAATAATTGGGCAACCGATAAACAAATTATTGGACATTTACGAGAAGGTACATGTACACTTGCCCCAACATTTTTCCCAGTCAACTTATACACCAATGATACTAATATTTCAACAAATTATGACAACACCACACTAAAAAATTGCAGGACGACGGAAAACAAAGAGTATACGACATACTAAAGAGTTGTATTGGCAAGTTTTTCACATTTAAGGTGGTGGTAGGAACAAACAACTACGGCTAAGATAGAGAATTAAAGGTGCTGAGAACTTACATCGCCAACAATATATTAGAAGAAGTAAGCGCGACTCAACAACAGACGAAAAAGGTACCAAACTGAATAAAATTTTGTGAAGATCATACAATTTACATTTAACACTTTTGAAAATATATTTGGAATCAGACTTTTGGAGATGGACCAAAGGAAACAACCTCAAAAAAAATGAAGAACCCCAGATGGAATACCCAACGCAAAATATATTACTCTAAACCCACACTTTTCCTTATCCCATAACTCCAAAACAATCCATTATCGATATTCAAAATAAATATAACCATGAGGATAAAAGGAATAAACATTTTATATTAAAAGGGAAACTTTCCATAAATAGAAACTTATTAATTTTAGAACCTTACTTAAAATAGAGTCTTATAGAAAATACGTAAATTAATAAAATAAGTGAAATGTATAAAAATAACATTTCTAACGAAATTAACATTTTATTATTATCGTCGTTATCGTAACTTTAATATATTTCTAAATTCGTTACTCGAAATAAAAATAAAATATAATAAGTCAATATATAGTATTTTATAAATAATTAAGAAATCGAGTTAAAACTATAAATTTTAGAAAAGATATGTTTTTAAGAAAACGATATCAAAATTAATTAAGTCAACGAGTTTTATAAATTAAATGAGATTTACGAGGATTTCAAATTATTTTTAACAGATAGTTTCTATTAATAAATAATACAGATTTTAATACAATAGTCAATCGGAAACAAATAAGAAATTATTTGTAAAAATAGTCTCGACTAAAAATATATTTAAAACAAAATCAACTATTTTCTCATTTATTAGAATAAATCGTAAAACGAAAATTAATTTATTAACAAGTATACAAATTTCGATTAAAATATAAAAATACGATTTTGAGTTAAAATTATAAATTCACGAAATATGACGAAAATATGAAATCGACATTATTTAGTTACTAGTGTCACGATAACCAACAAAATATTATAACGATCGTAAATAATTAAATTACTAATGATTTATAAAACGATATCAAAAGGTTTAAAGTATTTAAGGCATACGATTTAAAAAAATAATAATATTATTAGCAATAATAAATAGCTAAAATTAGAAAATCGAAGTCAAAATATTTACTACATACTACTACTCAAACATACGATATAAAATCGAGTAACGTCCTAAAGTTACCTCAAGTCGATATCGGAATCAAACTCGTACATGTCCTTCTTCATCATTCCAAGCTCCAACCTTGGATTTCAAATTCGTGACCAACTCTTGCTCTTTAATAGAACTCTCGAGAAACAATGGAAATGGGGATGCACACAAACATAAACAAAAAGTCAGAATTAAAGAAGATTGGAAAGAAATGGAGGGAACAAGGAAAAATGACAAAGCGAAACAAAGGAGGGGGAGAAGGAATCGAGATCGAGATTAGGATTGATAAGGTTCTGAACCGAGAGAAAGGATTGAGCTCAATAAAAGCAATAGATGAACAACGCGGACAACAGAAAGGATCGAAAACAGTAGCAGTACACAACATCAATCGAAATCATCAGCAGGTACAGTACAGGAGCAACTGACATCGAATCACAAGGCAACGACACGAACAGATGACAACGACAAGCATAGCAAGAACATGAAGTAAGAGAACGAAGAAAGGAGTTGGACTGAACTGCTAATAATAACGATAACTGCAGCAGTCAAAAGCAAACAACGAAAGAAAAAAAAAACAGAGAGCATCCGACCCATAACAGCACCAGCAGCGATGCGAGCAAAAGAACAACATCCAACTGTAACCGAAAATCGGAAAAAGAAGAAAAGGAGAACGAAACAGCAGCCGTGAAACCATTTAGAAAGTAGAGAAAAGAAGAAAAGGAAAAGAACAAAATTATGGCAGCAGCGGCAACAACACGCAACAACACGCAGTAGCAGAAAGAAGAAAGAGATCAACAATCGGAAGTAGCAATGCACACAAAAGGAACAAAACCAATTAACGACAACATAAAACGCTGCAGCGAGAATGACAACAAGTACGAAGAAGAAGAAGAACGAGCATGTCACCTCAGCAGATCAGGGGAAGAATAAAAAAAAAAAGGACAACGACAAATAGAGGGACGGAAACAGCATCATCATCAAACAGTAGCAGTGATGCAACATGAACGGACAACAACAACATGAGCAGGGCACCAAAGCAGGAAAAAAGACGAGCAAGAACAAAACAGAGGACAGGAGAAGATGAAATGGACATAAAGCAAGGGAATACCATGCGATTATAGGCGTCAGGGTGCAGCAAGTACGACCACAAAACAGCAGACGTGTGACGGTTGTTGATTACCAAAAATGAAGGAAGAAGATGGGAGATAAAAGGTGGATGAGGAATGAAATGGTGGACAGGGGAGAAGAAGAAATTGAAGCGGTGGAAATATGAAAGGAGAGAGGGGGTGTACTTATAAAATGAAAGGTTGAATTCCACTCAACAAATAAAAAATTAAAAATGTACGGATTTGGAAAGTACGTAGTATACGGATTAAATTAATTGAATCGGGTAGGAGACGAATTAAACGAATTCCGTAACGATAAGTTGACTGACCCATGAATCGGATTGAAATGAGTTAATAAAATTTAATAAATAATCGGACCGTCAATAAAATGAGTGAGTAAAGTATTCGAAACGGAAACGAAGCTTATAGAAATAAATTAGACGGTGAAATAGTATTTCCCGATAAATAATAAATTTTCGATAAAGTGAATTAAGTTGATTTCTCGAGGAAATGAATTAAATATTTTGACGCAACTTAAAATAAATGAGCTTCGAGCCGAAAAATAGAAAATTCGAGCTTAAATATAAATAAATAAAAAGAATTTAGTATTTAAATCGTCGAATAAGACTTTCGTAAGAATTAAATTAAATGTATAAAGTGAATCGAAACATAAATAAAATATGTTTTAAATATAAGAAAAGTTTCCGAGTGAAATAGAAATTTAGGAGTTGGAAACGGTTAAAAGATAGATTTATTTTATAATAATTTTAAGAATTACGAGTTCAATCGTAAATAAATAAAAATACGAATAAAACTTTAATTTAATTTATTCGATAAAATCAGGGGTGTTACAGCTACTTATCCATGTTCGTTATATGTGCAGCTTATTACTATTCTCTCGGTGTTCCTTAAGGTCTACGATTTGGGGTTTCAATTCTGTCAAGTCTTGATCATTCTGTGGACATGACGTAGGTCCACCCCGACGCAGTCACGCGCGGGTTTTGGTAGGCGAATACATCTCGTGGTAAGATTGTTCTCGGATTGAAATTTAAATCAAAGTTGGAGTCGCCACCGAACTTTTTGGGAGTTCGTACCCGTTCGAACCCACTCTATTCTTAGACGTACCACGCACCAAGCACGGTTTGCCTTAGTACTAGAGCTTGTGGGGTTCGTCCCTTTGCATAACGATACCGATGTCGAATTATCGAATATCGTATATTGAATGTCTCTCGTTGCCAATGGTTTCGGACATCCGAAAATCGATGGTTTTGACTAAGGGGTGAAGGTACGAATTGGGAAGCCCAGGAAGGACACCCAACCACGCCCACAAATAGCGGACTCTAATAAGTTCTCAATTGGTGTTCGTGTACGCGCCTTAGTAAGATGGTGAAAATGTATGACAACCATTATTTTAGGCTAAACATGCGAATTACATGATTACTACGTTGTTTAATCTTTATTTGTATTGTCGAAGTTGTTTTAGCATGCGATGTTCATTTGAAAACAATAAATACCAAGCAACATGAATTAATAACTTGAAAATAGAGGTTACAATTTACACGGGCAGAATACAACCCGGATTCCACAATATGACAAGTAATTGTAATATCGACTTAGAAACGGTAAACATAAACTATAAACGAACTCGTAAATAGAAACGTAAACAGAAATCGTAAATCGAATGGTTGAGCAGAGTCCGATCAGTTACGCACTAATGCACTATATTTCATACTGATTAGAGGACAGAAGCTCAGACATGTGAACCCGTGCGCCCTGGAACTCAAGCGCAGGGGGCTCAGCGACTCGGCCTCCAGGCGCGGGCACAGGGGCGCTTGAATCGACGGCGTACAAGACCAAAGCGTGATGCTAGCTTGATCCTGAGACTTCGAAGTCTCGTCCCGACTTATCCTAATGAAATTTGGTTGCCTTGATTTATCAAATATTGAGTCCAACTAGGGAGTCATCGATATAAGATTAATGTTGCGAGACATTCACTCAAAGTTGTAAAAAGAAAATGATAATAAATTGAAATTTGATATGATACGTGGACTTTGAGAGCAAATACGTGTGATAAATTGACACACATTGAATTATGTCAGAAGTATAATTCCCTAGGTGAAATTTGTATCATTATTTGACTAATTGGAAAGTCCACGATACCTCGTTTTGCCCTTAATTGGGTACTTGTCCTTATATTTTCTTGATTTATGATACGAATCGATGCATCGACTCAATACGAGTATCGGAGCCTTCCGCATCGCGGCGTCATTATCGAGTCTTGTGAACCGCATGACGCTCGGATTGGCGCCATTAGGATTCTTATAAGTTCGATTCTCGATGACTCTTTATGCGCGACATTCAATTACAAAATCGACATCGAGCATTTCAGAGTGACGATTATAAATGAAATCGAAAATGTACGACGAAGGATTCTACAATCACATCATAACCCATGGGTCAGGCTTGTGCCTTGTGACACCCTTACTCTCAGGCGCCTAGGGGGTGCGGCTCAAGCGTGAGGCGCCACCACCCTTGCTCCCTGTCTGGTGGTTATACGAACTTTGGGCAGAAACTTTCGTTGAACGAATTCGTTTTAAAAATAATCAACCCGAACTAAACCCTTTGCACTATTTGATATCTACATCTGACCATGGGTCCATGATGTGCGATTGGTGTCACGGGATGTTTACTCTGAATTGATAAGGACTTGTCCTCGTAGGCATTAGGTCCTACGTACCTCGACATTGTTATTTAATCGTTGAGATACGATGTCGATACCGTCATCGGATGCCCACTCGAGTTGTATTAAAATAGTTTTGATTATATATACACGGTATTAATACAACGAAAGCGTAAAAGTGTTTTAAGGGTTGACTCGTCTTAGATAACCAAATACGCGGGGTGACAAGATAAGCGACTGGCGCAGGAATTTTCTTTTGGGTGGAGGGACTGAATATAGGAGGACTCTTGCTGTGGCTTGGAAGAAAGTATGTAGGCCAATGCAAGAGGGAGGTTTCGGCATAAAAAATGACAAGATTTGGAATCAGGCTGCTATTGGGAAGTTTGCCTGGTGGGTCTTCACTAAGGTTGACTTCATTTGGGTGCAGTGGGTGAACCATATTTATTTGAAAGGAACTGGCTGGACTGATTATACTCCCCCTACAGATGTAACTTGGACATGGAAGATGATTGGCAAAACGAGGGATTTGCTTAAGACTGCTTATGCAAATCTTTTCTCAACTGATCACACATATACTATAAGCAAAGAGTATGCCTTCCTCAGGTCACCTATGCCTAAGGTGCCCTGGTTCCCTTTCATTTGGAATGCCTAGACCCTGCACAAGCATTCTTTTATCTGCTGGATGTTGTGGACGTCCGTCTGCACCGCCCGGCGCCCCGCGTGGGACCGACCCGGTTTTTTAACGTGTGGCGGCGGCCACCCACACGGCCCCCTCCCTGCCGGGGGCTAGTCCGATCTTGCGTACGGGGCGATGTTTCGGACCTCGATTCGGATGACGATCCGGACTTGTACTAGACGGGTGTGGGCACCCGTGTTTCCGTTTGGGAATCGATCGAGTCGTGGTTGTAAATGTTTAAAGGTCGTTTTGTTTTGTAAGGCGACCTTTTTAGTGAACTGAAGTTGTTGCCGATTTGTGAAGTCGGCACCGAGTCAATTATGGGGACTCGGAAACCGTTCAAGTCAACTTTGATCCCTTGTCGGCTCAAAGTTGAGTGGCACGGGACCTAAAGATAAAGACTTGTACCCTTAAGCACTCCATGTCTGGAATGACTCTCATTGCCAATGGTTTCGGACATCCAGAAACCGTCGATTCTGAGTAAGGGGTGAGGGTACGTAATGGGAAGCCAACATCCGATAGATGTCAACACCCAATCTCGCCCGCACTATAGCGGCCTCTACTAATCAATCGTTGGGCTGTTATCCTAGTTCTTTTGTTGTGGTGGAAATACTGTAACATCCGTTGTTTTAACCCTACGCCTTTTGCTACATCGGTTGTTTAAGGCCAAGTAAGTTTTGTCGTCAAAGTGGTTGTGTTTACATTCTTTGCATGCGATTTCACGTGACAAGCAGGCCATGAAAAGATGCACGTAAGAGAGTAGAGAGTACTAATATTATATGTATTAGCAAATTAGTTTTAACGCGATAATACGGATATTAGTCATTCTCGTGGTATACCTTACCTGGTATTCTGCTTAAGTTGCGTCGGTTCAGCATTAGTAGAGATGTGTCGAACCTAATAAGGCGAGCACCGTGACTAATACGGAACATGACCATCACTTCGTTCAATTTGGGTTGTCTTACGTTTTGAATTCCGTGTTAGGTGATTTAGCATGCGATTATAAGGTCATTAAAGCAATAAATCATACGAAAAACTGTAAATGCGAATGTAAGTAAATCACATAGTGAGGAGTTGCACCCTCGGAGTATACACTAAACGGGACACGATGCATAATGTGGACATGACATAGGTCCACCCCGACGCGGCCACGCGCGGGTTTGGGGAGGCGAATGAATCTCCATATCAGATGGATCGAATTGAAATTTAAATCGAACTGGAGTCGCCACCGAACTTTGTGGGAGTTCGGGCCCGTTCGAACCCAATCTATATCTTACTGGGCCGTGTACAAAATACGGTCCATTCCGATTTCAGAGTTTAATTGGTTTGTCCCTTTGCATTTTGATACCGGTACCGACTTTATCGGATACCGTGTATTGAATGACTCTCGTGTGCCAACGGTTTCGGACATCCGGAAACCGAGGTTCTGAGTAAGGGGTGAGGGTACGTGTTGGGAAGGTCACAAAGAACACCCAACCCCGCCCGCACATAGCGGCCTCTACTAAGATATCGTTTGATTTTGAAATACGCGCGTTAGTAATACGATGAATGATATGCAAACATTGTTTTGCCTAAACATGCGAATAATTGAATCGGTTGCTAGGTCGATTTAATGCATCTAAAACTAACGTCAAAGTTGTTTTACCATGCGAAGTTCGTTTTGGTATAATAAAACAAATAAAGAAAAGAAATCGCTAAAAAACATGAACAAACAAGTTAGTAACGGTTTGCAAAATTGAATAAAAGATGCAAATATGATGGCATGCATGATTTTGCATAGATAGTTCGCGTGATGAATTAAGCACGCGTTGACCGAGGTCATGAAAATATTTATCGAGAACTGAAATATGCTGAAAAACCCGCTGTTTTGTTAAAGAAAAGATGTTCGAAGAATTAAGACGAATAATTTTTTTTATGTTACCGGTTTCAGGGACCCGCGCGAGAAAGGCGCGACTCGCACGAGGCACGTGCGACTCGCGTGGTGGACTGTTCTCGGGACTGTTTTTAGAAAATCGACGGTTTTGTTAAATCGCGTACAAATATAGCATATTTTATACTCGACTTAAATATTGATACTCGTAATATTCGATGCTTGATTATAGAATCAATATCGGATATTTAGGGTGGAGTAAAAAAAATTTGTTTAGAAAATCATTTTGAATGTTGTTAAGACGAGATAATTCCTCCATGTTGTAATATCGTAATTACTCGGCTTCAACGGTATTATGCTTAACATGATTTGATGATTGATTCCTTTAGATCCGATATTCGACTATAGAGTCGATATCGAATCCTTAGGGACGTCTCTTTATTGAACGTAGTACGATAATATCGATATTTGGAACGAGAAAATAAAAAAGAAAAGACGTGACGACGACCCGTATAAAAAGGCGAACGGACGAGAGAAAGAGAAGAAAAGGGAGAAGTCGGGATTTATAACACCCTCAACCTACATGCTTGATTATCTCGAAAACGGACTCGTAGTAACGGCCTAGGCGCGGGAGCGTTAAGATGTATATAGGTGAGTTATGGTGTGTATGGTTAGGGAGGGGATTTGGCGAGTTTTGCTCTCGGGTTTGTATATGGTTTGCCTAAAATTGCCTAGAATTTCGGGTTGTGAATGGTCGGGAATCCTATAGGATTTCTAGAGGAAAGATCGGAATATAATATGCCTAGTATTGCTGGAATTCCGGGTTGTAATTTTGATGATGTGGGTTGATGTTGTAATTGATGTCGGGAATTGTGTGTATCAGTTGTGTGTGCAAGGGTAAGGTATTTATAGGATGAAATACCGACTTGGGATAGAAGATTGATGTCTTAAAGAGGAAGAAAACAACCGGTTGAGATGAAGTGGGACTCCGTCTTTGGATAGGAAAAGGTTACTTGCACCCGGTTTAGATGGAGTAGGATTCCGACTTTGGATAGGAAAGGATTCTTACTTTGTAGCTGATATTTGTGTAGTATTTGACTTCGAGTAATATTTTTGAAGTGGCGTGAAATATTTTTCCGCCTCGGAAATGTCTTTGATCGGGGTTTGTCTCGGTCGTTAAAAGACGGTTTTGCCCTTGGTGTCGGTTTTGACCCAAATTAGTCTTATTTGATTGGAAATGACTAACTGGGCCTGAATTTGAGGTCGGTTTGTTGAGATTTGTACTCCGTAAAAATCCCAAGCCAGAAACTAACGATTTTGAGCGCATATTCGAGTATGTTAAAGCACGTTTGCGTCCGATCATCATCGGGTGTTTGTCGAAAACTTCTATAGACACCTGGCAGCCATATGTGGGTGTCTACAGAGCCCCCACTCTGACTGAGGCTTGGACAAAGTGAAATTCAGAGTAGCTACCAGGCCAATCAAAGATTAAGACCTGGCAGACTTCCGGTCGGGTCGTTTATAGTCCATTAGACTTGCGTGAAAGGGCTCGCCAACCATAAGATAGAAATCATACCTGAGTTGATGATGATGACTCCGTGGGGAATTGGACTTGTCGCGTAAGTCCCGAGTGTATCTCTGTGCGGATACATCCCGTCTTGGAGCTGTGCGGGAGCTTGCCTAAGAAGCCCTGGGTGTGTCCGTTTGCAAACACATCTCATCTAAGAACTATGCGGGAGCTCGGACTTGTTGTATAAGTCCTGGGTGCGCCTTTAAATAGGCCCCTCCCGTGAGAAATGCCGCCTTGGGTTCTCTGCTGGGGAGATATGTGAGTTGCACGAGCTTGCTTTTGAAGCCTTGAGTCGTACGTGTATAAGTTACATAAAGTTTTGCATGCAACACGTAGGTAAAACACGACTCGCGCTGGGGAATAAAAACTGAATTTTTTGAATTTTGGATTTTTGAAATCGAAGTCCTGAAAGCAACTCACGTGCTAGGAGATAGGTTTTCAAAATTGAAAGGGGTGGAAAAGAAACTTGCAATTTAAATAGACTGAAATTTGACCTTGTCGAAAAGGATTTTCTCAAATGGCTAAGTTTTGCAGATTTCAAAGCGAGAATTCGAGGAGAGAGGTATACCGACAGACTCGACTCCGGACATAGCAGGACGAGTTGACAGACACGACTGGACTCTCGAGGGGTTGGACCGTGACTCGGTAGGGGAGTGGGCCGCCCAAGATGCCAAGACTCTTAAGTTGCGCTATTCCGTAGCCTAGGCGAGTGGCAACACGGTCGAACATCAAAATGGGAAGGATGTGCTATAGGGATTGCAATAGTCTGTTAGGAGACTGTTTTTGCAGGACTTAGTACTAGCAATGTTATAGTCTGGTGCTCTTTTGGATCTTTGATTTTAGGGTACATTCCCAAAGTGAGTATTGCTTCGAGTCCTGACAGATTCTCGTCTTCGACTAAGCCGAGTACTAAGACACACTATAGAAAGGAGGCTAGATTTTTTTTTGAAAGTCTTTGGATTATGTGAATGGATGGAGAACTTCTGCCTAGGAGAAGCCCCCGGGATGACAAAGCTAGTTGTTGAGAACATGACGGTGTCATGACCGGAATGATGGCGCATTTTTAATGTGTGTCAATGTGGGTGGTTGTGCCTTTGTTAAAAAGCTGCCTACGTATTCACGTGCGGTGAAATCAAACCAGGCCGTAGTGCAGTGTTGAAAGATATATTATGGTGCCTACTATTAGGATTTTGTGTGTAACTAGCCATAGCGATGGTGTAGGCTAGGTGCATTCCCAATGATGTCTTGATCAAAGGGCTAGAATGGTTAGGATGTTGATCCTGTGACTGTGAACGTTCTCCAGGGTAGCCGCCAGAGATCGTGTGAACTATTTGGGCATGTTCTATGCCGACTGCAAGTTGAGTTCCCGTGTTTGGGGCTGGTAACTGGTTTAGATGTTTTTGGAAATGTGGTGCTAGGAAGTAAGTGGCTTTGATGATTCGAAATGTGGAGCTCAATTTTGTGGAGCTATGTCTTCGAGGGTAAGGTATTGCAATATGGTAGGAAAGGGGGAAGTCGAGTAAAAATGTCTCAGACTTCGATTGGGGTAGGTTTGATAATGCGGGATCTGATTTCCATGTCTGGCCCTAATGGTTAGGGTGTATCCTATGGAGCTTGAATCCTCAAAATTCCGGGCTATCTCTTAGCCTAGGTCTCGAGAAGGTCTTGAGGGTTGTAATGTGGGAAGGCTAAGTGTGGTGCTAGCTGACCAGCTTGACTGTCTCTCCCCTATCGGATAGTATAGATAACTTTTGAATTGACCGTACCCCGGTCAAAGGACTTTCACTTGGGTTAACCGTTCACCACGGTCATGGGTATTTGAATTTTTTGGCTGACCTCTTAGCCCGGGTCATGGGATTCTTCATTTGAGTTGACCGTTTTGGTCGTGGATGCCTTTTTTTGATGATGACCAGCTCTTTTATTTTGGCCTCTTTTTTTTTGGACTTTTGATTTTTTTTTTCCAACTTTTTTCTCTTTTTCATGTCGATCAGACTAACACCTAAGGTACAGGGATTGGTTGATCTTATTGGATGGGTGTTTGTTGTGGGAACTGGGCTTGCCTCCCGTCTTGAACCCAAACTAGGAGACTACCTAGATTTGTCATAGGATTTGATACCGCTCCTGCTAAAGGTAGTTATGTGGCTTTTCTATACCAGACACGAAATAGGTAAAAGGAAAACACGGACTTGGTCTCCTGCAGTCATTATAGATGTGCCTATAATAGTCATGTGCATGTGCTCACAGTGTATGATGGTGTTTATCATGTTCTTGAAACACATAAGGAAGGCATATATGCGCAATAGAAAACCTGATTTTATTGAATTTTGAAAAGAGGACAGAATGTAAAAGACTCTGACTCTGATTTGGAAATGAGGATGTAGGGTATCCTAGACTCGAACTCAGACTTAGACTCGAATCAAATCTGGACTTACGGATGCTCGGTTGGTTGTTTCTTTTTGGTAAGGTCCTTGATTGGAGAAAACGACTGGTGCCACGACTCGCCTAAACTCGACTTTGCGCAAATGCAAGAGGGGGAGTCAAACTAGACGCGGTCCGGGGTGACAGGTCGACCGTGGTGACCTAACCCTAGGTGACTCGAGTGTTCGTAGCATAGGTTCGACTCGAAGAAGGCATCATAAGGACGCCGATGCAGGATGGACGTATGGTACTCTCTAGGGTAACCGTGGTTGACTGCTCGGGTAGAGGACAACCCCGAGTAAGACTAAAGACTCAGATGGTGTTACATCTAAGTGACTCAAAAGTGGGGTACGTGAGACATGTGTAAGACATGACCTTTAGAGCAACCGTGATTGATCGCCTTGCTGAAGGGTAGCCCCCAAGTGGATCGAAAATTTTGTTAAGACTCGAGTGTCGAACGAGTGACCCTTAGCCGTAAGAACCACAAACCTTTTGTTATAGGGCTATGCCTTGTAAAAGGTTGATTCGGAAAAGACTCCTAGACAGGTGACTTGTGAAATGTGGACCTCCTTTGGGATCCAGCTATGTGGGCCGGGTCCTGTTTGAAGGGAGGTTCATATGAGACATTCCCCAGACTTTGGACTCAATTGTGTAAACGGGCCATCCTTTGTAGGAGTATGTCCTACGTAGGTGGGCCTTGACTTAGTTAAATAAGGCGGACTGGGTTAGGGAGGAAACCCGTGATATAAGTTCGACGGAGTTTCGACGCTAAAGACCTCGGTGACTTATGACACGATCCGACACTGCTAAATACGGGAAGTCCTAAGAAGAGGAAGTTTTTGAAATAGGATTTTTTTGAAGGCCCGAAAAATTCAGGGGAGGACCCGATTTTTCGAAAAAAAACGGAAAATCGTATCGGGCCATGGGTTTGAAAGTTCAAAAATATTTTCGAGTTTTGAAATGGGCACAATATCGGCTAGAAATAGGCTATTTTGAGTAAAATCGTAAATCCTAAATTCGGTATATGTCCCTGGTTTTGAAATTGGATATTTTGAAAAGGATGCAATTTTTGAAAATGACAGTTTTTTAAAAACGACCTTAGAAACCAAGTAGCATATAGTCACACAAACATTATAATGACACCATGTATGCTCTATACTAAGTCTCGGTCGGTCTATAAAGGGTTTATACCAGTGTACATAGCCTATCCGAGAATCGGGGCGGACTTCCTAAGTCGAGTTGAGCTTAGAACATGATGTAAAACCCATACGAATCGGCTATGAACACCTTTTGACATATCCAATTTGGACTACATCAATGGTATAGTGGGACATCGGTCACCAGTACCGGCCCGGGAAAATATGGGGTTATGCATGAACCGTAAAACTAAAACGCGTATTGTACTAGTCAAACGATTTCTTTTCGAGTCTCACCCTGAGGATGCCGATGGTAAGTCACGCATCAGTTAATCCCCAGCGGAGTCGCCAAATTGTGGACATGACATAGGTCCACCCCAACGCGGCCACGCGCGGGTTTGGTGAGGCGAATGAATCTCCATATGAGATTGATCGAATTGAAATTTAAATCGAACTGGAGTCGCCACCGAACATTGTGGGAGTTCGGGCCCGCTCGAACCCACTCTATATCTTACTGGGCCGTGTACAAAATACGGGTCATTCCAATTTCAGAGTTTTTTGGGTTCGTCCCTTTGCATTTTGATATCGGTACCGACATTATCGGATACCGTGTATTGAATGACTCTCGTGTGCCAACGGTTTCGGACATCCGGAAACCGAGGTTCTGAGTAAGGGGTGAGGGTACGTGTTGGGAAGTTCACAAAGAACACCCAACCCCGCCCGCACATAGCGGCCTCTACTAAGATATCGTTTGATTTTGAAATACGCGCGTTAGTAATACGATGAATGATATGCAAACATTGTTTTGCCTAAACATGCGAATAATTGAATCGGTTGCTAGGTCGATTTAATGCATCTAAAATTAATGTCAAAGTTGTTTTAGCATGCGAAGTTCGTTTTAGTATAATAAAACAAATGAAGAAAAGAAATCGCTAAAAAACATGAACAAACAAGTTAGCAACGGTTTGCAAAATTGAATAAAAGATGTAAATATGATGGCATGCATGATTTTGCAAAGATAGTTCGCGTGATGGATTAAGCACGCGTTTACTGAGGTCATGAAAATATTTATCGAGACCTGAAATATGCTGAAAAACCCGCTGTTTTGTTAAAGAAAAGATGTTCGAAGAATTAAGACGAATTTTTTTTTTATGTTACGGATTTCAGGGACCTGCGCGAGAAAGGCTCGACTCGCTCAGCCATGCGACTCGTACGAGGCACGTGCGACTCGCGTGGCGGACTGTTCTCGGGACTGTTTTTAGAAAAATCGACGGTTTTGTTAAATCGCGTACAAATATAGCATAATTTATACTCGACTTAAATATTGATACTCGTAATATTCGATGCTTGATTATAGAATCAATATCGGATATTTAGAGTGGAGTAAAAAAAAGTTGTTTAGAAAATCGTTTTGAATGTTGTTAAGACGAGATAATTCCTCCACGTTGTAATATCGTAATTACTCGGCTTCAACGGTATTATGCTTAACATGATTTGATGATTGATTCCTTTAGATCCGATATTCGACTATAGAGTCCATATCGAGTCCTTAGGGACGACTCTTTATTGAACATAGTACGATAATATCGATATTAGGAACGAGAAAATAAAAAAGAAAAGACGTGACGATGACCCGTATAAAAATACGGACGGACGAGAGAAAGAGAAGAAAAGGGAGAAGTCGGGATTTGTAACACCCTCAACCTACATGCTTGATTATCTCGAAAACAGACTCGTAGTAACGGCCTAGGCGCGGGAGCGTTAAGATGTATATAGGTGAGTTATGGTGTGTATGGTTAGGGAGGGGATTTGGCGAGTTTTGCTCTCGGGTTTGTATATGGTTTGCCTAAAATTGCCTAGAATTTCGGGTTGTGAATGGTCGGGAATCCTATAGGATTTCTAGAGGAAAGATCAAAATATAATATGCCTAGTATTGCTGGAATTCCGGGTTGTAATTTTGATGATGTGGGTTGATGTTGTAATTGATGTCGGGAATTGTGTGTATCAATTGTGTGTGCAAGGGTGGGGTATTTATAGGATGAAATAACGACTTGGGATAGGAGATTGATATCTTGCAAAGGAAGAAAACAACCAGTTGAGATGAAGTGGGACTCCGTCTTTGGATAGGAAAAGGTTACTTGCACCCAGTTTAGATGGAGTAGGATTCCGACTTTGGATAGGAAAGGATTCCTACTTTGTAACTGATATTTGTGTAGTATTTGACTTCGAGTCAGATTTTTGAAGTGGCGTGACGGATTTTTCCGCCTCGGTTATGTCTTTGACCGGGGTTTGACTCGATCGTTAAAAGACGGTTTTGCCCTTGGTATCGGTTTTGACCCAAATTAGTCTTATTTGATTGGAAATGACCCACTGGGCCTGAATTTGAGGTCGGTTAGGTGAGATTTGTACTCCGTAAAAAGCCCAAGCCAGAAACTAACGATTTTGAGCCCATATTCGAGTATGTTAAAGCACGTTTGCGTCCGATCATCATCGGGTGTTTGTCGGAAACTTCTATAGACACCTGGCAGCCATATGTGGGTGTCTACACATAGATAACTTGAGAACGGATCTCAGAATTACTCGGGTCTATTTAGTGTGTTTTAGTGTTTGTGGTTGAAGTTGAGACGCTACGTATTTTAGTAGATGTTTGTGGGCCTAGTGCCCACATCTAGTGTTATCGTAGTGCATAATAAAAGAAAGTACGAATATGGAAATTTTTGTTTAGATGGCAACCTAATGACGACTCGATCAACAGGCGGATCCTCCTAGCTTGACCAGTCACTCCGACAGAGCTCTGTTACCGTTTGACTCTTCATGCGGCTACTCTGGTAGAGCTTCGTTACTATGGACCGGTTCTGCGGCTAATCCGGCAGAGCTTCGCTACTAAACTTGGGCTAGTCGAACACAGGCACCTCGGTATCGAGTGGGGTGCTCGAAGGTGAGGAGTAGCATCGATGTCGCTTTTTTATCGGAACTACGATCGAGTGGATCGTTTGCCTCGGGTGTCGGAGTGCGAGCCCTTAGCGAGAGTTTAGAGGGGGAAGAGAAGAATGAGATGTATGGAAATGAGGGCGTGAAGGGGGGTATTTATAGGTGTTTTCGGCCCTCATAGCCCATATTGGCGCCTGGGCTTAGGCGTGGGGAGACCAAGGCGTGTGAAGTGGGGCGGTTGGAGTTTTGAGGATACGATTTTGATACTTCCCAAAACCGTGGGATGGGTGTACAATATGTATCTTGGGGGTTAAGGTTCCCCCTTCCTTGACCTAGCGCCGTGAACTTGGTGGGCCTCGGGTGTGCATCTCGAGGTTCACTTGGCGCGGTGTTGACTCGGCTCGAGTTTCGGGGCCGACTCGAGGCCCCGGTGTCAGAATTGACTCTAATTAGTGTCTATGAGACCGTAATGACACGACTAAGGCTGCCATCATGTTACTTCAATTTGTCCGAGTAATTTATTTGATCCGCTCTATAGAAGAATTACCTAAAACTTCGCGAACCCGCGTCGCGTTGCAGTCCTATCGTCATCGGGTGTTTGTTGGGCACCTCTGCAGCGACCAGGTCCAAATCTGGGTGTCTACAGAAGCCCCCCACTTTGACCGAGGCTTGGACAAGGCGAAAGTCAAAGTATAGCCGCCCAGGTCAATCGAAGATTACGACCTGGTGGCTGTCCGGTCAGGTCGTTTTAAGTCCATTGGACTACTTATTGAGGCTCGCCAGCCAAGGCTTAGAAGTCATACCTGACGTCTTCGCTTGCGGTTGCTTGCTTGAGCCCGGGCCGTTGCTTGTCATCTTGTTGTTGATTCTTTGTGCGCGCGCGCTTTGTCTTCTTCAGTTTATTTAAAAGGTTTTGTTTAATTTTAAGCGCTTTCGTGTGTTAGGCGTAAATATATTGGCCTTTGTTTGAACAAACATTTTTGGGATGCTTGTGAACCCTTAATGACATAAAACGTTCGAGGGGGTTAGTCTCTACTCGAACAACTGTCTTTGGGGATGCTCTAACCCCTAAGACAAAATAAATTGCGATTAATTACTCGAGGGCGTCAGTCTCCACTCGAGCGACTGTCTTCGGGGATGCTCTGACCCCTAAGACAAAATAAATTGCGATTAATTACTCGAGGGCGTCAGTCTCCACTTGAGCGACTGACTTCGGGGATGCTCTGACCCCTAGGACAAAAATGTTGTTGCTGCGCCTCCGGGATCCTAGATCCCTCGGGCAAAATTGCCGTGCCTGCGGGATAACTCATACCTTCGGGCAAAATTGTTGTGCCTCCGGGATAACTCTGACCCTTGGGCAAAATTGCTGTTGCTGTGCCTCCGGGATCTTAGATCCTTTGGGCAAAATTGTTGTGCCTCCGGGATAACTCTGACCCTCGGGCAAAATTGCTGTTACTGTGCCTCCGGGATCTTAGATCCCTTGGGCAAAATTGTTATGCCTCCGGGATAACTCTGACCCTCGGGCAAAATTGTTGTGCCTCCGGGATAACTCTGACCCTCGGGCAAAATTGCTGTGCCTCCAGGATAACTCTGACCCTCGGGCAAAATTGTTGTTGTTGTGCCTCCGGGATCTTAGATCCCTTAAGCAAAATTGCTGTGCCTCCGGGATAACTCTGACCCTCGGGCAAAATTGTTGTGCCTCCGGGATAACTCTGACCCTCTGTCAAAATTGTTGTTTGCTGTGCCTCCGGGATCTTAGATCCCTCGGGAAAACTTGTTGTGCCTCCGGGATAACTCTGACCCTCAGGCAAAATTGTTGTGCATCCGGGATAACTCTGACCCTCGGGCGAAATTGCTGTGCCTTCGGGATAACTCTGACCCTCGGGCAAAATGATGTACCTCCGGGATAACTCTGACCCTCGGGCAAAATCGTTGTTTGTTTATTGGTTTTTAGTTAAATGTTTGTTCTGTAGGTTTGTCTTGTTCCAGTTTGTTCTTGCTTTTGTTTCGGTTTGCTTATGCGGTTGAGTTTGTTGTGTATTTGAGTTTGTTCAGAGTTTGCTTAGAGTTTGTTTAGCTTAGTTTAGTCCGAATTGCCTTATTATGCGTTCGGGTGCAGCGTTTAGGTTAAGTGCGGTTCGCATGTTTGTTTCATTATCGAGAGTGTATTATTGACGTCGATTAGTAATTATTCCACTCATTGTGATTTTGTTTGTTTTAAAGGTTGCACGTTTTATGTGTGTCGAATTTTGAGTTTGTTTGCTTTGTTTTAGTCTGTACTGGACCATTTAGGCGCGCGTCTGTCTGCGGCCTAGTCTTCAGGCGCCTAGCCCCCAGCGAGCCAGGACTCAGGCGCGTCATATGGGGCGGTCGGGTTTTTGCGGATCGGGTCTGTTTAAGTAATCGAAAATTGGGGCGATCGTTTCATTTCAAACAATTCGAACGCGTCTCCCCTTTCGCCCCACACTCGACTTCTCGACTTTTCTTGCCAAATTTCGTTTCGATTTCCGCTATTTACGACAATGTCGACTCCGGGTTAGTGTTCTTTACTTGTTTAATGTCGGTTTTGCTTGATTTGATTGATTATGAGTTGGTTTTGTTGAAAACCCTAGAAAATCGATTTGGGTGTTTTTTATTCACTAAGTTTCGATGTTTGTGTTTAGTCCCATTGTTAAATTGGGGTTGATTAGAGCTTGTTAAAGTAGTTATAACTTATAAGCTTGATAAGGATGTTCGAGGTGGGATAATGGCTCCACCGTTTCCCGATTATTCTCGTGATTATTTTGCGTAATTTTGTTCAAATAGTGTTTATGAGGATGTTGGTAGCTTTCTTGTCGATTCTTATGGGCTAGGATGACCTTTAGGACCTTCCGTAAGGTTTTGTGTGTCTTAAGATGGACTAAAAGATGTCATAATGATGCCGGATTTTCCCGAAACCACTTCCATTGTGACCGGGATCAAAAATGCGTGCTAGCGGCCTCTTCGGAATTTTGATATTCTTATCTGAAATTTTTACCTTATTTTGACTTGTTTAAGCTGATTTAGCCTGACTAGGGTTATGTTTTTTGATTTTGTGTTTGATTTTACAGCTACAGGTGATACTGAGCGTCCCGAGGGAACTTCCTCGGTTGGTGATAGTGCTAGTGCTAGTGAGGAGGTTGTTGGGGCGAGTTCACAGACTCCCTGAGGCATTCGCAGGAGACATCGGAGTATCTCGTCCCAGCGTCGTGATCCCGAGACTATTAACGAGGCTGATTTTGATAGAGTGAAGAAGCGCAAGCTTCCAGAGATGGTGGCTAGGAGGGTTCATGTCCCGGTTCCTGTACCATAGGATGAGGAGGTTGTTTACGAAGACCCCGATTGGGCTCGAGACTGGGATGGTCATCAGCTGATGTTTCATCTTGACCTTTACATTTCTAACCGCATTGTGCAGGGCCTGATGAGTGTCCTATTCGTGTTGTTTTGGGTTTGCAGTCCCCCGGTCCGATGAGGACTTTCTCGGGTTTTACTACATGTCTTGACATCTATTTTCAGAAGTTGACCCCCACAGTAAAGGGGATTATTGCGAGGACCGCCCTAGGTCCCGTGGTCGGGCAGTGGGTTAGATTGGTGGATTGCAAAACTAAATGCAACCTTATGGTGATTAGGGCGATGATAGATCGCTTTCATGATACTACCTCGACCTTCCACATGGCTTTTGGGGAGGTCGGGATGACCCTAGAGGATTTTGGGATGATTAGCGGTCTGCCTTGGGGTCCGGATAGGATTAGGTGGGCCGTCGAAGGCCCTTGTCTAGATAGTGATGAGGTGCGGGGCCTCATCGGAGATTGCTTACCGCCTGAGGCATATAGTGCGCCTCATGCTTTGGTGAGTTTGTATATCACCGATCACTTCGAGCGAGTGGCGGTGTTAGAGGGTCGAGAACCCAACACGACGGAGCAGGATGCCCGGTTGTGGTTGTGGTATTTCCTAGGGTCGACCCACTTCTCGGATAAAGGCGAGAGGTTTAGTACTTGGATTTTGCCTTTCCTAGCTGATCTCACTCAGCTGGGACATTATGATTGGGTGACCGCGGCTTTCGCGGAGATGACTCGTTGCCTGCAAGTCATGGTGAGGTCGTTGGTGATAGAGTCGGCCTCAGCTATGCCCATTGTGGGTCCGGGCCTTATACTGGAGGTTAGTTGCTCTTTTTGCTTTTGTATTTCAAGTTCTACTTGTTTTTGGCTTGGTTTTGCTAAAGTTGTTTCGGGAGTTTACAGACTTGGATCTATTCCTATTTCCCGTGTTTGGCACCTAAGACGGTGCAGGTGCACCCGAAGAGATTTCCGGTGGGAATCGAGTGGAGGCTGGCTCAGCCTAAGAGCACAATTAGCCACTACCCGACGGAGAATGCGCTGGTTAACAAGTTAGGTATCGAGGATGTAAGTTTTCTTCTTATAGCCTATTTTGTTCAATAGCCCCCAAGGTTTGGGATTTATTAGGATGTTGGTTCTATTTGTGTAGTTTGCGGCGCGCCCTTGGGCTGACTATGAGGGCGTGCCCGGGTATGTGACTGCGGAGTTGAGGCCTCGGAGTTATAGGAGGATGCTTCTTCCTGCGTTGTTTCGCCCAGTTTGGTATCCGGGCGAGCGGCTGGTTCGTCAGTGTTTATATGACGATTTTAGGGTACCGGTTGATTGATAAGTGTAGATTGTAGCGCCTATTTTACTGTCTTTGGTCCCATTTTCCTTGTGGAATCGCTCCTTGGGAGCGGTTTATGGGCTACTTATGCTTCCTTTAGTTCGTTTCAGGTTCCCGAGACCATTTGTGAAGAGTTGGAGCAAATCCGACTCGATACATACACTTTTTGGAGCCAACGAAGTGAAGGAACGATCACTCGATGCCTTGGATTCGATCTCAAGACCTCGGAACCCAATCCCGAGCCTCTTAGACCAGATCCCGATTCCCGAGAATCGATGAGAAACCCATGAGAAGCAAGGAGGGACCAAAAAGAGCTTATTTGTGGCCTACAAGGCCCATCCCGGTCGGGATGGCCTCAACCCGTCCGGGATGAGGTGTCTATTTAGCGAAGCTACTGACCTGGGTCCGTCCCGGTCGGGACCAGCCCGTCCCGGTCGGGATCAAGCATAACACCGCGCTGTGTTATCAATAACACCAGACTGTGTTATTGCTCGTCCCGGTCGAGACCGTGGGGCTGCAACACGCATTCATTTAATTCATCCTCCTCCACTCTTGTAACCATATAATTACCCTTCCTCTTGTATTCTTAAGACATGTTCTTCATTACCCACTAAACCCTAGACTACTTTAGCATAGATTAGCATAGATTAGTGTATATTAGTCGTTAATTAGTCGTTAATCTTAGTTTAGTACTTGTATTAAGGGAATTCTTCAAGATCCATCCAAGATTGACAACCTTGGTTGATTGTTTTGGGTTTTTCTTATTAATGCAAGTTTTAATCTTCCTTTCATCTTTTTAGTAGGTATAATCTTCTTTTCCCTTCTCTTAATCTTGTTTATTCATCCAAGTTTCAATCTTTGTTCATTGTTATGTTTATTGCCCATTGTTTTCACTAGTTTCTTTATGTATGTTTTGTTGTTTGAGTTAGTTTATCTTGTTCTTGTTAGTTTTTTCTTCAGATATGTTTGAGTAGACTCTTGCTAGGGTTAGTAGGGTGATTTGGGTGTTTAATGGGTGATTAAGGGTTTGTTAGAGATGTTGGTGGAATTTTTGGGTTTCCTCTTAGTTTAATGCATGGTACATGTTTGTTGAAATGCTTGAATGACATGTAGATGCATATGCTTGTTTTTCTTGCCTTTTCTCTTGTGAGTGATAGTTTGCTTGTGGGTTTGGTTCCCTCACTACGTAGCGAGAGCCTGGTGAGGACGACCCCTAGGTCGGTCTACGTAGCGAGAGCCCGGATGCGACCTAGGCCACGATAGCACGCTAGGAACCCCGTTTGTCAAGTGTGTCGCCAAGATGGGTTCTAGGAGGAACCTCTAGGTCGGTCTACGTAGCGAGAGCCCGGACTACACCTAGATAACCCGACTACCCCCTTCACCTTAGCTCCTCCTTGACCATTCCATAACCCCTTGAACCCGACCTAATCCTAGCCCTTTTCCTTACTTGTTTTCTCCGTCACCTTAGTCGTAGTCTTAGCCTTCTCCCCTTTCTATCATTCTAGATTAGCTTAGTTCGTTGACCGAGTCTCGTATTTGGGCGACCTTAGTCTAGACGCCTCTTACCATCCCCATGGATTCGACCCGACTTGCCCTAGCTACCGTTAGGAATAGCCGGTTATTTATTGATCGGTGGGGATCCACGGCAAATCCCTTACCATCAATTTGGCGCCGTTGCCGGGGACGGTGCTAGTTTAGACTTTGTTTTCCTAGTTACTTGACTTTGTCTTTTGTTTTTGTGTTTTTCTTTTTTCTTTTTGTTCCTTTGCTTCTTGTGTGTGTGAGGTTTATTTCTCTCTTGTCTAGTGCCCAAAAAGCACTAGGCTTCTCACGTTTGCTCTTAGTCTACAGTTTGTGCTTAGAGGTGGTGACCATCTTCTTCTTGCAACTTAGAGCCGCTTTAACGGACGGTTGCTAGATTGAGAAGTCCTCAACCGGGTACGAGCCGCGATTTTCGAGCAAGCATGAGGTTTGATCTAAACTCCCCACACTCGGGAGCCGATATGAGCTACTCCTCTCCCTCTATGAACCAAGGGTATGACATGACGTCCCCCTACCACTACCAAGCTTCTTGGGGTAATCAAGACACTTGTGGGTATGAGCTTCAAGGATATGGAAACGGCTACCAACAAGTGAACGCTTATCAATCCTATGATCATGGTGACTATTACTCAAGCTATGAATGCGAACCCACCATGTTTAATCATGATTCACCGTATGGAAGCCAATTTCCCCAAAACCCACCACATTACCCTCCACCCTAACCACAATATGAACCCCATAACCCACAATACTACCAATCACCTCAACCTCACTATCCACAATATGATGCCCCACTCCTTGGGCATCATCAAGATTTTCAAGGAGCGTTACAAGACCCCAACGACCACCAATTGTCAAACTTGGAGTTTTATCAATCGATTCTTCAATTACAAAGGAGCAACCAAGAAATGGCCATTCAAATGCAAAAAGATCAAGATGTATTCATGGCCCAATATCAAAGGGAAAACGAGGCGAGGGATGCTCGATTAAATGCATTATCGGTTCAAACCGTAATGTTTTTATCCCGAACGTCACAATTAGAGGAAGGGTGCCCACTTGAGAAAAGGGAGCAACCTAATCACGAAGCCGCCGATGTAGTCCCTTTTGGAAGTGAAACTTGCTTTGAAGAACCTCAATCGTCTACCCAAAAAGAGACGAATGAGGATATGGCTCTTGGTGAAGGCATCGTTGGTGAAGAATTGGAGGAGGATAGTGAGTTGGATGATTTGGTGGACTTTGTGAAGTTGTTGGGTGAAATTGATGAGCCCAAGTTGCCCACGTCCGAGAATGTGGATAAGCATCAAGAGCCCCTTGTAAGTAAACCAAGCAATGGTTTGGGAGAGATTGAAACCGCCGGTAGAAGTTTCAATCCTCTCCTCCAAGATGATGTGGGGACAAGTGATGAAGATGGGGAACCACAACTTGAGGAAAGTGTGGGGGTGTGCAACAAGGAGATGAGGCCAAAGCCGTTTTTTGTGCCTCATGATGAAGACTTGAAGCTTGCTAGTGATCGGAGACGATGCTTAGGGAGGAAGAGGTCGGTAAAGCTCGTAGGATGGATAGAGCCCGGAGACAACATGAATGATGACGTTGGGTCTTGGGATTCCTACTTCTTGCCTCCACCTAGGGGGCCGTGGAGGTTAGCTTGGCTCGTTTGCTTGAGCCCTCATTTTGATGTGGCTCGTGCGTTTGACTTGCTCCTCCGAGCCCTTGAACGCTATAGTTAGGAATGAAGAGTCCACCATCCTAGGTTTGACGGAGTTCCTTAAGAACCGTCATGTTGTACATTCCCCTACCTCTCTTCTCTTTAGTTTTGTGTTTGTAATTGTGTTTATTGTGATTTTGTTCCTAGAACTCTTTGTTTTGTGATATTCTTGTTATTTGGATTGTTGATGAGCGATGTGAGGGAGGGAATTTGATGTTGTATTTGAGTTTATTGTGATAGGTGTGAAGTGAAGGTGATTCCTAGAGAAGAATGGCTATTGATAGAGCTTGGATTTTGAGTTAGGGAGTCGGTTTTTGAAGCTTTGGATGAGCTTTTGGGGTTGTGGAGAGTTGGAAGACTCCTTCCGGGCGGGAGGAGAGCATCCCGACCGGGAAGGAGCCATCCCGATCGGGATGAGGGTGCAAGGATTTGAGCTTTCTGGAGCATGATCCCGACCGGGATAGGAGCTTCCCGGCCGGGAAGGACATGTCATCCCGACCGGGACCATCCATCCCGACCGGGATGGTCCCCTGCTTCCCTTTTTGCCTCTTCTTTGTCTTGTGAGCCCACCCAACCACTTTATACCCCCTCCCAACCTCCCTACCTATCCTTGCACATACCATATGACCCGTGCACCTTATTTGCATACCCTCACCTCATATTCTATTCACTTTACACCAAATTTCACATCAAATCCCTCCCATCATACCATTACTACCTCTACCATGCGATACTTTCAATTTGAAGCAGGATGACAATGATGAAGACTAGCAAAGCGCCTATATGATCATTGAGACGATGGAGCGAGTGAGTTGCTAACCGATCGGTACGGCAACTATCCTTTCTTTTCCGTCTTTTATTGCTTGTTTTCCCCTTGTTTATCCCCTTCCCCTTGTACACTTTTGTGTCTTGGTGTCATGGTGGCCTTCGAGGCCTTGGTAGTTATTGCTCCCGACTCTCGATGACGGGACTACATCGAGAGTCCTTTTCAAAATCCAAAATTCACAAGGTTTTCACCCTTTTTCTTTAGGATTTAGTCGGATTTAGGCGGAATCCGGGCTAGGTGACTTGATTACACCTAGTCCTCCCCTCCCATTTCATTTTATTTCCTTCTTTTTATCTTTTTCCCCCATCCATATCTTTTCTCGTCTCGGCCCATGGTGACTTGACTACACCCCGGCCGGACACCTTCTACCCTTTTCTTCACTTTTCCTTTTTGTTCTTTAGCTTTATTTTCGTAGTTTCTTTTCTTTTCTTTTGTGTCTCCACACACTACGATCGAGCATGAGGACATTGCTCGGTTTAAGTGTGGGGGAGCGATATTCTAGCGTAGTTAGTTTTATTTTTATAGTTTTTCGAAAAATCTTTAAAAACCCTAAAAATTTGAAAAAATTTCGCAAAAATCAAAAAAGATTTTCTTTTTTTTGTGTGTCTTTTTCTTTTGTGTCCTTGTGCCGTATATTTGTTTTTTTGTGTGTTTTGCCTCCCCATTTCCTTGTAGGTTCCGCGATCGTCGTCAAGTTTCGAAAAGCAAGACATCCGGTAATATCCCTTCATTTCTTTCTCCTTTTTTCCTTTTGTGGAGTTTGGAGGATGTGTTATGATTGTGTGTGCTCGGGCGGAGCTTTTTGAAGTTTGTAGTTGATGTGGTTGCTTGTTTGGAAGCTTCGGGGTGGTGATTGTTTATTTTGTATGTTTAAGTGTTTGTTTGTCTTGTTTTGTTATGTTTTGTTTTTGTTGCCTTTGTTTCTTTTCCTTTCGTGTTCGTCATATCTTTGTTTTGCGTTGTGTAGTTGTGTCATGTGTGTAAAAGGTTTTTGAAAACCCGGTTTTGAGGCTAGTGTGCAAGTGTTTATTTTCCCTTTCTAGTAGTATAAATCGAGTCTTGGACTTTAGTCTAGTAGAATGACCCTAAATCAATGATTTCGTTGGTCCTTTACCTTGAGTCCACCTAGCTTACTAGGGATTTACTACGGGATTTTCATTTTGACCATTACGACTGATAAGTGTAGTTTGTAGTGCCTTTTTCACTATGTTTTGGTCCCATTTCCTTGTGGAATCGCTCCTTGGGAGCGATTTATGGGCTTCTTATGCTTCCTTTAGTTCGTTTCAGGTTCCCGAAACCGATTTGGAAGAGTTGGAGCGATTCTGACCCTATACATACACATTTTGGAGCCAACGGAGTAAAGGAACGATGACTCGATGCCTTGGAATCGACCCCGAGACCTTGGGACCCAATCCCGAGCCTCCGAGACCCGATCCCGAGTCCCGAGAATCGGCGAGAAACCCATGAGAGGCAAGGAGGGACCAAAGAGCTCTTAAGGGAGGCCTACAAGACCCATCCCGTTCGGGATGGCCTCATCCCGTTCGGGATGAGGTGCGCTTTGAAGAAGGCCACTGTGAGCCCATCCCGGTCGGGACCAACCCGTCCCGGTCAGGATGACAGGGCCGTCCCGGTCGGGATGATCCCGTCCCAGTCGGGACGCTACAGGGGCAGCACGGGTTCTTTTATTTCATTCTCCTCCATTCTTGTACCCATATATATACCTCCCTCTTGTATTGTTAAGACATCTTATCATAGTTTAGCATTCCTTAAGCCTCTCTACAACCCTAAAACCCTAGATTTACTTTCACTCATTAGTTTTAATCTTCCTTTAATCTTAGTTAATCTTGAGTTAATCTATTGTAATTAGTTCTTGTATTAAGAAGTTCTTGAAGAATTCTCCAAGCTTGAGATCCTTGGGGTTGATTTTGGGTTCTTATTTATACAAAATTGCATCTTTTCATCTTCTTATTGTTGGTATAACCATCTCTACTCTTACTCTTAGTTATTTAATCTAGTTTCAATCCTTTCTTATTGTTATTGTTTCTTGTTGTTCATAATGGATGTTTGTTTTGTGTTATTGATTTCTCTTGTTATTGTTGGTTTTCTCTTCATCATGAGTGAGTAGTCTTCTTTGTGGGGTTAGTAGGGGGATTAGGGGTAGATTATGGATGATTAGGGTTGATTAAGGGAAAAGGGTGAATCTTTGTTGTTAGTCACATTGTGGGCACTCCATGTGTTTGTTGATATGCTTGTCTGAGTTGTAGTGGCCATGCTTCCCATACTTGTGTTCATCTTCTCATTGTTTGCCTATTATGTGGAAATGTTGAGAATAGTCGTAGTCACGACAGTGCGGACTAGGGTCTAAGTTGCGAGAGCCCGGACCCACCTTGACATCGGTCTAAGTTGCGAGAGCCCGGACCGACCCTAGTAACTAGGAGACACCTATACCCTTGATCACCCAATTACCCATCTACTCTTATGAACCCGACCTACCCCACCTCCTTTCCATATTTGATTCAACTTCCTAGTTAGTCATTATTACTTCTAGTTTACTTGTTAGTTCGATCATTAGTTATCCTATTTTAGCATCGTTTTAGATAGTCATTGTTAGTCTACTTCCTCCTTTTCCAATCATAATAGTTTGTCAATTTTAGCTTTCTTTGTGTTTGTTTTGGTAGCCTAGTCTCGTTTTTAGGCCGACATAGTCGAAACCTTGCAATACCGTCCTCGTGGATACGATCCCGAATTGCCCTAGATACTCACTAGGCTAGTTGGTTGTTTATTGACGGTTAGGGACGTGACGAATCCCTACCATCAATTTGGCGCCGTTGTCGGGGACGGTGCTAGTTTAGACTTTGTTTTCCTAGTTACTTGACTTTGTCTTTGTGTTTGTGTTTTTCTTTTCTTTTTTTTTCTTTTTGTTCCTTTTGCTTCTTGTGTATGTGTGGTTTATTTCTCTCTTGTCTAGTGCCCAAAAAGCACTAGACTTCTCACGTTTGTTCTTAGTCTACAGTTTGTGCTTGGAGATGGTGACTATCTTCTTCTTGCAACTTAGAGCCGCTTTAATGGACGGTTTCTAGGGTAAGAGGTTTCCAACCGGGTATGAGATACGATTTTCGAGCAAGCATGGGGTTTGATCTAAACTCCACACACTCGGGAGCCGATATGAGCTACTCCTCTTCTTCTATGAACCAAGGGTATGACATGACGTCCCCCTACCATAATCAAGCTTCTTGGGGTAATCAAGACGGGTATGATCTTCAAGGATATGAAAACGGCTACCAACAAGTGAATGACTATCAATCCTACGATCATGCTGACTATTACTCGAGTTATGATTGTGAACCCACCATGTTCAATCAAGATTCACCTTATGGAAGCCAATATTCCCAATACCCACCATATTACCCTCCACCCCAACCACAATATGAACCCCATGACCCACAATACTACCAATCACCCCAACCTTGCTACCAACAATATGATGCCCCACCCTTTGGGCATCATCAAGATTTTCGAGGAGCTTTAAAAGACCCCAATGATCACCAATTGCCCGACATGGAGGTGTTTCAATCTATGCTTCAAATGCAAAGGAGCATCCAAGAAACGGCCATTCAATTGCAAAAAGAACAAGAGGAATTAATGGCACAAATTCGAAGGGGAAACGAGGCGAGGAATGCTCAATTAAATGCATTATCGGTTCAACCCGTAATGTTTTTATCCCGAGCATCACATTTAGATGAAGGGTGCCCACTTGAGAGAGAGGAGCAACCTAATCACGAAGCCGCCGATGTTGTTCCATTTGATAGAGAAGTTTGCTTTGAAGAACATCAATCGTCTACCCAAAAAGAGACGAATGAGGATATGACCCTTGGTGAAGGCAACATTGGTGAGGAATTGGAGGAGGAAGGTGAGTTGGATTATTTGGTAGAGTTTGTGAAGTTGTTGGGTGAAATTGATGAGCCCAAGTTGCCCATGTGCGATAATGTTGATAAGCATCAAGAGCCCCTTGTAAGTGAACCAAGCAATGGTTTGGAAGAGATTGAAAACGCCGGTAGAATTTTCGATTCTCTCCTCCATGATGACGTGGGGACAAATGATGAAGATGGGGAACCACAACTTGAGGAAAGTGTGGGGGTGTGCATTGAGAAGATGAGGCCAAAACCGCTTTTTGTGCCTTGTTTCTTGGAGATGAAGCTTGCTTGTGATTGGAGGCGATGCTTAGGGAGGAAGAGGTCAGTTAAGCTCGTAGGATGGATAGACCCCGGAGATGACATGAATGATGATGATGGGTCTTGGGATTCCTACTTCTTGCCTCCTCCTTGGAGGCCGTGGAGGTTGGCTAAGCTCGAGCGCTTCTTGGGCCTTCACTATGATGTCGGTAGCGCGTTCGACTTGCTCCTCCATGCCCTTGAGGGCTACGGTTGAAGAAGAGTCCACCATCCTAGGTTTGACGGAGTTCCTAAAGAACCGTCATGTTGTATATTCCCCATCCCTCTTCCTTAGAGTACTTGTGCTTGTATTTGTGTGTTTTGTTTCTTGGATTTGTTTGTTTTTGTGCAATTCTTGTAATTGTTTTGGTATTTTGATGAGCGATGTGAGGGAGTGAAT
The DNA here is from genome assembly GCA_958450325.1 of Agrostemma githago. Taxonomy (NCBI): domain Eukaryota; kingdom Viridiplantae; phylum Streptophyta; class Magnoliopsida; order Caryophyllales; family Caryophyllaceae; genus Agrostemma; species Agrostemma githago. The sequence goes on along the minus strand of OY288257.1, from coordinate 33,978,764 downwards.
TTGATGTGTATTTTGAGTTTATTGTGATAGGTGAAGTGAAGATGACTCCTTGAAAGGATTGGTTATCGATAGAGCTTGGAATGTGAGTAAGGGAGTCGATTTTTGGAGTCATGGGAGTCATGAAGACCCTTCCCGACCGGGAAGGGTGTGTCGTCCCGACCGGGATGGGGCCGTCCCGATCGGGATGAGGGTGCCAAAAATCGAGTCCACTGGAGTGTCATCCCGATCGGGAAGGAGGCTTCCCGACCGGGAAGGGTTTATCAACCCGACCGGGATCATCCATCCCGACCGGGATGATCCCCTACTCCTTTTTGGACCTTCTTCTTCGACATTTAAGCCCACCCAACCATTATATACCCCCACCTAACCTCCCTACCTTCCTTTCTCATATCATACCACCCATGTACCTCATTTACATACCTTAACCTCATTTCCTCCTCACTTTAGACCGATATTCACATCAAATCCCACCCCCTCGCACCATTACTACCTCTACCATGCGGTTCTATCAAGCTTGAAGCGGGATAGCAATGATGAAGACAAGCAAGTGCCTATATTGATCTATGAGACGATGGAGAGAGTGAGTTGCTAACCTATGGTACGGCAACTATCCTTTCTTTTTCGTTTTTGTTGTTGCTTGTTTTCCTTTGTTTATTCCCTTCCCCTTGTACACTTTTGTGTCTTGATGTCATGGTGGCCTTCGAGGCCTCGGTAGTTGTTGCTCCCGACTCTCGATGATGTGACTACATCGAGAGTCATTTCAAAATCCAAATTTTACAAGTTTTTCACTCTTTCTTTTTGAGGATTTAGTCGGATTTAGGCGGAATCCGGGCTAGGTGACTTGATTACACCTAGCCCTCCCCTCCCATTTCCTTTTATTTCCTTCTTTTTATTTTCTTCCCCCATCCATACCTTTTTCTTGTCTCAGCCCATGGTGACTTGATTACACCCCGGCCGGACACCTTCTACCATTTCTTCATTTTTATCCTTGATTTTTAGCTTTATTTTCGTAGTTTCTTTTCTTTTCTTTTGTCTCTCCGCACACTACGATTGAGCATATGAGGACATTGCTCGGTTTAAGTGTGGGGGAGCGATATTCTATCATAGCTAGTTTTATTTTCCTAATTTATCGAAAAATCTTGAAAAAACCCTAAAATTTTGAAAAAATTTCACAAAATCAAAAAGATTTTCCCCTTTTGTGTTTTCCTTTTGGTGTCTTTGTGTCTTGTATATTTGTGTTGTTGTGCGTGTTTGCCTCTCTTTTCCTTATAGGTTGCTTAATCACCGTTGTTTCGAAGGCTTTGAAGACATCCGGTAACATCTTCTAACCCTCTTTCCCTCTTTATCCCTTGTGATGTTTGGAGAAGGTTGTGTTGAGGTGTGCTCGGGTGGAGCTTGTACATACTTGTGGTTCATTTGGTGGCTTGTTTGGATGATCGGGGTGGTGTTTGTGTTGTTTATGTGTTCGTTTTGTTTTGTTTTTGTTTTGTTGCTTTTGCTTCTTTTTCTTTCGTTCGTTTTCGTCGTGTCTTTGTTTTGTATTGTGTTGTGTGTCTTGTGCGTAAACCGTTTTCGAAAACCCGGTTTAAAGGCTAGTGTGTGAGTGTCTATTTTCCCTTCCTAGTTGTATAAATCGAGTTTTGGACTTTAATCTAGTAGAATGACCCTGAATCAATGAGTTCGTTGGTCCTTTACCTTGAGTCCACCTAGCTTATTAGGAATTTACTGCGGGATTTGCACCTTTGACCATTATGACCACCCACGGTGTGAAAAGGCCTTGGTTACCGAGTCTCGTCCCTTAGGTGACCGTGTTTAGGATCGTTTGATTAGTCCAAGTTTTCCCCTTTTTGTGGGTTTGAAGGGAAGGACGCTCCCCGACTCACCCATTCACCTACCTCCTACACATTCCACACAAATAAAATGCAATTTGTTGATTTCTCTCTTTCTCAATTGTCAAAGAAATGCCAAAAAGTCAAATCAAGCCAAAAGGGCAAAGAAAAAGAAAAGAAAGAAAAATGAAAGAAAGAAAAGAAATGAAGAAAAAGAAGGCACAAAAGCCAAAAAGAAAATAGAAAAGAAGAAAAAGAATGGCATGCAAAACAAAGCAAAAACGCAAAAGAAAAGAGAAAATGCCAAAAGAAAACCCGATTCACAAAAATAATCCCAACATCTCAAAATAAGCCTTTTTCCGACTTTTGCCGTGAAGAGCCTACCAAAGGACCGAGTCCCTAAGAAGGAGGATAGCAGCATTAGTCGGTCTTCCCTCATTTTGCATATTTCCATTTTTTTACTTGGACTAGTTAGGCGGTTTTAGACATGGGACGACCCTCTTAGCTCACACTAAAGGGGGCGGGGTCTCACCTACCTACAATGTCGACTAACACCGTGGTTCATCCCTTTTCCACTCCGCCGATCATCCCGTAGTACGTTTTTTTAGAAAGTTAGGAGGAATCGAGGTAAGTTACCAACATTTTTGTTGCTTTATCGTCATAATATTAGGGTTTAGTTCACCTTGGTTTGTATCGCTAGCTTGGTAACGTTGTCACTTGCCTTGAGTCCTAAACCGGTGCTTCTTTCACCGCTTTTAGAGGGAAGCGGTATTTCTTTTGTTTTGGGTGCAACCGTCTAAGTGTTTGTTTGTGTGTTTGTTTGTTGGTGTGTTTTGTGTCCGGTTGCATCTGCGGTTTTGTCGCAAGACCCCACTTGCCTTGCGGAGTGCACCTTTCCTCTAAGTGCACTCGCGTGAGTTGAAAAGGCGTTGGGTGCGCTAATACCCACTCGGTTAGTTTAGTACTTAGTTCGTGCTTACTCGAGGGCGAGTAAGGGTTAAGTGTGGGGGAGTTGATAAGTGTAGTTTGTAGTGCCTTTTTCACTATGTTTTGGTCCCATTTCCTTGTGGAATTGCTCCTTGGGAGCGATTTATGGGCTTCTTATGCTTCCTTTAGTTCGTTTCAGGTTCCCGAGACCGATTTGGAAGAGTTGAAGCGATTCCGACTCTATACATACACATTTTGGAGCCAACGGAGTAAAGGAACAATGACTCGATGCCTTGGAATCGACCCCGAGACCTTGGGACCCAATCCCGAGTCCCGAGAATCGGCGAGAAACCCATGAGAGGCAAGGAGGGACCAAAGAGCTCTTAAGGGAGGCCTACAAGACCCATCCCGTTCGAGATGGCCTCATCCCGTTCGGGATGAGGTGAGCTTTGAAGAAGGCCACTGTGAGCCCATTCTGGTCGGGACCAACCCGTCCCGGTCGGGATGACAGGGCCGTCCCGGTCGGGATGATCCCGTACCGGTCGGGACGCTACAGGGGCAGCACGGGTTCTTTTATTTCATTCTCCTCCATTCTTGTACCCATATATATACCTCCCTCTTGTATTGTTAAGACATCTTATCATAGTTTAGCATTCCTTAAGCCTCTCTACAACCCTAAAACCCTAGATTTACTTTCACTCATTAGTTTTAATCTTCCTTTAATCTTAGTTAATCTTGAGTTAATCTATTGTAATTAGTTCTTGTATTAAGAAGTTCTTGAAGAATTCTCCAAGCTTGACATCCTTGGGGTTGATTTTGGGTTCTTATTTATACAAAATTGCATCTTTTCATCTTCTTATTGTTGGTATAACCATCTCTACTCTTACTCTTAGTTATTTAATCTAGTTTCAATCCTTTCTTATTGTTATTGTTTCTTGTTGTTCATAATGGATGTTTGTTTTGTGTTATTGATTTCTCTTGTTATTGTTGGTTTTCTCTTCATCATGAGTGAGTAGTCTTCTTTGTGGGGTTAGTAGGGGGATTAGGGGTAGATTATGGATGATTAGGGTTGATTAAGGGAAAAGGGTGAATCTTTGTTGTTAGTCACATTGTGGGCACTCCATGTGTTTGTTGATATGCTTGTCTGAGTTGTAGTGGCCATGCTTCCCATACTTGTGTTCATCTTCTCATTGTTTGCCTATTATGTGGAAATGTTAAGAATAGTCGTAGTCACGAGAGTGCGGACTAGGGTTTAAGTTGCGAGAGCCCAGACCCACCTTGACATCGGTCTAAGTTGCGAGAGCCCGGACCGACCCTAGAAACTAGGAGACACCTATACCCTTGATCACCCAATTACCCATCTACTCTTATGAACCCGACCTACCCCACCTCCTTTCCATATTTGATTCATCTTCTTAGTTAGTCATTATTTCTTCTAGTTTACTTGTTAGTTCGATCATTAGTTATCCTATTTTAGCATCGTTTTAGATAGTCATTGTTAGTCTACTTCCTCCTTTTCCAATCATAATAGTTTGTCAATTTTAGCTTTCTTTGTGTTTGTTTTGGTAGCCTAGTCTCGTTTTTAGGCCGACATAGTCTAAACCTTGCAATACCGTCCTCGTGGATACGATCCCGACTTGCCCTAGCTACTCACTAGGCTAGTTGGTTGTTTATTGACGGTTAGGGACGTGACGAATCCCTACCATCAATGACCACCCACGGTGTGAAAAGGCCTTGGTTGCCGAGTCCCGTCCCTTAGGTGACCGTGTTTAGGATCGTTTGATTAGCCCAAGTTCTCCCCTTTTAGTGGGTTTGAAGGGAAAGCGCGCTCTCGACTCTCCCATTTCTCTACCTCCTACACATCTCCACACAATAAAATTGCAAATTGTTGAAATCATCTTTCTTGTTGCAAAAAGAAATGCTTGCAAGCCAAATCAAGCCAAAAGGGCCAAGAAAAGAAAAAAAGAAAGAAAATGAAAGAAAGAAAAGATTGAAGAAAAAAAGAAAAGGCACAAAAAGCCAAAAAGAAAATAGAAAAAAAGAAAAAAAAATGGCATAGCAAAACAAAGCAAAGATGCAAAGAAAAGAGAAAATGCCAAAAGAAAACCCGTCACACAAAAATAATCCCGACATCTCAAAATAAGCCTTTTACCGACTATTATCGTGAAGAGCCTACCAAAGGACCGAGTCCCTAGGAAGGATGATAGCGGTAATGGTCGGTCTTCCCTCACTTTGCAATATTTTCCAGCTTTTTACTTGGACTAGTTGGGCGGTTTCGGGCATGGGACGACCCTCTTGGCTCATCGCTAAAGGGGGCGGGGTCTCACTTACCTACAGTGTCGACTAACACCGTGGTTCATCCCTTTTCCACTCCGCCGATCATCCCGTAGTACGTTCTTAGAATGTTAGGAGGAATCTAGGTAAGTTGCCAACGTTTTTGTTGCTTTATCGTCATACTATTAGGGTTTTGTCCATCTTGGTTTGTATTGCTAGCTTGGGAACATTGTCACTTGCCTTAAGTCCTAAACCGGTGTCTTTTCACCACTTTGTTGAGGGAAGCGGTATTGGTTTTCTTTTGGGTGAAACCGATTATTTGTTTGTTTGTATGTTTGTTTGTTTATGTGTTGTTGTGTCCGGTTGCATCCACAGTTTTGTCGCAAGACCCCACATGCCTTACAGAGTGCACTTTTCCTCTAAGTGTATTCGCGTGACTTGAAAGGGCGTAGGGTGCGCTAATACCCACTCGGCTAGTTTAGTAGTTAGTATGTGCTTACTCGAAGGCGAGTAAGGGTTAAGTGTGGGGGAGTTGATAAGTGTAGATTGTAGCGCCTATTTTACTGTGTTTGGTCCCATTTTCCTTGTGGAATCGCTCCTTGGGAGCGGTTTATGGACTACTTATGCTTCCTTTAGTTCGTTTCAGGTTCCCGAGACTATTTGTGAAGAGTTGGAGCAAATCCGACTCGATACATACACTTTTTGGAGCCAACGAAGTAAAGGAACGAACACTCGATGCCTTGGATTCGACCCCAAGACCTCGGAACCCAATCCCGAGCCTCTTAGACCCGATCCCGAGTCCCGAGAATCGATGAGAAACCCATGAGAAGCAAGGAGGGACCAAAAAGAGCTTATTTGAGGCCTACAAGGCCCATCCCGGTCGGGATGGCCTCAACCCGTCCGGGATGAGGTGTGCATTTAGCGAAGCTACTGACCTGGGTCCGTCCCGGTCGGGACCAGCCCGTCCCGGTCGGGACCAGCCCGTCCCGGTCGGGATCAAGCATAACACCGCGCCGTGTTATCAATAACACCAGGCTGTGTTATTGCCCGTCACGGTCGGGACCGTGGGGCTGCAACACGCATTCATTTAATTCATCCTACTCCACTCTTGTAACCATATAAATACCCTTCCTCTTGTATTCTTAAGACATGTTCTTCATTAGCAACTAAACCCTAGACTACTTTAGCATATATTAGCATAGATTAGTGTAGATTAGTCGTTAATCTTAGTTTAGTACTTGTATTAAGGGAATTCTTCAAGATCCATCCAAGATTGACAACCTTGGTGGATTGTTTTGGGTTTTTCTTATTAATGCAAGTTTCAATCTTCCTTTCATCTTGTTAGTAGGTATAATCTTCTTTTCCCTTCTCTTAATCTTGTTTATTCATCCAAGTTTCAATCTTTGTTCATTGTTATGTTTATTGCCCATTGTTTTCACTAGTTTCTTTATGTATGTTTTGTTGTTTGAGTTAGTTTATCTTGTTCTTGTTAGTTTTTCCTTTAGATATGTTTGAGTAGACTCTTGCTAGGGTTAGTAGGGTGATTTGGGTGTTTAATGGGTGATTAAGGGTGTTAGAGATGTTGGTGGAAGTTTCGGGTTTCCACTTGGTTTGATGCATGGTACATGTTTGTTGAAATGCTTGAATGACATGTAGATGCATATGCTTATTTTTCTTGCCTTTTCTCTTGTGGGTGATAGTTTGCTTGTGGGTTTGGTTCCCTCACTACGTAGCGAGAGCCCGGTGAGAACGACCCCTAGGTCGGTCTACGTAGGAGAGCCCGGATGCGACCTAGGCCACGATAGCACGCTAGGAACCCCGTTTGTCACATGTGTTGCCAAGATGGTTTCTAGGAGGAACCTCTAGGTCGGTCTACGTAGCGAGAGCCCGAACTACACCTAGATAACCCGACTACCCCCTTCACTTTAGCTCCTCCTTGACCATTCCATCACCCCTTGAACCCGACCTAATCCTAGCCCTTTTCCTTACTTGTTTTCTCCGTCACCTTAGTCGTAGTCTTAGCCTTCTCCCCTTCCTATCATTCTAGATTAGCTTAGTTCGTTGACCGAGTCTCGTATTTGGGCGAACTTAGTCTAGACGCCTCTTACCGTCCCCGTGGATTCGACCCGACTTGCCCCAGCTACCGTTACGAATAGCCGGTTATTTATTGATCGGTGGGGATCCACGGCAAATCCCTTACCATCATTGATCCTCCCCGAACCATGTTCAGACCACCGACCGCCGCAGAGGTCCTCGAGGATAGGGACGGAGAAGGAGGCGATAAACTCTTGGTGCCTGGTGCCTCCTATCTATCTCACGTCACCCGACGGTTAGCTTGGTATCGCCTCGTGGTAATGTTCTAATTTTGGTTCTAAGATTTGTTTCCCGGTTTATTATTTCTTTGCCTTCTGACCGACCACTCAATTGTCTTTTCAGCTAGCCGATCCGCTGACGAAATCCAGCCCCCAGATTTTCCCCTACTTAGGGTGGATGCGGCTGGGATACCCTTCACTGAGCCTCTCCCCCCATGTTCCGACGAGGAGATGGACGCTGGGATAGAATGGCGTGATCGGGTGTACCGGGTGACTTTTGACTTTTGTTCCTTGTTTGGGTCTTAAGAATGTAGGGTCGGTTTGCCTAACTTTTGTGGTTTCTACTCTCAGGTTTCTTCGGCTTGCCATCAGCGGCTGTGGCAAGCCGCCAACTGCTTCCGGGCCTATGCCTCGAGGGTTCCCCGTGACACTTCGGGACCTCGATCGGTGAGTTTACATGACTAAGGTGGTTTTCTAGGTTGCTTGCGTGCTTCCCTAATGTTTGAGTGTGCTCGCAGGATGTCTCGGACATGGTAGGACAGTTGGAGACTCGGGTGACCGAGCTCGAGGCGAGAGAGGTTGAGTCGCAGCGACTCCTGCGATCTCGGTCTGACGAGATCGCCTTCCTAAAGGAGCAGTTGGCTCGGTCTCGGGGTGAGACCTCTACACAGGGTGAGGTCAGGCATCGAATCGAGAGAGAGACTGAAGCTGAGGCTGAGGCTGAGGCTACGGGTGCTAACGAGGAGGTTGAAGGAATTCCCGAGACAGCTACTCTAGATATGCTGTCGGGGATGGATGTTAGTGAGTCTCCCATTATAGACTTGGAGGATCTAGGCTTGGATGACAATCTTTGTGAGATTGTGATGGCCATCGGCGCGGCTTCTAGGGGTCCTCCCTAGCCTCGGTTTGCGTATAAATTTGTATATGTTGTGTGTTTTCTTTTAAATTTTAGTACTTGAATTGGTTGGATTAGTCTTGTGTTTTTGTTGGGCGAATTGCTTACCTAGATTGACAAGTAATCACTTTTTGTGTTCATTCGTTTGCGATTTGACCTATTTTAGGGCGTGTTGGCGTTGCATGAGAGTATGAAAACCGTTTGTTTCGGATGTTTTGAAATGCGTTAGTTTGAGCCAGGAATCGGATCGGGTAATACGTCGATTAAAATGTTTTGACTCGAGATGTAAAATATTAACGTGCTTTGACCAAATGTGTTAGGAGATGACTGTGGTTGTTTTGACATTCAGAACGGGACCGAAGTTAAAATTCGGGCGACTTTAGAAAAAAAAAAGTTAGACCATTTTTTATACATTCATAATATTGCCCTATTAGGCTACAGACGCGACTTGATGATAATCGTTAAAAGGCTACGACACGCCTAGGTGGGGTAGCTTATCCCCCTAAAAAATAAATAAATGAAAAGACATCTAAGTCTGGTGGATCCGATGGACGAAATGTACCGTCCGTGTGGACCTGTCATTCTTGTGAGGGCATTTTGGCTTTTGTAAAGAGGTTTAGTTACTTCAGGAGGTCATTCCTGATGTCCGGGGTTGTCGGGTGTGAGAGAAAGGTTAAGGATTGTGGAGATGACCGTACAACAGAATAAGGAAGCTATGCAGGCTAATGTCGCTAAATGCCCGACCGAAGACGGCGTTACTGATCTTAGTATTCGTCAGTTCATCTAAACGGGCCGAAACCGACAAGACCCATATTGAAAATGTGAGTGAGGAGGAGAAGTGAGAATGGCTGGGCTCGCTTTTGGCTAAGGAGGTGGAAGCTTGCGTGAGGAGGGTCAATGGTGAGAGACTCAAGCAAGCACACCCTAATGGCGAGGGAAAGAAAGAGTTTGACCGGTAGAGCCCAGCCGTTTAGTACTATGTTGTATTAATTGATATTATGTAACGTATTAGTATTAGTTTTTGTAGGGTTTTGCTTGACACGTTGTCATTTTCCGGGGTAGCCGGACTTCGGATGCTTGATGTAAAGGGCCTCGACAAAGGCTCGACTTAACTGATGTTTTTATTAATGAGAAGCACAATTTTTTTTGTTATTTATTATTAATTTTTTTTGGTGGCTCGTAACTCGATTCTTCATTTTGCCCGGGGAGCCTTTTCAGGTTCTCACCCAGTCCTCGGCTCACCTTTTGTTTTGTCTCTTTTTTTTTCGCTCTTTTATTTTTGTTATTTTTTTCCAACGACGGCTCGCAACTCGTTTCTTCATTTTGCCCGGGGCGCCCTTTCGGGTTTTCACCCCGTCCTCGGCTCGTCGTTTGTGCTTCATCATTGAAATCACTCGTTAATCGGAACATAGGGGTGGTTCCGACTTGCATGTGAATCGAGTAATTGATTTTGATATTTTTGTTGGTTACACCCTTGGCATCACTCAATAAGGGCAATCTTATGAGTTTATGTAGAATCGGAAAGACAAAACACTCACCTAACTGCGACTTATAAGAACATGCATGCAATCTAACATGATACCAATCTCTACCAACCGTACATACACATTCAATCGGATCAAAATACATGTTGAGAACTTACATATGGTAAAAAGTGAGGTTAGTCGGGTAAAAAGGGGCAAAACGATTTGGATATGTGGAGGTAAAAGTCAAGCTAGTACAACCGTAACCAAACTAACCCCATTCCATTCTTAACCAACTTCAATCAAAGGAATTATAAGTAGTACCAAGCACCTTATTTTCAACTTTTCATAACCGGCTTCGCACCAACAACTATGAAAACAGAGCGATCAATTCTTTTTTCATAGCAAAAACACATTTCTTTTTCTTGTTTTACTTCATTTTTTTCTCTTTTTTTTCAACTATCTCCTTTCTTCTTCTTTTCTTTCATTGATTTTTTTTTTCAATTCATCATTTTTTTCAATTCCCTTCCTCAATCGACATGACTTAGTACCAAATTTCACCCGAAAAAAAAAAACAATTTCGTCTGATTAACCAAACTAGCTTGACTAGGGTAGGCAAATATGGCAAGTAGTTAATAAACGGGTCAAAACATGTCAAATTATGGCTATGTGAAGTTCATGGGAATAAGATAAAAGAAAGGGAGTGCCTCTTCTACATGTGTCACAATCACAAACTGAATGCATACAGGTATTTAAGAGACGAATGTCATGCTTATGCAATTTGATGTTACATGTCTCTTAAGGAGTACTACTCTCAACCTATATGAAACTAATCATGAATGCCGTCAGTTTAAGGCTCTAAGTCTCACAATATAAGTAGCTTACTCGACAACATGTCAATTGACTCATTTGGCATTTAAAACATAATCGGCGACAAGATTAACGAAATACTAAACTCAAATAACGGGAAATAAGTGTCATTCACAAGAAAGAGCAAAGAACTAGGTAAAAGCATGCGACAAATGCAATGTCATCATCGCCGACACGACTCTATACTAAAACACACGAAAAAACGAAAAAACGAAAAAAATAAATAAATAACGTTTTTTTTAATTAAAACACACCCAAAAGAAAAATACACAAGACACAAAATATCTCCTCAAACCAAATTACACAATGTTCTCATTGAGAACCAAGAGAAATAAAATAGGACAAAAATATAACGGGCAAAGGAAGACAAAAAAAACGAAAATAAAAAAAATAAAAAATAAATTAAAGGAGAAAAGGGAAAGGTACCGATAATAAATTTACTGTAAATAAGTCCCCTAAACCAGCAACCAATCAGGACTAAGAATCTGACTCATATCCATCAATAACAAAATCATAGTGGCTCAAGGCTCTCAGAAGTTGATCAAAAAGCTACACATGTGCTACACAAGAGCATAAGTAGAACCAAGATATAGTAAAGACATCATATAAAATCAATGTCAAAGACCGTCTCAGCTTGTCGTACTTCCTTTGAAAACTTTCATAATGCCTTGACATATAATCTCAACAGTCAACAAATGGTGGAAAATAAAATTGTAAATTATCGGGCATGTAAGACAACTTAATACCTCTCAAATCAACAATATTATTTTTCACAATTAATTCATACGAAACGGGTGGAATACCTGTACTAGCATCGAAGTTAGGAGAAAGTTCAATTGGATGAGAACGATTTATTACCTTAACGGGTGTATCCACAATCCCATATACCTCGGTTTCAAGGGTTCCTGGATGATTTAGTGCCGCTTATAAAGCATCTATCTCGGTTTCCCAAGGGTTTGATTCACATGAGTTAAGCATAGTGATTTCAGACGAAAGCTCGGTAGGCGGACGACTAGAATCATCAATTGAATCACAAATGGGCTTATTAACAATGGTCAAAATCTTAGGATTTTCTGTCAAAGATTGAATCACTAAATTTTCAGACATAACAGAATCAACTTCAATGACCGGAGAATCTTTCAAAGCAAAAATCAAAGGCTCATCATCATCGTCATCAAATAGGTCAATATCCTCTCTAACATGTGCAACGGACGTACTCATAACACAGTCAGTTGATGATGGTGCAGGATCAACTCTCAAATTTGACACACGTAGAGTAGCCTTTAATTTTTGCAATATCGCCTTACATTCCACCACGAAAGTAATCCACCTCTTCTCTAACTCAGCGTTGTTTCAGGCTAAATATTTAAGGAGTTCCCATCGCTCCTCATAAGACATATAGTTAAACATCCCGTCGCAATTTGCCTCAATATTAGTCCGTGTCTCATCATCCACACCAGCCTACAACATATCACACATCTCCCAAACATTAACATGATAGTCAATTTCAAAAATAAAAGACTCAAGCCTTTCCCAATAAATATGCAGTGACTCATGATTAAATTGAGGAAAGTAGACCATAGTCATAATTGTTAGTCAAATAAAATAAAAATATATATATACAAAATAAAAATAAATAAATATATACAAAATAATCTAGAATCCAAAACAAATAATAAGTAATAATACAAAATCGTCTCCCCGGCAACGGCGCCAAAATTGATAAGGCTGAAGTCGTATCACCTATATCAAAATAAACCTAACGAACGACTAACAAATAGCTAGTAGCAAGTAAGGGTCGAATCCACAGAGAGACGGATGAAAATCACTAATTATCTAATAATCGATTCTAAACTATTTAAATTCCGGTTTGTTTGAATTGTTTTATAAACTAATGTGATTATGTAAATTAAAAGGTTCTAATAATATTAAAAGAATCTAGGGCTTTCCGGTTCACTATGTAATTAAATTGGGTCAAGTTAATTAATTATTCAATCAATCAATCACAGTTATTCAGGGCAAAGACACGGTCTTTCGGATCTTATGTCAACCTTAGGATAGATTCTGACGGGCTCTCGCAACTTACCAGATTATCCTACCCACTTACTTGTAAGTCTACCCTTACCAGGTAATAGAATATAAACGGGCCTCAACCATCGCCTTAAGGTTTTGGTTGAGATGGTTCGTTAACATGGTATCAGAGCCAGAGGTCACGAGTTCGAACCCTGGCAGCCCCCAATATCTCGAACTCTCAAGTGGAATCTCATCACACGGTACGGGGGAGCCGGTGCCCACTAACCACTCTTCAAGCCCAAAGGGCATTCGAGTGAGGGGGCGTAATAGAATATAAACGGGCCTCAACCATCGCCTTAAGGTTTTGGTTGAGATGGTTCGTTAACACCAGGCTTTTGATCTTAGGTTTGGATTCCTAAACATTCAACTAGTTCAACGTCTCAAACTAATTAAACGATGATACAAAACAAGTAGTAAGGCAATAACATATGAATGATCAATCAAACAATTAATTAAACCAACATCCCCAATTCAATTAACGTAGATCCCCTTCAACCCTAGAAGAATAAATTAGCTACTCATATTAAATGTTAAAGCAATAAAGAAATTAAGCATAATAAATAAAAATATGAAAATAAGAGAATAAGAAAAAGTACCAATAATTACGTAGAGCTGAAAGATTAACGATCTAAAAGTATGACTACAAACTAGAAGAATTCTAATACTAATAAAAAGTCTAAACTAAATTACAGAATGAGAAAGTGTCATTAAATCTAACCCCAAGAAAAGTATATATACTAATAATAAGGAGTCTAACATCTTCTTCTTTCCTAAATAATAAGGAAAAACTAATAATCTAAGAATATTATGTAAGATAAGAGTTATGGTAAGTTAAGAAGTCTAAAAGTAGAAATCCCGCAAAACAGACTCAAACCGGTCGGTTTGGGTCTAACCGACTGGTTCAAGGTTGTCCCGACCGGTTCGGGTTCGTCCCGACCGGTTCGGGTTTCTCTGCACTGCGCAATAATTTTGAAATGCTTGCTGTTTCTTCGTTACTTCTTTGAATTAGACGTGTGATATACTGTTAGAAATCTAAGAGAAAGAGCTTTCCAACGCCATAAAAATCAGTTCAATCGGAGTTGTATAACTCAAGATATTCACGTTTTAAGTTGACCCTTGTTTTAGCGATCGTTCTTTCTTCTCGATTTGCATTTGTTTGAGCTTTCCTACTTATTTTTTTGTCGTTTCTTATTGTTTCTTCACTTCACGTCCTTCCTCAAGTATTCACTTAGCATCCTCTAACTTTTATCACTTCTTCCTTGTAGATTTCATGGCTCGACTTTCGTCACTGCCCAAAATGTAGCTCCATCACCTTCATTCGTCTCGTTTCCTACAAAACGTAAACAAAATACCCGCCATAACAAAGAAGGATGAAAAGTTAGAAAAACGACTCCTAGGACACGTAAAATGAACCAAAATAAAGGAAAAGTAGGGGTTAAATATATATATACGAATTGAGTTCATCATGCGTCGAACCTAATAAGGTGAGCACCGGGACTAATACGGAACCCGACCGTCACTTTGTTCAGTTTTAGTCGTTTTACGTTTTGAATTCCATGCTAGGTGATTTAGCATGCGATTATAAGGTCATAAAAGCAATAAATCATACGAAAAACTGTAAATGCGAATGTAAGTAAATCACATTATTAGGAGTTGCACCCTCGGAGTGTACACTAAACGGGACACGATGCATAGATAGTTTGAGAGTGGATCTCGGAATTACTCGGGTCTATTTAGTGTGTCTTAGTGTTTGTGGTTAAAGTTGAGACGTTACGTATTTTAGTAGATATTTGTGGGCCTAGTGCCCACGTCTAGTGTTATCGTAGTGCATTATAATAGAAAGTGCGAGTATGAAAAGTTTTGTTTAGATGGCAACCTAGTGACGACTCGATCAACAGGCGAATCCTCCTAGCTTGACCAGCGACTCCGGCAGAGCTCCGTTACTGTTTAACTCTTTCTGCGGCTACTCCGGTAGAGCTTCGTTACTATGGACCCGTTCTACGGCTAATCCGGCAGAGCTTCGCTACTAGACTTGGGCTAGTCGAACACAGGCACCTCGGTATCGAGTGGGGTGCTATAAGGTGAGGAGTAGCGTCGATGTCATTTTTTTATCGGAACTGCGATCGAGTGGATCGTTTGCCTCGGGTGTCGGAGTGCGAGCCCTTAGCGAGAGTTTAGAAGGGGAAGAGAAGAATGAGATGTGTCGAAATGAGGGCGTGAAGGGGGGGGGGGTATTTATAGGTGTTTTCGGCCCTTGTCGCCCATATAGGTGCCTGAGCTGAGGCGCGCCAAGACTCGGGCGCATGGGCGTAGGCGTGGGGAGACCAAGGCGCGTGAGGTAGGGTGGTTGGAGTTTTGAGGATACAATTTTGATACTTTCCAAAACCGTGGGACGGGTGTATAATATGTATCTAGGGGGTTAAGGTTTCCCTTCGTTGACCTAGCGCCGTGAACTTGGTGGGCCTCGGGTGTGCATTCCGAGGTTCACTTGGCGCGGTGTTGACTTGGCTCGAGTTTCGGGGCAGACTCGGGGCCCCGATGTCAGAATTGACTCTAATTAGTGTCTATGCGACCGTAACGACACGACTAAGGCTGCCATCATGTTAGTTCAATTTGTCCGAGTAATTTATTTGATCCGCTCTATAGAAAAACTACCTAAAACATCGCGAACCCGCGTCGTGTTGCAGTCCTATTGTCATCGGGTGTTTGTTGGGCACCTCTGCAGCCACCAGGTCCAAATCTGGGTGTCTACACGTTTCTATTGCTTTGTTGTCATACTATTAGGATTTTGTCCATATCGATTTGTGTTATTAGATTGGGAACGTGGTCACTTGCCTTAAATCCTTAACCGATGTTTCTTTCACCGCTTTGTTGAGGGAAGCGGTATTTGTTTTTCTTCTTGGATGCAACCAATTGTTTGTTTGTCTTTATGTGTGTTTTCGTGTTCGGTTGTGTCCGCAATTTTGTCGCAAGACCTCACTTGCCTTACGGGGAGCACTTATCCTCTAAGTGTTCTCGCGTGAGTTGAAAGGACGTAGGGTGCGCTAATACACGATCTGCTAGTAGTTTAGTCTTTATTAGTTAGTTAGTTAGTTAGTTCGTGCATACTCGAGGGCGAGTAAGGGTTAAGTGTGGGGGAGTTGATATGCTTAATTTGTATCGTCTTTCCTTTTTGCTTTACTTGTTTTTCCTTAGTTTAATCGCTTTTAGAAGCGGTTTTTGTGCTACTAATGTCTTCTCTAGAGATATTTTGTATTTCTAGGTTCGTGTGGCAAGAACACGGCTTTTGGAGCTCATTTCTACGTCGTAAGGACCTATTCTGAGTCACGAGATATCCATGGAGCCAAGGAAAAGCAAGAAGGAGTTGACCCAAGAAGTTACATGGCCGGTTAGTAAGCCGAGAAGTAAAGACAATAGGAAATGAGCTTCAGCAGTAGCTCACGGTCGTGAGTCCCACCTGTCACGGCCGGGACGGCCACCCCTCACGGTTGGGAGCCACCAAACACGACCGTGAGGCCCTCTGCTCCCCCTCGCGCTTCATCGATTCATTTCCCTTATTATTGCAACCCTAAAAAGACCCCCTCTTGTAATGTTATAAAGGAGGGAAACCCTAGATAGAAATTAGAGTAGTCTAGCTTAATGTTTCCCTAATCTCTCCTAATCTTAGCCTAATATTAGTTTAATCTTTCTTTAATCATTGTTTAATTCTAGTTTAATCATAGTTGTTACTTGTGTATTTGCGATCTTTTGAAGAATCCACCTTTATTGACAACATTGGAGGATGTTCTTGGATCAATTTATATACAAGACTTAATCTTTTCATTTCTCCTCTTGTTTGGTATAATCTTTCTTGTTCTCCTTTCTTAATCCTTCATTAGTGTCAAAGTTTCAATCTTTGTTTATGTTTATTGTTGTTCCTAGTTTAGAATCCATTATGAATGCTTTCATTGTTTTGTTGGTTTCTTTGGTTTATGTTATTGTGTTCATAATGATGTGTGAGTAGTCTCCTTGCTAGAGTTAATAGGAGGATTGTTTGTTGATTATGGATGATTAGGGAGGAATTAGTGGTTTTTGATGTCATTTGCTTTGCCTCTTTTCATTGCGCACATAACATGTTTGATGAATTTCCTAGTAGACTTGACATTGAGAAATGCATGTTTCCTAGTTTCCTCTTGTGTGTTATTGCATATTGATTTGTTGGTTCTCTTCGTTGTTAGCGTAAGCGTAGCAACAGATCCTTAGACTGTATAAGTGCGAGAGCCCAGACGTAATCTAGTCAAGTAGATAGTGTCTTCACCCTTGTTCTTCCTTGTTCACCTAAGCACCCATGAACTCGATTTAACCCTAGTCCCTTTTCCTATTGTTTAATCTTCATTTTTCATCATCACCTTTTGTTTATTTTGCATTGTTCTAGACCTTAGATTCTAATTTAGCCATTATTCAATCCAATCATTTCCATTACCCTAGGACTTAGTCTCGAACAGTAGCATTCTCTTGTCTATACTTACCGTACCTGAGGATTCGACCCGACTTACCATTTGCTACCAAGCCTAGGTTAGTTGGTTTCTTGGTGTTGGGATTCACGACAAAACCCTCAATCAAGGGGGAGATTGTTATGGGTTTGCCTAATTAGAAACCCTAGAGGGGTGCTACTTGTTGCACTTGTGAGGCAACTTTGAAGAGGTAAGAGACACATTAGAAAGATAAAAATAAAAGAGAGAAAACTTCCAGCTCGTTTTTCTCCTAACAGCTTCCACCAAACTGTCTAATGCCAGAGTTTTAACCATTGGATCGTGCTGAAAGTTTGCCGGCTTGTTCGGGACTCACAGGACTCACTACTACAAAATCATTAGTTTCTTGATGCTTTAAGCTGGACGCTTTTATAAGTGTCCACCCTTTTTCTTATCAATTTTTCCTTCTCTACCCTTTAATGTGTCAAGAATTATATTTTTATTATAGTTCATAAGCAAGCCCTCCAAAGTAAACTCTAAACTAATGAATTGATTATTATTATAATATTATAATTCATAAATAAACCCTCTAAACTCTAAACTAATGAATTTAAATAAGCGGTGAATTAAAATTTCATACCCCGCCTTTATTTACAAAAAAAAAACAAAAACTCCTCTGAGCCAATTATTACCCCACCTCACCTAAACTAATTTGGAATCCCTTCCTATAAACCTAATCAATCACCGCCCTCACCTATTCACTTCGTTCATCATATCAATCACGCACAATCACGCACCTTCGTTCATCAATCACGCACAATTGCACACCTTCGTTCATCACCATTTTCCTTCTGATTTCGCATCACTGTTCTGCTCTTGATTTCGCTTCACTATTCTGCGATTGATTTCGCCATTATTCATCATCGCTACTGCCGATTATTGATTTCTGGTACGAATTTAATTTCATGTCTGATATTGATTTCGCGTCACTATTCCGCTATTGATTCCGCATCACCGTTATTCTAATTTCATCACCGTTCTTGTTGCATATTGGAATTTTAGGGTATCGGCGTGCCAGATTGGAAGAATTTAGGCATGAAGCTAACAGGCAATGATTTGATTTCGTTTTTTTATTTACTTTGTCAAGTTTTTGTAGCACTATAATACAAGTATGCGGTGAGCACTATAATACATGCTCTTGTACCTTGATTATGTCAGTCAATGTGTATGAAACTGAAATTGGTATGTTGTTAACTAATTATTTTTTGGTAGGTAAATGGGTTCGCTGCTCCGTTGGCTAGTGGTTTCGTCAGCCAGGGGCAGGCTAGAGAAGCATCCGGGCTTGTAACTGATGATATAATTCGACAAAAGAAAACGATTGGTCGAGCATTATTGCTTGCTGGCCCTTCTGGTACTGGAAAGACAGCTTTGGCTCTTGGCATAGCTCAGGAGCTCGGAAGCAAGGTAATTGATAGCTTTGGCTTCATATTTGATTACGGTTTGAGGGTCGAATGGATGCAATTGTTTACTGAATGTGAAAAGTGGTTTGTTGTAAATCTTGTTGAGAATGTTATTTGTTGCAGGTTCCGTTTTGTCCTATGGTCGGTTCAGAAGTTTACTCGTCAGAAGTAAAGAAGACTGAGGTTCTCATGGAAAATTTCAGACGTGCGATTGGTTTGCGTATTAAAGAGAAGGAGGAGGTTTACGAAGGGGAGGTAAGCCCTGTTTTTTTTCCCATGAGAATTCGTTTTTGTTTGCATTTCTCTCAACAATACAACGATACATCTCTTGCTGTGATATCGTCTGAGCACTCTATTGTAGATCCTAGAACTTAGATTTTAGATGAACTCTTCCGGATTAAAATTTTTATGTCTTGGCTTGCGAATCACAAAACACTTTATAAAGACCAGAAGAAGTAAGTCCAAAAGAAGATGTTGATTTAGAAGGGAACGGAAATGGACGCAGACTAATCTTCACATTAGTCACTAGGTTTATGAGATAATGTATACATCCCTCTGTCGATTTACGAAGTAAGACTAACCCGTTGAATGAACCTATAAGTTTGGTATGTAAAAAAGGAATTGGAACTGCTGTTAACTTTAGTATCGTAGCAGCATTACTACTTCGACTACTGTCTACTGCTGCCTCAAAATAACATAGCCTATGAGACGCATTAATGCTCTGGACATCTTGAATAAGGAAACCGGGAGAAATCATTTGACGATGATGATGATGATGATGCGCTGTAACAATGAGAGGGTCCCTAACAATATCAAACCACTGCTTACATACATATCCCATAACCTTATGCAGGGGTTCAGCGGGAATAAGTAGAAGAATGTCGAACAATATCTCCCTTGGAAGACAAAAATGACGCCTCACGGCTTTCCTACGTTTGCAAGAAGCAGGAACACGGAGTTGATGTTTAGACACCTGAAAATTGAATGATAAATGCTCTGACTACGAATGAATGAACGAATCCCTGGTAACAGAATGCAGGCACCCCATTTTACATCAGACAGTATACTCACTCACTCCTACCAAACACTTTATGTCTTCCGGATTCAAATTTTTATCAACTTCCCTTTCACAGTCTGTTTTTGACTTCTATATGCATGATGTTATTGTGTTTAGGTTACGGAGCTCTCACCGGAAGAAACAGAGAGCGTGACAGGTGGCTATGGTAAGAGTATTAGTCATGTAATCATCGGTTTGAAGACCGTCAAAGTAACCAAGCAGTTGAAGTTAGATCCAACTATATATGATGCTTTGATAAAGGAAAAGGTATACAATTTTTGTGTTGATACGGAGTAATATCTCGTTCTATATAATCATGCGTCACAACTTAAAACAATAGTTTCTAGTAGTTGTTTGTGTAACCCATGTAGGATATGGTCGATCAGCTTTGAACCTAGAACTGTTTTTCCTGATCGAAAGATTTATACTTTCTCTCAATGTGCGCAGATGGCTGTTGGAGGCGTTATATACATAGAAGCAAATAGTGGAGCGGTTAAGAGGGTAGGAAGAAGCGATGCGTTTGCAACAGAATTTGACCTTGAGGCAGAAGAGTATGTCCAACTTCCCAAAGGAGAGGTTCACAAGAAGGAAATAGTGCAAGTATGTTTCTGCTATCTTCATTTACTCACGTATCAAACTAGTTCATGGCATGACCACTTCTATATCGTTTTTTTTTTTTTTGCATGACAAATGTACTTCTGCACGACGAAGAGTATGACAATAACCGTGAATTTAGCTATAATGCTTCCAACTCTGTTAGGAGCACCACCTAGCACCACCAACAATAACCGTGTATTTTTGAATGTAACGAGTAGTGGGGGAACATCAGATGAGAGTGCAAATATGATAAAGACAATCTTGCATAGCATTGCTGATCGTGAGGTAATTTATTTCTCTAATATGCATTTCTATTTTCTACCTATTTATGGTTCATTATATAGTATATTTAGTTTTCCTTATTATATTTTTTTATCACTACAGGACATTCTACAACACAAAAAGGGAGATGATGACGGAATTGATGGATGACAAAATCGGCACACTATTTTTGAACTTGGACATTAAATTTAATGTTTTTCGGAGGAAAACACGTACCTTTTTAAATAATACTGTAGTTTTTAATATGTTTTTTTTATTTTACTTTGGATTGCGAAATATATGATTGGATGGAGATTATTCTAGGTGTTCTGTCTTATGAAACTCTATTTGATTGCGAAATATATATATAGAAGTGGGATCAGGTGAGTCCACTTATATATGTTGAGTCCGTGAGTCCCCATCTTAGCCCTTGATTCAATGTTAGATTAATGGACAAGATTTGATCTCATAATTAAGGAAATAACTATAATATCTATTAAAATATATTTTCTTTCTCTCTCTTCCTTAATTATCTCAATACAAATTCTCTCTCCTATCAAATTTTTAATTGCCTCTTTCTCTCACACAACAAGTTTATTTAAAATTAAGTTTTTTCATCTTCAGCAAAAAATCATCCGTTCCCTACTGCCATTGTACGTATGTTACCATGTTACTGCCATAATCCATAAACTATGTTACTGTAACTCATACGTTGTGTTACTCTAATTCATGAACTGTGTTACTTTAACTCATAAAATCTTTTACGTTGGATAGTCTCTTGCAAAAACTGTTACTCTAACTCATACAATGTGTTACTTTAATTCATGAACTGTGTTACTTTAACTCATAAAATCTGTTACGTTGCATAGTAGTCTCTTGCAAAAACAGGAGGTCCAATTAATAAAAAGAACAATGTTTGTCTTCTTCTTTTTTTTCTTCTTCATCATCATCTCAGAAGCTTTGATTTAATCTCACCACCGCACAATGGAAGAAACTCTCACCCACATCCCTACATCATTCATGTGCTTTTGCGTCTACTGAAAAACAATAACAGTGCCAATAAACGTGACGGAAAAAAACAATTAAAACTTGAAATATGGATTAAAGTAACAGATAAGAAGAATTAAAGTAACAGATGAAGTGCATTGAAGTAACATTGGATTAAATTAACAGAGGATGCTTATACATCAGGTATAAAGTAACAGAGGCTAGACATTAAAGTAACAGATAGTGTGAATTAAAGTAACAGATAATGTTTATCAAAATAACACCAGGTATAGGTTAGTGCAAAAAATTCATATAATGATCAGAAATGAGAATATGACGCAGTATCTTACTCTTTGATATTGTTTCCTATTTTGAAGTCATCACGTTCCATAATTATAGGATGCAATATCTTTTCTTTTTTTTTTCTTTTTTTTATATGACGTTATTCTTTGATATTGTTTCCTATTTTGGTGGCAATCACATCCCATTATTATAGGAAACAATATATTTTATCGTTTATTTTTATTTTTTTAATATGGCGGTTTCCTTTATCCTTACGACACTACAATGCACTACAATAACAGATGAAAAGCACTAAAGTAACGACTGGAGTGTATTAAAGTAACACGACATATAAAGTAACAGATGGTAGACATTAAAGTAACAGATGCTATACACTAAAGTAACGCAGTATATGAACTACAATAACTCAATATATTGTGTTCGCGCAAATTTCATATGATGAATATGCCTTTCAACGTAGAAAATTAGAAAATAAACCAGTATCTTTTTCCTATATGTTGGCAATCACGTCTCACTATTATAGGAAAAAAGATTTTTTTTTATTATTATTTTAATATGGCGGTTTAATATATCCCCATGACTCTTTAATGCGTTACAATAACAGACATTATTAACCAAAGTAACATCTTCGATGAATTAAAATAACAGACAATAAAAGTAATAGATGTTTGTCACTAAACTAACAGACACTCCACACTAAAGTAACACAGTATGTGAACTAAAATAAACCAATATATTTTCGTGTGCGCAGATGAATATGCAGTTCAACGTAGAAAAGTAGAAACTAATAATCCAATACCATCTCAATGACTCTCATATACAATCCAGTATAAACTACAATGTATATACTCACCATTTGTGTATACTACGATTTGTATATCAACCATCGAATGAAAAGTAGAAGCCGGATTGATCGAACATATAATGCAGCGCGATGAATACGATTACTTATTGAATGTGGTCTTGATTGTGTGGTTTTGAAGGAAGAATGAATGATTGAATGAGCGAGAGAACAATGAAGAAAGTAATGGAAACTGAATTGATGAACGAGAGAACGATGAAGAACGATGAAGCAGTATCTTCTTTTTTTTTTTGAACGAGAGAACGATGATGAACGAGAGAGTGAATGATAGAATGAATGTGAATGATTGAATGAATGTGAATGATACGTTACTGAATGATATTCTCCTTCCTATTTTGTTGGAAGCAGTATCTTTTTTTTTAATAATATAGTGATTAATCTCGTCCCTTCATCCATCTCCCATCCAACGGATGGAGGACTTAGGGACTCAACACTTATATAGGGACTCATTAGAACCTCTCTCTCTCTCTCTCTCTCTCTCTCTCTCTCTCTCTCTCTCTCTCTATCTATCTATCTATCTATCTATCTATCTATCTATCTATCTATCTATCTATCTATCTATATATATATATATATATATATATATATATATATATATTACTGATATAAAATTGAAGATTATTCTAATTAAGTGTTTGTTCTCTGAACGACCAACTCGATCTTCGTGTATTACTGATATCAATTTAGTAAATGTGGAGTCGCACTTTTTAGACAACATAAATATGTAATCGCAAGTAGTCAGTTGTTGGAAATATATAATTATTATTATTATATTCTTTATGATAAGATTCTCGACGCTTTTACGATATCAAAGTTTCGATAACTGGATTTTAGATTATTATTTCTCGACTCTTTTAATAATAGAAAGTCTTGCACTTTGAAAAAAAATTGGCCGGGAAAAAAAATCGCTACATAGAAAAGCGTCGAGGTTGCATATTGTAGTGTACCACGTAGTGACGCAAAAAAGCGTCTTGAATAAAATATTCAACGTTTTAATGCGTCGAGAATGGCGACATAAAAATGTGTCGAGAATTCTTGACGCCCAAAATCTCCACGCTTTCTGGAAGCGTTGAGAATTAAATTTTCGACACTTTAAAACGTCGATATCCCACCTTTAAAGCGTCAAGAAACCAAGGGTTTTGTAGTAGTGTGAGCCATCGATCCTAGGTAAAGGATACCTATTCTTAATAGTAATAACTTGATTCAATTCCCGATAGTCAATACACGGCCTTAAAGTTCCATCCTTCTTTTTTCACAAATAAAACAGGGGCACCCCAAGGCGACACACTAGGCCTAATATACCCTTTCTTCATTAGTTCATCTAATTGTTTTTTAAGTTCTTGCATTTCTAAGGGTGCCATTCGGTATGGTGATTTAGCAAATGGACCCGTCCCTGGCACTACGTCGATTTTGAACTCAACTTCCCTAGCAGGAGGCATTCCCGGTATCTCCTCAAGAAACACATCAACAAATTCACTCACTAAATATAACTAAAGATAGAATAAAACAAAAACATGCATCAAAGTAACAATTAGATGTCTTGGTCTAGTGGTATAGTAGTGGGTTATTGTATTGATAGTCAAGGGTTCAAATCAATGTATATACATATGTTTTTATTAAATTAGAATAGATGAATGGTTCTGATTTGTTTGGATAATTAAAGCAAGAGACTATATTTGGTAAATATCTCATTCACCTCCTCTCTTTCTTCTTAATTTATTCATCATTTAATCTTCCCTCTATCAAAAATAATTACTATCTCTCTTCTCACAGACACGTATTATGATTTTCATTTAAAAAAATTTGAATCATTATTATATAGAACTATAAAAAATAAAAATTACTGCATCTCTTCTTCTCTCGTTAATTTATTTTATGTTACTCTTATTATATAGAACTGTTACTCTGGATAAAGTTTGGTGTTACTATAACGAACATCATGCAAATATGCTTACATTGATTTCAGAGTTATATGCTCCCAGCACATAACAAGATTATTATAACTCAACATATAATAATGCTACCCCAATGTTACAAACGTGTTACTCTAATATATTCTTTGTGTTACTCCAATGTTACAAATGTTTGCTCTAATAGATATTTTTTGTTACTCCAACGTTACAAACGTGTTACTCTAATAGATACTTTGTGTTACTCTAACGTTACAACCGTTTACTCTAATATATATTTTTTGTTACTCCAACGCTACAAACATGTTACTGATCTAATAGATACTTTGTGTTACTCCAATGTTAGAAACGTATTACTCTAATAGATACGCCTTTCACTGTTTCACATGAATATTGAATACTGATTGTGTTTTCTATTTTGTTGAATGTTATTGCCTTAAATACTTAATTATTGCATTAAGTACTTAATGGATGAATCTTTTATCATTTCAATCTCAACCATCTATTTACGGGGACTCTCTCTCTCTCTCTCTCTCTCTCTATATATATATATATATATATATATATTTGTAATTAAATATTTCTATATATCCTTTTATTTATAACTTATTATTTTTTATGACAAAAAATTGACGGAAAAGATATAGGAGTACTAATTAATACAGAGTATAACATTTTCTTTATTCATATATAAGTTTCATATTTTGAGAAAGATATACAGAGTATGTAACTTTAATTTATATGTTACTAATATATTACTCTGTAATAGGAGTACTATATTGCATAAATTTGTTACTTAAAGTTAATAGATACAAAGATCTTTCACATAAAAGTAATGGGTCGTTATATTACTAATTAACCTTGTACGATATGAGATGTAATTCTCATTAACCAAATCATTAATCACTATTTAAAATAATACGAGTAGTTTGTTATCGTATCACTATTCATCTATAATCATTACCGTATCATAAATTTAAATAGGTGGATGCATGTTATCATTAGCTACAAATGAATAGTTTGTTAAACAAAATTAAGTTTTATATTAAAACTTTCTTTCGAGAAGAAAAAAGTTTTATAAAAAATTCGCTACCCTATATTTTCAATCCTAGATTCGTCCCTGCCGAGAAGAAATAACACATGAAGAATGAGGGAAGATGTGATCGGTTGTCGGCTAGAAGAGAATCATGATTACACCATTAACTTTTATTCCCATGACACTTAGAGTTTACATCATGAAAAAGGTAGGATAATGTTCATGGTTATTTGATGGTTTTTGTTTAGCATACTTCTATTCCTATACTGTTCCTTCTACACCTCCGAATATTTCACTTCATCTCCATGCAATATGTTACTACTATACCTTTATTTATCTACACTAATTATTCTTCATGCACCTTAATGCTTCAGTTTTAGATGTGTGACATTGTAAACAGATAACAGTCACAGCAAATAATTGTGTTTTGCTACTTGTATTATGTTATTGTGTCAGTGATGGCTTAACAGTGCTATGTGTAATGCAACAAACTACTTCCTCTGTTCCGTTTATTTATTTATCTTTTATATTCTCTGTGGGGAATATTTTAATTAAAGATAAACAAATGAACGAGACGGAAAGAGTAACATTCAGACACCAAGGATAAGGACTCCACAAATTATACTATACAACCGTTGTACCGTACGACGGACCTAATTTATGCAAGCCCGTCTTAGGGGCGGAGCTTCAGGCGCATTTGCGCTAGGCCTCCAAATTTTGGGGGCCTCATAATATATTTGGAGTTTGAATTGTACACATATTGAATGTAGCTTGGTGGTTGGGGTGTTGGCTATGTTGTTGAAGGTCAGTGGTTCGACTTTTTCCTAGCTCTTTTTTTTTGTTCTATTTTATTGATTAGTCAATTTAGTAATTAATCTTTGTATGGAAACTTGTGTAGATTAAGAAAATTTATCTAGCCCATTTAATTCTCTATCCAATAAATAAGACAAGTTCCAAAGTTAATTTAAATTTCTTTTTTATTCTTTTAAAAAATCTTTATAATCATTCAATTACCCATAAAAATTATATTAACAGTCATACAAAGGAAAAAAAACTTGAATTAAAACTGTAAGAAATACGGAGTAACACGTTTATAAAGTGATTTACCGACGATATTTAGTCGATGACGACGACGAATGATTAAGTAATCATGTCACCACTGAAAATTTATTGGTAAATTATTGTTTTAACTCAAGTAATCACTGCACCGTATTTGTTTTTATGGTTATGATTTAGTCTACTTATTTTCATTTTCTCCATTTTTGAAATCGTTTATAGTTGTATGGTGTAAAATGAATCTACAAATAGAATATTTCTACAAATTTCAATAATTTTTAATTATTCGGATGCAATAACAATTATTTTATGATTTTGTTGGCTAACTATAAGAATAATAGTTGGAAATTAAAACATTTGTTAGAAAAATACGGAGTACTATTTAAAAGAAAAAAATACTTGTGAAAAAATTCTCATAATTTAACACTAAGTTGGTCATTCTAGTTTAAAATTATTATTGATAAAATGGAACCCATTTTAAAATCTGCACCGGGCCTCGTAATTTCCTGAGACGGCCCTGAATTTATGGTAATAAGTTACCACTTTACGTTATTTAGTGACCACTTTAAGTTAAATGGTGACCACTTTTTAATATGAAAAAGTGGTAACTATTTATCTGAAAGTGCTTATAACCTAAAATGGTCACTTTTTATCCTAAGTTGCAAATTTTTACTACTATCGCACCGTACAACGGTTGTACACAATAATTACTGTAAAGACTCAAACTTTAGCATTCTTTGTGCTTTGACTCATTAATTAAATTATGAGTAGAATAATTCCATTAGAATATATTGTGTTTTTGAATTAGTATCATTATTGTCTCACTTTTTGTAACAGATAAATGGATTTGTATAGCTCATTCAAGAAAATGGAAGAAATATTATGTACTCCACATAAAGGACTGTCGAGTAATATATTCAATACGCAACTAATAAAAGATAGAAATGGTAAATTCTAATCTTTGCTATGGAAAAGTGAAAGGGGGGAGAAAAAGTTTCAATCATATACTCAAAATCAGGGTCGTCTAACAACATGTTCTATGAACAAGGGCTCAAAGAATAAATGACTCTATCTATATATCTATCTACATAAGTATGTATGTATGTGTATGTATGTATGTAGGAAGATGATACACTTATACGCGGTGTATGTAATTTTCATACACAACCAACCATATCGCACCACGTGGCAAACCTAAGATGATTAGTCTAGGGTTAGTTTAGTAATTTTGCATTTTTGGTTAATTGTTAACCTAAGTGTAGTTAATCTGATTTTGGAAAATCATAATTTTTGTTTTTATTTTTGATTTTTCATTTTCTTGAAATATTTATATAATATTGTTAATATCGATTAATTTAATATTTGTGCTTTTTTTTAAATTTAATCTATTATTATTAATATTAATATTATTATTATTATTATTATTATTATTATTATTATTATAAATAGGCGAATTTTATTGAAGAATCAAAATACAGTTAAAAAAAATGAGAATATATATAACGTAAATATATTATTATTATTATTATTATTATTATACATAACGTAAATATATTAAAATAAATAATTAATAGTTAAAATTTTCGAAAATAAAAATATATTAAAGTTTTCGTAAAGATAAAAAATATAATCACTAAACATATATATATATATATATATATATATATATATATAGGATCTGGTGTAAACACACCAATTTGGTGTAAATACCCTAATAATCTAGACCGTTGATCTAATATTTGATCAACGGTGGAGATTAGATCTAAGAAATACACAAAACTTGTTTCCACATGGGTCATTCTAATTTTTCGTTCTC
Source organism: Agrostemma githago (assembly GCA_958450325.1). NCBI lineage: Eukaryota > Viridiplantae > Streptophyta > Magnoliopsida > Caryophyllales > Caryophyllaceae > Agrostemma > Agrostemma githago. The sequence goes on along the minus strand of OY288257.1, from coordinate 33,950,325 downwards.
TCTCCTCATTTTGTTTTTGCTACTCTCTTTGCTGCATCTACATCTTCAATCTCTTCAACACCATTTTTCAATTTGCTTCAGTTCCTTCACTCCGATTTCCTCTAATCTTCTACCGCGTTTTTCATCGTCATAAATTTCCCCTAATTTCCTCAATATCGATATTTTCGTTTATTTATTACTTCAATTTCTTCAATTCAATTTGATATTTTGCTCAATATATGTTAGTATAAAATTTAATTTCTTCAATTCGATTTTGATTTCGATTATGTTCATTGTGATCATAATTTTTGTTTATTCTTCCGATTTCCTCTAATATAGCTTCATTGTTTTGTTTCAACAATTATTTTTGAGTTGTTAGGGTTTTTAATTTTGGATGATAATTGTGTATGTATAAGATCAGTATTTCCATGATAATTACAATATTTCAATTATATAAGTATTCCAAGCTATAATATCAAGAATTCCAAGATATAACACCAAATATTCCAAGATATAACACCAAGTATTCCAACTATTATAATTATTGTATTATAAACATCGTATGCTTTCATCGTCTGAGTTGTATACTTGTATGAATGTCTTCAACGTCATATCGTCCCATCCTTTTGATTGAGTTATAAAGATTTCCGAGTGACTCCTGCATATATATCATATTTATTAAGCAACTACTCTAATATTCAGTTACTCCAACACATATATTCAAGCACTACTCCAACATATATACTCAGTCACTCCAACACATATATTCAATTACTTCAACACATATATTCAATTATGAGTTATACATGTTCAGCTATTCTATTCCAGAATCACAGTTATTCTAATGCTCATGTTCAGCTATTCCAATATTAGACATCAGTTACTCTATGTTCATGTTCAGTTATTCCAACATATACTCAAGTTTTCCAATTACTCCAACATATATACTCAGTTACTCCAACACATATATTCAATTACTCCAACGCATATAATCAAGTATTCCAACATATACATTCTAGTACTCCAACATATATATTCAAGTATTCCAACATACATATTCAAGTATTCCAACATACGTATTCAAGTATTCCAGCACATATATATTCCAACATACTAAGTACTCCAACATATATACTCAGTTACTCCAACACATATATTCAGCTATTCCAACACATATATTCAAGTATTCCAACACATATATTCAATTACTCTATAAAATTCTGAGATACGTATACTCAAGTACTCTAAATAATCCAACATATATACTTAGTTACTCCAACACATATATTCAAGTATTCCAACACTTATATTCAAGTACTCAATGAAATTCTGAGATACGTATACTCAAGTACTCTAATTACTCCAACATATATACTCAGTTACTCCAACATATATATTCAACTATTCCAACATATATATTCAAGTACTCTATAAATTATGAGATTACCTTCAAGTTAATTCATGTCTTCTATGTTGAAATAGAAATTCATCATAAAGAATTCCGGAAAAACGAATATATGTTCATCAACAACGAATAGTTATTCAAAAATGAATATATGTCATGACAAATTACCTTAAAAAACGAATAAGTATTCAAAAACAAATAGGTATTGAAGCATAACGATATTACCTTCATGTTCATCAACAATAGGTTCATGCTCGGTGGAATTCGTTCTCATAAAAATGAATTTCGTACGAAATTTCTGGAAAATCGAATGAATTGAACGGATTTTTGAAAAGTTGAACGAATTGAATGAAGTAATTTTCAATCAAATCTTACGATTGAGCAATATGAACATATGATTGAGCAATTTTACGATTAATTAGACGTTTCAATTTGAAAGATAAGATCAATTTTTGAGAGGAAGAATTTTGAGGAAAAAAATTGGGGGTTTTACGTAACCCTAAAGACAAAGAGAGGAGAGAGAAAAAAAGGAGAGAGAAAGAGATGAGGGATGGAAGGATTTTTGGGAGGGTTTTGTTATCTTTTGAGGATTAATCTTGACCGTCGATCTTGTAAGATCTAACGGACCTGATTGTTAGCGTATTTACACCAAATTTGATGTTTACACCAAATCCCACCTATATATATATATATATATATATATATATATATATATATATATATATATATATATATATATATATATATTCGGGATCCTTTGAGGCAGCCTAACTCCCTGCAACCGTTGAGGCAGCATCTGGGCCGTTAGATCTGATTGAGATCAACGGACCAGGGTTGATCAAAATTCTAAGCACAAAAACAAACGCGCGTCATCTCCTTCCTTTCCTTTTGAATTAGTCGACTTTCTCTCTCTAGAAATTTGTTTATTTTTTCATTCAAATCATTCGATCATCTTCATCAGTTCCGTTGCAGATCTTCATCGTTTGATCTTCATTTTTACTTGCAGATTTAATTGTGCTCACTCGTAAAATCGAGCGTCTTCATCATTTCAATTGCAGATCTTCATCATTCGATTATCATCATTTAAGTTGCAGATTTCATTTTGTTCACTTTGTAAATTCGTTCGTAGAATTGATTTTACGAATTCTGTTCTTGATTATCAAGGAATTCTATGCTTGATTATCAACGATTTCTGTTCTTGATTTGATTGTCGTCATTTTCACTTGCAGATTTGATTGTAATCCTGAACAATTCGTTTAGAGAAAACTGATTATGAACCTGCTGATCCAAGTAGACAATCGATTATCAAGAATTACGTAGATTCTGTACTGATTCTCTGCTGAATTATTTTGATAACTTATGATGTACATATTTGTCACTGAATAATGTTGATATTTTGATATCAGTTGTACATAATCCATCTGAGGACATCACTAGACATAATTCTATATTAGTTGTACATAACTCATCTAGTTACATCTTAAAGTAGAAATTTTGTTGTGATTGTAAAAATTTACACTGTATATCTTCGTAAATAATTATGTACACTGTATTCATTATTATGTACAGGACGTAAGGTCATTATATAAGGTACATAATTCTATATCAGATGTACATAACCCATTTGAGGACATCATTGTACATATTTCTATATCAGCTGTACATAATTTATCTGAGGACATCATTGTACATAATTCTATATTAGTTGTACATAACTCATCTATATACATCTTAGACTGAAAATGTACAGATACTAAATAATTAGTTATATACACTGTATTCATAACTATGTATATCATATTTTTAATTAAAAAAACACAATGCAAACAGTATATCTTCCTAAATAATTATGTACACTGTATTCATTATTATGTACAGGACGTAGGGTCATTATATAAGGTACATAATTCTATATCAGCTGTACATAACCCATTTGAGGACATCATTGTACATATTTCTATATCAACTGTACATAATTCTATATCAGCTGTACATAATTTATCTGAGGACATCATTGTACATAATTCTATATTAGTTGTACATAACTCATCTATATACATCTTAGACTAAAAATGTACAGATACTAAATCCAATCCTAAACCCTTTTCCGTCCCGTCTTATGCGGTACCCTACTCTTACGGTTCAGTGTCCCATCTTTGAATCACATCCACGACAGGGTTCACCAATACCCTCTTAGGGTACAGTTTCTTGCGGGTTTAGTGACCTTGAATAAGGAAAAGGGTTTTAGGGTTGGATTAGGTGGATCCGCGAAGCGGGTCCGCCTAATCCAACCCTAAACCCTTTTCCGTCCCGTCTTATGCGGTACCCTACTCTTAAGGTTCAGTGTCCCATCTTTGAATCACATCCACGACAGGGTTCACCAATACCCTCTTAGGGTACAGTTTCTTGCGGGTTTAGTGACCTTGAATAAGGAAAAGGGTTTAGGGTTGGATTAGGCGGATCCGCGAAGCGGGTCCGCCTAATCCAACCCTAAACCCTTTTCTGTCCCGTCTTATGCGGTACCCTACTCTTAAGGTTCAGTGTCCCATCTTTGAATCACATCCACGACAGGGTTCACCAATACCCTCTTAGGATACAGTTTCTTGCGGGTTTAGTGACCTTGAATAAGGAAAAGGGTTTAGGGTTGGATTAGGCGGATCCGCGAAACGGGTCCGCCTAATCCAACCCTAAACCCTTTTCCGTCCCGTCTTATGCGGTACCCTACTCTTAAGGTTCAGTTTCTTGATAAATATCAATATGTGCATCAAAACAGATACTATTTTAACCATGGTAACTTATGTACATCAAAACAGATACTGTTTTAACCATGTATTAATTTCAATATGTGCAACACATAGTACCTTATCTACATCAAAACAAACACTGTTTTAAGCATGTACAAATTCCAAAATGTGCAACACACAGTAATTTATTCAACAGATATCAATTTATGTACGTCAAAACATGTTTAGATTACTCTATACATTTTATGTTTTTGACTATTTACAGAAGAACGTTATAGGTTAATTTTGTTTTACGTTTAACAATTTACAAAGCACAGTGTATAGGTCATTATGTAATGTACATATGTACATATTAGCTGTACATAACTCACCTGAGAATGATTATAAAAACGTTGATGTTTATATAAATTCTTGTCATGGAGTAATGTTTACATCACTGACTGTTTACATACACACAGCTAAAATAGAATTTTATATTTTCTGTCAACTGTAAAATCCTTAACAAAGTTCTTATCCCACCTCATAAGATTTATGCATGTTTGACGATGAAAGTCATTGATGTCATTAAAATAATCTTTGTCTGTCCATTTCTCCTTGTCGTGAAATGCATTTATCCACTTCAAGACAAAAACACCACAATCAAATCCATTACTTTGTTGAGCTGCATTTTTGACATACTCCATTGGATTTGTCATCATTTTTTTGGAGATGTATTCATAGCCCGAGTAGTTTTGAATGATGATTGCGATATTTGTCATTATTCTGTGGCAAACATCAATTCGTGCTTTGTTACCCTTCCTTTTACTTGAATCCAAGATGTAATTCTTCTTGTCTTCAAAATCACACACAATCAAAATCCAGTGTAATGGTGTGTCAATATGAACTGGGATAAAGATCTGAAAAAGTATACATTTCACAGTTATTGTAATGTAATACATATTTTCAACACATATTAACTTAAGTACATCAAAACAGACACTTTTATAACCATGTACAAAATTCAACTGTGTTAATGGTATAGGAGTATACAGATTAGATGGTTATACCTTTCTCAAGAATTTACCATCTTCAGGCAAGTATGATACAGTACAGTATGGCGTTGTCAGAGAAGAGAATACTTCTGGGTTTAATTCCTGTAAGAATGGATACACAATAGGTAAACAACTGTATGATTATGTACCAAAAAAGTACTTAAGTACAGGAATTTTGACATATTTTACCCCTGATTTTGTAGGAATGAATAGTATATCGCTCCTCTTGAATGTTGCATATATTCCAGCTATATCGATTGCCTATTAAAAGAACACTTGTTAGATTGATTTGGCAGCATTTGAATTTATAATATTAGTGTAACATTTACCATATCATATAGTTGTTCTTTTGGTAATAACAAGGATTGCATCGCCTTTCGGCTTACATTCATCCATTGTGTTTCCATAACCTCTTCCCTGCAAGATAACATAGTTCAAATAATCAACAATTTTAAAATTAATTATGATGAAAGAATTAAAAAACATTGGACATGATAGAATATATTACATGTTATATGAAATTAAAATGTTTTCATATGAGTCCTTCTTTTTCTCATTTGCCTTTCCTGCAAAGGTCTTCTTTTTTGTTTCTTTTAAGAATTTTTGAATAATTTCTTCATCACTGAATATTTTTTCCACATGGAGTTCCGCTGCCCTACTGAGAAAAGTTATAAAACAGTAAATGTTAATGATTTATGCTTTATGTGCAATATATGGTAGTCATATGATAGCATAGTGCAAGTCTATAACATACAGAAGTTTCCTTGACATTTTTCTTGCATCTTTCAGAATAGTATGTTTCATCTGATTCCTGGTGGAGGTTAGTATTTTGTGACAATACCGCACCTTCATCATCCTTACATACTTATCATATGTAACATTGTTCTGAACATATACATTAATCAATAACATTTATATATGGAAATATAGTCAAACATAAAATAGTATCAATGATATAAGTAGAATAATTAAGTTTACCGGTTTGAACATTTGGGCAAAATAATTTTTATCCCCATTGTACATTTCCATGACCCTCATTGACAAAATACCATTGTCAATTTCCAAATGACGACTAAAATCTGGAATAAATTCCGCTATTTCATAGTCTGTCACTTGATTGGCCCATTTGATCTTATTCTTGAATTTTTCAGAGAAATAATTACACTGCAAATATAACAAAGTATTCAACAAAGGTGAAATAATTTTCAATGTACAAAAAAGTAAAAACAATACATCAGTGTGCTCACATATTTATCTTTAGCTTCAGAACTGTTCAGTTGGCTGTCACGTTCTTCAGGATACCCAAAGTGAATTATTTCAAATGATTTTGTCATTGAGTTTAAACAGTAAAGAATAATAGATGGTAATTCTGTTGTCCAGGAAAAGACCTTGAAGAAGATTGCACTATTAGTTTACAGAAAGAATGAATGAATGAATGAATGAATGGAGGTTATAAGGAGTATCTATTTGTTTACCAATTGCACATTATCCAACTGCATTTCACTTGTAGGAATCTGAAACATTAAAGAAGTGTTTAGAAGAGATTCATGACCAAAAATATATTTACACTGTTGACATTGTTGATGGAATATATAACATTACCACATATTTATTAAATGGAGACATATAAACACGCTTTATGGATGATGGAGATGATAGCTTTTCCAAATCATTCATCAATAATCCCCAAAGATTTAAAATTGGTTCCTCAACATTACTTCCAGACTGTGATATCATCAACATCTGCCTCCTTGAAATCTGAATCGTTTCAAACTTAAAGAGAGGTTCACTGTAAAATTAAAAAGTAATTAGTGTATTAGTTTTGGTATAACAATCACTCATATGAAACAATTTTAACTATGACTTTCAAACTATTAGCATTTAAACACATTTCCCTACCTTCTCAGTGCTTTACTTATGTACATCTGTTGTATGAGTTATATACAATAAGTTGTAACTTATCTACATCAAAACAGACACTGGTCTAATAATGTGCAAATTTCACACATGTGTATCACATAGTATCTTACGTACATCAAAACAGACAGGCTTTAGCTATGTAAATTAGTTGTTTACCTTGGAGAGATATCGAATGCAAATGCATAGTCTGTCACATATTTCTCTTCGGCACTCAGATTGGTTAAAAAGCTGATGCTCCTTTGTATGAAAGGAGATTTGAAAATAGCTGGTATTGCTTGTTTCCTCTTGTATTGTGCTTCAATTTCTTTTTCATTCATTTCATCATCTTGCTGAGATGCATTCCCCACTATTTGTGGAGTGACCAAGTTTTCAACAATATCTGGGCTCTTTCGAATGATATTTTTCACAGCATAAGGAGTTTCTAAGTTAACTTTTTCTACTGCATGTGCAGGAGTACATTCCATGTTCTCCACAAACTCCACAAGCTTGTTATTGAACATTTGTTCAGTAGTAGCTTCCACATCCACATTCTTCATATCCACATTTGACACACTCTTGTAATTGAACACTTGTTCATTTATGGTGGGAGTTTTTTCTTTATCCACATCTTCATTTATCTGAGGTGTATCTTGAGGGTCAGAATACATGTCAAGGTTAATATCTTGACTGAGTTGATAGATCTCATCTGAGTTCAACAAACTGTATCTTGGCATCATTGGGTCTCTCTCTTTCTTCTTCTTCTTCATCTTTGGTACCTCATTCTTTTTGGCAGAAACAGCTTCTTCTACTATCTGATCTAACATCTCTAATACGTGTGGAGTCAGTTCTTCTAGACCAAAGTCTGCATCTGAGAAGGTAGGGAAGTCCTTTTGACAAGTAGAAGGTATTTTGCGTTCTTCTTTTGTGTTGTCATCATTGACAACTTGTGATGCAATATTAGTAACATCCTTCCATTTATCTCCAGATTCTAAGCAGTAAAAGATGAAAAATAAATACTGTATATAAGTTATAATTATACAACACATAGTAACTTATGTACATCAAAACAAACACTTCTATAATCATGTACAAATTTCAACATGTCCAATACATAGTAACTTACGTACATCAAAACAGACAGTGTTTTAACCATGTATAAATTTCAATATGTGCAACACATAGTAACTTATCTACATTAAAACAGACACTATTTTAACCATGTACAAATTTCAATATGTGCAACAAATAGTAACTTATATACATAAGAACAGACACTGTTTTAACCATGTACAAATTCCAAAATGTGCAACACATAGTAACTTATGCAACAGATATCAACTTATGTACGTCAAAACAGACAGTTCTATAAACATTTATAAATAGATAGAAAATTAATTATAAAAAAAATATTACCATTCTCTTTTGATGGCTGTTCTCTTCTCGTTTCTGAAAGTTTGTTTATAAATTCATTTGCCAAATTTTCAAAGTCTAGTAGTGGTTTGCATTGGGGGGAGGCAACTTTTGCAACTTTTATTGCATCTTTCAGCCCCCTGAAAGACTTTGAGAACTGAGAAGATTTGTTGATTAAATTCTGCACCCAGTGTATTGCTTCCTTTGGCTCATCATTCTCATCTTTTATTTCCTCCGCCACTTTCACTAGCTTCTCTTTTTCCATTATGGAAGAAACATTTGCAGTACAGGTTTTAGAGTTATCCACCTTGTACCAATCAACCGGTTGTAATTGCAAGACAAAGCCGTTACCGAATGTACCCGATTTCTTCGCTTCGTCCATTATTCTCTTTGAAATGGACTCTTGTGTCCAGAACAACATTGTCGGGAAACAACGAACAGGTGTGCTGTTTCTGTAGCACATTCTTTGTAGATATATGAACACAAAGACCATTATAGGTCCATCAAAGCATTTGTTTCTCTCTGCTGTGTTCATCTTCCACATATCAACGGCCTCAATGAAAGTATCAAGGCAAAATTTGCACCAATTAAAGGTGCGTACCAATGATAAGTCGACTAAAGACATCAATATCTTTAAGCTTGGGGTTGTAGAACAGCTACCCGCTATAAAAATAGAGCAAAGATAAACAATGAAGTTCCTCTTGAATTGATCCCCCCCATCCGTCTGTGTTGTTAGCACGTATTGTAACACATTGTTTGTTATCTTGGAACCTTTAAACTGTTCCTTGAACTCATCAACTAATTGATTATATTTAACATCCTTGTCATCATAGGATGCTAATACAATATCATTTGATCCCATAGGAAGCCCGGTTGCTATGTGTACATCCAAATTCGTAACCTGAAGTGTCTGACCTTTATATGATGATGAATCAGGTTCAAAATTGGAAACAAGCCAATGACCAAGTTTGGCTGGGACTTCTCTTACATTTAGAGAAATTATATCCCCGAACCCCAATTCCTTAATATCTTCAATTTGCTTGTCTGACAGATTTCTTACAAATTTAAACAAACTTTCAAGGGACATCCTTGTGGTCAATGATGGGAGTTCATTCACTGCATGTAGAACCCTCTTCCTTCTATTTTTTGTAGGTTTTGTAGGCTTATTAATGACAGCTGTAAATTTGAGTGAGCAAAACAGATTTAAATGATATGTATAGAGGGCATATGTAACAAGTTCAAGTTCTAAGAACAGATAATTAAAACAACAAATGTACATACCTACAATCGCATCTGAGAGTAAGTGTAATTGTGATTTTGGTGTTTGAAAACTACAATCCTTAGAATCATCAGAATTATCCTTAGAATCATCCTTAGAATCATCAGGAGCATCCTTAGAATCATCCTTAGAATCATCGTTTACTTCTACCCGTCTCTTTTTACATGCAACTATACATAATTAACGAAAAATCAATATGCATCATTTACATTGAGAGTATTGGATTCAATACGGAGTACTGTATAAGTTTATATACCTTCGATCTTATGAGCAGCTTCCCTCTTTGTTCCGGTTTTCTCCCGATTTGTTTTCATCTTTTTTGTTAACCTAATTTGCACAAGTTGAATAATCTGTCAGAAGAAATCGTTTTATACACAATCGTAAGTAATTGCATACTGCCTATTATTTTATACCAATCTTCAAAAAATCGTTTCAAAAAACAACAATATACCGCAATGTCGAAGATAATCGGAAAAGATAATCTAGAATAAACTTACAGAAATCGTTGAATTGTTGAAGATAATTCGGGGAAGATCTTAAGAGATCGCTTTCTTTTTTTTCTTTTTCTTTTGTGGCTATGAAGTACCAATTTTGAGTATTCTTTTTTGGGTTTTAATTAAATAATAAACGGGCTCCTGTTAAGATACGGAGTACTATGTTCGATTTATAATGCTGTTATGTTCATTGAAAATAAGACAGATTCTAAGTATATAAGATATTATATTTTGTACATAAGTGTACTGGAAAACATACAGTAAGAGATTAATACTTTTAGTGTACATAATATAGAATTTAGAGAACATAAGTCAAATATACAAAAACATAAGACATGCTTCTTGTGTGAAGTTTACTATCTACAAGAGATATTTCGTCCAAGGTTATCTTAGAGATGTTCCTTGTACATATTTGTATTTTGATGCGTACATAACATATCCAATGATAAACAAATAATCCATTGATTGCCATTTTCATATTAATAGATCGTCTATTACAGTAATATAACTAATTCTACATACAATTAAAATAAGATCTCATATTTTTCCTTAACACTGAAATTTGTCACATAGTTCTTTTCCCACTTCAAAAGATCCAAGCATGTTTCACGCCTAAATTCTTTGTTATTTCTAAAGTATGATTCACTTGTCCATTTCTTCTTGTCATTCAATGCCTTTATCCATTTCATAACAAAGACACCACAATCAACTTCATTGTTTTGCTTCGCTGCATTTTTAAACGCTTCCACTTGAAATTTTCCCATTTGTTTTGAAATTTCTTCATAGCCAGGGTAGTTTTGTAAAATGTTTGAAACATTACACACTACTTTTTCAACATGCTTGTTCCTTTTTCTGTAAAACTTTGTCTTGCATGAATCAAGGACGTAATTCCTTTTATCTTCTAGATCACAGACAAGTAAAATCCAATGATTCGGGTGTTCGGTGTGAATTGGAACAAAGATCTGAAAATTTACACATTTCACAGTCATAAACATAGTTTTTTTATAGTTAATCATCGTCAACTTTTAATACTTTAATCATTGGGTGTACCTTTCTCATAGATTTCGTATCATGAGGCATGTATGATACAGTACAGTACGGAGTATCAAGAGTAGTAGTGCTCTTTGGGTCTAATTGCTGAAACAAAAGATAAGCATCAAATAAACAACTGTAACCTTAAATACCGAAAATAAGTACACCAATTTGATATACTTACCCCTGCCTTTGTTGGAAAGAATACGACATCCTTCCTTCCTAATGTAATATAAATTCCATACAAATCTATCGCCTATTAAAATGGAACTTGTTAGATTTATTTAGAAGCATTTGAATTTATAAGATTAAAACTTGTTAGACATTTTCGTACCATATCAAATAATTCCTCATCTGCAAATAACAATGCTTGCATATCTATGCGGCTTAAACACATCCATTCAGTTTGTATAATGATTTCGCTGTAAAATAACACACAACGTGGGAGTAATAACCTTAAAATTAATTAATTATGATGAATGATTTCAAAAATAATGGAAAGGGTAGAATGTATTACCTATTATACGATCGTAGCATGGCATCGTATTCTTTCTGCTTGTCCTCTAATCCCTTTCCAGTAAAATTCTTTTTTGTTACTTTTTTCAAGAAATTTTCAACTATATGAGAATCGCTGTATTTTTTTGTTGTTAAATTTTCCACTTCCAAGCTGATAAAAGTCATAGAACAGAATATGACTTTGTAATCGAAACAATATATAATCATTTATGTATGTCAAATTATGACTTATCAACAGCAAGCTATCAGATACATACAACATTTTTTTGCCTCCTTCAACACAGTATTCTTCAGCTCATTCCTGTCTGAAGTTAGTATTCTGTGGCAATACGACACTGTCATCATCTTTACGTAATCATTGTATGAAATGGTGGACTGCACATATACATAATCATTACACATGATAACATTAGTATATTGGAAAATAATAACATATAGATTAGTATCAGTGATGAATGTGTTGTGATTTTTAACTTACTGGTTTGAACTCTTCGGCATAATTGTCTTTATTGCCTTTGTATGTTTCAATGATTCTCATTGAAAGAATGCCATTGTTACTTTCCAAATCTTTAGAGAAATCTGGAATATATTCGATCAACTCATAGGTATCAAACTCATTCACCCATTCGATTTTATGTTTGAAATGTTCCTTCAAATAACCACTCTGAAAATATAAGCCAATTATTCAGGCCAGATAACATAAATTTTAATGTACAAAAGAGCACAGACTTATATATAAATGCCTAAAATTTTAATGAACGAAAAAACACAAACATAGAATGTGTAATGTTAATGCCTAGAGTATGCTCACATAAATCTCTTTAGCTCCAAGACCAATCTCTTTGCTGTTAATTCCTTCATGAAACCCAAAATGAATCATCTCAAATTTCTTCGAGACTGAGTTTGCACAGTAAACAACATAACCTGCTGAATATCTAAAGCAGAAAAGTGCCTTGAAGAAAATCACATTATTAGTTCTCACAATGAATGAATGATTAAATAAATAAATAAATAAGAGTTATAAAGAATATCTTTTTGATTACCAGTTGCACATCATTAACGTCCATTTCACTTGTGGGAACCTGAAACATTGTAGTGATTGTTTAGAAGAGAATCATGAGTGAAAACAGTTTTTATCATATGTGAATGGAATACATAACATTACCTGATATTCTTGAAAAGGAGACATATATACACGTTTGATAGATGATGTCGGTGATAGTTTTTCCAAATCATTCATCAATAGGCCCCAGAAATTTAAAATTAACTCATTGATTCGGGTATCACAGGTTGCCATCATCGACAGGTCCCCTCTTGAAAGTTCAATGATTCCAAACTTAAACAGAATATCCCTGAAAAATTAAATTATTTAGTGTACTAGTTTTGCTATACCTGGTATGAATCTTATGTACAAAATATATTAATTTATGTACATCAAAACAGGCACTGCTATAACCATGCACAAATTGATATCAAGTTATGTACATCAAAACAGATGGTGCTTTGACAATGTACAAATTGTGAACGTGTGCAATAGATATCAACTTATGTACATCAAAACAGGAACAGATATGAAACTTGTTTAAAAGATTAATGAGACTTACTGCAAAGACTTTCCTGGTGCAAATACATAGTCTGACACATATTTCTGCTGAGCTTTGAGAGAGGTCAAACAGCTGATGTTCCTATTAATAAAAGAAGATTTGAAGACTGCTACATCTCCTTGTTTTCCCTTTTGCTGTGCTTCAATTTCTTTTTTTTTTAAGTGTATCAATTTCCTTGTTTTGATTTGTAAGAGATTCCAAATGCACATTTACAACAGAAGTTTCCAAATCCACATCAACACTTTCCACAGTATGTGCATTCAAAAAATCTTTCTGTTCTACAGAAATAATTTCACTGTCATTATTAACAGGAGTAGAAATACGAACATCTGTACAGATGTCTTCTGCAGCATCAACATTTTCCACATTGTTCGCATCGAACACATCTTCATTTTCCTCGGAAATAATTTCACTGTCATTCTTGACAGGAGTAGAAATACGAGCATCTGTACAGATGTCTTCTGCAGCATTAACATTTTCCATAGTGTCCACATCAAACACATCTTCATTTTCTTCGGAAATAATTTCACTGTCATTCTTGACAGGAGTAGAAATACGAGCATCTGTACAGATGTCTTCTGCAGCATTAACATTTTCCACAGTGTCCGCATCGAACACATCTTCATTTTCCTCAGAAATAATTTCACTGTCATTTTTGACAGGACTAGAAAGAGGAGCATCTGTACAGATGTCTTCTGCAGCATCAACATTCAACACATCTTCACTATCATTCTTGACAGGACTAGAAATAGGATCATCATGAATATTGATGTCTTCTGCAGTATCAACATTTTCCAGAAGTAGTACAGTATTCATTTCATCTATCTTGTCCTTTTCAAGATCAGTCTTTTTCACAGAAGTAAGATCTTTTGCCATCTTATGTATCATATGCAGTATTTCTGGATTCTTCTCATTTTGTTCCTCCTCACCTATTTTGAAGCAAAAGATGAAACATAAGTAGTATATTCAACATATTATAACAAATGAATGGGGATAAAACCAATTGAAGAAAAATTCTTACCAGATTCTTCATGTTCTGTTATTGTCACAAGTTTTTCAACAAAATCATTGGTCAACATTTCCAATTTTGTTATTGGTTTGCATTGAGGGGAGGCAAACTTTGCAACATTTATAGCATCTTTGAACCCCTTGAAATTTTTTGTGAATTCAACAGATTTCAGCATTAAACTTTGTAACCAATCTCCTTCTTCCTGTCCCTCTTTGTTCATACTTTCCTTTACTTCCTCCCCCTTGTACCAATCAAGGGACTCTAATGGGATAACCAGACCATTACCAAACGTACCCGATTTTTTTGCTTCTTCCATTATTCTCTTTGAAATGGACTGTTGTGTCCAAAACAGCATTGTTGGGAAAGCACGGACTGGTGTGCTGTTTCTGTACCGCATTCTTTGCAAATATATGAACACAAAGACCATTATAGGTCCATCAAAAAACTTCTCCTTCTCTGCTGTGTTCATCTTCCACATATCAACAACCTCAATGAAGGCATTAAGGCAAAATTCGCACCAATTATATGTAGGTACCAATGACAAGTCAACTAAAGACTTCAATATCCTAAAACTTGGAGTTGCAGAACTGGTACCTTCTATAAAATAAGAACAGATATAAACTATAAAGTTCCTTTTGAAGAGATCACCTCCATCCTTTTGATTACTAAGGATGGATTTCAATGCAGTGGCTGTAACCTTTGACCCTTCAAATTGATTCTTACATTCATTAAGAAGTTTTTTGTATTCCATGTCTTGGTCATCATACGATGCAAGGACAATCTTGTTTGGTCCCATAGGAAACCCAGTTGCAATATGTACATCAAGATTTGTCACATCAAATGTATTATCTTTAAATGTGGCTGAATCAGGAATGAAATTTGTAACAAGCCAATAAGCAAGCTTGCACGGGACTTCTTTTACTTTTAAATCAATTAAATCCCCAAACCCTAATTCTTTAATATCTGCAGTCTGTTTCTCTGACAAATCATCATTTAGAAATCTAACCAAACCATCAGGGGACATTCGTGTCTTCAATGATGGCAGTTCGTTCATTGCATGTAGAACTCTCTTCCTCCTATTCTTTGTAGTTTTAGGAGCAATACCTGTAAATTGTATGTTCATAACGCATTACACAATGCACATAACTTCAAACACAAATTGTATGTAAATTTTTAAAGCTATACTAAATAAAAAAAGTTCTTTTCAAACAATATTGAAACATAGTAGTCTATTTAATGAATATACCTTTATCTGCGTCTGTTATCAAACATAATTGTTTGTCTGATGTTTCTTCATAATTATCAGAGTCTGTATCCTTTTCTTCAGTTCGCCTCCTTTTACATTCAGCTACGAATAAAGAACAAAAAATAAGTATAATTTCATTATACATAATTTAAATTGTACACAAATACCTTAAATTGTACATAATTTAAATTGTACCTTTCTCCTTTTTATCAGTTTTTCTCTTTGGTGCAGTCTTCTCCAGGTTTGATTTCATCTTGTCTCGTGAATTACTTAACCCTAATTTTCAACAAAATCACTCTAAAAATCAAAAACATAACAAACAAAACTGCATATGTACCTAATCTCCAAAGAATAAAAGATTGCAATTTTACTTTACTGTAAATTTCACAAAATCGTTCGAAAAACCAGTAGTTATGGCATGCAAAGAATCAAGAACATATCACTCACCAAATAATCGTTGAAGATGATCGAAATAGTTGAAGTGATTATAGGAATTCTCAGTAGTTGAAGTGAAATAGTTCAAATTATGCAATACTAGTAGTTGTCAAATGACTGTTGAAGTGATTATAGGAATTCTCAATAGTTATTTCCAAACTCTTAATAATACGTCATTTTCAAAAAGTCCTAATACGTCATAAATACGTCCTAGAGTAGTGGAATACTGAGTACTAGTACTATATATCAAAATAATGTGTCTAATACGGAGTACTTTATTATTATTATTATTATTATTATTATTAATTAATTATTATTATAATTTGACAATGTACAAATTGTGAACATGTGCAACAGATATCAACTTATGTACATCAATTTAGACACTGTTTTAACTATGTAAAAATATCGACATGTACAACAGATGTTAACTTATGTACATCAAAACAGTCACTACTTTAAGTATGTAAACAATTGACAAATACAACAGATATTATGTTATGTACATACAAATTAATAAATAAATGAAGGTAATTAATATACTTCAGAATTAAAATATCATTTTCATTAAAATCAATTTCCACTGCGCAACATTTTGCATAACTTATCCATATCCATGCACTCTTCTAATGTAATTAATTTTAATCTATATAGGTCACTTTCTTCTTTAGCACACTTAATAGTTTCCAAGTGTTTATTTTCCTTAGAATCAATAGTTTTGAAATGATAATAGTGCAATACTGTTTGTGCATGCACATTATCTGTCAGATAGCATCTGCATCTCTTTGAAACAATAATTCCACCTCTAAGTACAATATTCATTCCATCACGTATCAATGTTGTCAAGCTTCTATTGTAATCAACAACCCATCGAGGTGCATCGGAGTGTAATAGGAACATCTGCGCCCATGTTTTACAGACAATCGCCGTGTTAGCCTTATCAACGTAAGATGGAAGTTTTTCGAAAATTTTCCACATGCAATCTTCGTTGCACATAACTTCGGTTGTTGACGAAGATCGTTTATCACATGTCTCAAACTGATGACACTGATTGAAAATGAAGGAAAGATTATGCAACTTCTGCTGCCTTGAGTTGTTTATAGTTGTTAATCTATCTTCAACCTCGTTATTTATCAACCACCCCTTGCATATAAATTTCATAATGTAAATTTAATTAACGAAATAAAAATAGATTGACTGAGCTGGATGTGAAAATAAGTAGGTGATGTGAATAAGATGGGAGTAAGTGGATTATAAAGGTGAAATTCAACTACCCCATTTATTGTACTAATTACTAATAATCTGGCACGTGTCAAACATGCAGTGCTTTGATTACTGTACAAATTTTCAACATACACAACAAATACGGAGTATGTAAAAATGTCGACATGTACAACAGATGTTAACTTATGTACATAAAAAAAGTCACTACTTTAAGTATGTAAAAAATTGACAAACACAACAGATATTATGTTATGTACATCAAAACAGACCCTGTTTAAAATATGTACATCAAAAGCTTTTATACGGGTAGTTTTGTCAATACATAATGTACATATGTACATCAAAGCAAACATTTCTATAACCATGTACAAATTCCAACATGTGCAACATATAGTAACTTATTTACATCGAAAAAGGCACGGTTGTATATATATATATATATATATATATATATATATATATATATATATATATATATATATATATATATATATAAGAAGCTTTTATACGGTTATATTAAAAATAATGTACATATTGAAACAAGTACATATTAGTCATCAATACATAATGTACATATTTAAATATCAACTGTACATATTAGTCATAGTAATAACCAAGAACAAGGTTGTACATATTTCTATAATTGTTGTACATAACTTAGCTAGTTACATATTACTGGAATAAAATCATAAGTAGTTCTAATTAAATTTATGGGGCAGTTGAACACAATTATATACACTATGTATATAAAGTATGTCATTTATATAAACTATGTATATAATATCTATTATATACAGTATATGTACGTACTTACACATCAGCTTTACATATTAGTCATAGTAATAACCGTGAACATGGTGTACATATTTCAATAATTGTTGTACATATGTTACTCTAATTAGATTTATGTTTACTGAAGCACTCATAATCCGTCAAACATAGCCTTATGTACAAATACATATAAAAACGCGTGATAAGTAAATAATTTTATAACAAGTGTCCATAAGTTCAAATTAACTTGAGATTCATCTTTCATAAGTTCAAACATTACATATATAAGGAAAAAACAAAATACACTTATATATCTGGATAAAAATTTGTTTGCTCAAACAGATATTCAGCAAAGGTAGATGATCGACGAAAATCTTCAGGAGAAGAACCATGAAGATGAACTACATCTTCTGGAGATGTAAGTCGAAGTTGCATATAGTGTAGCATATCTCTACAAAGCAGATCTTTAGTCAGATAGCATCTGCATTCCTTTAACAGCAAGACACCATTCCTATGAAGAGAAAGTAATCCATTGTTAATGCTTGCATGCACACTCATACTGTACTCCATTTCTAAGAGAAGAGAATGAGGATGTGCCAAAAGTATTTGAGCCCATCTTTTGCAAACAAGACTCAATTTTGCAAACTCTTTCTTTCTAAAAGTAGGGTTGACCTTTCTGAAAATTATTTCCATTATATTTTCATTTTCAAAAACCTTTTCAAGTGATTCAACATATGGACTTGAAATAGGTCCATGAGAATCGGTAAATATAAAATGCAACTTCTCCTTCTTTTGAGAAGCAAACCACAGTTTATGTTGTTGCCTAATATCGTATATCTTTCCATCACATGTAATATTCATCTTTTGTTGAGAAAGGAAGAGAGAAAAAGGGATACAGAGAGAGACACACAAAAAGAGAGGGAAACAGAGAGACAAATTGAGAATTTGTTGAGAATGTGGGATTTTATAGCACAAGTTTTTAATTTTTTAATGTTCTGAGACAGATTATGTGCACCAAAACAGAAGGTTCGTAGTACATAAATTTCAATGTATAAGAGAGTGAAATGTGTATAAAATGTATAGAGTAAAGAATTGACCAATGTATAAAATGTATATAAGACAGATTATGTACAAAGAAACTTATTAATGTATAAGGCAGTGATTTACCAATGTATAAAATGCGTTAAATGTAGTACATAAATTAAAATTGAAGTAAAGGTGAATAGTCTGTACACACATAAATTCTGGATTCTATTAGACACAATTATTAACTTTGGTAAATGAGGTATTTCATGGGTGAATTAAAACGTGTCTATTATGCAATAAATAAATATCTCAAAATTGCATGAGTAATTACAAAGGGACTTGAGTGGACTTTCAATCAGTTATATATATACTCCTCAAGTTAAGATTGAGAGTAGTTAAAGTTTGAAAATTTTAAAAAAAAAAAAAAAAAAAAAAAAAAAAAAAAAAAAACCCAAAAAAATGTATGTAGAACTGATGTACCCTCCTAAATGCATTATTGCAAATTTACCATTTGAGGTGGTTGATAACAAGATTACCAGTAGATCACTAACTGGTTTAAGGAACAGGTTAATTTGTGTAATAAATACTTACATGCATTGAATAAGAAATCATATACAAAGCTTTTATTAGATAAATTGTGTTTTTGTACCTAACTAATAGATAAATCTATACTGTTTTAATGTTACATAAATTGTTGGGATAGATTAATACATACTGTATTATTTAAGTACAATATTTACATACTGTATTAAATAACTGGTAGTTTTGTTGTACATAGATTAGTATATACTGTACATACTAGTAGATCACTAACTGGTTTAAGGAACAGGTTAACTGCCTTGGGTTATCCGGTGGAGAAGATTATGCTAAAGTGGATTTCCAGTCCAAATGGCCCGATCTTCACCAGAGCTGCAGTAATTTGTTTCAAGAGCGGTTATCAGAACTACCTCCACGCGTATAAGCTGCAACGAGTCTTTGAAGACTTCGGAAAAGGTAAACCTGAAATGGGGATGCAGATTCATCCATACGACGGACCTCGCTGTTGGGTTGCCTCTTGGATGGATGACCAATATCTGTCCAGGGACACAGACTACAGGATGGTTCCCCTGACGTTGAGGGGAGAGGGTGGATATTTGGCGGACATGACGGATATCTGCCACTATGAGATCTGCCTGGAGGCCTTGCGGCAGATTTACCCAAACTTCTACCCTTGAAAAGATGATCTAGGTAAGTGATCGAGGAACCATAGGATATGGATGTTATTTTGCAAGCATATGAATTTTTGTGCATATGCAGTTACTGTTAACTCGGATTGTAATTCTAATCCTACTTTGGATGTATTGTACTGCAATTATTGATCACTTACATTTTGGAAGGAACTGATTGTAGTATGAATGTTAATTACGTATTTGACGTATGTGTTCTTGGTAGTACTGATCTGTACTGAGTATGCATGCAATTTTTGGTGAATAACTTCCAGTTCAATCGATATGAACAAGGGGCTTGGAATAATTCTCAAATCCCTCAAATCTCCACTACCCCTTTTCATGCAATGTTAAGGTTCATAGAGAGAGGAGTAGATGTTGGTAAAGAATGCAAACGGTCATTATCAATTTTACATAATTTCATATGAGATGTACATATCTCAACTAGTTATCCATGTACAATTTTCACCATGTACAACAAATATTAACTTATGTGCATCAAAACGGACACTGCTTTAACCATCATAGGACATTAGAATTTGGAGTGTACATAAAGTAATTTTTAGTGTACATAGGGTATTATATGTTGTACATAAAGAAATTAATCAAGTAATACAAATTCATTTCAGTGCGAAATCCCAATATTGACATTGGAGTTCAAACAAGTTAAATTTAATGAGCAACCAGCCCATAATCTAGAGTCGGGCAACCAGTCCATCAAATATTTTATTTATAAATAAAATATATTGACCTTTAATTTACTGACCTTTAGTTCAAACAATACACACTGCTTTATATATACTTGAAGTATAGCATTTTATATGTACATATATCCTTTAAAAGAAACACTGCTTTCAGACATGTATCATGTACAACGCGCATTTACTTATGTACACCAATACACAGTATAAGTTTATGTACAACACAGTATAACTTTATGTACATAGTATTTACTGTTTTAATATACATAAATTACATTAACATTAAAACAATTTTAAAATACACCATTAATAATATTTTAAATATAGAATCGACAGTGCTATACCTTTGAATATGTGCAGTACAACTTATATACAACAAATCGTAAGTTATGTAACATTACTTTGATTCATTATGTACTACAACTTAATAGAGTATACCATAATCAATACTTTGAAATGAAAATTCGCCTGGGGTAGTTGAGTATGAAAAAGTCATGATTGCTTTGCAGTCAGTATTACTTTAGAATATTAAAAATAGTTTTTTATGGTTAAAATAATACTCTTACTCTATACTTTGACAGTGCTATACCTATTATGTACAGTAAAACAACAAAACATAGAAGACTAAACTCCCTTTGTGAGTATTTAATACCCCAACTCCATTTCAAATAAAATCTTTAGCAAATTTTTCCTTAGTACCTCAGATGAATTGGTGCAAATTATATGTTCATTAACTTGCACTAATTCATCTAAGGTACTAAAGACAAATCAGCTAAAGAATTTATTTGCATGGTATTTGATGGATAATTATAATTATTTCTAATTAAATAATGCAAAGAGGAATGTATTGTGGGTGTGGGTGTAGGTGTGGGTGTGCTTTCGTCAATTTATACTGTAAGTGGCAAAAAGTCATTAATTAGAAAAAAAAAGAAGGTATACATGGGGAAGGTATAACTGGTGTAGGTATATATGAGAGAATATAAATGCTGATGGTCAAGAGCATCCTTTCCCAAAATGACAAACGTGTCCAAGTACAATTGTATGTTTTTATATCGTCAATGTAAAAACTGTCATTAATTTGTACTGGGGAAGGTAATTTTTTGGGGAAGATATGTCATTAAATGCTCCACTGTACATTGTATCCTAGATAACAGTGTACATTGTTTTATACACTGTTATAACTTTGAACATATGTGCAACAGATATTATGTTATGTACATCAAAACATACATTGTTATAACTATGCATAAATTGCGAACATGTGCAACAGATATCAATTTATGTACATCAAAATAAACACTATTTTTACTATGTAAAAATATCAATATGTACAACAGATATCTACTTATGTACACCAAAACAAACACTATTTTAACTATGTATTTTAAAATTTAAATTTATATGCCAATTTACATCACACTTTACATCAAAAGACATACAGTATATTCCACTAATTAATGCATATATTACACTACATAATGTATATATTCATATTCCATCTAAAGACATAATAAAGTCTAGGTGGGGAAGGTATAACTGGGGTAGGTATGAGATGGGGTTGGTAAAGTAATGTATATCCACGCATAAAGAACCAAGCTGGGGTAGGCAATTAATACGAAGACTATTCAGTAAATTCAAAGACTTCTGAAGTTGAAATATTGTATCAACTTTACAGTACTTGTTTATACATCTTTCCATTTCACCTTTTTCTCTTCATCTCATTAATAAAACCATGAAAATATTGTGTAAGGGATGGGCGAAGAATAATGAAATTGAAGATAGAGTAACAACCATTAATAAGAGCAAGGAACAGAAAATTAATCATCTATCTTTCATTTATAATCATCATCATGAAGTTGAAATACATGGAAGACGATTTTCATCAACAATTGAAGTAATGTGCAATGAAGATTTCATGGAAAAAATCTTTCAAAGTCTTCCCTCTGATTATGACAAAGCTAACATGGCTATGGTTTGCAAGAGGTGGTCCCAAATGTTTCTATTACGGTCCGATGCACCAAAATGGAATATAGATTATAATAGAAGATTGGGAACAACTCATATTAAAGGAATGACTACTGTTCGTAGAGATGGAATTGAAGTTTCCAATAGATGTAGATGTTATTTGACGAACAATATGCATGCTAGAAAATTATTGCACAACTTTCAACTTGGATCTGAAGAAAATGAACATTTGAAGATTATTGAATCTACGGAAGAGGAAGATTACAGATCACATTTTTCTTTAAGAGATTATTTAAAAGGATGTAGATTAAGTAAAATTCTCTATAGCCAAGAAGAAATTTTCATGATTGAATGACTTATTCTATGGAGTGATTAATTAGCCAACCATTTGTATGTTTTGGGATTTTCATTCATAAGTACTGTTTTAGGAATGTCTACTTATGGTTGTGGTAGGAACTCCCGTTTATTCAGAAAGTAACTTATGTACACCCGTTTATCAACTTATATGCATTCCTTATGTTCAATATGTACAACAGATATCTACTTATGTACATCAAAATAGACATTACTTTAAATATGTAAAAATATCAACATGTACAACAGATATCAAATTATGTACATTAAAACAGACGGTACATTAATTCAGTGAAGGAAGAAGGCTACAAAGAGGAACGACGTCAATTAGAGTTTTCGCTTTCCTCCCAACCTCAATGGTCACAAACTTCCCGTTTGTGATTCAGGCAGATTTTATCCTTGCTTCTTCTCGGGAGACTATTAAATCTCCACTCTCCTTCTGGTTAACTAAGATGTGTTGGAGAATTGGGTTTGACATCTTACCACCCATGATCCTAGTTGACAAACAGGCTCTATGGTAGTTAGCCACTCATGATCCTAGTTGATAAGAGGGTAAAGACTCAAGAGGAAGTATCCGAGGAAATCAACCCGGGTATATTCAACACGTTAAACCCTCACGACTTTGTACCATTCAAGGGACTATAACGGT
Organism: Agrostemma githago; assembly: GCA_958450325.1. Classification (NCBI taxonomy): domain Eukaryota; kingdom Viridiplantae; phylum Streptophyta; class Magnoliopsida; order Caryophyllales; family Caryophyllaceae; genus Agrostemma; species Agrostemma githago. The sequence continues at coordinate 33,926,347 of OY288257.1, read as the reverse complement.
ATCACATACCACTGTGTTGATAACAGATCAACACAAAACTTGAACTTGCACCAATTCATCCGAGGTACTAAATACGAATCAACTAAAGATTTTCTTTTGAATAGTGCGTGATGAAATAACTCCATGAACATCTTTATTACTCATTAAATTAAATAATAAATATTTTTCAACGCATAGACAGAAGGATTATGGATGTGGGTGTAGGTGTTTGTGGATGTGTTTTTATACTGTGAATATGAAAACTGTCATTAATTTGAAATGCTCCACGTGTTATACTGTAATTTATTTGTACTGGGGAAGGTACTTTTTGGGGAAGGTATGTCATTAAATGCTCCACGCGTTAAAAGCATCATTTTCCATAATAACAAAGTTGTCCATGTACATTGTATACTGCATCTTCACTGTACATGTACAACATTGAACATGTGGGAAACGGATAACAAGTTATATACATCAAAACATATACTGTTATAACTATGCATAAATTGTGAACATCTGCAACAGATATCAACTTATAAGAATATCAATATTAATATGTACAACTGATATCTACTTATGTACATCAAAACAGACACTATTTTTACTATGTAAAAATATCAACATGTACAACAGATATCAAGTTATGTACATCAAAACAGACGGTCCTTTAACTATTTACAGATTTTGAACATGTGCAACAGATATCAAGTTATGTACATCAAAACATATACTGTTATAACTATGCATAAATTGTAAACATGTGCAACAGATATCAACTTATGTACATCAAAACAGACACTATTTTTACTATGTAAAAATATCAACATGTACAACAGATATCAAGTTATGTACATCAAAACAGACGGTCCTTTAACTATTTACAGATTTTGAACATGTGCAACAGATATCAAGTTATGTACATCAAAACAGACGGTGCTTTGACAATGTACTAATTGTAAACTTGTGCAATAGATATCAACTTATGTACATCAATTCAGACACTGTTTAAACCATCTATATCTGTTGTATAAGTAGAATTGCTGAACATAAATTTAAACCATGGTACAAACAGAATTGTTGTATAAACAGATGTACGTCATAACAGATGTTCATATAATAAATCATTTTCAATTTTCAATTTATTATATTTAGAATATATTAAAATTGAGTAAAATTAAGAGAATGCATTATTATTAAACTTTGCCAGGACAATTTCTTGAATCATGGTATCCCATCTCTCCACAAGCATTGCACTTCCGAGGAGGCTTCTTATGTTCTTTCATGGCTTTTTCTTTAGACGAAATAAGTCGCCTTCCAGAACCTTTAGTTTTACACTGTTTTGGAGGCAAGATCTTAATGTCAGTGGGAATAGTGGCACCCATCAAAAACTCAATCTCAGACCTCTTGTCATTTCGCCGGTTTGTTCCTTCTTCCACAACCTTCTCTTTGAATGCTCTCACTACTTCTAAGAGTTCATCCACCTTCTCTTCCTTGTTCTCAACCACAGTCACACAATCAAAAATTTCAGTCCATAATTTTGCAATCTTTGTTTTTATTCCATCTGATGACCGATAATCAGAAAGAAGTGTGCCATTTGCATCAAACATTTCCTTGGATGTTGCAAACTTGTTCCAACGAGGAAGTAGATATGAATTAGGTATCCTTTTGGCACCTCTTTCTTTCAAAACCCAAAGAGCATGACGACACAACAATCCACGCTGCTCGAACATCTTGCAGGCACAAACAATTTTCTCTTCTGCAGGTGTATAGTCAACTACATATACCCTATTTTTGATGTTATCCTGTATAGATATATGTTCAACACCATCCTCCTTTATAATCTCATCAACACCACAATTGTACATGGATGCCTTTAACTCTTCCTGCAAGTCATAGAAGACAGTTCGTGTGTAGATTTCAGAGGCATGTTTTTCAAGAGAAAATAGACTGATCAAAGCAGCAGAAGTGCTCTTAGATTCAGCAATCAGCTTGGACTGCTCCCATCTTTGGGCATCAATGGCACTGTCAAACCTCATGTAAAACTCAACAAGTGTCAGATGAGGATTCGTGAAGTTGTTGAAGAAGTTATTCTCAGACTCAGACCTTGAAGTTGTCCTCATCAACCCTGAAAGAAACAGGTCACGGTGGTAAGCTGGTATCCACTTCTCTCGCATATCAAATATATCCTGAAGCCACTCATTTTCCTCAAGATTGTACTTAGTAATAAGATCCTGCCACATCTGTTCAAACTGAGTTGGGTTTACATCCTCACCCCAAACAGCAGCATTTAGATCCTTGAGAAAATCTGTTTCAGTGCATATTTTTGAACCCACTTTATCTGTTACTTTCTTCATGATGTGCCACATGCACAACCTGTGAAATGTGTGGCTTCCAAAAACCTCCTTCACCCCAGCTTTAATTCCCAAATCCTGATCAGTGATAATGAATGAAGGAAAAGTACCTCCCATTGCCTTTATAAAGTTTTCAAACAGCCAAGCAAAGCCGTTACCTGCATGTGCATTGAGGAGAGAGTATTATAAAATTGCTTATGTGCATCACGTATTATCTTCAAAACAAAAAAAATGACAAAGATAGCAATAAGAAATGCTCTCACCATTCTCTCTCTCAACAAGGCCAGCAGCAAATGTGACACATTTCTTGTGATGATCTATACCCGTGAAGGGAGCAAAGATCATGTTGTACTTATTCATTTTATATGTAGTGTCGAAAGACACCATATCACCAAATAACATGTAGTTCTTTATCATTATAGGGTCAGCCCAAAATAAACGAGTGATCCTTTGTTCATCATCAACATCAAAGTCGAAATAAAAAGAGTCACAGAGGGCTTTCTTATTCATAAGAATCTCAATGAACATCTGTCCATCAGAGTCGTTGATGAACTTCTTTATATCTCTACCAAAATTTTTAAAATCAACCTTCGATGCACCTACATACTTATAACCCTTTACGAACTGCTTGAACATTCTGAATGTTTTAACGGCACCTTGGTTCACCATGGAGTTGTCAATGATCATCTTTTTGTGCAAAATGGTGAGTTTCCTTGCCTTTTTAAGGTGCATCATCGTGGAAGGTGTGTTCAAAGGATGGTTATGTCCTTCAATAAATTCTGTGATTTTATATTTCCCATCAGATGTTCTGTCCAAGATGATTCTGGCCATACAAAGAATTCTTGTTATCTCCCTTCTTTGCTGTTGTCCCTTATGTTCATAATCACCTTCTTTATTACAGACAATGTACTTTTTTTTAACAATACCACGACTAGTGCGTCCAGTACTCTTCCTAGGAATGAAGCCACCAGCAGTTGCGTACTTGGAATAAAATTGAAATGCTTCTTCCAAATCCTTAAAAATTTGACCCACATAAGGTTTCAAGTCTTTCGAACAACTTGACATCTTCAAATCTTGCTTAGGTTCGGGAGTATCTATGTAAATTTAACACATAATATTAAATTCTACATCAAAATTATGAACAATTCTAAACATGTACAACAGATATTAAGTTATATACATCAAAGCAGCAACTGCTTTAACTATGAACAATTCTCAACATGTACAACAAATATTAAGTTATGTACACCAAAGCAGCAACTACTTTAACTATAAACATTATCAACATGTACAACAGATACTCAGTTATCTACACCAAAGCAGCAACTGCTTTAATTATAAACAATTCTAAACATGTACAACATATATTAAGTTATATACATCAAAGCAGCAATTGCTTTAACTATGAACAATTCTCAACATGTACAACAAATATTAAGTTATGTACACCAAAGCAGCAACTGCTTTAACTATAAACATTATCAACATGTACAACAGATACTCAGTTATCTACACCAAAGCAGCAACTGCTTTAATTATAAACAATTATCAACATGTACAACAGATACTCAGTTATCTACACCAAAGCAGCAACTGCTTTAATTATGAACAATTCTAAACATGTACAACAGATACTCAGTTATCTACACCAAAGCAGCAACTGCTTTAATTATGAACAATTCTAAACATGTACAACAAATACTCAGTTATCTACACCAAAGCAGCAACTGCTTTAATTATGAACATTATCAACATGTACAACAGATATTAACTTGTGTACATCAAAGCAGCAACTGCTTTAAATATGAACCAAACAATATAAGATACGCCTCTATGAAAACTTGACCAATTAAATTGATGAAATAATATAAACTAAAATTGAAAAATAAATGAATTAATGAAATATTTTACCTAATATATTAGAATCGCCCATCATGTAACATGTTGCAGTTGTTTCTTGACTATTTACTGCATTCAAAAAACGAATCACGGCATAAATAAATTAAGAATTAGACTTAAAATCTGAAATTGAATTTTAAAATAAATAGAAATTTTCTGACCTAAATCTGAAGTAATTGAAGGTGAAATTGAAAGTTTTTCATTTGTATCTAATTTTCGACGCTTTGATGAAGAATCAGTCGCCATTGAAGATGCAGAGTTACTAGCCATTGAAGTGCAGAGGAGAAGCGCGTGTTTTTTAGAATTTCAGAGTAGAGAGAGAAAGTAGTAGTGTTCAAATGATAGGGTTTTAGAAGGTGGAGAGGAGCAGCGCGTGTTTTTAATCTTTTAATCTGGATCGTTAGATCAGATCTTAATCTAATGGTCCAGATGCTGCCTCTATGGATGTAAGGAGTTGCCCTGCCTCACCGGAGCCCTCCTTTATATATATATATATATATATATATATATATATATATATATATATATATATATATATATATATATATATATATATATATATATATATATATATATATTAATATCTTTCACAAATAAATAAATATATAGAAAGTTAACTAATTAAATTAATTGCAATGTTAACACATAAGGAATATTCTCAATTAATATTTTATTTCATTCCCTTCTATATTTGTATAGATCTTTAAATATTTTTGTGTAATCTTTTTGTAATGAAACATATATTTATAATTAATATTTTTTAGATATGTAAAAAAACATGAATATAACCCAAAAGTTTTTGTGTAATTAAAATTTTCGTAAGAAACTGAGCTTGTTAAGAATCGAACCTTGGATCAATTTAATCTATTTTCGAAAATTTAAACTATTAGTTATTTATTTTAATATATTTGCGTTATGTATAATAATAATAATAATAATATATTTACGTTATATATATTTTCAAATTTTTTTTAACTGTATTTTGATGCTTCAATAAAATTCGTCTATTTATAATAATAATAATATTAATAATAGATTAAAATTTAAAAAAAAAACACAAAAATGTAATCATATTAAATAATGGTACAATATATTTTAAATTAATCTAAAATATATTAACATTATTATATAAATATTTCAAGAAAATGAAAAATGCAAAATCAAAAAAAAAATAAAAAAGTTTCCAAAATCAGGTTAACTACACTTAGGTTAACAATTAACCGAAGATGCAAAACTACTAAACTAACCCTAGATTAATCCCCTCAGGTTCGCCACGTGGCACAATATGGTTGGTCGTGTATGAAAATTTCATACACCGCATGTAAGTGTAGCCTTTTCGATGTATGTATGTGTGTGTTTAACATGGACACAGAGTACACAATCCAAAAGATATGGAATGAGTATTTTACTACAATTTTTTTTTGATTTAAAGTCCCCTATTTAGCATATTATATATTCATTTTATAATGTTTACAACTTTGTGACCAAGTACTCGAAATCGTTGGAACCTCATTTTGATTTACAGAACCAGACATCGTAAATTAATTTGATGGACCTGCTCAAAATAGTGTTGAAATGGTCATAATAAGTCAAAAAATTTGACATAAAACATGACTTAATTACCATCTTGGATACCCATATCAAAAAAAGAAAAAAAAAGAAAAAAGATGACCAGAATAGGGCAGTCCCATGTAGGGAAACAAGAGATTGTGTCATTCCAAATCCAGCAAAAGTTAGAGAGTATTGTTCACACATCAATAAATGTCAACATAACATAATGTAAACATTTATTGTAATCCAAATACAATTAAGTACTGTAATAAAATAATGTACTGTATGTAGATTTTGAGCAGTTGAAACGGACAAACTCTAATTAATAGATTTAATAAGATCATGTGTCCTTGAATTGGGTTAATAATCAGAGAGTTTGGGCCTTTTTCAAAATCTTTTTGGACTGAGAATAGACAATTAAAACAAGTGGGACGACCGTATTTGGGGAAGATCACACCAAATCCGATCTTCAGAATCTTAACTTTTGGCTCTTTTTGCTCACCTTAAAAAATACTCCTTCCGTTTCTATAATATCTTCCACCTTAAAAATGGTATATTTCTTAAGAAAAACAATAAAATAAGTAAAAGTAGAGAGGGGGTAAAGTAATTGGGTCAGCTAGGTAAAAGAGAAGTGTGATAGAAAAAAAAAAAGTGGAAGAAATCAAAGAAATGATTTAAAAAGAAAATGTAGAAGATATCAGCGAGTACCATTCTTTTTTCATATTTTCACAAATATATAAATACAAACTCTCCTTTTTTTTTTTTTTTTTTTTTTTCTTCTCTCTCCCTAGTCCCTCCACAAACAAACAAGAAATACCAACCAGAAAGCTCGTTTACCCAGCTCATTTCCTAACAAAAATCCCTGCATTGAATGCCCAAAAATCCTGTCTTTTCAGTTTCCCCCCCTTTTACTGTACTATATTCATATAAATTTGTTGAATTTCCTAACTGTAACACTAACCCAAATTTCTAAAAAGTAAACGAGAGACTTTATATTATAGAATAAAAAAAAATAGAAATAAATGTCAAGAGTTGTTGTTGGTGGTGGTGGCGGCGGCGACGGCGGAGTTGATAGGAGATGCTCATCTGAGTTGATTCAGGTTGTTGATATGCCTTGTTTGGAAGAATTTCATGTCTTGGCTGTTGATGACAACTTTGTTGATAGAAAGGTCATTGAGAGACTCTTAAAGATTTCATCTTGCAAAGGTTGTCAGCCAAACTAATACTACTAACATTTCATGCATGTCATTTTATACTCCGTATGATTTTAATTTGCTCCTCATTCTACAGCTGCTTATCTCATCTTTATTTTCTTGGTTTAAAACCAAAGCCAAAATTATAGCTAGGCAGTTTCTGAAAAAAAAAATGTTGTAGGAGGGAATTTGAGTTACATGTAAGAAATTTGTTTTTTTTTTTTTTTTTTTTTTTTTTTTTTTTTTTAATGATGAGATGGGGTTGTGTTTGAAAATTATGTTTTTTGCAGTGACAGTAGTGGAAAGTGGTAAAAGGGCGTTGCAGTATTTGGGACTAGATGGAGAAAATGGCACTGCAGCAGGAAGTATTGTATGTGAAATTTTAGTGTCGTTTTCTCAATAAATCCATGTTTTTTTTATGAAAAGTTGTTATCTTTGATAATACTCCTTTACTAGATTAATTCATGAATGATAATGTTAAATGGTTTGGTGTACTAGGGATTGAAGGTGCATTTGATTATAACAGACTACTCAATGCCTGGAATGACAGGATATGAGCTGCTTAATAAAATCAAGGTTTTTTCTTCTTCTCCACTTTTCATTCTTTTAATTGTAAATAAATATACGATTTTTCTAACGTCTGCCCACTAGACAGACACACGTTAAGAGGTTAATTATTAATTCTTTCTCTGATTAGCATCTTAATGTGTGGCACACGTTAGAAAAGCTGATGATTGATGAATGTAATACTCCTTTCCATTTATAGGTTTTTCCTTCAAACTTATTGTATTTTGTTTTCAGTTTCAGCTGTTGTGTTCTTTGTTTTGGTCGATCATCAGTTCAGATAACACATTCACACTGCTGAGACTGTGGCTGTTTTTGCCATGAATGACATGTTCTAGAATCACTTTTTTCTCTCTCGATTGCTTGCATTTCAGGCTTTCATATGCATGATACAATTTGACATCATATGTTTTGCATTTAATGGTTTCTTTTATTTTTGCTATATTGTTATCTGAATTAATTAATGATTTCTGTCAATATCTAGAATTGCATATGATATATATGAGGGACCTTAAGCCCTAAAGTAGGATTCAATTGAGGAAAGATGTGGCTCTAAATATTACTGCTCCATTCAAATCCAAAGAGAAAAAGTAGTTGGTAAAATGTGCCTCGACAAATATTAATGTGTCATAAAGTATGCACTTTAGATTTGAATAGAGAGAGGATTATCTAAGATTCAGTAGATGGCCTTCGCTAGGAATATTGCACATGAAAACATTTGCTGAATAGCGTGACATTGGTGCTAATAAGGACATATTTTTGCTGTTATAACAGGAATCGTCGAAGTTCAGGGAGGTTCCTGTGGTGATAATGTCTTCTGAGAACATTCTAACTCGAATCCACAGGTACTGCATCATAAGATGATCTGGAGTGTTTGTGTCTGAAGGGTTGACTGTAGAGCGCCACCCACTTTGCCAATTTCGATTCTGATAATGTTTGGAACCCCGATTATGAGTAACACCGCAACCAAGTAACTTTACTAGCTGACTTTTGCATGCCATAGAGTTACATGTATAAAAATGCCCCTTATGAATGTCATTGTCCTGCATCCCCGTCATCTAGTTCGTCAGTGTTTGACAAGTCCTCAAATTATTTATATAACAAAGTCAATAGGTTGACTTCTTAAAATCTAATTGCTCCTGTTTCATCAGACAAGAAGTTTATCTCTCTGACTTGTTATTATAAGAACCTGTTAAATTAAAACTAGGACATCCGTTTGAATCTTAATATTATACTCCGTATATAATTATATATATACCATGACATGATACCATGAGTATATATAATTAGTTTCTGTTATATTTTTGGAGTAGGTCGTCCAGAGCTGTTTTCCGTCGTTCTGACTGATAATGACTCAAAGCTGGATTATGGTGACCTTTAAAACCTTTACAAACGATCGGTCACAATTCTATGTTAATAATCAATACTACCATAGATTGTGATGGCCTTATGTTATTTGTATTTAATTGAAATATGAATGTCCTTTAGGTCTTATTCATTGTCCTATTGGTCATTCTGGTTTTAACTTGACTTGATCAAGATATAGAGTTCAGTTGACTTATATTTTAATTAATATGTCAAGATCTTCTAACTGCTGTAATTAGATTGCGTCTGGTTTAAATATAACTAATCTGAGTAGCATATTCAAGGAGTATAAAGAACAATCCTTTATTTTTTTAAGGCAACCAAATCTATGACTGCATTATTTTTATCCATTAAGATTACATTAAAAGCAATCTGTTCTCAGTTCATGGTCTGCACTACCTCTTTGAAAGCTACAGAACCATTGAGCTTAGACAATCGCTTACTTGTACCATACATAATTGTATATTCGAAGTCTTTCTTCTTTTTTCAAGTTTTTTGCCATTTGATTACAAATCAGTTAAGCATATGATTATTATCATGATGATAGTATTACTGCATTGTGGATTTGCTGTGAGTAGCTATGTTATTTTGACTCACATGATGTCTGCCATGACATTTAGGATATGTGTGAAATTCTTACTAAATGGCCATCTTCCAGGAAAAGAACCAAGATAGCGGAAGATATTATTAACGTTAAGCATATATAGAGTAATCTATTTCATTTCAGTTTATAAGCCCTAAACATTTGAAACTTTATACTAGCACCCATGGAGCCTTAGTAAGAGTAATAAACATGTATAGCCAAGGGTGGAATTAAGTGGTTCGAGGGTGGAGTTGGGGTGGAGATGGGAGGATGGTGGAGCTGTGGAAAGAGGATGGAAATATTATTAACGGGTCTAAGGGTCGGGTCCGGCTCTTCATTGTAGGACCCGGACCCGTAAATTTTTAAGAGGACCCATGCCCGACCCGTACCCGCAGGGTACTTGATCCGTTGTCATCCCTAGTCAAAGGTGTATGTTGTCATCCCTAGTCAGAGGTCTATTTAACGGGTTTGGATTTTATCAGTGGCGTCTATAAACTTGTTAAAATTAGGCCTTATTCTCTGCGGCCGTAACTTCAATTCAGTTTAGTTTTGCTTAATTAGTTCAGGCCCATTAAGTTTAATTTCTCTCAATCACTTCAAATCAATCCAGTCTAGTCTATCTAGTATAGTTCAGTTCAATTAAGCCTCTTTTTGTGAGACAAAGAATAAACCTTAGTTCATTAGGGAGTCTCTTTTTGTGAGACAGTACTTCATTAGTCTAACTTGATGTAAATCTAACAGATGCTTGGAGGAAGGAGCGGAGGAGTTCCTGCTAAAGCCAGTGAAATTAGCAGATGTGAAGCGCCTTAAAAACTTAATCCTAAGAAGTCAGTCAAACAGAGTCGAGGAAACTAGCACTTCTAATCCAATGCTCCATGAACTTCGCACTCATTCGCCATCAACATTGCCTTCATCATCATCCTCGACAAAAGATATCAATCCTGTCATTCTTAGCTACCCTTGTTCCTCCCCAAAGAGTGTTTGTGTTTCAAAGCGTTCACGGCTTCGCAGCAGAAGCTCCAAGTACCATTCCGGGCTGTCACTGCACTGAACACTCTACACTGAATACCTTGCTGTTATATTTTTGTGCCTTTAGAGCAAAAACGTGGCATTTTATAAAGGTAACAGAGGGAGATTTTGATGTGAATATGAAAGGTGAAGGTAAAAAAACCAGAAGTCTCAGAGAGGCAAATAGCATTTTAATCAAAAGACCATGTTTTTTCCCACTCTCAAAATTATACTCCAACATGGAACGTACGTTTTCTGCTGAAACTGCGGATGACTCTCTGTTGTGTGTTCTTGGCTTCCAGACTCTTGACAAGTAAATTATTATTATTTTTTAATTTTTTTTGCTAAATGTAGCTGACAAAAAGTCGGGTTTGTTTTAGCTGTAGAAACTTTACTGAAAGTGCATCTGTTATCTTATTTTCGTGCCTCATCATCTTTTGTCTCAATGGTCGCATTCCCTTTAATTTCGATAAATCATCTACTCAGTCTGATTTACATTTTCTTTTCCAACAAGGTTGAAATGTTTTTTTTTTGCTAACGGTTCAACATACACCCTATTACAAAGTTAGAGTAATTACCTTTAAGGTATGCCCTCTTTTGTTTAGGGATCGAGTTACTACATAATACACCATATTCCCTCCTAGTTCAAGTATTCCTCCCCAAATTTTTTTGGGGAGAGATTAAAAAGTGGATAAAAAGTGGGGTATAAAGTGTAAAAGGTGGGGTATGAAGTGAAAAGGTGTTGGGGTTAAGAGTGGAGGAAAAGAATAAACAATTGAAGGAAAAATAAAGAATGATTAAAATTACATCCAAAAAAGGAAGTGGAAAGAAAATCAAACTAAGCTCAAAAAAGAAAGTGAGAGGAATATTCAAATTAGGAGGGAGTATAACTAAAAGATTCCGAGAACCGATAAAAGAAACGAAGACTGTGCCAAAGAACAAAGTGTTGGTTATGAGCAGTAGGAATGTGTAGACACCCGCATTTTGCTTGATAGTGTCTATAGCAGTTTCCGACAAAACACCCGACGATGATCGGACGTAAACTTGACTTAATGCGCTCGAATACGGACTCAGAATCAATAGTATCCGACATGGGCACTTAGCGGAGCAGAAATCTCTCAAAACCGACCTCAAACTCAGACTCAGTGGGTCGTTTCCAATAAAATGAGACTAATTTGAGCCAAAACCGTCACCGAAAATAAAACCATCTTTTTGCGACCAAGTCAAAACCCGGTCAAAGCCGAATCCCGGGATGAAACCGACCTTGTATGCTTCTAGATACGAAATCAAAGCAAAACAACCAACAAAATCAAATTCATAAAAGGTCAAATATCCTTCCTATTTTGGCTCTACCGCCTAGCCTACTAGATCAAGTGACAAGGGTCCACTCGATTGAGTAGACCTTCAAAAACCCTACAGGCAGCTCTTCTTCGAGCCACTCGATCGAGTGCATCTAGGGTCACTCGATCGAGTGACCATAAACCGAGGAGAGCTGTATATATACTCCTCCACATTCATTCATTCATCACCGTTTTTCATATCATCAAGACCCTACAATTCACACTACACAATACATTTCTACATACTTCAACCCTCTCCTTCACCATTTTCGAGAGCATCATACACACATCCCGAGATTGAACCTCCCCAATAACCAAGAACCATCTCTACAACCATAACACACCCTAACTCACCCTACACTCACTACAAGAATAACTGTCCTCGGCGTCCACCTGGTGGGCACCGACAGTGGACGCCATAAGGCGCAGGGCGTCCGCAAACAGATGCCAGAAAGCGGAAGCCACGCCTACTCGCCCTTTTTTGAAAGGGGCGTCCACTATTGGACGCCAGGACGAATGACGACCGACAGTGGACGCCAAGCTGGCGAGCGACTATGGACGCCATGTGCCTCTGAGTGGCGTCCACTGTCGGACGCCTGGGGCCTGAAGTTGGCGACCGACTGTGGACGCCACTCACGAACATCCGGCGTCCGCAGTCGGACACCATTATAGTGTCCCCTGGCGTCTGCTATGACGTCCGGTATCGGACGCTATTTACGCTGTTGCATGACCGTAAACATGCGTTCAATGTTTAGCCAAAACCTGCAAAATAAACCAAAACTCAACCACAAATGTCGACTATCCACAATACCTCAACCACATTCAAGCTCAGTCAACCAAAAGAGTTCATCTCTCGACTCATTTATGCTGAAAAAACTTATATAAACACATTTAACGTACGGTTTAAAGGTACACAAGTGTAAAGTAGTTCAAAGATACAGTTAAAACAACAACAACAACAAACAATCAACTAACTGTGAAGCTAGCTGCAGCACCAGAGTTACCGCCACCCCCGCTAAAGGGGTCTCTGTCGTCTGGAGGGGGTGGGGGAGGACCTTGGTTGCATTTGTCGAACATGGCCTGAAACATGGCCATCTGTTCCTGCATTTTCCTGATGTGTTCCGCCTGCTCCTTCAGTTGCTCCTTCATTTGCTCCTTCTCCGGATCGGGCTGCTGAGATCCGGCCGGCGTGTACTCCATTTGTGTGGAGGTGCTCAGACGCGATGTGGGAGGTCTGAAGTACATACCGTGTGCATTTCCCACACCGTACACACTCCCTTTCCTGTAACCCTTGACGACCTTGAACCAAATCTCGTTTGGGTTGACTTCCTCAACATCAGGATTGGCCTCGAGTCTCTCCATCTCTTGTTGGTAGGCGTCCTGCGTACAGAAGAACGATCTCAATTGAAGTTATTATTAGATGAAATCATTGAAGATAGTTATCCATCACCTACAGTCGATTTAGTACTCACCCAGGTCGCCTGATCCTTTTTCGACCTGAAGGTAGTCCCTGTTTCATCGGTCTGTCCATGCATGTCGTAGAATATATCCCCCGCGGTTGGCTCCCTCCCGAGCTCAGCACGCAGCTATTAAATTAGTACGAAAGTTAGGCAAATATAAATTACGCAAACGTAGTTTACGATTATTCAAGGAAGAGTACGGTATTAATTAGTGGAAATCATACTCTCTTGACACGAGTGAAAGAAGACTGAGAACCCCGATGATGTGTCGGGTTCGCTTGGCCCTCATGGTCACAGTTCTTCAACTTGTTCCTTTGGGCAATTTCGGACCTCACCTTAAACTCTTTCTGATCGTGATAGGCAATCCATCTCTCCAACGCCTCCCCTAAAATATGACGACCCAATATATTATTAAATACAGTGAAAGATTGAAGTTAGATGTTTATTTGTTAAAATTGATTACCCAAAAAAAATAACTAACACCTTTAAGGTCCTTCAACGGAGTCCCCCGCGTACGTCGTTTATTCATCACACAGGCGAAACGTCGTGTGCACGTTTCATTATACCGTTCCCAGACCCTACCATCAAACTCTGAGGCCCAGCTGAACTTGAACTGTACAGTCAAGACAGATTAATAAGTAGTATGAAAAATATTTACAAAGTCCAGATTATAAAATAATAACTCGGGAGCAAAAACAATCCACGTACCTTGAACTGGTTGAACCACCACTCTCGTATCTCAGCCGGTACCTGAGACCAATTAGCATACCCTTGCCCTTTGTCGACCATGAAGCTGTTTGACGACCTCTTTGTGCAGAAACCTGCACCGAGTCGAGAAAACCATATATGCAGTCAATCATACAAAATGTAGTCCAAAAATGAATATTTACAAAAGAATAATCAACAAGTTAGATTATATTACCATGTGCCTGTTGGCTTGAGAACATACCGCCCCTCCTCGTCCTTCTCCAGCACCTCATCCGGCCCCTGTTGCTGCACCTCCTCCTCCTGCTCAGCGGTCTGCTCCGGTCCCGTTTCGGGGACCACCTCCTCGTCCTCCTGCTGAGTGGTGGACGTGTGAGCAGACCTACTACCCCCACCACGTCTCCTAGTCGATCTACCGCCTGCCATTATATTAACCTGTCAAAAAATTAAACAACGTTAACAACAATTAGCCATGTCATCAACAATTTCATTCTAACTTTATTCAAGTAAAATAGCCTACTATAGTAAACATCAAAATAACTTAACCATGTAAACATTTAAACATACAACAACTCTAGTAGTCACCGCCGCTGTCCTCATTTTCTTCAGCCTCATCCTCCTCAGTCTGATCCTCCTCCTCGTTCTCCGAGCCCCCAACTTGATCGTCCTCTGAGTTCTCTTCATCGTGTCCGTCATCCTCCTCAAGGTTCTCCGGAACATCCCTGACCATGTACTCTCTTTGTCCATCATCATCGTCATCCTCAAAATCTTCCTCTGCCCCTTCATTCTGATCTTGTACGGAGAATATGTTCTCTTCAATAGAAGATAAGCGTGTACCACTTGAAGCCGCATCTTCCTGGAACAGAGAACTGTCTATTTGTCCCCGTGGTTTAGTCGTAAAGACTGCCCACCATTGACTTTGATTTCTGTCATTTCTCGTGTAAGGAGAAGGAGCAAAATAGACTTGCTTCGCCTGATGCGCGAGTATGAACGGATCGTACGAAGGATATTTCCTTGTGTGATTAACTTCCACAATCTTGTAACGTTCATGCACTCGGGTCCCGTTCACGGAGCTGTCTTTCCACTCACACTTGAATACTACAGCTCTATACCCTCGTTCTTTGCCAGCGTAACACAACTCAAAAATATCCTCCAAAATACCATAGTACTCATCACCATCAAGAGATGACACACTCACGCCAAAATTGCATCTAGCCTTGTTCTTCCCGTAGTTGAATGTGTGAAAATTGAACCCGTTCACCGAGTACCGGTTCCAGGTTTTAACCACTCGCACTGGACCGAATGCCAAACTTCTAACCAAATCATCACGTATGTCTAAGGCAACTACGTGATCCTTGAGCCACTTCGGGAAATGTTCGTCGTGCTTACTCCAAACGTCATCAGGGTTCACGGCAGGGTTCGCAGCGACATATTCAGTTACAAATTGTTTCTCATAAGGCTCTAAGATCTCACAATTCGAAAGTAGGTAAAGGTGCGCTCGGTTGTACTCTTTCTCATCTAGTGTCCTAGAACCCTCAACGGATGATGTTCCTTCATCGTCCTTCTTTTGAAAAAATTCGGGTATAGAGGGGTCAATGGACACCGAATGTCCTAGGTTCAGGTTCTTGGTTTTCGTTTGCACATCTTTATCGAAGTAGAGGGAGCAGAAGTTTGCAATCTCTTCTGTCAAATATGCATTACAAATAGAACCTTCTACCCTAGCCTTGTTACCAATTTTCTTCTTCAAATGATTCAGGAACCTAAATAAACAAGTTATATATTTCAATCAATACAAATTAGTTAAGCTTATTTTTTTTAAATGAAGTTACTAAAAGTTACGTACCTTTCAAATGGGTACATCCATCTATACTGGACAGGTCCTCCAACCTTAGCCTCGTAGGGCAAGTGGACGGGTAGATGCTCCATGGAATTAAAGAATGACGGTGGAAAGATCATCTCAAGTTTGCATAGTATCTGCGGAATTTGATCCTCGAGCCGAGACATGTCCTCAACTGATACTGTAGAGGAACACAAATCTCGGAAGAACTGAGATATCTCAGTTATGGAATTCCACACCGTCGGTGGCAGAAGGTGCTTTAATGACACCGGAAGCAACCTCTCCATGAAAACGTGACAGTCGTGACTCTTTAACCCTTGAAGCTTCAGGTTCTTAAGATCAACACAGCGTTTGAAGTCGGAGGCGTACCCATCAGGGAATTTCAACTTCTCTACCCACTCCAACAACGCCTTTCTCTGAGCCTTGTCAAGTGTGAACAAGGCCCTTGGTTTCGACCCATCCCGTTTTATGTGCAGTTGAGGACGGTCACAAAAAATCTTTACATCTCGCCGGGAGCCTGTAGTGTCACAACTCTTCCCCTCCACATCCATCACCGTGTGAATCAACTGCTCGAAGAAGTTTTTCTCTATGTGCATCACATCTAAATTGTGACGAATTAACAAAGTCCTCCAATATGGTAGTTCGAAGAATATGCTACGTTTAAACCAACCATTTTTCAACTTCTTGAGATCTTTGAACTCCTGCTCGGTTCCGTCAACAGTAGACGGGTAATCAGAAATCAACTCCCATATTTCATCTCCTGGGAGTCGATCAGGTGCGTCGTCAAGCACCTCCTCACCCTTCTTGAACGCCTTCTTATTCTTCCTATATGGGTGACCTTCTGGTAGGAACTGCCGATGACAGTCAAACCAACTTATTTTACTAGAATTTGGAAGATAAAAAGCTTTGCTCTCACCCATACAACACGGACATGCTTTCTGACCCGCAGTAGACCACCCCGAGAGCATACCGTACGCGGGAAAGTCGTTTATAGTCCACAACAAAGCTGCTTTCAACTGAAAGTTTTGTCTCAGAGAGACATCATAAGTTTCCACCCCTACCTCCCACAGTTGTTTTAGTTCCTCAATAACAGGTTGCAAGTAAACATCCAAATGATTTTTCGGGTTTTTGGGTCCGGGAACAATAAGAGATAGGAAGATGAAAGGTTGCTTCAAACACAACCAAGGAGGTAGGTTGTAAGGTGTGATCATCACTGGCCAGCAAGAGTACGATTTACCAAATTGACCGAACGGTGCAAATCCATCAGTGCACAACCCAAGCCTTACATTTCGGGGTTCTAACGCAAAGTGGGGATGTAGTCTATCAAAAAGCTTCCACTCCTCACCGTCACTCGGATGACACATCTTCCCTAGTACCCTAATGTCCTCCTTGTGCCACCGCATTTGCTCAGCTATGGTTTTTGTGGCGTACAATTTCTGAAGCCTAGGTGCAATAGGGAAGTACGTAAGCTGACTTATTGGGATTGGTTTCTTACCCCTGACACTACTTTTCCCTTTTCTACCTCTCAAAGCAATATCCCCCTCGACCATCTTATACCTACCCTTACCACATCTCCTACATTCATCAAGCATCGCATCGTCCTTCCAAAATAGCATGCACCCATCTGGACAAGCGTCAATCTTTTGATGCGGGAGTTGAAGTCCCTTCACAACCTTTTTGGTTGTGTAGAATGATCGGGTCATGATATTGTCTTTTGGAATAACTCTCTCGAGTAAGGCAGCAATACCATCGACACAAGCAAAGGGCAGGTTGAAGTCACATTTAAGGCTAACTACCATAGACGCGACTTCTAACAAAGTCACATCGCACCCTCCGTATAACGGTTTCTCCGAAGCTTCCAACATGTCAAAAAACGCCTTCGCTCGACGGTTAGGCTCTTGTGGGTTAGGTGAATCCTGTGGGTTGGGTGAGTCTCGTGGGCTAGGTGAGTCTCGTGGGTTAGGTGAGTTAAACAAGTTGCACTCCACAACATCAACTATCATACCTCTCAATCCCCCCTCATCGTGATGGTTTTCGGTTCCCTCAGACTGAGATGACTCACCATGACAAATCCAATAATAGTAATCGGGTGAAAAACCACTATAGATGACATGTTCCTTCACTACAGGGACCTCAAGAAATTTTAGGTTCTTGCATTTAGTACACGGACACCTAACCTCCCCCCTCGATGCGTAGTCTACCGACTTTTTAGCGACCTCGACAAATGACTCGACACCCCTCAAAAATTCGACGGTTGGACATCTCTTTTTATCAAGTCTTCCCTCGTACATCCATTTCCGTTCAATTCTCTTCATTTTCTATGTTCAAAAAATATATATAACATATTAAAGTTTAATTTCCCTACTTTAATTTATAACTTACTAAATGAATATTTAATCACCATTTAATTTAAACTTAATTTCTCTAACTAATATGTCAAAGTAAACCCAAATGTATTATTAATTTAGAATTGACCTTACAAAAATTTAGTAAACTCAATTCCTTAAAAGAATTAGTCACCGAATTTAATCACAATTTAATCCCAATTTACAAAAACCCTAGCTAATTTATCAATATAATGTAAACCCAATTCAACCGAACAAAACACAACAATTCATGGCTTAGGGCACACAGAAACAGCTTAAACAGGTCAAAAAAGGGTCAAATTTTAGGATACAGATATCAAAATTCCGAAAGCGCCGCTAACACCTATTCACAACCCCGATCAAGATAGAAGTGGTTTCGGGAAAATCCGGCATTATTACGACACCTTTTGGTCCGTCTTAAGTCACACAAAACCTCACGGGCTTAAACCAAATTGATCAAACCCTAGTCAAAATAGTGATGGGCAAAAATAATCTAACTAATCGAGTTTGGGATAAACTAATCAACCTAATCGAACTTGGCCTAAACTAATCAACCTAATCGAAATTTAGACCTAAACGAAATTAACTAATAACTATCAACAAATAACCCTAACAATGAAGAATATGAACTAATTAAATTAAATAGAAACGAAATAAGTAAGAAAACATACCGAAAATAAGGAAGAAAGGATGAAAAATGAGGGATTTGGGTCGGCAAGTGTAGAGGGAGAAGGAAGAGAGCGATTTTTTTTTTAGGAAATGAAGGGGGAGAAGGGGGGCAGCGGGTATTTGACGCCACACTGAAGACAGATGGCGTCCGCTGTCGGACGCCACATGCGGACGTCAATTGGCGTCCGACAGCGGACGCCATTTTGCCTAAATGGCGTCCGACTGTGGACGCCTTTTGTCCTCAACTTCAGCCATCCTCATCTTCAGTCGGACGCCAAGTCCGGCGTCCGACAACGGACGCCCGGTGGACTTTTCGGACGCCATTTAGGCGTCCACATGACAAGGACGCCAATTAGGCGGACGCCTGGGACAGTATTTCTTGTAGTGACTCTCGACGTTCCTGCGCCTACGCCGCTACTAGACGAGCCCGTTACCGAGACCATTTTAACATGTAGGTTGTGGGTGTTACCAAACCCATTTCTTCTTCTCTGATCTCTTTCTCCCTTCTCCTCCTCGTTTACACACACACACACACTCACACTCACACTCACACTCACACACTAATTATTTTCTAACTTTACTAACATTTATATTATTGTTACTAACTTTTATTTTTCGCAATCTAACATCGCTAACACCTAACATTTACATTCTGCCATAATAGTAATATCGTGCATAATTATTTAATAAAACTATTTCAGGTTGAATATGTTTGATTACCAATTCCGTCCAAAGTCCGTTATAATCCCTTTACAAGTCGTACTGGAGGTGGCGCCCTTCGAGGAGCGTCGCCCTAGACACTTAAGGGCGTAATGTGATCGCGGTGATTCGTCGTTAAACATGTCCGACGCCATTTTTTTTCAAAATATTATTCTAAAGGTGTGACATCGACTCCGTAGTCGAATATCATGTCTAAAAGAATCAATCGATAAATTGGACTAGAACGAAACTCGTTGAGGCCAAAGTAATTGTCACACGGTTCGAAAGGATTGATTACGACATCGTGACGCGGAGGGAATCGATATTCGTTCTAGCTCGATTAAAATCGATTCGCAAATCTACTCTAAATGTCCGATATCAGTCCCATAACGACAATGCACATTACGAGTATCGAAAATCGAGTGAGCTTAAATTATATAATATTTATGTTTAACTCAACTAGCTATTGATTTGAATCAATAAAATGCGAAATTACCTTCTTTTTTTTCGAAATGAGCAGCCGCTCGTACAAGGGGCACTCGATCGAGTGTCATGACTAACTCGATCGAGTGACCCCTCAGAAAAAGGGCAGGAAGACTGCGTAAAGGGCACTCGATCGAGTCCCCTCTATGACTCGGTCGAGTGACCCTCATAGACTTAAAGGGTGACCCTTCAAGCGACGTAGAGTCCCGACAAATCATATTTTTACGACTTCTAGATCGTCACGTGTTAATCCAATCACGTGTCTCCTTTTCAAAATCATGCATCACATCAAATTCTAACTATCTAACTAATTTACGTTATCGTTATGTTTACGTATTGTATTTCCGGGTTGTATTTCCGCCTGTGTAACTTGTAATTTATTTTCGTTTTTATTTACTTTCGATGTTTGCCATTTATCGATTTATAAATAAACATCACATGCTAAATTCAATTCCGACATAATTATTAGATGCATTAAAATGACGTAGTTTGAACATATAATTCACATGTTTAGCTAAAATGTTGTTTGCATAACATTTAGTCGTCATACTAACGCGCGTACACGAAAAATGAACGGTATCTTAGTAGAGGCTGTTAAGAGCGGGTGGGGTTGGGTGTCCTTCGTGGGCTTCCCAACACATACCCTCACCCCTTACTCAGAACCATGGTTTCCGGATGTCCAAAACCGTTGGCATACAAGAGTCATTTGATGCACGATAC
The DNA here is from genome assembly GCA_958450325.1 of Agrostemma githago. Classification (NCBI taxonomy): domain Eukaryota; kingdom Viridiplantae; phylum Streptophyta; class Magnoliopsida; order Caryophyllales; family Caryophyllaceae; genus Agrostemma; species Agrostemma githago. Next base: position 33,905,575 of record OY288257.1, on the reverse strand, counting down.
TCGATAACTCGACGTCGGTATCGTAATGCAAAGGGACGAACCCATAAACTCTAGCAGTAAAAGCGAACCGTGCTTTGTGCACAATACGCCTAAGTGAAAAGTGGGTTCGAACGGGTCTGAACTCCCACAAAGTTCGGTGGCGACTCCTATTTTGATTTAAATTTCGACCCGAGATCAATCTCACCACGAGATTCAATTCATTCGCCTACCCAAACCCGCGTGTGGCCGCATCGGGGTGGACTTTGCCATGTCCACAATTTGGCAACTCCACTGGGGATACCTGATGTACCACTTGTCATCGAGATCTTCAGGGTGAGACTCGAAAAGAAATCGTTCGATTAATAATGTACGCGTTTTAGTTTGATGATTCATGCATAACCCATTTTTGCCCGCGCTGGTTACCTATGACCGACGTCCCATTATATACCACGGTGCATTCCTAAATGGGTGCGCTAAAGACATCTATGGCCGAACTCGTATGAGTTTCGTGACAAGTTCTAAGACCAACTCGGCTTAGGAAGTCCGTTCTGATTTACTAGAAAGCCATCGGTGTTGGTATAGACCCGAGTTTGACCGACCGAGACTTAGCGTAATGCATACATGGTGTCATTATATTGCTTTCGTGATTACGTACTACTTTGTTTCCCTGTCATTTTTCAAAAACCATCATTTCAAAAATAAAATGCATCTTTTAAAAAAATGTCAAGTTTTCAAAATCTCGGAATGCTGCCGAAATTTAAACTTACTATTTGACTTAAAATAGCTTATTTTTAGCCGGCATGCTACCCTTTTCGAAACTCGAAAAGTTTCAGCCTTTTCAAAAAAAAACTCGGTCCCGACGGTATTTTTACCAATTTCAAAAGTCGGAACCATCCTCCGAATTTCTCGGAATTCAAACCTTTTTTAAAAAAAAAGTTCCTTATTATAGGACCTGCCGTTATTCGTGTGTCGGGTCTTTTCATAGTATGGTGAAGGTTTATAGCATCGAAACTCCGTCGATCTTACATCGTGGGTTTCCTCCCCATCCCAAATCCGCCTTGTCCTATGGGCATGACCAACCCGCATAGAGCACACCCCTACAAAGAAAAGTCTGTTTAGACACTCGAGTTAAAAGTTTGGGGAAAATCTCACGTGACCCTTCCTTCGAATGGGACTCGACCCACATAGCCGAATCTTAAGGAAGTCACACCACGCACGAGTCACCCGTCTAGGTGTCTTTCTCGAGTCGTTTTTTCGTTTAGTCTTTTCCTTGCTCGGGATGTACTATTTTGATTCCAAGGTCTGGGTTTGGTTTATGATTACGCGGTATTCTTACAGACAAGCCACCGTCAACCAGACTCAGAATGGAGCAAGCTTTGAACAACTTGAAAGCCTCAATGTACACTATGGTCTTCAAGCAGACTGAGATCGAGGCCCAACTGGCAGCAATGAGGGACGATCAAGCGGCTGTCAATGCCCGTCTGACTGTTGTGGACCAAGGGACTCCTACCACCGGGCCTGAAAACACTGGCCCCTAGCTGAATTAGTTAGCGCAGTGCGCTGACTAGAGGAACATGTCCACTTATCTTGGGGTAACAACATCCATAGGGTGAACTCCCGTGACTATTCCCCGGTGAACGACAAGTTGCTCGTAAACCTGAATCTCATGGGTTTTCCAATGTTTGAGGGAACTGAAGACCCGTTACTACATGTACGGGCCTTCAAGGAATTTATGGCTATCAAGGGGGTAGATTCTTCCATGTTCAAGAATCTTTTTGCTGTGTCCCTTTAGAAGCACCCACGGGCCTGGTACTATAGGATAGACCCGAAAAAATACCCAACTTGGAATGATGTGGCTACGGAATTTGCTCAGAACTATGCTTATAACATCGAGATTCAAACCACCATGCGCTCCCTGGAAGTTATAGCCCAGGAGCCCAAAGAAGGTTTCACTAAGTACCTTCAACATTGGAGGGCCAAAAGTGTGAAGCTGGTCGACAAGCCCAGCGAGAAAACTCTGGTGGAGGCCTTTGTCAAGAACCTCCTCCCGTCCTACCGGGTCCACCTACGGTACGCTGGCATACCCAATTTCACTACTCTTACTGGAATGGGTATGAGGATTGAAGACGATCTGAGGCTAGAGGGCCTAACTAAGGCCTCTTGCAAAGGTTATCAAGGAGCTTCCTCTTCCACTACTAAGCCCCAGCTGCAACCCACAACATTTTCGATGAGGTCAATCTACTTGATGCCTCGTCTAACAAGAGTACCCACCTCGGGTATTCACCGATATAGGTACTACCTATACTTATGCCTTACAAAGGCTATTTTCCAATGGCCTAATCCAACCGATAGGCCCAACTCCTGAAGTTCCAATTAACCGACGATCCAAAAGCTACAATGCACAGGCCTATTTCCAATACCACCGGGGCAATGGGCATGATATAGAAAAATATTGGAAGCTGAAGCATCTTATTCAAGACCTGATCGAGAGTGGTAAGATCCCGTTGCCCGGGGACAAACCGAGTAACAAAGACAATCCCTTCAACTCTCATGCCATCTTTGCCGGGGAGGTGATTGACTGTTCCAAATTTATCTTTCCATTTGTCCCGCAAGTGAACGGGATCTGGTTCGACGACGAGGACGATGTATACCTCGCCAAAGGGGAAGCTGTCCCCATTACCTCCGAGGAAATCCGAAAGGTTAAGTCCAAGGTCTTAGCTAGTAACCATCTTGCCAAAACTGGTCGTCTCTACAAAGCTACTAACTTTAGGGAAACCCTTGTCTCGACAACCATCACTGAGCCAGTCAGGATGGAAGTCGCTCCTGAAGAGCCGACCACCGAAACGACTCTCGTAAAGCAGTTGAAGAAGACCCGAGTTGACCTCACTATATGGAAACTCTTGGTTAGCTCGCAAGAACATGAAGAGGCACTTACTAAGGCGCTCGATCAAATTAAGATCGACTCTCTGGTTACCCCTGCCGAAATGGTAGCCACGGCCCTGCCCTACTTGAAGGGGAAAACTAAGGAAAGAGGCCTATTAATTACCTTCTCCGAAGCCGATCTGCCACCGTTCGGGGCTTCCCACAACTACCCCTCCATATTACTGTGATTTGTCGCGGGAAGTACATCTCGATGACCCTAATTGATGACGGGTCCGCGGTCAACGTCCTCCTTAAGGACCGCCAAAGCCCTCGGCATTACCGAGGCTGATTACACTCCGACTTCTTAGACCATCTAGGATTTTGATGGGAGCCCAAAGTCGGTAGCTGGGGCCATAAAACTGACAATCATAACGGGCCCAGTTGAAAAGGAGCTGGAATTCCAGGTGATCGATGTCACCTCTTTCTTCAACCTGCTCTTAGGGAGGCCATGGATCCACGCTGTCAAAGCGATATCCTCCACCCTCCACCGGAAATCAAGTTGCCTCTGCATGTTAGTGTCATCACTTTGGAGGCAACCCCTATGACCGTGGCTAGCTGCAACGCCATGGATCGCACAGATCTTTGGGGGTTCAATTTCGTGGGGATGATCGAGGAGAAATACCTCTTCATGCCTTACTTCACCACTAGCATCGACACGATGCTACAAAATTTGAGGTACTTTCCGGGGGCTACCTCCTGACCTTATCTTCCAGTTAGGAAGATTATCGAGGTCCTTAAGGACGAAGACTCTCACTTCGGCCTCGGTTATGCCACAACACCGGGCAATGTTGTCCGAGCAGGAATTGAAAAGGCCTGCAATATCATTAAGAGTATCTACTTGAGCTCTTATAGCCCACGGCTGACTGACTACTTCGTCACGCCGGTATTTGGGGCTGTCCAGGTTGGTCTGTTCCAACCCAATGCTTTTCACCCCAGGACCCAATTGGCCCGGGACTGAAACTATATTCCGGATGATGTGTTCACCCTCATCCAGTCTGATGGTACCAACAATGATGAGCCCCGCGTCGGGGCTACTTTTCGGGGAAGACATAATGGCCCCGACTGATGTGAGTTGATATGAACTTTGAACAAGAATGTGAAGAATGATTAGTATACTGAAATGGAATGTAAACAAAGTAACCAAAACAGATTGAAAAGGTTAGTTTGAGGATGAATAAACCGTAACCAAGGATAGTGTGCTAGGTGAAGTAGACCTATACTTCAACAAAGCGGGTGCTAAATCAAACAACGCGATTGAAGTAGCGAGTTTAGAGCTTGTAACGCGACTAACTCTAGACTTTGTCTTGTAAGCAACAAGGACGTAAAAGAAAGCTTAGCTTTACTCAGGTTTTTGATTTCAATATTGGATGTCTTATTCATTCAAATAGATGGCTCTATATAGCCTACAACAAGACCCTTAAACCGGCTGGTTAGGGTGACAAAAACAAAGCTTACACCTTATGTGAACTAGGAGCTAATAACAATGCTATGTAAACTAGGAGCTAATAACAAAGCTATGTAAACTAGGAGCTAATAACAAAGCTCTAACAAAGAGCATCAGCCACGGCACACTTGTGTGAACATGGAGCCATAAACAAAGCTTGAGGATGTGCACACTATGTGAACACAATCAGCCTCAAACACCTTCATAACTTCAGTACACTTCCCATGCTTGAATGAGTGTGAACCCAAGTTAATGTCTTCATATTACCTTGATTATTTGCTCCTTTATTCAGCTCACACACGAGCTAGCTCACTAATTGTAGTAGGCACACTACTAAGCTGGTAAGAGGTGCTAGTGTGGTTGAACTAAGAACAAGAGGAGCTAAGGTGACTTTATTGAACTCTTTGGTAGCTCCTTGATTCGGATCATCTCCTCCCCCTTGAAAAGGAATTGTCCTCAATTCTGAAAAGTCATCTTCATCAAGATAAAGAGCAAAATCTCCCACTTTGGACGTGGTATGCTCTTCATAACTATCCGGTAACTTCATCTTGCAACCATGGTTGTTTCCCTTGTATGGAGCTTCTGTTTGGGACATCAATCTGGTCTTTCTCTTGACAGCTTCATCCGTTGTGTAACAAACACTGAGGTGAGTCATTATGGAGGATGGCAAGTACTCTCTTGGTTTGAGGGGACTCTTTGGGAAAGGACTTGTTAAATATTTGCTCATGATGCTTAGATTACTCCCTTGTGTTCTTAGCAAAAGGAAGTGCTCCTTCCACGTCTCTAAGGTCCTGGTTATGTCATAACCTACAGCTGGTCCTCCTCCTTGAGCTTCTCTAGTTATACACTCTGAAATAGGATGTTTTGGGACACAAAAATGGTCCTCTTTAGGAAGAAGATCGTCCTGCAAAACAAACTCATCAAAAGTGTTAAGAGTAACAGTCTTGCACTTGGTGAGTATATCAGCCTCCGTGGAGTAATATTCCTTCAAGGTCTCAATTCCAAGCGTGCTTGCATCTATGGTGGATGAGTGTGTGTATTGACAAGATGAAGCCTTAGCCATGACATTTTTCCCATCTTCATCCTTTAAGAATCCATGATCTCTATTAAGTGCCAAACAAGCTGGTATCTTAATAGGAATGTCAACACCTAGTTTCTTTAGCCACTCTTCAGATTGTTTCCCTTCACAACCACTATTAACCTTAGCTGGTTCCTCTTTAGTGGTCTTGACGGCATCAAACTCCCCCTCTTCTATAGCATGTACTCCCATATTTTTACTAGCAAACATTGAGAGGTTGGGTTTTCCGACTCGATTGGTTAACATATTGCATACGTTTTGAGGTGTCATGGGTTTGAGTACAATTTTCTTTCCCTTATCACTCAATTCATACTCATTCCTCCTCCCATGGTGAACTACGTCCCTATCAAACTGCCAAGGACGGCCTAATAGTATGTGACAAGCATCCATAGGAATAACATCGCACAAAACCTCATCAACGTAGGAACCCATGGTCAAGCCAACCCTCACTTGTTTAGTGACCCTTACCTTGTTCCCGTTGTTTAACCAATGAAGTGCATAAGGGTTAGGGTGATTAGTAGTAGCTAGACCTAGTTTTTCTACCATTTCAGTTGAGGCAACGTTGGTACAACTACCTCCATCAATGATTAAACTACACCATTTATCTTTAACTTGACACTTAGTATGGAATAGTTGGTCTCTTTGTTCGGTGTCATGTTGAATGGGGTTAGCATGTAGAGTACGTAGTACTAAGAGTGTGTCATAAGCCGGGGGTTCATAAGCCTCAATATTTTCCTCTTCCTCTTCCTCTTCCTCGTTAACATTGAAAACAGCCCCTATACGTTGTTCCTCTTCCCATAATTCATCCCTAACAGTGATTACTTCTCTTAAGGTCACAACTCTTTTATTTGGACAAGCGTTTTTGTAGTGACCAAACCCTTGACACTTGAAACAACGCACTTTAGAGAGACTAGTTTCAGTGGTTGTTTTGGTGGTAGATTGAGGTGGGGGTGCGGGGTTATTCTTAACAATAAGGGGTTGATTAATATTAGTAGGGTTGACTCTATTACCATCATCCGTTCGAGACCAAGTATGACTCTTACTAGACTCACCCTCATGTTTTCCCTTCCCTTGTGCTTCAACTTTTAGACACAACCCACACAAGGTATCAAAATCAGAATAAGGACACAAATCAACCGTATTAGCTATACTACGATTTAACCCGCGTAAGAACCTAGCCATTTTTATCTCTTCATTTTCTTCTACTTCTCCCATTAGAACCAAGTTCTCAAATTCTTCTATGTATTCACTAACACTCATTTTTCCTTGTATAAGGTTAGCAATCTTTTTGTATAAGGATAACTTGTGCGTAGTTGGGACATACCTCTTACGTAGTTTACGTTTTAAGGACTCCCAAGAAGTAATCTTACCCTTTCCATTTCTGGTGTGTTGTACCTTAAGCCCTTCATACCAAAGGGAAGCCCCTTTGCTTAGCTTTAGAATGGCGTATTTGCACCTCTCTTCGTTCTCCAAATCCTTGAAGTCAAAGAGCTTCTCCATGTTTCTTTCCCATTCCAAGTAAACTTCAGGATCAGTACCACCATTGAACTCAGGAAGTTCATTTACCTTGATCTTGTCCACCGGTTCCCTTCTTGGTTGGAAGCGAGAATTTTTGGGCTGGAAGTTCTCCAACGCCTTCTTTAGTTGTTCCAGGAAGGTAGGATCTTCAAAGTTCAACACTCCTGCCATGCTTTACGTCTAATGGATGACCAAAGCTCTGATACCACTAATGATGTGAGTTGATATGAACTTTGAACAAGAATGTGAAGAATGATTAGTATACTGAAATGGAATGTAAACAAAGTAACCAAAACAGATTGAAAAGGTTAGTTTGAGGATGAATAAACCGTAACCAAGGATAGTGTGCTAGGTGAAGTAGACCTATACTTCAACAAAGCGGGTGCTAAATCAAACAACGCGATTGAAGTAGCGAGTTTAGAGCTTGTAACGCGACTAACTCTAGACTTTGTCTTGTAAGCAACAAGGACGTAAAAGAAAGCTTAGCTTTACTCAGGTTTTTGATTTCAATATTGGATGTCTTATTCATTCAAATAGATGGCTATATATAGCCTACAACAAGACCCTTAAACCGACTGGTTAGGGTGACAAAAACAAAGCTTACACCTTATGTGAACTAGGAGCTAATAACAATGCTATGTAAACTAGGAGCTAATAACAAAGCTATGTAAACTAGGAGCTAATAACAAAGCTCTAACAAAGAGCATCAGCCACGGCACACTTGTGTGAACATGGAGCCATAAACAAAGCTTGAGGATGTGCACACTATGTGAACACAATCAGCCTCAAACACCTTCATAACTTCAGTACACTTCCCATGCTTGAATGAGTGTGAACCCAAGTTAATGTCTTCATATTACCTTGATTATTTGCTCCTTTATTCAGCTCACACACGAGCTAGCTCACTAATTGTAGTAGGCACACTACTAAGCTGGTAAGAGGTGCTAGTGTGGTTGAACTAAGAACAAGAGGAGCTAAGGTGACTTTATTGAACTCTTTGGTAGCTCCTTGATTCGGATCACCGACTCCAAAGGAAGACATGGTCAACCTCATTCTCCGTAGCAATAGGTTTGACCCAACAAAGCCGATCTCGGATGTTGGCTCCGAGACGGGAAAGAGGGCTTGGAGGAAGATTGTCAAGTAGACTGACAGTCAAGGAAGGATCTAAAAGTTGGTCACCGGGGAAGGAGACATGCCTGATTCTGAGTCTGAGTCCGAGTCGGAGTCTGAGTCAGAGTCTGAGGTCGAGTCTAGGGGGTCCGGTGCTAGAGTCACTCCTGTAACCCCTCTCCCTTTAGTTACTTCTGTTGGTGCTCGGGGTCTGTCTCGAGCGCCTTACCTATCCCGCCACTGACCAATGATCAGATGGCTGCTCTTTTAGAGTTGTTTTCCAAATTTTCAATCAATAATAACAACTGTTCTGCTTACGACTTGTCTCTTTTTAATTATGGTTTCAAAAATATTTTATGCAATGACATTGAGAAACCCGACGAACAGGTACCCATACCTCCACATCTAATCGAGCAGTTAGAACAAAGGGAGTCCCGAAATCAGGTAATCGAAGAAACCGTGTCCATTACTGTGGGAACAACCTTAAAGCCCAAGATCTTAAGATAGGGTTATCCTTAGATCTTGAGGAGAGACAACAATTCACAAGCCTCCTGCAGGAATTCAAAGACGTCTTCGCATGGTCCTAAAAGGACATGTTGGGCATAGACCGGGAAATAGCCGAGCACCACATACCGATCAAAGACGGATGCAAACCGGTTAAGCAAAAACTTCGTAGAATGAGGCTCGAATGGTCTCTCAAGGTCGAAGAAGAAGTCGATAAATAGTTCAAGGCCGGCTTCATACAAGTAACCGAATATCCGGACTGGGTTGCGAACATCGTGCCGGTTCCTAAAAAGGACGGTAAGGTGTGTGTATGCTTGGACTTTCAGGATCTTAACAAGGCGAGCCCGAAAGATGATTTTCCGTTACCACACATCGACATACTGGTGGATAACACGGCCGATCATTCCATTCTATCATTTATGTACGGGTATGCCGGGTATAACCAGATCAAGATGGTTGAAGAAGATATGAGTAAGACCACCTTCACTACACCTTGGGGTACTTACTGCTATACCGTCATGCCGATTGGTCTCATTAATGCCGGGGCAACGTATCAACAGACCACTACAACCTTATTACACGACATGATGCATAAGAAGGTAGAGGTTTATGTGGACGATATGATTGTCAAATCCAAAAGCCGGACGGACACATTACCACCCTGAGAAAATTCTTTACCCGATTGCGCAAATACAACATGAGGCTAAACCCAAAAAAATGCAGCGGGGTAACATCTGGCAAATTATTGGGTCACATCATTAGCCAACGGGGTATCGAGGTTGATCCAACAAAAATCAAAGCCATTACCGAGATGAAGCCTCCTAAAACCGAAAAAGAAATAAGGGGATTTCTCGGGAAAGTTCAATATATCAGCCAGTTCATTTCCAAACTGACCATGGTGTGTGAACCGATTTTCAAGAAACTGAAAGTGGGGGAACGAACACTGTGGGACGATAAATGTCAAGCGGCTTTCGACAAAATCAAAGAAGTAATGTCTGCTCCGCTGGTCTTAATGCCACCTCAACTCGGTTTGCCTTTGTCCTTATACCTAAAAACGATAGAGACAGCCATGGAGGCTATGATGGCACAGACAGTTGACTCAGAAGAACGAGCTATTTATTACATCATCAAAAAGTTTTTAAAGTATGAATGTAAATACACCATGCTCGAAAAAACATGTTTAGCTCTGGTCTGGGCCACTAAGAAGCTCCGACATTATATGCTCAGCTATGAGGTGCAAGTATTATCCAAGATGGACCCCATCAACTACCTCTTCGAAAAGCTCATTCTCAATGGCAGAATTTCTAGATGGACTCTAATGTTGGCAGAATTCGACCTAAAGTTCGTACTGTTAAAAGTTATTAAGGGCCGGGTAGTAGCCGAGTTTCTCGCCAATAGTCCCGTAACTGAAGAAGGACACACCGACACTTGGTCCTTCCCAGACGAAAATATATTGATATGCGTGTTTTGTAGTGTTTATTTCGCGTGTTTGGTCCCGCTTTCTTTGCCGGAATCGCTCTTTAGAGCGGTTTTCGAGGCTACTTACGCTTCTTCTAGCATGTTTTAGGTTCCTAATGCTCATCATGGAGAAGTGGAACGATTCCGTCACGTTTCCGATGCATATGGAGCCAATGAAGAGAAGCGACGATGATTCGGTCACTTAGACTCGATCCCGAGTCCCTTGGAGCCCATTTGAGAATATCCCGAGCACCGAGCATCAATAAGAAGCCTAGGAAGAGCAAGTAGGGACCCATCACGGCCGCAAAGCAAAGACGGGAAGAAACGTGCTACAGGGGGATGGTCACGGCCGTGACCACCACCATCACGGCCTAGACGGGGGGTCATTCCGACCGTGACCACCACTATCACGGTCGGGACGGCCCCAGCTCCTACCCCGCTTCATTCTTTCATTTCCCTCATTTATGGAACCCTATATATACCTTCCTATTGTAATTTTTGAGGCACAAAACCCTAGATAGAGAACTCATATCTTTAGCTTAGTTTCTCCTTAATCCTTCCTTAATCTTCCTTTAATCGTAGCTTAATCTTAGTAGTTATTCTTGTATTATTGGATTTCTTGAAGAATCTACCAATCTTGACAACATTGGTGGAAGTTTTGGGTTTTCTTATGTACAAGTTTCAATCTTTTGATTCATTTTCTAGTTTGTTATAATCATTCTTCTCTCTTTTCTCTTAATCTTTCATTGTTAGTTAAGTTTTAATCTTTATCTTTTGTTTATTGTTCTTCTTTCCTTGTTCTTCATTATGAATATTTTTGTTCTTATGTTCTATGTTAGTTTTAGTTTAAACATGTGTGAGTAGATTCTTGTGGGGTTAGTAGAGGGATTAGGTGTTGATTATGGGTGATTAGGGTTGATTGTGGGTAAAGGTTGAATCTTTGTTGTTAGTTACTTGTCATGCATGCCATGTGTTTGATGAAATGTTTGTTAGGGTGGTAGTGGCCAATACTACTCTTGCTTGTTTCTTTCTTCTTGTTGTATGCTTGGTTGGTGATTGAATCCTCATGGTTAGGGTAGTTCTTTGCATGAGTTTTCGGGTTTGTTCTTTTTGCGAGAGTGCGGACTTACCTTAGCTACTAGATGACACCTACACCCTCGATTTTCCTTACTAGCTTGTTACATCTATGAACCCGATCTAACCCCACTCTTTCCCCTTATTGATTTCTTCTTCATCTTAGTAATTGTTCTTCTTGTTTATTGTTTGAATTTAGCTTTAGTTGAATCATTTAGTTTATGTCATCCTTAGTTCCTTCATAGTCATAGTTTCTACTTTTTTTTTCCATTGTCCTAGTTGTGGACATGACATAGGTCCACCCCGACGCGGCCACGCGCGGGTTTGGGGAGGTGAATAAATCTCCATATGAGATGGGTCGAATTGAAACTTAAATCGAAGTGGAGTCGCCACCGAACTTTGTGGGAGTTCGGTCCCGTTCAAACCCACTCTATATATTAGTGGGCCATGCACAAAGTATGGCCCATTCGGATGTCAGAGTTTATTGGGCTCGTCCCTTTGCATTTGATACCAATACCGACATTATCGGATACCGTGTATTGAATGACTCTCGTGTGCCAATGGATTCGAATATCCGGAAACCATGGTTCTAAGTAAGGGGTGAGGGTACGTGTTGGGAAGTTCACAAAGAATACCCAACCCCGTCCGCACATTAGCGGCCTCTACTAAGATATCGAATGACGTTTTAATACACGCGTTAGTAATACGATGAATGATATGCAAACATTGTTTTGACTAACAATAATTGAATGAGTTGCTATGTCGATTTAATGCATTAAATATTAGCGTCAAAGTTATATTTAGCATGCGAGGTTCATTTTAGTACAATAAAATAAACAACGAAAATAAATCGACGAAGGGAATAAATGCGTTAGTAACGGTAATAACGATAATAACGGTTTGCAAGAATGATATGGAATGACTTAAACGACTTAATGCAAGGTTTTGAAAAAGTTGTTCGACACGTGATTGATTTGACACGTGTTGACCGAAGTCATAAAAAAATATTATCGAGACTAGAAAGCGTTGCGGGACTTCACAGTTTTGACGTGATAAGGCCACTCGATCGAGTCATTGAAGTACTCAACCGAGTGGTCCTCGGAAAAAGTTTCTGTCTCGTTTTTTAGATGTCACTCGATCGAGTTATGGAAGAACTCGGCCGAGTGAGCTGCTACTCGATCAAGTCATTGCGAGACTCGACCGAGTGGTGGTTAAAAAACCTTCTGTCCCAGTTTTTGGGGTGCCACTCGACCGAGTGGACTAAGCACTCGATCGAGTGCCCCCTGTACGAACTAGGGTTCGCTTCGCAATTTTTATTGATGTTGAAATTGCGTTTTAATTTTGGTAAATTGTTGATTCTGCCAAATCGCGTATAAATATTTAATAATTTATGCTCGATTCGGATTTTGATACTCGTCGTACCCGATGTTCGATTATTGAATCGATATCGAATATTAGAGCGAAACTTGAAAAAAAAGATACTATAAGTCGTTTGAATTAAACTAAAACGATATAGATTATCTCCACGTTTATAGTGTCGTAATTAATTCTATCGAATTATATGACAACTATTTTAGCATCAACGAAAATCGGATTAGCTAAATTAATTGACTAAATCATTTAGATTTGACATCCAACTATCGAGTTGGTACCGAATCTAAATAGATTGACGTTTCGTGATTACTTTAATTAAAAACGGACTTGATTTGATTCCCTCGGCTTCCCGACATCGTAATAAATCCTTATGGATTGTGTGATGTCGGATCCGCGTCAACGGGTTTCGACCTTAAATAAAAAAATGTTTGATTTGAAAGTAGTTTTGAAATTGACGGAATATGCGATGAACAAAATAAAAAAAGCTATTGTTTACGTGGACTTACTTCAACAATCAAGTGCTAGGGGTGTCGGGATAAACGACCGGCAACGTCGGGTGAAACACCCTTGTATATTCGGATTTCCTTATCCCGTCATCATTCGCACTCGACACGAATCCTCAAGTATTTTAATGTATTATACTAGTGATATTAACGATATTATAGACACGACGATCAAACATAAAAAAAAACGGAAAAAAGACGACGATGACGACGAGGAGGAGGACGAACGGACGAGGAGAAGAAGGAGAAGAGAGAAGAACGGGATTTTGCACCCTCAACCTACATGTTTCTTAGTCTCGGATAGAACTCGTTAGTTGTGGCTTTAACACGGGAGTATCGAGGTTTACGTAAGTTGAGTTATGGTGGTTAGGGTTTGGATTCCTAGATGCTAGGGTTAGGGTTTTTGAAAGTGTGAGATTAGGGTTGTAAGAGATGTGTCAAAAGTGTGTTAATTGCATGCAATAGGGGTGTATATATAGGTAAAGCTCACATACCCCGTCTAGGGTTACTCGACCGAGTAACCTACTGACTCGGTCAAGTGGCCCAAAGCAACACAGTCGGGCTTGTTTGAGGGCCCACTCGATCGAGTGGGCTGACACTCGATCGAGTGGATCAGCTGGAGCGCATGGGTCCGAATTTTTGGATATCGGGTTGGGTATTTTGTGGATCCTGTATTTGGGTTGGACTTGTGATGTTTGCATGGCTGTTTTTGTGTCTCGGAAACGGCTTTGACCGGGGTTTGACACAATCGCTAAAAGTCGGTTTTATTTTCGGTGTCGATTTTGACCCAAATTAGTCTTATTTGATTGGAAACGACCCACTAGGCTTTAATTTGAGGTCGGTTTTGTGACATTTGTACTCCGTAAAGGCCTAGGCCAGCAACCAATGGTTTCGAGTACATATCCGAGCGTATAGAAACATGTTTGCGTCCGATCATCATCGGGTATTTTTTGGAAACTGCCATAGACACCTGGCGGTCAAAATGTGGGTGTCTACACTAGTTTGTCTTGTTGCCTCCTAGTTATTCAATTCTTATTAATTCTCCTCCCTTTGTGATCTTGTGACTTAGTCTTGTGTTGTATACAAACTCTAGTCTAAACTGTTCTCGTCCTTGTGGTTCGACCCGACTTACCCTAGCTGCCTTGTTAGGATTAGTTGGATTATTTGATGTCGGGATCCACGGCAAATCCCTCCATCAATTTGGCGCCGTTGCCGGGGACGGTGTTTGTTTAGACTTTGTTTGCTTAATTTCTTTACTTAGTTACCGGTTTTGTGTGTTCTTCTTTCTTTGTCTTTTGTTGTGTGCGTTTATTGTCTCTACCTAGTGCCAATAAAGCACTAGGTGTTCTCACGTTTGTTCCAAGTGTGTAGTGCATGCCTAGGAGGGGAGACGACTTCTTACTCTTCAATTCAGGGTCGGAAAGACTTGTGGACGTCCGTTCGCACCGCCCGGCGCCCCGCGCGGGTTTGACCAGGTTTTTAAACGTGTGGCGGCGGCCACCCATGCGGCCCTCTCCCTGTCGGGGGCCGGTCCGATCTCGCGTACAGGGCGATGTTTCGGACCTCGATTCGGATGACGATCCAGACTTGTACTAGATGGGAGCAGGCACCCGTGTTTCTGTTTGGGAATCAATCGAGTCGTGGTTGTAAATGTTTAAAGGCCGATTTATTTGGTAAGGCGACCTTTTTAGTGAACTGAAGTTGTTGCCGATTTGTGGAGTCGCCAGCGAGTCAATTATGGGGACTCGGAAACCGTTCAAGACAACTTTGATCTCTTGCCGGCTCAAAGTTGAGTGGCACGAGACCTAAAGATAAAGACTTGTACCCTTAATGACTCTCATTGCCGATGGTTTCGGACATCCGGAAACCGTCGATTCTGAGTAAGGGGTGTGGGTACGTATTGGGAAGCCAACATCCGATAGATGTCAACACCCAATCCCGCCCGCACTATAGCGGCCTCTACTAATCAATCGGTGGGCTGATATCCTAGTTCTTTTGTTGTGGTGGAAATACTGTAACATCCGTTGTTTTAACCCTATACCTTTTGCTATGTCTGTTGTTTAAGGACAAGTAAGTTTTGTCGTCAAAGTAGTTGTGTTTACATTCTTTGCATGCGATTTCACGTGACAAGCAGGCCATGAAAAGATGCACGTCGGAGAGTAGAGAGTACTAGTATTATACGTATTAGCAAATCAGTTTTAACACGATAATACGGATATTAGTCGTTCTCGTGGTATACCTTACCTGGTATTCTGCTTAAGATGCGTCGGTTCAGTATTAATAAAGATGCGTCGAACCTAGTAAGGCGATCACCTGGACTAATACGGAACCCGACCACCACTTTGTTCAGATTTAGTTGTTTTACATTTTGAATTCCGTGTTAGGTGATTTAGCATGCGATTATAAGGTCATAAAGGCAATAAATCAAACGAAAAACTGTAAATGCGAATGTAAGTAAATCACATTGTAAGGAGTTGCACCCTCGGAGTATACACTAAACGGGACACGATGCATAGATAGTTTGATAACGGACCTCGGAATTACTCGGGTCTATTTAGTGTGTTTTAGTGTTTGCGGTTGAAGTTGGGACGTTACGTATTTTAGTAGGTGCTTGTGGACCTAGCGTCCACATCTAGTGTTGTCGTAGTGCATAATAATAGAAAGTACGAATATGGAAAGTTTTGTTTAGATGGCAACCTAGTGACGACTCGATTTTAATAGGCGGATCCTCCTAGCTTGACCAGTGACTCCGGCGGAGCTCCGTTACCGTTGACCCTTCCTGCGGCTACTCCGGCAGAGCTTCGTTACTACGGGCTGATTATGCGGCTAATCCGGCAGAGCTTCGCTACTAGGTTTGAGCTAGTCGAACACAGGCACCTCGGTATCGAGTGGGGTGCTCGAAAGTGAGGAGTAGTGTCAATGTCGCTTTTTTTATCGGAACTACGATCGAGTGGATCAGGTGTCGGAGTGCGACCCCTTAGCGAGAGATTAGAGGGAGAAGAGAAGATGGGATGTTGTGTGTCGAATGAATGAGGTGGGGGGGGGGGGGGGGGTATTTATAGGTGTTTTCGGCCCTCGTCGCCCATATGGACGCCTGAGTTAAGGTGCACCGAGACTCAGGCGCCTGGGCTTAGGCGCGGTGAGACTAAGACGCGTGAGGTGGGGCGGTTGGGATTTTGAGGATACGATTTTGATACTTTCCAAAAACGAGAGGGAGAGTATAATACGAAGCTTGGGAGCTAAGACTTCCGTGCGTGTTACCCTAGCGCCGTGAATATTTGTGGGCCTCGGGTGTGCATCCCAAGGTTCGCTTGGCGCGGTGTTGACTCGGTTCAAGTTTCGAGACCGACTCGGGGTTCCGGTGTCAGAATTGACTCTAATTAGTGTCTTCGCGATCGTAACGACACGACTTAGGCTGCCATCATGTTAGTTTAATTTGCCCGAGTAATCTATTTGATCCGTTCTATAGTAAAACTACCTGAAACATCGCGAACTCGTGTCGCATTGCAGTCCTATCGTCATCGGGTGTTTGTTGGGCACTTCTGCAGCCAACAGGTCCAAATCTAGGTGTCTACAGAAGCCCCCATTTGAGTGAGGCTTGGACAATGCGAAAGTCAAAGTATAGCCTCCCAGGTCAATCGAAGATTACGACCTGGTGGCTGTCCGATCGGGTCGTTTTAAGTCCATTAGACTGCGTGTTGAGTCTCGCCAGCCAAGGCTTAGAAGTCATACCTAACGTCTTCGCTAGCGGTCGCTTGCTTGGGCCCGGGCCGTTTCTGGTCGTCTCGTTCTTGATTCTTTATGTGCCCGCGCTTCGTCTTCTTCGGTTTATTTAAAGTTTTTGTTCAATTTTAAGTGTTTTCGTGCATAGGTGACGCGTTAAGTGTGGGTGTAAGGAATGTTCATATGTGTTGGCTTCCATTTTGAACAAACATTTCTGGGATGCTTGTGAACCCTTGAACAAACAATTCGAGGGCGTCAGTCTCCAGTCGAACACTTTCTTTGGGATGCTTGTGACCCCTTGGGTGAAATAAACAAGATAAACTACTCGAAGGCGTCGGTCTCCACTCGAACAGCTGTCTTCGGGGATGCTCTGACCCCCAGGACAAAATTGCTGTTGTAAACTACTCGAGGGCGTCAGTCTCCACTCGAGCAACTGTCTTCGCGGATGCTCTGACCCCTAGGACAAAATTGCTGTTGTAAACTACTCGAGGCCGTCAGTCTCCACTCGAGTTGCTATCTTCGGGGATGCTATGACCCCTAGGATAAAAATTGCTGTTGTTGTGCCTCCGGGATACTAACGTCCCTCGGGCAAAATTGATGTTGCTGTGCCTCCGGGATACTAACGTCCCTCGGGAAAAATTGCTGTTGCTATGCCTCCGGGATACTAACGTCCTTCGAGCAAAAATGTTGTTGCTGTGCCTCCGGGATACTAACGTCCCTCGGGCAAAATGTTGTTGCTGTGCCTCCGGGATACTAACGTCCCTCGGGCAAGAATGTTGTTGCTGTGCCTCTGGGATACTAACGTCCCTCGGGCAAAATTGTTGCTGCTGTGCCTCCGAGATACTAACGTCCCTCGGGCAAAAATGTTGTTGCTGTGCCTCCGGGATACTAACGTCCCTCGGGCAAAATGCTGTTGTTGTGCCTCCGGGATACTAACGTCCCTCGGGTAAGAATGCTGTTGTTGTGCCTCCGGGATACTAACGTCCCTCGGGCAAAATTGCTGTTTGTTTATTCGTTTTGGTTAAATTTTGTGTTGCAGGTTTGTCTTATTTTGTTCGGGTTTGTTTTTGCTTTTGTCTCGGTTTGTTTACATATTTGAGTCTTGCTCAAAGTTCATTTAGATTAGTTCGAATTGCTTTATTATGCGTTTGGGTGCAGCGTTTTGGTTAAGTGCGGTTCTTATGCTTGTTTCGTTATCGAGAGTGCGTTATCGATGTTGATTAGTAATTTCTCGGTTATTGTTATTTTGTTTGTCTTAATTAAAGGTGCGTGTTTTTATGTGCATCGAACTTCGAGTCTTGTTTGTTTTGCTTTAGTCTGTACTGGGCCGTTTAGACGCGCATCCGTCTGCGCCCCAATATTCAGGCGCCTAGCCCCCAACGTGCTAGGACTCAGGCGCGTCGCTTGGGGCGGTCGGATTTCTGTGGACCGGGTCTGTTTAAGTAATCGAAAAATTGGGGCGATCGTTCATTTGATTTAAAACTCGAGCGCGTCACCCCCTTCGCCTACAAATCGATTTCTCGACTTTCTTTGCCAAATTCGTCTCTATTTTCCGTCGTACATGACAATGTCGACACCGGGTAAGCGTTCTTTACTTGTTTATTGTCGGTTTTGTTTGATTCGATTGATTATGAGTTCATTTTGTTGAAAACCCTAGAAAATCGATTTGGGTATTTTTGATTTACTAAGTTTCGATGCTTGTGCTTAATCTCATTGTTAAATTAAGGTTGATTAGAGCTTGTTAAAGTAGTCATAAGCTTGATAAGGGTTTTCGAGGCACGACAATGGCTTCCTATGGAAATGTGTTTGGAATGCTAGGGTTATGGACCGTTTCCCGATTATTCCCGTATTTATTTTGCGTAATTTTCTCAAATAGTGTTTGTGAGGATGTGGGTAGCTCTCTTGTCGATTCTTATGGGCTAGGATGACCTTTAGGACCCTCCGTGAGGTTTTGTGTGTCTTAAGACGGACCAAAAGGTGTCGTAATGACACCGGATTTTCCCAAAACTACTTCCATTGTGACCGGGATCGAAAATGCGTGCTAGCGGCTTTCTCGGAATTTGATATCCTTATTCAAAATTTTCACCCTATTTTGACCTGTTTTAAGCTGTTTTAGCCTGACCTGAGGTATGTTTTTTGTTTTTTGTTTGGTTTCATAGCTAGAGATGATACCGAGAGTCCCGAGGGAACTTCCTTGGCTGGTGCTAGTGAGGAGGTTGTTGGGGCGAGTTCAGAAACTACTCGAGGGATTCGCAGGAGGCGACGGAGCACCTCGTCTCAGCGCCGCGACCCCGAGACCATTAATGAGGCTGATTTCGATAGAGTGAAGAAGCGTAAGCTTCCGAAGACGGTGGCTAGGAGGGTTCACGTTCCGTTTCTTGTACCGGAGAACGAGGAGGTCTGTTACGAGGATCCCGATTGGGCTCGGGACTAGGATTATCATTAGCTGATGTTTCACCTTGACCTTCACGTTTCTCACCGTACCGTGTGTGGTCTGGTGAGTGTCCTATTCGTGCTTATTAGTTATGTCTTAGATTTTTTGGCTCGGGTTAGGTTAGGTTTGTTTTGTTTATCCTCGCATTGTTTTGATTTGCAGTCCCCAGGTCCGATGAGGACTTTCTCGGGCTTTACTACGTGTCTCGATATTTATTTTCAGAAGTTGACCCCCGCGGTAAAGGAGATTATTGCGAGGACCGCTCTAGGTCTCGTGGTCGAGCAGTGGGTCCGGCTGGTGGGTTGCAAGACTAAGTGCAACCTTATGGTGATTAGGGCGATGATAGATCGCTTTCATGATACTACCTCGACCTTCGACATGGCTTTTGGGGAGGTCGGGATGACCCTAGAAGATTTTGGGATGATTACCGGTCTGCCCTGGGGTCCGGATAGGATTAGGTGGGCCGCCGAAGGCCGTAAGCTAGATAGCAATGAGGTGCGGGGCCTCATCCGGGATTGTTTGGAGCGTGAGGTATATAGTGCGCCTCATGCTCTGGTGAGCTCGTACATCACCGATCACTTCGAGCGAGTGGCAGTATTAGAGAGTCGAGAACCCAACACGCCGGAGCAGGATGCCCGACTGTGGTTGTGGTATTTCCTAGGGTCGACCCACTTCTCGGATAAAGGCGAGGGGTTTAGTACTAGGATTCTGCCTTTCCTGGCTGACCTAGCCCAGCTAGGACGTTATGATTGGGTGACCGCGACTTTCGCGGAGATGACTCGCTGTCTGCAAGTCATGGTGAGGCCGCTGGCGATAGAGTCGGCTTCAGCTGTGCCTAGGGCTGTTCAAGAATCGGTCCAGACCGACCAACCGGACCGAACCGGTTCCGACCGAACCGGACCTGCGTTTAACCGGTCCGGTCCCCGGTTCCTCTTCCACGCGTCATCCAGTTTCCGGTCCGGTCCGGGCTAAAACCCGGAAAAAACCGGTCCAGACCGGAAGACCGGAATTTAGGGTTTAGTGAATTTTGCGTGACTGCTGCGTTATACTGTATTACTATCAACTGATATTCCACATCTCCAAATTTTGAAAATTCCCAATAATTTCAAATACTAACTAATTACTTACCATAATTCAATAGTCAATCATCATAAATCCTAATTCCTATTTCCTAAATAATTTATATTTTTTAAATAATTCAAATTTCAAAAACATTATACTAATTACTAATATACTTATATATAAATATATAATATACATATACTTATACCACTAGTCTACTATTTTACGTAAATCATAATTCATAAATCATAATACATTAACATCCCTAATTCCCTATTCAGCATTCATCAATCATCATCATTCATCAATTCATCCGCTGACTTCGAAACAGGAACAGGTATATTTTTATTTTGTTCGTAAATCGTAACTCTGCGTTTTGTATCTTGTATGCTGCCGGCCTGCCGCTGCCGCGTGAGTCGTGACTGCTGTCCTGTACGCTGTACTCCTGTGTATTATTTCTTTATTTTTTTCTGTAATTCTGTTTGTTTCTTCATTTTTTGTATCTCATAAGTCATAATTCTGTTCGTTGTTCTGTATGCTGTATTGCTGCCGCTGCCGATGACCGCTGAGTATTATTTGTTTAGTTTGTATCTCATAAGTCATAATTATGTTCGTTGTTTTTGTATCAATCATCATCATTCATCAATTCATCCGCTGACTTGTGTCATTGTGTCTTGTGTGTTATACTTGTGTGACGTTGTGTCAGTTTAATTAATTTGTTGGTTTAGTTTGTCTGACTTAATTAGTTTAGTTGGTCTGACTTGTGACTTGTATTATTTAATAATTTTTATTTGTGATATTCGCTTATCGCTTATTCGCTTGTGTTTTAATTTGTAATTGTTTGAATATTATTTTAATTATTCGCTTATTTATTATTTCAGAATAATGAGGAGCTCGGTTTCGAAAAAAAGACGGCTTGAACCTGATTTGGAAGAGGTCTTAACGCAAGAGCCGCTCACATCGGACTTTCACGAGAATATAAATGTTTCTCAGACAAAACCAGAAACAGCTTTATTGCCTGTCAGGCCGAAAGTCCCAGGACGCAAGTACGTCGATGGTAAATCTAGCAGGAGATCTACTTATTGGGTGCATTTTCGTGAGTCCGACGACGAGGAAAGTAAGCGAAGAGCTGAATGTATCTATTGTGAAAATAAAAATTTTGCAGCTGATAGTAATATAAATGGTTCCAAAAATTTTAGAAATCATTGGATTGCATGCCCCACTAATCCTGATGCTCCTACAAACAAGTCTAAAGGGAAACAAACTCAGTTAATTTTTGATAGGAGTGAAAATGAAGGGGAAGGTCAATTGAAAGGGTGGGTTTTGAATCTCGAGGAGGTTAGAGATGTAGTTGTTTACATGATCATAGTGGACGAGTTACCATTTCGGTTTGTTGAGAAAACTGGTTTCAAACGTCTTATGTATGTGACTTGCCCTACATTTCGTATCCCATCTCGTGTCACTATAACTCGGGATTGTTATCAACTCTTTTGTAATGAGAAAACTAAATTGATCGAGTGTCTTAGAGTTTCATGTCAAAGGGTATCTTTTACCACTGATACATGGACTAGCATTCAGAAAATCAACTACATGTGTGTAACTGCTCATTATATCGACAATGACTGGAAGTTGCATAAGAAGATCATTTGTTTAGAGTTTATCCATTTAGTTTAATCTTCCTTTAATCTTCCTTTAATCTTAGTTTAATCTAGTTTTTAACTAGTCTTGTATTAAGTGGGTTCTTGAAGATTTCTCCAAGCTTGACATCCTTGGAGTTGATTTGGGTTCTTATTTATACAAGATTTCATCTTTTTCTTCCTTTTGTTATTGGTATAATCTTCTCTACTCTTGTTCTTGTTTATTTAATCTTGTTTCAATCTTTATATATTGTTCTTGTTATTGTTCTTATTGTTCATTATGGATGTTTGGTTTTTCATGTTGTTTTCTCTTATTATTGTTGGTTTCCTCTTGATAATGAGTGAGTAGTCTCCTTGTGGGGTTAGTAGAGGGATTAAGGGTAGATTATGGGTGATTAGGGTTTGATTAGGGGTAAAGGTGACTCTTTTGTTGTTAGTCACATTATGGGCACTCTATGTGTTTGTTGATTTGCTTGTGTGAGTAGTAGTGGCCAATTCTCCCCATACTTGTGCTCATCTTCTCATTGTTTGTCTATTTTGTGGTTGTGTTGAGGTTAGTCTTAGACACGAGAATGCGGACTAGGGGTTAGACGCGAGAGCGCGAACCTACCTTGACATCGGTCTACGTAGCGAGAGCCCGGACCGACTCTAGCAACTAGGAGACACCTACACCCTTGACCACCCCAATTACCCTACTACACTTAACAACCCGACCTACCCCACTTCCTTTCATATTTGAGTTCATCCTCTTAGTTAGTCATCATTTACTCTAGTTTGCTTATTAGTTTGATCATTAGTCATTTCATTTAAGCCTTGTTTTAACTAGTTCATCATTAGCATAGTCATACCTCTTCCACCACAATAGTTTACCAATTAATGTTGTCTTTGTGTTTGTTTGGTGATTTAGTCTCGTTTTTAGGCCAACCTAGTCTAGACTTTACAATACCGTCTCCGTGGACACGACCCGACTTACCCTAGCTACCCACTAGGTTAGTTGGTTATTTATTATTGGTTAGGACCCACGACGAATCCCAACCATCAATTTAGCGCCGTTGCCGGGGACGGTGCATTGTTTAGACTTAGTTTGCTTATAGCTAGACTTAGTTACCATTCTTTGTGCTCTTCTATCTTCTCTTGTGCATATTTTGTAGGTTTCTCTTGTTTACTTAGCTTTCTTTTCTCTTTGTCTTTTGATTGTGCTTGTTTATTGTCGTTGCCTAGTGCCCATAAAGCACTAGGTGTTCTCACGTTTGTTCTAGTGTGTAGTGTATGCCTAGGAGGGGAGGCGATTTCTTTCTCTTTAATCGAGAGCCGGAAAGACTCTTTCGAGCCTTTCACCAACGGACAATTGACCGGGTTAGAATCTCTCAACCAAGCGCTAGCAATACCCATCAAGAGCAAGCTCAAGGATCCGACTTTAACGAGTCACCTCGAGAGACGGCCGAAAGGATCTTCATAAATCCCTTTGGTTCATCTATCCATTCTTCTTCTCCTAGTTCCCCGTCTAGTTCTACATCAACACCGTCTACACCATCATCTCCCGCAAATCCAATCATGCCGAAGTTTTCATCTCACTCCACTTTTACCGAGGATGTCTTGCCGGGACCGAGTGCTTTACCGGATACTTATACCGGGAATTTCGTGGCAAAGACGCAATTCATCCAACTTGTGGAGAGGAATCAATTTAGTGGTTTGCCCACCGAAGACCCGCACCAACACATGGAGACCTTCTCCGATTATTGTGATGGTATCTCCCAAACCGGGGTTACACAAGATCAAATCCGTTGGGTATTATTTCCATTCTCATTAATTGGAAAGGCAAAGCAATGGATCAAGAGTCTCGATAGGGCAACCATGGGAATTGATACTTGGAAGAAACTTGCATTGGCGTTCTACCAAAAATTTTACCCTTCGGAGAAGGCCAATTTGCTTAGGGCCTCCATCACCGGTTTCCAACAACGGGATGAAGAGAGCCTTTATGAAGCTTGGGAGCGGTTCAAATCTTTGGTTAGATCGTGCCCCCACCATGGACTTTCACAATGGTTCTTAGTCCAACAGTTTTGGAACGGTTTATATGAGGACTCAAGAGCTATACTCAATATGGGCTCCAATGGTAGGTTTACCGAGGTCGATGACGATCAAACTTGGGCAAGAATCGAGGAGATGACGGTTCATAATTCACAATACTCAAGGCCTAGGAAGGCAAATCGAGGAGGTAGGCACGAGGTTGATGCTATCACTCAATTAAGCATTGACCTTGGAGCTCAATTGAAGACCCACATGGAGACTATTGACAAGAAGCTCCAAAGCCACCTCAACCAAGTCCAAGGCACTAGTTCCTCCAACACTTAATTCAAGAAGTGAATGCTTTGGGATTTGCACCTCCTTTGCCTTATTATGGGATGTGTGATACTTGTGGAATCGTTGGTCATGATCCAATGCATTGTCGGGGAAGTATTGAGCAAGTGAACGCCTTTCAAGCGTTCAAGCAAGGTGCCTCCTATTCTAATCAATACCAAGCTTCCAATCAAGTCCCTCAACAACAAGCTATGCAACCTCGTCCCTATGTTCCATCTCTCTTAAGGGACAGCAATCAAGGTTATCAAGGTTATGTGGGTAATCCAAGACCCTTCAACAACTTCAAGCAAAATAACCAAGGTACCTTTCACAACAACAATCAAGGGTTCCAACAAGGGAACTTCAATCAAGGTGGAAACCAAAGCTTTCAAGGGCAACAAAACCACAACCAAGGGTTTCAAGATCACAATCAAGGCCTTAATCAAGGCAATTCTCATGGGTTCCAAGGGAACCGTCAACAACAATCAACTCAAGGTCAACAACACCAAAGCAAGCCTAGGAGCCGGTCTCCTATTCATGATTATGGTACTCCATTAGCCCTCACCGATACTCCGCATAATCCACAATCTCCACCTCGGGATTTCAACGTGCAAAAATCTATGATGGATATGCAAAGGAGTACTCAAGAAATGCAAAGAGGCCAAATGGAGATGGCTAGACACCAACAAGAGTTCTTCGCTCATGTTCAAAGGGATAATATAGAAAGAGATGCTCATATGAAGATGCTTGAGACTCAAATATCTCAACTTGCTTCGGGAAGCTCTTCAAGACAAAAGGGGCAACTACCTCCTCAAGGTGAAACACCGAAATTTGAGCATGTAAATGCTATCACCACGAGGAGTGGTACATCATATGAATTCTCCTTAGCCCCTAGTGAGCAAGAACCAATGCAAGAAGTTACGCCCTCCTCTCAAGGCAATTCAAGCAAGGAAAGTCCAATAGAGGAGCAAGTCTTATGGGAGATCGAAAAACCCATTGAAGACAAGCTTCTCCCACTTCAAGCAAAAGAAAAGGGTAAAGGGAAAGTGTCATGTGAGAAGTCCACCCCTATTGAGCAAAACAAGGTTCAAATCAAGTTGCCTTTCCCAACAAGGCAAATGAAGACTAAGGTGGATGTCCAACTTGACAAATTCCTAGACATTGTGAAGAAATTGGACATTAACGTCCCATTCATCGAGTTACTTACCCAAATCCCGGCATATGGAAGATTCATGCGAGATATCCTAGCTAGGAAGAGATCCATCGACAAGGAAGAGACAATAGCGTTCACGAGGGTGGTGAGCGAGCTTATTCAAGGTTCCACGCTTCCAAAGTTGAAGGATCCGGGTAGTTTCTCGATCCCATGCACCATAGGCAATTACAAGATCGAGAGAGCATTATGTGACTTGGGTGCGAGTGTGAGCATCATTCATTATTCCATTTGTGATCGATTAGGGATGAAGGAGCTGAAATGTACGTCCATTACACTCCAATTGGCCGATAAATCTCTTAACCGACCATTGGGGATGATAGAGGACGTTCCGGTACGAATCGGGAAATTCTTTATTCCGGTCAATTTCGTCGTGCTCGATATGCCGGAAGATGCTAACACTCCCATTATTCTTGGGCGCCCATTTCTACACATCGCCGGTGCCATGATCAATGTGAAGAACGGTAGGATCACATTTGAGTTAGGCGAGGAAAAGATAGTGTTTGACCTCCAAGGCAACACTTCGCCTACAAACGATCAATCATGCAATATGATCCATGCCACGAAAGACAACGATCTAGGGGGAGAGTCAGGACAAAGCTTGAAGAATTACTCTTATGAACTTGAGGACGATGAATCCGAGATTGAGGAAGATGAGTGCCCATATCATGGGTTTGATGACAAGTTGAAAAGCAAGGAGAAAGATGAGCCTCCCTTGGGGCCACATGAGGACCGATGGACGTTTGGGTATATCCCGAAGGATCGCAAGTATAAGTTCAAGCCATTGAACTTAGAAGATCGGGATTCCCCGGGAACGTTAAGACAAGGTCATGAAGAACCTTGGGATGTGGACGGTTATATCTCTAGCTTGATTGAAGACTTTGCTAGGGCCTTCGACTTGTTCCTTCGTGCCCTCGATGGAGATGGAATGAGTTTCAAGGTTGTTGAAAAAGAATTGAGGAATGCACCATCCATGGTTTGACGGAGTTCCACAAGAACCGTCTCATTGTATATATCTCTTTCCCTTGTAGTTCCTTTTATTTTTGTGAAATGCTTGATCATTTGGATTGTTGATGAGCGATGTGAGGGAGAGAATTTGATGTGTATGTGAGCTTTGTTGGATAGGTGAAGTGAAGATGATTCCTAGAGAGGAATGACTATGATAGAGCTTGGATAGTAAGCATGAGGATCGGGTTTTTGAAGCTTAGAATAAGCTTTTGGGTTTGAGGAAGGTCAAGAAGATCCATCCCGACCGGGAAGAGGATTCCCGACCGGGAAGGAAGAGGCATCCCGACCGGGAAGGAGCCATCCCGATCGGGATGAGGGTGCCATATTTTGGGTTTACTGGAGTGCCATCCCGACCGGGACGAGAGCTTCCCGACTGGGACGGGTATGTCATCCCGATCGTGATGGTCCCCTACTCCCCCTTATGCCTCTTCTTCGACATTTGAGTCCACCCAACCATTATATACCCCCTCCCAACCTCCCTAACCTTCCTTACTCATATCATATGACCCTCGCACATCATTTCCATACCTTCACCTCATTTCCTCCTCAATTTAGACCGATATTCACACCAAATCTCACCTCCTCGCACCATTGCAAACCTACTACCTCAACCATGCGATACTTTCAAGCATGAAGTGGAATGACCATGATGACAACAAGCAAAGTGCAATTATTGACCATTGAAGACGATGGAGAGAGTGAGTTGCTAACCTATGGGTATGGCAACTATCCTTTCTTTTCCGTTTTTGTTGTTGCTTGTTTTCCCTTGTTTGTCCCCTTCCCCTTGTACACTTTTGTGTCTTGGTGTCATGGTGGCGTTCGAGGCCTTGGTAGTTTTTGCTCCCGACTCTTGATGACGTGACTACATCAAGAGTCATTTTCAAAATCCAAATTTCCAAGATTTTCACCTTTTTTTTTTAGGATTTAGTCGGATTCGGGCAGAATCCGGGCTAGGTGACTTGATTACACCTAGCCCTCCCCTCCCATTTCCTTTTATTTCCTTCTTTTATTTCTTCCCCCATCCATATCTTTTCTTGTCTCGGCCCACGGTGACTTGATTACACCCCGGCCGGACACATTCGACCCTTTCTTCACTTTTCTTTTCGATTTTAAGCTTTATTTTCGTAGTTTCTTTTATTTTCTTTTGTGTCTCCGCACACTACGATCGAGCATGAGGACATTGCTCGGTTTAAGTGTGGGGGAGCGATATTCTAGCGTAGTTAGTTTTATTTTCTTAGTTTTTTCGAAAAATCTTAAAAATCCCTAAAAATTTGAAATTTTTTCACAAAAATCAAAAAAGATTTTATTTTGTGTGTTTTTCCTTTTTTTGTCTTCGTATCGTATATTTGTTTTGTTTTGCGTGTTTTGCCTCCCTTTTCCCTTATAGGTTGCTTAAATCACCGATAGTTTTGGAGAGCTTTCAAGACCTCCGGTAACATCTTCTATCCCTTTTTCCCCTTTTTCTCTTGTGGAGTTTGGAAGAGATTGTGATGTTGTGTGCTCGGGAGGAGCTTGATGTGTATTTGTGGTTGATTTGGACGCTTGTTTGGATGTTCGGGGTGGTGTTTGTTTTGTTTATGTGTTTGTTTCTCCTTGTTTTGTTTTGTTATCTTTTGCCTCTTTTTCTTTCATTTTCGTCGTGTCTTCGTTTTGTGTTGTATTAGTTGTGTCTTGTGTGTTTAAAAGGTTTTCGAAAACTCGGTTTAGAGGCTAGTGTGCGAGTGTTTACTTTCCCTTTCTAGTGATGTAAATCGAGTCTTGGACTTTAGTCTAGTAGAATGACCCTAAATCAATGATTTCGTTGGTTCTTTACCTTGAGTCCACCTAACTTACTAGAGATTTACTACGGGATTTGCACTTTTGACCATTATGACCACCCACGGTGTGAAAAGGCCTTGGTTGCCGAGTCCCGTCCCTTAGGTGACCATGTCCGGAATTGTTTGATTAGTCCAAGTTTCTCCCCTTTTTGTGGGTTTGAAGGGAAGGGACCATCCCGACTTGCCCATTCACCTACCTCCTACACATATCCACACAATAAATTGCAATTTGTTGAATTCTCTCTTTCTTGTTACACAAAGAAATGCTTGCAAGCCAAATCAAGCCAAAAGGGCCAAGAAAAGAAAAAGAAAGAAAATGAAAGAAAGAAAGAAAAGATTGAAGAAAAAGAAAAGGCACAAAAAGCCAAAAAGAAAATAGAAAAGAAGAAAAAGAAATGGCATGGCAAAACAAAGCAAAGATGCAAAAGAAAGAAAAATGCCAAAAGAAAACCCGTCTCACAAAAAGAATCCCGACATCTAAAAAATAAGCCTTTTACCGATTATTACCGTGAAGAGCCTACCAAAGGACCGAGTCCCTAGGAAGGATGATAGCGGTAATGGTCGGTGTTCCCTCATTTTGCATTCATATCCACCTTTTTACTTGGACTAGTTAGGCGGTTTCGGGCATGGGATGACCCTCTTGGCTCATCGCTAAAGGGGGCGGGGTCTCACTTACCTACAGTGTCGACTAACACCGTGGTTCATCCCTTTTCCACTCCACCGATCGTCCCGTAGTACGTTCTTAGAAAGTTAGGAGGAATCTAGGTAAGTTGCCAACATTTTTGTTGCTTTATCGTCATACTATTAGGGTTTTGTCCATTTTGGTTTGTATTGCTAGCTTGGGAACGTTGTCACTTGCCTTGAGTTCTAAACCGGTGTCTTTTCACCGCTTTGTTGAGGGAAGCGGTATTTGTTTTCTTTTGGGTGCAACCGATTATTTGTTTGTTTGTATGTTTGTTTGTTTATGTGTTTCGTGTCCGGTTGCATCCACAGTTTTGTCGCAAGACCTTACTTGCCTTGCGGAGTGCACTTTTCCTCTAAGTGTACTCGCGTGAGTTGAAAGGGCGTAGGGTGCGCTAATACCCACTCGGCTAGTTTAGTAGTTAGTTTGTGCTTACTCGAGGGCGAGAAAGGGTTAAGTGTGGGGGAGTTGATAAGTGTAGTTTGTAGTGCCTATTTTACTGTGTTTTGGTCCCATTTTCCTT
Organism: Agrostemma githago; assembly: GCA_958450325.1. NCBI lineage: Eukaryota > Viridiplantae > Streptophyta > Magnoliopsida > Caryophyllales > Caryophyllaceae > Agrostemma > Agrostemma githago. The sequence goes on along the minus strand of OY288257.1, from coordinate 33,876,178 downwards.
ATGGAATCGCTCATTGGGAGCGGTTTACGGGCTACTTATGCTTCCTTTAGTTCGTTTAAGGTTCCCGAGACCATTGGTGAAGAGTTGGAGCAAATCCGACTCGATACATACACTTTTTGGAGCCAACGAAGTGAAGGAACGATCACTCGATGCCTTGGATTCGACCCCGAGACCTCGGAACCCAATCTCGAGCCTCTTAGACCCGATCCCGAGTCCCGCGAATTGATGGGAAGCCCATGAGGAGCAAGGAGGGACCAAAAGGAGCTTATTTGAGGCCTACAAGGCTCATCCAGGTCGGGATGGTCTCAACCCGTCCCGGTTGAGGTGCACAAAAGAAGAACCTGCTGACCTGGGTCCGTCCCGGTCGGGACCAGATCGTCCCGGTCGGGATGATCCCGTCCCGTTCGGGACCATGGTGCTGCATCCGCGCCTTGTTTTATTCTTCCTCCTTCATTCTTGTACCCATATATATATACTCCCCTCTTGTATTGTTTATGTATCATACATTACATTAGACTCTCTTAAGCCTCTATACGAGATATAAACCCTAGATTTAGAGTTCATCCATTTAGTTTAATCTTCTTTTAATCTTCCTTTAATCTTAGTTTAATCTAGTTTGTAACTAGTCTTGTATTAAGTGGGTTCTTGAAGATTTCTCCAAGCTTGACATCCTTGGAGTTGATTTGGGTTCTTATTTATACAAGATTTCATCTTTTTCTTCCTTTTGTTGTTGGTATAATCTTCTCTACTGTACTCTTGTTCTTGTTTATTTAATCAAGTTTCAATCTTTATATATTGTTCTTGTTATTGTTCTTATTGTTCATTATGGATGTTTGGTTTTTCATGTTGTTTTCTCTTATTATTGTTGGTTTCTTCTTGATAATGAGTGAGTAGTCTCCTTGTGGGGTTAGTAGGGGGATTAAGGGTAGATTATGGGTGATTAGGGTTTGATTAGGGGTAAAGGTGACTCTTTTGTTGTTAGTCACATTATGGGCACTCTATGTGTTTGTTGATTTGCTTGTGTGAGTAGTAGTGGCCATTGCTCCCCATACTTGTGCTCATCTTCTCATTGTTTGTCTATTTTGTGGTTGTGTTGAGGTTAGTCTTAGACACGAGAATGCGGACTAGGGGTTAGACGCGAGAGCGCGAACCTACCTCGACATCGGTCTACGTAGCGAGAGCCCGGACCGACTCTAGCAACTAGGAGACACCTACACCCTTGACCACCCCAATTACTCTGCTACACTTAAGAACACGACCTACCCCACTTCCTTTCATATTTGAGTTCATCCTCTTAGTTAGTCATCATTTACTCTAGTTTGCTTATTAGTTTGATCATTAGTCATTTCATTTAAGCCTTGTTTTAACTAGTTCATCATTAGCTTAGTCATACCTCTTCCACCACCATAGTTTACCAATTAATGCTTTCTTTGTGTTTGTTTGGTGATTTAGTCTCGTTTTTAGGCCAACCTAGTCTTGACTTTACAATACCGTCTCTGTGGACACGACCCGACTTACCCTAGCTACCCACTAGGTTAGTTGGTTATTTATTGTTGGTTAGGACCCACGACGAATCCCAACCATCAACAAACTACACTTATCAACTCCTTCACACTTAACCCTTACTCGCCCTCGAGTAAGCACCAACTAAAAGAAACTAGACTACTAACCGAGTGGGTATTAGCGCACCCTACGCCTTTTCAACTCACGCGAGTACACTTAGAGGAAAAGTGCACTCCGCAAGGCAGGTAAGGTCTTGCGACAAAACTGTGGATGCAACCGGACACAAAAACACACAAACACACATACAAACCAACAAGTAATCGGTTGCACCCAAAAAGAAACAAATACCGCTTTCCTCAAACAAGCTGTGGAAGAAGCACCGGTTTAGGACTCAAGGCAAGTGACAACGTTCCCAAGCTAGTAATACAAATCGAAATGAACAAAACTCTAATAGTATGACAACAATGCAATAAAAACGTTGGTAACTTACCTAGGTCCTCCTAACCTTCTAAGAACGTACTACGGGACGATCGGCGGGATGGAAAAAGGATGAACCACGGTGTTAGTCGACACTGTTGGTAAGTGAGACCCCGCCCCCTTTAGCGATGAGCCAAGAGGGTCGTCCCATGCCCAAAACCGCTCAACTAGTCCAAGTAAAAAGGTGGATATGATGGCAAAATGAGGGAAGACCGACCATTACCGCTATCATCCTTCCTAGGGACTCGGTTCTTTGGTAGGCTCTTCACGGTAATGATCGGAAAAAGGCTTATTTTTGAGAGGTGAGGATTCTTTTTGTGAGGTGATTTTTTTGGCATTTTCTTTCTTTTGCATTTTGCTTCTTGTGTTGCTATGCCATTTCTTTTTCATCTTTTGTATTTTCTTTTTCTTTGCTTTTTGTGCCTTTTCTTTTTCTTCAATCTTTTCCTTCTTTCATTTTCTTTCTTTTTCTTTGCTTTGCCCTTTTGGCTAGATTTGAGTTGTAGGCATTTCTTTTTGCAACTAAGAAAGATGATTTCAACAATTTGCAACTTTATTTTGTGGATATGTGTAGGAGGTAGGGGAATGGGTAAGTCGGGAGTCGCGATCCCCCTTCAAACCCACAAAAAGGTGGAGAAGTTGGACTAATCAAACAATTTCAAACATGGTCATCTAAGAGACGGGACTCGGCAACCAAGGTCTTTTCACACCGTGGGTGGTCATAATGGTCAAAATGCAAATCCCGTAGTAAATCCCTAGTAGACTAGGTGGACTCAAGGTAAAGGACCAACAAAACTATTGATTTACGGTCATTCTACTAGACTAAACTCCAAGACTCGATTCATACTACTAGAAAGGGAAAGTAAACACTTGCACACTAGCCTCAAAACCGGGTTTTCGAAAACCTTTTTACACACTAGACACAAGAACACATCACAAAACGAAGACACGACAAAAACGAAAGAAAAAGAGACAAAGGCAACAAAACAAAACAGAACAAAACAAGCATACAAAGAGAACAATCACCACCTCGAATTCCAAATAAGCGACCAATCAACCACAAATCTTCACAAAGCTCCACCCGAGCACACATCATCACAAATCTCCTCCAAACTCCACAAGAGACAAAGAGGAAAAAGGGATAAAAGATGTTACCGGATGTCTTGAAAGCCCTCCAAATTTAACGGTGATGAGGCAACCTACAAGGAAAAAGGGAGGCAAAACACGCACAACAAAACAAATATACGATACAACGACATAAAAGGAAAACACACAAAAGAAAATATTTTTGATTTTTGTGAAAATTTTCAAATTTTTATGGTTTTTTAAAGATTTTTCGAAAAAAAATACGAAAATAAACTAGACCATACTAGAATATCGCTCCCCCACACTTAAACCGAGCAATGTCCTCATGCTCGATCGTAGTGTATGGAGACACTAAAAAAAGAAGAGAAACTACGAAAATAAAGCTAAAAATCAAAAAGAAAAGCGGAGAAAAGGGTAGAATGTGTCGGGCCGGGGTGTAATCAAGGCACCAAGGGTCGAGACAAGAAAAGATATGGATGGGGGAAGAAATAAAAAGAAGGAAATAAAAGGAAATGGGAGGGGATGACTAGGTGTAATCAAGTCACCTAGCCCGGATTCCGCCCGAATCCGACTAAATCCAAACAAAAGAAACTAAAAATCAAAGAAAAAGTGAAAATTCTTGTAAATTTGGATTTCGAAAGGACTCTCGATGTAGTCACGTCATCGAGAGTCGGGAGCAATGACTACCAAGGCCCCGAGGGCCACCATGACACCAAAAATGGATAAGGGGAAGGGGACAAACAAAGGAAGACAAGCAATAAAAGACGGAAAAGAAAGGATAACGGCACTCGCTCCATCGTCTCAAAGTTCGATAACGGCACATAGCTAGTCTTCGTCATTGCTATTCCTCTTCATTCTCGATATGGGCGCATGGCTGAAGCATAAAGGTATAAGGAGGTGGGATTTGATGTGAAAGTCGGTGTGTAGTGAAGGTAAGATGAGGTGAGGATATATATATGAAGTGTAGGGGTCATATGATATGTGCAAGGATAGGTAGGGAGGTTGGGCGGGGGTCTAAAGTGGTAGGGTGGGCTCACATGTCGAAGAGGAAGCAAAAAGGGGGAGCAGTGCATCGTCCCGGTCGGGATGGGTGGTCCCGGTCGGGATGACATACCCTTCCCGGTCGGGAAGACACAACAGTAAACCCAATTTTTGGCACCCTCATCCCGATCGGGATGACATCCTTCCCGGTCGGGATGGCTCATCCTTCCCGGTCGGGATGCTTCTTCTTGGCCGGGAAGGGTCTTCTAACCCTCTATAACCCCAAAAGCTTGTCCAAAGCTTCAAAAACCAACTCCCTTGCTCACGATCCAAGCTCTATTAATAACCACTCCCCTCTAAGATTCATCTTCACTTCATACCTATCAAATAAGCTCAAAACGTTCATCAAAATCCCTCCCTCACATCGCTCATCAAAATACCAAACTACAAGAAATTCACAAAACTCAAAAGAATTACAAGAAAGAGATATATACAATAAGACGGTTCTTTTGGTCCGTCAAACCAAGGATGGTGCATTCTTCAATCTTTTTTTCAACAACACTATAGCCAATTCCATCGCCATCAAGGGCACGGAGTAATAAATCGAAGGCCCTCGAGAAGTCTTCAATCAAGCTAGTGGAATACCAACCTCCACTCCAAGGATCATGACATCCTAACCTCGACGTTCCCGGGGCATCCCGATCTACTAAGTTCAATGGCTTGAACTTGTGCTTGCGATCCTTCGGTATATACCCAAATGCCATCTATCTTCCTGTGGCCCCAAGGGAGGCTCATATTTGTTCTTGCCTTGCAACTTGTCTTCAACATCATGATATGGGCATTCATCCGCCCCAAGGTCGGAATCATCATCTTCAATTCCATAGAAGTTGTTCTTCAAGCTTTCACCCGACTCATCCCCTAGATTGATGTCTTTCATGGCGTGGATCATATTACAAGACTCATCATTAGTAGGCGAGGTTTTACCTTGGAGGTTAAACACAAGCTTCTCGTCGCCTAGCTCAAATGTGATCCTACCATTCTTTACATCAATCATCGCACCGGCGGTATGGAGAAATGGGCGCCCAAGGATAATGGGAGTGATAGAATCTTCCGACATGTCAAGTACAAGGAAGTCGACCGGAATGAAGAACTTCCCAATTCTTATTGGCACGTCTTCCAACATCCCCAATGGTCGGTTGAGTGAACGATCGGCCATTTGGAGAGTAATAGAAGTACACTTGAGATCTTTCATCCCAAGTCGTTCAAAAATGGAATAGGGAATGATGCTTACACTCGCACCCAAATCACATAATGCTCTCTCGATCTTTAAGTTGCCTATGGTGCACGGGATCGAGAAAGTACCCGGACCCTTCAACTTGGGAAGTGTAGAACCTTGAATGAGCTCGTTCACCTCTCTTGTGAACGCTATGGTCTCTTCCTTGTCGACGGATCTCTTACTAGCCAAGATTTCTTTCATGAATCTTCCATATGCCGAGATTTGGGTAAGTAGCTCGGTAAAAGGGACACTCACATCCAATTTCTTCACAATATCTAGGAACTTGTCATATTGAACATCCACCTTAGTCCTCATTTGCCTTGTTGGGAAAGGCAACTTGATATGCACCTTGTCTTGCTCATTAAGGTTGGACTTCTCAAATGACATTTTCCCTTTACCTTTGTCTTTTCCTTGAAGTGGGGGAAGCTTGTCTTTATGGGGTTTCTCAATCTCCCACAAAACTTGCTCCTCCTTTGGATTTCCCGAACTTGCTTTATCTTGAGATGGAGATACAACTTCTTTCATTGGTACTTGCTCAATCGGGTTTAAGGGGGAATCATAAGATGCACCACTCCTCAAGGTAATAACATTCACAGACTCAAATTTCGTCGTTTCACCTTGAGGAGGTAGTTGCCCCTTTTGTCTTGAAGAGCTTCCCGAAGTAACTTGAGCTATTTGGGTCTCGAGCATCTTCATATGAGCATCTCTTGCTATGTTCTCCCTTTGAAGATGAGCAAAGAACTCTTGTTGGTTTCTTAGCATCTCCATTTGGCTTCTTTGCATTCCTTGATTACTCCTTTGCACATCCATCATAGATTTTTTCATGTCGAAATCTCGAGGTGGAGATTGTGGATTGTGCGGAATATCGGTGAGTGCTAAGGGAGTACCATAATCATGAATTGGAGACCGGCTCCTTGGCTTGCTTTCTTGTCGATTACCTTGGGATCCTTGTTGTTGTTGATGGTTCCCTTGGAACCTATGAGAGTTGCCTTGATTAAGGCCTTGAGTGGTGCCATGGTTATAGTTTTGATGTCCTTGGTTGTGTTAGTTTCCTTGGGAACCACCTTGATTGAAGTTCCCTTGTCGGAACCCTTGATTGTTGTTGAAGGTACCTTGTTTATGTTGCTTGAAGTTGTTGAATGGCCTTGGGTTGCCTACATAACCTTGCTAACCTTGGTTGTTGTCCCTTAAGGGAGGTGGCACATATGGACGGTGTTGTAGAGATTGTTGTTGGGAAGCTTGATGGGAAGCTTGTAACATGTGAGGATATGGGGCACCTTGCTTGAACGCTTGAAAGGCGTTCACTTGCTCAATACTATCCCGACAATGTAGAGGCTCATGTCTAATTATCCCGCAAATCTCGCATATCCCATAATAAGATGTAGGAGATACAACTCCCAAACACTACTACAAATGAGCACTTGGGCCACGGCTGAATTCGTGGCAAAAGTTCTAAATTTTCGTGGCTAAAGTACTTTGCCACGGAAATACTATCCGTGGCGCAAGTGGCCGTGGCAAACAAATAGCCACGGGAAAAAAAAGCGTGGCAAGTATTGATTTTATTGCCACGGAGTCTCCCGTGGCTAGTATTAATTTTTTGCCACTGATTATCCTGTAGTTAATTATGTTTGTGCCGAAATATTTATTTCCGATGACAAAATATATAATAAATTAAATAAATTAATAACCGTAAGAACTCTCTACCCCTATAGTAGTCACATCTGGAACGGTTACTAGCTTTATAGCTGAGTCATTCCAATATTATTTAATTTCACCATACGCATCGAAGAGCCTTCACACTACTCTCACTCAAGCACGCTTAACTACGGAGTTCTTATGGCCAGCTACCAGAAATGAAATTGAACTTTATTGACCTAATCATTGATTTGAATTCTTTTAAAGTGATATTTTTTTCACAAACTACATTTACTTTTCAGTAATTAAATTTTTTTCCTAAAAAATTGTTATTCCGGAAAAAAAAAAAAATCGAAGTTGATTTTCGGACTCATGATTACATTAATTTATCAATAATTTTATTTTAGTTTCTATTTTCCACGTTTTTTTATTGCTAGTTCTTTCAATATGTTTTTTTCTTTTCGTTATCGGTCGGTTTTTTATCCTCATTGAGTTTCCTCTTGCATACTTCAAGTTTTATCCGAATTTTATTTTTCATTAAGTAAATTTTATTTTAAATTAATTTTTTAAAATATCTTTCAAATAATATTACAAAACAGTTACCGAATTAAACAGTTGACATTAAATTAATTTTTGGTTTTCTCACTATTAGTTCTTAATTATTAGATTTTCATACTTGTATTTGTTAATTATTTGATTTTCTCACTTATACCTCTCTTTTTTTGAAAAATTATTTTGACTGGTTATTCATCTTAGGCACGACTTTCTAATATATTAATCTTTCTTCAAAACCAAACAACTTGAAAGACAATTAATTTACAAAAATAGTTATTGTTTTCGCGGTCATAAGTTATTTCCACAACAAAATATAGACTGATTATAATTCTTAAATACGAGTTTAATAAAGCGATTTTTTTCACACTGAAAATATTGTAAGAAAATCAATAATTTGGAAAAAAATCATACTCAATCACTTTCTTTTTAAGTTTTTTTGTCTTAAAAAGAAGTGTATTACATGTGAAAAAATTAATTAATTAAGGGGTAAAAATGAAAGAGTCTTAAATAATGTTAGACGTCTTAATGATGGATGATCAATCACATACTAATTTTACTTGATATGCTATGTACGCTTCATTTTAGCTAGCATATATTACACTATGTAAATGTTAGTTGTCTTTCAAAAGTCATACTTAAGATTATAAAATTTTAATAAAACATATTGTCAGATTAAGAGAAATCAATTGCTTCAGAAATAATGATTAATAAAAAATCAACAAATTAGTCAACCAAAGTTTTCTTCTACTTAATTTTTACAAAAATCTATTTTTTTTTCTTAAAACTAAATAAAATAATACAAATTTTTTTTATTAATAAAATATTTTCAAATTTAATATTTTTTTCTTCATATTATCTTTAGCTTTGAATTTTAATGAATTTTTTAAGATCAATATTTGACACTCGGCTTAACTTGAAAGTAATTTGATTAAAGTTCGGAGAACCATTAGCCACATGCGTTTATTACATCTGTGGCAAAAAAATAATTTGGCCATGGAAGTTAATTATGTCGTGGCTAAATAATATTTGCCACTGAAAAAATTCGTGGCTAAGTATATTTTTGCCACGGGTGTGGCATCTTTCGTGGCAAGAGTGATTATTGGCCACGACTTTAATAAAATTCATGGCGCAAGTGAATTTTTGCCATGGAAAAAAATGTTGCCGTGGCATATTTTTTTTCCTAAGTAGTGAATCAAAATTTTCCCGTGGCTAGGTAAAATTTAGCCACAAATAACAAATTTCCGTGGCATAATTCGTGGCGCAAGTGTCAGTTTGTTGTAGTGAAAGTATTGACTTGATGAGTAGAATCTTGGTGGGAGGCACTTGCACTTTGACCTTGATCAAAATGGCTTTGGAGCTTCTTGTCAATAGATTCCATGTGAGTTTTTTATTGAGCTCCAAGATCAATGCTTAATTGTATAATGGCATCGATCTCGTGCCTTCCTCCTCGATTCGCCTTTCTAGGCCCTGAGTATTGGGAGTTGTGCACCGCCATCTTCTCGATTCTTGACCAAGTTTGGTCATCGTCCACCTCGGTAAACCTTCCATTCGATCCCATATTGAGTATGGCCCTTGAGTCTTCATATAACCCGTTCCAGAACTGTTGAACTAGGAACCATTGTGATAGACCATGGTGAGGACAAGAGCGGATCAAAGCTTTGAATCTTTCCCACGATTCATATAGGCTTTCTTCATCACGTTGTTGGAATCTCGTGATAGAGGCTCTCAATAGATTTGTCTTCTCCGGGGGATAAAATTGTTGGTAGAAAGCTAAGGCTAGTTTCTTCCAAGTATCAATACCAAGAGCCGCCTTGTCTAACCCTTTGAACCATTGCTTAGCTTTACCGATCAAAGAGAAAGGAAACAATACCCACCGGATTTGGTTTTGGGTTATTCCCGTTTGTGAGATAGCACCGCAATAATCCGAAAAGGTTTCCATGTGTTGATGAGGATCTTCGGTTGGTAACCCACTAAATTGACTTCTTTCAACCAATTGGATGAAAGCCGTTTTAGCCACAAAATTTCTGGTGTATGTCTCCGGTAAAGCGCGCGCGGTTGGACCGGGCAAAACGTCTTCCGTAAAGGTTGAATGAGAAGAAAAATTAGGCATTGTTGGATTGACGGGAGATGATGGTGTAGATGGTGTTGAAGTAGATGTAGAAGGATAACTAGGTTGAGAGGAATGACTAGAGGTACCAAACGGATTGATGAAATTCCCTTTGGCCGTCTATCGAGGTGTCTCGTTCAAGTCGGATCCTTGAGCTTGCTCTTCAATGGTATTGCTAGTACTCGGTAGAGAGCTTCTAACCCGATCAATTGTCCGTTGGCGAAAGGCTCTAAAGAGTCTCTCCGGCTCTGGATTGAAGAGAAAGAAATCTCCTCTCCTCCTAGGCATGCACTACACACTTGAACAAATGTGAGAACACTTAGTGCTTTGTGGGCACTAGGCAAAGACAATAAACGAGCACAACGGAAGACAAGAGAAAAGAAAGCTATATAAACGAGAAAAACCTACAAAATATGCACAAGAGATAGAAGAAGAGCACAAGAAGGGTAACTAAGTCTAGCTAGTAAGCAAACTAAGTCTAAACATGCCCCATCCCCGGCAACGGCGCCAAATTGATGGTAGGAGAATTGTCGCGTCCCCCACCGTCAAGTAAAGTCCAACTATACCTAACTTGTAGCTAGGGTAAGTCGGGTCATGTCCAAGGAGACGGTTATAGGTGTCTAGACCAGGTCTACCTAAGAACGAGGCTAAGTCACACAAACAACACAAAGAGAAGAGAATTGACAAACTATGATGGTTGGAGGTGAAGAAAGTGGACTAACAATGAACTATGTATGACAAGGACTAAAAGGAACAACTAAAGACTAATGAAACAAGTAACTAGAGAAATGATAACTAAAGAGATTAAATCAAATATGGGAAAGAGTAGGGTTAGGTCGGGTTCATAAGTGTAGTAGGATAATTGGGTGGTTAAGGGTGTATGTTTCTCTTAATCGCTAAGGTCGGTTTGCGCTCTCGCGCCAAAGCCTAAGTCCGCACTCTCGTGTCTAAGACTAGACCCAAATACTCATGCAAAGTATTACCCAAAACACAAGCATTCAACCACAAATTGATTACAAGATGAGAATATGAAAACAAGTATGAGAAGCATGACCACTACAACTCAAACAAGCAATTCAACAAACACATAGAGTGCTCAACATGTGACTAGCAACAAAGATTCCACCTTTTCCCTTAATCAAACCCTAATTACCCATAATCCACACTTAATCCCCCCTACTAACCCCACAAAGAGTCTACTCACTCATAATCAACATAAACAACCAAACATTCATTATGAACAAACAAAAACAATAAACAATATGTAAAGATTGAAACTTGATAAATAAACAAAGAACAAGAGAAAAGAGATTATACCAACTACCAGAGGATGAAAAAGATGAGAACTTGTATTAAAAGAACACCCAAATAATCTCCACCAAAAGTTGTCAAGAATTGATGGATTCTTCAAGAGAACCTTAATACAAGAATCACTAACTAAATTAATCTAAGATTAACAAAAGTTAAAGGAAGATTAAACTAATCAGAGGAGAAACTAAATCGAGGGTTTTTGAATGTTGTAGAGAGGTCTAAGATAGTCTAATGTAATGTAAGATGCTTAAACAATACAAGGGAGAAGTATTTATAAGGTTACAAAAGTGAAGGAGGAGAAAAGAAGGTCATGCGGCTACAACAGGCCCGTCCCGACCGAGACGGTTCATGGTCTCGGCCGGGAATGCTGAAACAGCAGATTGCTTAAATGTGCACTCCTTCGCGACCGAGAGGGCACTTGGTCTCGGTCGGGAAGGCTCTGTAGGCCTCCAATAAGAGCTCTAAGGTCCCTCCTTGCTTCTCATGGGCTTCTCATCGCTTCTCGGGGCTCGGGATCGAGTCAAAGGGGCTCGGGAATGGGTCCCAAGGCCTCGTGATGGAATCCAAGGCACCGAGTGATCGTTCCTTCTCTTCGTAGGCTCCAAAAGTGTATGAAACGAGTCGGAATCATTCCAATTCTCCATGAACGGTCTTGGGAACCTAAAATGAACTAGAGGAAGCATGATTAGCCCAGAAACCGCTCCAAATAGCGATTTCACAACGGAAAACGGGACCAAACACAACAAAATAGGTACTACAAACTACACTTATCAACTGGAGGGTGTCATCTTGAGGTGGGATAACGGGATCGTTAGGGATGAGACCGACGGGTACCCCACCTAGTGGGGTGGAATTTGAAAGGGCCTCATTGAGGACCCGGGTGTGGTGTTCATTTCAGGCCTTATCTTCCAAATGGCCTAGGCGAGAGTCTATGCTATTTACGGATGCGTTTACCGTGATAACGGTGGCTTGTAAATCCCGGATTAGGTCAGCTAGGGCTCCTATGGTGTTGTCTGTGGATTGTCCGGCGTTATCCCCACTGGGGTTGCTTGCGTCTATGCTTGAATCCCCTGTCATGACTGCGTAAAGGCGGTTTTGGTGAGAGTGAGTTTTGCCAGACGTTCTAAGGACTCGAGGAATGCCCGTAATTGAGCGACACGGAGATGAGACCCTTGACTCGCGTGTGTATACGGTCGCTGGTCTTAGGAACTCGGTTGCTTTAGACTCTTGGTGTATTCGGCGAGACGCCTAATGGATTTTAGATCTCTGTGACGAGACAATTTGACACAAACCTTGGAGATGAAGTTTAAAGAGGAATTCTTGAAATGAGACGACCCGAAATGTAAACCCTTGAGTAGGGGTGATCCTAATAACTAACACAGACAGTTAATCACACGGTTGTACGATGTAAGAAGTTGATCGCGATCCCGGCTCAGGATCAAAGAACTTTGGTATATGCTTTTGAAAACGACCATTCTTTGCGGAGTAAATTTTTTTTTTTTTGAAAAGGATGATTTGTAGAACTAAGGTGACGATGGCGTGGTGATATCGTTCGTGATGTGAAAGTGCGTTGCTATATGTGTGCGTCGGGAATCCGATGATAGCAATAGTGTAAAGGTTTTTTTTCAAAAGAAGCACGGTTCTTAGGGGAACCAGTTTTGAAAATGATGACGTGATGTTTTTATCGAGACTACTATGAATTAGCTAGTTCGATACTCGTAGCGGATGTGTGTGGTGTTTTAAAGGGTGTGACTAAATCCTTATTTCGGGTTTAGGTAGTGAATAGTGTTTTTTAGAAAAAGCTTTTAAAACTAGTGATCCACGTTTGTCGGTTGCATTAACTAGCATTTGACGGTGGAGGGTGATGTATTGTGAAAAGTGTTTCGAGAATGTAACCGTTTTGGGTTTCTTGACTTCATTAATTGAAGTTTTGATTGTGTTAACGGTATGTGCGTAAAAAAAACATTTTTTTTGAAAATAAAATGTGACTGTTTGGTGTACCCTGATCCCATTGATTGGGAATCTCGGTGGTATTAACGGTATTCTTTCTTGACGGGTTTTACTTTGGCCAAGGCGATGGCGTGAAAAGAAATATTTTTTTTCGAAAGTGGTGAGTGTGAAATTTGCCATGATTTGACCGGAGTATCGGTGTTTAAAAGGTCGTTTTGAAAAGATGAAGTATTTTCGAAAACGGAATTGGGTGCGGTTGAATATGTTGGCGTAGTTGAATCTAGACTTTTAGTATTTTATTTGGGTTGGTTTGTCCAAACACGCTACACATAACTAGGAATGCATACACTCATGCAGGATGCAGACACGGGTAGGTTAGGGTAGGCTACCGCCCACGAATAGTCTTTACTAAGGCATTGACAATTACCTGGGGAGACGAGTGCCATACCGTCCGTTAGGAACTATCCGCTTATTATTTCCGCGGGATACACGTTAGGTGGCCGGAGCGTCAATCGAGGATCTCTCCGCGTGTCCCTAAAGATCTTACCGCGAAGATGTTGATTGGTCCTAATATCGGTTTGGGTTGGCTTTTTAAGGCCAAAACTTGTAGTGACCATAACTAGGAACTAAGAAATGAGCTTCACCGACCCCGTTCTAGTTACACCACCATTAGAAACTTGTTTCCAAATCCCCAGCGGAACCGCCAAACTGTGGACGTCCGTTCGCACCGCGCAGCGCCCCGCGCGGGACCGACCCGGTTTTTAAACGTGTGGCTGCGGCCACCCACGCGGCCCTCTCCCTGTCGGGGGCCGGTCCGATCTCGCGTACGGGGCGATGTTTCGGACCTCGATTCGGATGACGATCCGGACTTGTACTAGACGGGTGCAGGCACCCGTGTTTTCGTTTGGGAATCGATCGAGTCGTGGTTGTAAATGTTTAAAGGCCGATTTATTTGGTAAGGCAACCTTTTTAGTGAACTGAAGTTGTTGCCGATTTGTGGAGTCGCCACCGAGTCAATTATGGGGACTCGGAAACCGTTCAAGTCAACTTTAATCCCTTGCCGGCTCAAAGTTGAGTGGCACGGGACCTAAAGATAAAGACTTGTACCCTTAAGCACTCCATGCCTGGACTGACTCTCATTGCCAATGGTTTCGGACATCCGGAAACCGTCGATTCTGAGTAAGGGGTAAGGTTACGTATTGGGAAGCCAACATCCGATAGATGTCAACACCCAATCCCGCCCGCACTATAGCGGCCTCTACTAATCAATCGGTCGGCTGATATCCTAGTTCTTTTGTTGTGGTGGAAATACTGTAACATCCATTGTTTTAACCCTATACCTTTTCCTATGTCGGTTGTTTAAGGACAAGTAAGTTTTGTCGTCAAAGTAGTTGTGTTTACATTCTTTGCATGCGATTTCACGTGACAAACGGGCTATGAAAAGATGCACGTAGGAGAGTAGAGAGTACTAGTATTATACGTATTAGCAAATCAGTTTTAACGCGATAATACGATATTAGTCGTTCTCGTGGTATACCTTACCTGGTATTCTGCTTAAGATGCGTCGGTTCGGTATTAATAAAGATGCGTCGAACCTAGTACGACGAGTACCTGGACTAATTCGGAACCCGACCATCACTTTGTTCAGTTTTAGTTGTTTTACGTTTTGAATTCCGTATTAGGTGATTTAGCATGTGATTATAAGGTCATAAAAGCAATAAATCATACGAAAAACTGTAAATGCGAATCTAAGTAAATCACATTGTGAGGAGTTGCACCCTCGGAGTATACACTAAACGGGACACGATGCATAGATAGTTTGAGAACGGATCTCGGAATTACTCGGGTCTATTTAGTGTGTTTTAGTGTTTGCGGTTGAAGTTGGGACGTTACGTATTTTAGTAGGTGCTTGTGGACCTAGCGTCCACATTTAGTGTTGTCGTAGTGCATAATAATAGAAAGTATGGATATGGAAAGTTTTGTTTAGATGGCAACCTAGTGACGACTCGACTTCAATAGGCGGATCCTCCTAGCTTGACCAGTGACTCCGGCAGAGCTCCGTTACCGTTGACCCTTCATGCGGCTACTCCGGCAGAGCTTCGTTACTACGGGCTAATTCTGCGGCTAATCCGGCCGAGCTTCGCTACTAGGTTTGAGCTAGTCGAGCACAGGCACCTCGGTATCGAGTGGGGTGCTCGAAAGTGAGGAGTAGCGTCGATGTCACTTTTTTTATCGGAACTACGATCGAGTGGATCAGGTGTCGGAGTGCGAGCCCTTAGCGAGAGATTAGAGGGAGAAGAGAAGATGGGATGTTGTGTGTAGAATAAATGAGGTGGGGGGGGGGGGTATTTATAGGTGTTTTCGGCCCTCGTCGCCCATATGGACGCCTGAGTTGAGGCGCACCGAGACTCAGGCGCCTGGGCTTAGGCGCAGTGAGACTAAGACGCGTGAGGTGGGGCGGTTGGGATTTTGAGGATACGATTTTGATACTTTCCAAAACCGAGAGGGAGAGTATAATACGAAGCTTGGGAGCTAAGGCTTCCGTGCGTGTTACCCTAGCGCCGTGAATATTAGTGGGCCTCGGGTGTGCATCCCGAGGTTCGCTTGGCGCGGTGTTGACTCAGTTCGAGTTTCTGGACCGACTCGGGGTCCCGGTGTCAGAATTGACTCTAATTAGTGTCTATACGATCGTAACGACACGACTAAGGCTGCCATCATGTTAGTTTAATTTGCCCGAGTATTCTATTTGATCCGTTCTATAGAAAAACTACCTGAAACATCGCGAACTCGTGTCGCGTTGCAGTCCTATCGTCATCGGGTGTTTGTTGGGCACTTCTGCAGCCACCAGATCCAAATATAGGTGTCTACAAGACTCTTTAGAGCCTTTCGCCGACGGACAATTGCTCAAGTTAGGAATTCTCAACCGGGTACTAGCGCCAACATTGTAGAGCTAGCTCAAGGACTTGACTTAAACAGAGCATCTCAAGAGACCACCGAAAGGACCTTCTTGAATCCTTTTGGTACATTATTCGAATCACCTCCTTCATCTCCTTCAACATCTCAATCAATTTCTACACCGTCATCTCCCTTAAATCCAAACATGCCTATGTTCTCATCTCACTCTACTTTCACCGAGGATGTCTTGCCGGGACTGAGCACTCTACCGGCCGCTTATGCCGGAAATTTCGTGGCCAAGACACAGTTTATTCAACTAATAGAGCAAAATCAATTTAGTGGTTTGCCCACCGAAGACCTGCACCAACATATGGAGACTTTCTCCGATTATTGTGATGCTATTTTTCAAACCGGGATTACTCAAGATCAAATTCGATGGGTTCTTTTCCCGTTTTATCTTATTGAAAAAGCTAAGCAATGGTTTAATTGTCTCGATAAGGCGGCCATGGGGATTGATACATGAAAAAATCTTGCATTGGCATTCTATCAAAAGTTTTACCCTCCCGAGAAGACAAACTTGCTAAGGGCCTCCATTACCGGTTTCCAACAACGAGATTAGGAGAGTCTTTATGAATCATGGGAGAGGTTCAAAGCTTTGGTTAGATCTTGCCCCCATCATGGTTTATCGCAATGGTTCCTTGTCCAACAATTTTGGAATGGTTTATATGAAGATTCAAGGGCCATACTCAACATGGGTTCCAGTGGAAGGTTTACCGAGGTCGAGGATGACCAAACTTGGTCTAGAATTGAAGAAATGACGGTCCACAATTCCCAATATAGTAGGCCTAGAAAGGAAAATAGAGGGGGAATGCATGAAATTGATGCAATCATACAACTTAGTGCCGATCTTGGGGCTCAATTGAAGACTCATATGGATGCTATTGATAAGAAGCTTTAAGGTCACTTAATTCAAACACAAGGCACAAGTTCTTCCCACCAACATTCAATCCATCAAGTTAATGCCATGGGAGTGGTTTCTCCAACTTCTTTATATGGGATATGTGAAATTTGTGGGATATATGGGCATGAGCCTCAACATTGCCGAAGTAGCTGATGGTACCGGGATTCGTCACGTCCCAACCGTCAATATTATAACCGGCTATTCCTACGGTAGATAGGGCAAGTCGGGTCGAATCCACAGGGACGGTAATGTATAGCCTAGACTAAGGTCGGCCAAAATACGAGACTAAGTCAACGAGCTAAACTAGAAAATGATAGAAAGGGAGAAAACTAGACTAAAACTAGGGAGAACAAACAAGGAAACGGGCTAGGATTAGGTCGGGGTCAAAGGGGTAACAGAATGGTCAAGGGAGGACTAGAGTGAAGGAGGTAGTAGGGTGATCTAGGTTGGTCCGGGCTCTCGCAACTTAGACCCGCCTAGAGGTTCCACCTAGAACCCATCTCGGCGACACACATGACAAACAGGGTTCTAGCGCGCTATGGTGGCCTAGGTCGCATCCGGGCTCTCGCTACTTAGACCGGCCTAGGGGTCGTCCTCACTGGGCTCTTGCAACTTAGTGAGGGGACCGAACCCACAACAAACTAACACCCACAAAAGAAAGGCAAGAAAAACAAGCATTCGTACATACTTAGTCATTCAAGCAATTCCGCAAACATGTGATGTGCATCAAACAAGAGGAAACCCAAATCTTCCACCAACATCTCTAACAAACCCTTAATCATTCAATTAACACCCTAATCACCTTACTAACCCTAGCAAGAACACTACTCTAATATATCTAAAGGAAATACTAACAAAAACAAGGTAAACAAACTCAAACAACCGAACATACACAAACAACCTAGTGAAAACAATAAACAAGAACTAAAGATGTAAACTTGATGAATAATAAAGGATTGGGAGTAAAAGGAGAAGAGGATTGTACCATACTACAAAGGAAATGGAAAAGGAGAACACTTGTATATAAGAAAACCCAAATAATTCCACCAAGGTTGTCAAGCTTGGATGGATTCTTCAAGAGATCCAATAATACAAGATTAAACTAAGATTAACTACTAATTACCGACTAATCTAAACTAATCTAATCTAATCTAACCTAAAGTAGTCTAGGGTTTAAGGCTTAATGAAGTGCTTATCCTTTACATAACAAGGGAAGGGTATATATAGGGTTACAAGTTGAAGGGAGAAGAAACAAAACAAAGCGGAGCTGCAGCACCCCCGTCCCGACCGAGACGGGGTCATCCCGACCGGGACGACATGGTCCCGACCGGGACGGGTTGGTCCCGACCGGGACGGGCCCAGGTCAACAACCCTCTCATTTGTGCACCCCATCTCGAACGGGATGAGGCCTTCCCGATCGGGATGGGTCTTGTAGGCCTCCCTTATGAACTTTTTGGTCCCTCCTTGCCTCTCATGGGCTTCCCATCGATTCTCGGGTCTCGGGATCGGGTCTCGGAGGCTCGGGATTGGGTCCCATGGTCTCGGGGTCGATTCCAAGGCATCGAGTCATCGTTCCTTTACTCCGTTGGCTCCAAAATGTGTGTGTATAGAGTCGGAATCGCTCTAACTCCTCCAAATCGGTCTCGGGAACCTGAAACGAACTAAAGGAAGCGTAAGAAGCCCCTAAACCGCTCCCAAGGAGCGATTCAACAAGGAAAATGGGACCAAAACACTACGAAATAGGCACTACAAATGACACTTATCAACTCCCCCACACTTAACTCTTACTCGCCCTCGAGTAAGCACAAACTACTACTAAACTATCCGAGTGGGTATTAGCGCACCCTACGCCCCTTCAACTCACGCGAGTGCACTTAGAGGAGAAGTGCACCCCGCAAGGCAAGTTGGGTCTTGCGACAAAACTGTGGATGCAACCGGACACAAAACACACAAACAAACAAACACACAAACAAACACATAGACGGTTGCACCCAAAAAGAAAACAAATACCGCTTCCCTCAAAAAAGCGGTGAAAGAAGCACCGGTTTAGGACTCGAGGCAAGTGACAACGTTCCCAAGCTATACATACAAACCAAGGGGAACTAAACCCTAATAGTATGACGATAATTCAACAAAAACGTTGGTGACTTACCTAGGTCCTCCTAACTTTCTAAAAACGTACTACGGGACGATCGGCGGAGTGGAAAAGTGAGGAACCACGGTGTTAGTCGACAATGTAGGTAAGTGAGACCCCGCCCCCTTTAGCATGAGCCAAGAGGGTCGTCCCGTGTCCAAGACCGCCTAACTAGTCCAAGTAAAAAGGTGGAAAACATGCAAAATGAGGGAAGACCGACTAATGGCGCTATCATCCTTCCTCGGGACTCGGTCCTTTGGTAGGCTCTTCACGGCAAAAGTCGGAAAAAGGCTTATTTTTTGGGGATTTCTTTTTGTGAGACGGGTTTTCTTTTGGCATTTTCTTTCTTTTTGACATATTTGCTTTGTTTTGCAATGCCATTCTTTTTCTTCTTTTCTATTTTCTTTTTGGCATTTGTGTCTTTTCTTTTTCTTCATTCTTTTCTTTCTTTCATTTTTCTTTCTTTTCTTTTCTTTGCCCTTTTAGCAAGATTTGGCATTTTTGGCATTTCTCGACACTCAAGAAAGAAAGAATCAATAATTTGCATTTTATTTGTGTGGGTATGTGTAAGAGGTAGGGTAATGGGTGAGTCGGGGTTGCGCATTCCCTTTCAAACCCACAAAAAGGGGAGAACTTGGACTAATCAAACAATCCTAAACACGGTCACCTAAGGGACGAGACTCGGTAACCAAGGCCTTTTCACACCGTGGGTGGTCATAATGGTCTAAAGTGCAAATCCCGTAGTAAATCTCTAGTAAGGTAGGTGGACTCAAGGTAAAGGACCAACGAAATCATTGATTTAGGGTCATTCTACTAGGCTAAAGTCCAAGACTCGATTTACACTACTAGAAGGGGAAAGATAGACACTCACACACTAGCCTCTAAACCGGGTTTTCGAAAACCATTTACGCACAAGACACAAATACACTCACAAACAAAGACTCAACGAGAATGAAAGAAAAAGAAGTAAAAGCAACAAAACAAGAACAAAACAAAACGAACACATACAAAACAAACACCACCCCGAACTTCCAAATGAGCAACCAATCATCCACAAACCTTACAAAGCTCCACCCGAGCACACCACAACACACAAATCCTCCAAACTCCACAAGGAACAAAGAGGGAAAAGGGGTGAAGAGATGTTACCGGAGGTCTTGAAAGCTCTCCAAAGCTAGCGGTGATTAAGCAACCTATAAAGAAAAGGGAGGCAAACACGCACAACAAAACAAAAATACGACACAACGACATAAAATAAAAACACACAAAAAGAAAATCTTTTTGATTTTTGTGAAATTTTTTCAAATTTTTAGGGATTTTTAAGATTTTTTTCGAAAAACTAAGGGAATAAAACTAACTATACTAGAATATCGCTCCCCCACACTTAAATCGAGCCATGTCCTCATGCTCGATCGTAGGGTGCGGAGAGACAAAAGAACAAGAAAAGAAACTACGAAAATAAAGCTAAAAAAACCAAAAAATAAGGTGAAGAAAAGGTAGAAGGTGTCCGGCCGGGGTGTAGTCAAGTCACCATGGGCCGAGACAAGAAAGAGATATGGATGGGGGAAGAAAGAAAAAGAAGGAAATAAAAGGAAATGGGAGGGGAGGGCTAGGTGTAATCAAGTCACCTAGCCCGGATTCCGCCTAAATCTGACTAAATCCTCAAAAAAAAAAGAAAGTGAAAAACTTGTAAAAGTTTGGATTTTGAAATGACTCTCGATGTAGTCACGTCATCGAGAGTCGGGATCAACCACTATCAAGGCCTCGAAGGCCACCAGACATCAAGACACAAAAGTGTACAAGGGGATGGGAACAAACAAAGGAAAATAAGCAACAACAAAAACGGGAAAGAAAGGATAGTTGCAGTACCATAGGTTAGCAACTCACTCTCTCCATCGTCTCATAGATCAATATATGCACTTGCTTGTCTTCATCATTGCTATCCCGCTTCAAACTTGATAGAACCGCATGGTAGAGGTAGTAAACGTAGGGGGTGGGATTTGAAGTGGATCTCGGTGTGTAAAGTGAGGTGTACGGGTCATATGATAGGAGTAAGGAGGAGTAGGGAGGTTGGGAGGGGGTATAATGGATGGGTGGAGTCAAAGGGGACCATCCCGGTCGGGATGGATGGTCCCAATCGGGTTGATAAACCCTTCCCGATCGGGAAGCTCTCGTCCCGGTCGGGAACGCACTCCAGTGAATCCGATTTTTTGCACCTTCATCCCGATCAGGATGGCTCCTTCCCGGTCGGGATTCCTCATCCTTCCCGGTCGGGAAGCCCTCTTCCCGGTCGGGATGAGTCTTCTTTGCTTCCCCAAGCCCAAAAGCTTATCATAAGCTTCAAAAACCGACTTCCTCACTCGCAAACCAAACTCCATCATCAACTACTCCTTTCTAGGAATCACATGCACTTCACCTATCACAATAAACTCAAACAAAACATCAAATTCTCTCCCTCACAACGCTCATCAAAATACCAAAACAATTACAAGAATCCCACAAAAACAAAAGAGTCCTAGAAATAAAAATCACAATAAACACTATTATAACCACAAAACTAAAGAGAAGAGAAGTAGGGAATATACAACATGACGGTTCTTTTAGGAACTCCGTCAAACCTAGGATGATGGACTCTTCTTCAACCATAGCCCTCAAGGGCATGGAGGAGCAAGTCGAACGCGCTACCGACATCGTAGTGAAGGCCCAAGAAGCGCTCGAGCTTAACCGACCTCCACAGCCTCAAAGGAGGAGGCAAGAAGTAGGAATCCCAAGACCCGACATCATCTTCATAGTTGTCTCCGGGGTCTATCCATCCTACGAGCTTCACCGATCTCTTCTTCCCTAAGCATTGCCTCCAATCACAAGCAAGCTTTGTCTCCAAGAAACAAGGCACAAAAAGCGGTTTTGGCCTCACTTCCTCGATGCACACCCCCACACTTGCCTCAAGTTGTGGTTCCCCATCTTCATCACTTGGCCCCACATCATCATGGAGGAGAGAATCGAAACTTCTACCGGCGGTTTCAATCTCTTCCAACCCATCTCTCGGTGTACTAGCAAGGGGCTCATGATGCCTATCCACGTTCTCGGACAAGGGCAACTCGAGGCTAACAATTTCACTCAACATCCTCACAAATTCCACCAACCCATCCAACTCACTATCCTCCTCCAATTCCTCACCAACGATGCCTTCACCAAGAGTTATCTCCTCATTCGTCTCCTTTTGGGTAAACGATTGAGGTTCTTCAAAGCAAATCTCTCTATCAAAGGGAACTACATCGGCGACTTCGTAATTAGGTTGCTCCTCTCTCTCAAGTGGGCATCCTCCATCTAAATATGATGCTCGGGATAAAGACATTACGGTTTGAACCGCTAATGCATTTAGTTGAGCATTCCTCGCCTCGTTTCCCCTTCGAATTTGGGCCATTAATTCCTCTTGTTTTTTTCGCAATTGAATGGCCGTTTCTTGAAGGCTCCTTTGCATTTGAAGCATCGATTGATGTAACTCTAAGTTTGACGATTGGTGGTCATTGGGGTCTTGTAAAGCTCCTTGATAATCTTGATGATGCACATAGGGTGGGGCATCATATTGTTGGTAGCAAGGTTGGGGTGATTGGTAGTATTGTGGGTCATGGGGTTCATATTGTGGTTGGGGTGGAGGGTAATATTGTGGGTTTTGGGGGTATTGGCTTCCATAAGGTGAATCATGATCGAACATGGTGGTTTCACAATCATAGCTCGAGTAGTAGCCACCATGATCGTAGGAGTGATAGTCATTCACTTGTTGGTAGCCGTTTTCATAACCTTGAAGATCATACCCGTCTTGATTACCCCAAGAAGCTTGATTATGGTAGGGGGGACGTCATGTCATAGCTTTGGTTCATGGAAGAAGAGTGGTAGCTCATATCGGCTCCCGAGTGTGTGGAGTTTAGATCAAACCCAATGCTTGCTCAAAAATCGTAGTCCATACCCGGTTGGAAACCACTCATTCTAGCAACCGTCCGTTTAAGCGGCTATGAGTTGCAAGAAGAAGATAATCACCACCTCTAAGCACAAACTGTAGACTAAGAACAAACGTGAGAAGCCTAGTGCTTTTTGGGCACTAGACAAGAGAGAAATAAACCACACACACACAAGAAGCAAGGTAACAAAAAGAAAAAGAAAAACACAAACACAAAGACTAAGTCAAGTAACTAGGAAAACAAAGTCCAAACTAGCACCGTCCCCGGCAACGGCGCCAAATTGATGGTACCGGGATTCGTCACGTCCCAACCGTCAATATTATAACCGGCTATTCCTACGGTAGATAGGGCAAGTCGGGTCGAATCCATGGGGACGGTAATGTATAGCCTAGACTAAGGTCGGCCCAAATACGAGACTAAGTCAACGAGCTAAACTAGAAAATGATAGAAAGGGAGAAAACTAGACTAAAACTAGGGAGAACAAACAAGGAAACGGGCTAGGATTAGGTCGGGGTCAAAAGGGTAACAGAATGGTCAAGGGAGGACTAGAGTGAAGGAGGTAGTAGGGTGATCTAGGTTGGTCCGGGCTCTCGCAACTTAGACCCGCCTAGAGGTTCCACCTAGAACCCATCTCGGCGACACACATGACAAACGGGGTTCTAGCGTGCTATGGTGGCCTAGGTCGCATCCGGGCTCTCGCTACTTAGACCGGCCTAGGGGTCGTCCTCACCGGGCTCTCGCAACTTAGTGAGGGGACCGAACCCACAACAAACTAACACCCACAAAAGAAAGGCAGGAAAAACAAGCATTCGTACATACTTAGTCATTCAAGCAATTCCACAAACATGTGATGTGCATCAAACAAGAGGAAACCCAAATCTTCCACCAACATCTCTAACAAACCCTTAATCATTCAATTAACACCCTAATCACCTTACTAACCCTAGCAAGAACACTACTCTAACATATCTAAAGGAAATACTAACAAAAACAAGGTAAACAAACTCAAACAACCAAACATACACAAACAACCTAGTGAAAAAAATAAACAAGAGCTAAAGATGTAAACTTGATGAATAATAAAGGATTGGGAGTAAAAGGAGAAGAGGATTGTACCATACTACAAAGGAAATGGAAAAGGAGAACACTTGTATATAAGAAAACCCAAATAATTCCACCAAGGTTGTCAAGCTTGGATGGATTCTTCAAGAGATTCAATAATACAAGATTAAACTAAGATTAACTACTAATTACCGACTAATCTACACTAATCTAATCTAATCTAACCTAAAGTAGTCTAGGGTTTAAGGCTTAATGAAGTGCTTATCCTTTACATAACAAGGGAAGGGTATATATAGGGTTACAAGTGGAAGGGAGAAGAAACAAAACAAAGCGAAGCTGCATGACCCCCGTCCCGACCGAGACGGGGTCATCCCGACCGGGACGACATGGTCCCGACCGGGACGGGTTGGTCCCGACCGGGACGGGCCCAGGTCAGCAACCCTCTCATTTGTGCACCCCATCCCGAACGGGATGAGGCCTTCCCGATCGGGATGGGTCTTGTAGGCCTCCCTTATGAACCTTTTGGTCCCTCCTTGCCTCTCATGGGCTTCCCATCGATTCTCGGGTCTCGGGATCGGGTCTCGGAGGCTCGGGATTGGGTCCCAAGGTCTCGGGGTCGATTCCAAGGCATCGAGTCATCGTTCCTTTACTCCGTTAGCTCCAAAATGTGTGTGTATAGGGTCGGACTAAAGGAAGCGTAAGAAGCCCCTAAACCGCTCCCAAGGAGCGATTCAACAAGGAAAATGGGACCAAAACACTACGAAATAGGCACTACAAATGACACTTATCAGTAGCATTGAGCAAGTTAATGCTTTTCAATCATACAAACAAGGTGCCCCATACTCTAATTACAAGGCTCAAAATGTGCAAAATCCTCCTATGTTCCAAGCCTCTCAACAACAAGCTCAACAACAACACCGTCCACCATATGTTGCTCCTCCCTTAATGGACAATCAAGGCTACCAAGGTTACCAAGGCAATCAAAGGCTTTTTAACAACTTCCAACAACAATATGCTTACGAAAACCAAGGTGCCTTCAACAATCAACAAGGGTTCAATAATCAAGGGAACTTTAATCATCAAGCTCAACAAGGTGGTTTCCAAGGAAACCAACACTCTCAAGGGTTTCAAAACCACAACCAAGGTTACCAAAATCACAATCAAGGTAACTTTCAAGGCCTAAATCAAGGAAATTCTCAAGGGTTCCAAGGGAACTTTCAAAATCAACAAGGGTTCCAAAATGCTCAACAAGAGAACAAGCCAAGGAGCCGATCTCCAACTCATGACTATGGTTTTACCTTAGCCATCACTAATAATCCACACAACCAACAATCCCCAACACCCGAATTTAATATGCAAAAGACGATGTTGGACATGCAAAGCAGTATTCAAGAGATGCAAAGAAACCAAATGGAGATGCAAATAAATCAACAAGAATTCTATGCTCAAATTCAAAAGAAAAACAAGGCAATAAATAATCATGTGAAGATGCTTGAAACCCAACTAGCTCAAGTTGCTTCGGGTAGTTCTTTTCGGCAAAAAGGTCAACTATCTCCTCAAGGCGTACCATCAAAATTTGAAACCGTGAATGCTATCACTTTGAGGAGCGGTGCATCCTATGATTCTCCCTTGTTTCCTAATGACATGAAGCTATGAAAGAAGTGGAATATCCGTGTTAAGGCAATGAAAATTTGGGAAATCTCATGGAGGAGCAAGTCTTATGGGAAGTTGAAAGAGCGATTGAAGACAAGCCTCCTCCACCCAATGAATAAAATGAAGCAAAGAAGAGGGTAGGTGAAAAATCCGAGCTCAAAAAGGTTAATAAGAACAACATCAAGTTTCCCTTCCCATCAAGGCAATTGAAGAGTAAGGCGGATGTTCAATTTGATAAATTCCTCGATATTGTGAAAAAGTTAGATGTGATCATCCCTTTCACCGAGTTGATTACCCAAGTCCCGACTTATGGGAAGTTTATCAGAGAAATCTTGGCTAGGAAGCGATCCTTAGACATGGTAGAGACCATAGCATTTACAAGAGCGCTGAGTGATCTTATTCAAGGCTCCACTCTACCTAAGATCAGGGATCCGGGTATTTTCTCAATACTATGCACCATCGGAAATGTGAAGATCGAGAGGGCATTATGTGACTTAGGGGCGAGTGTAAGTGTCCTCCCTTATTCTATTTGTGACCAACTCGGTATGAGAGAACTCAGATATACCTCGATTACACTCCAAATGGTGGATCGTTCACTTAATCGACCATTAGGAATGTTGGAGGATGTGCCGTTAAAGATTGGAAAGTTCTTCATCCCGGTTGACTTCCTTGTACTCGATATGCCCGAGGACCCTAACACCCCCATTATTCTCGGACGACCATTTCTACACACCGTCGGTGCATTAATCAATGTCAAGAAGGGTATGATCACTTTTGAGTTTGGTGATGAGAAGCTTGCTTTTGACCTTCGAGGCACTACTTCACCGACAAATGAAGAGTCATGTCATATGATACATGCCTTTGAAGACATTGAGGTTATGAATCAAGTGGGTGAAACCTTGGAGGTTGCCAACAACTTGTGATCAAATGGTGTAATGTGTGATAATTTGAATGCTTGTGATAAGCTTGATTGTGAAGAGCCGAGAGTAGCTTGGAGATGAGTGAACTCACTTTCTTGAGTTTCAAATCTCTCCATTTAGATAATGTGCTAAATGATAATGCTTTGGAGCTCGGGGTGGATGAATACCCTTGTCATGTTGATGTGGATAAGTTGTTCGGTAAGAGGAAGGTAGCCATTCCTTTGAAATTCCATGAAAAGGAATGGAAGTTTGGTTACATTCCGAAAGATTTCAAGTACAAGTTTAAACCATTGAATATAGCCAATCGGGATGCCCCCGGAACGTCAAGGCAAGGTTGCGAAGAAGCTTGGAGTGTAAGTTGGTGTTCCACGAGCTTTGTTGAAGATTGCTCAAGAGCCTTCGACTTACTTCTCCGTGCCCTTGAGGGCTATGGAATTATATGCAATCATGTTGACAAAGAATGAAAATCCACCACCCTTGGTTTGACGGAGTTCCTCAAGAACCGTCATCTTGTATATATCTCTTCTCTCTTCATGTTTGTATTTGTGTGATTTGTTGGTTTGTCTCTAGGTTTTGTTTCTTTTGTGGATTTCTTGTCATTTGGAATTTTCTTGAGTAATGTGAGGGAGGTAGTTTTGATGGAAGTTTTTGAGATTGATTGATAGGTTTGAAGTGAAGATGAAGAGTTTTGAAGAGTTGATGGATGATATAAGCTTTGAAGCTTGGTGGAGGAAATTGGTTTTTGAGCTTTTTGTAAGCTTTTGGGGAAGGGATTTTTTTATCCCGTATTTGGCAATGTTCTTAGGGTGGAAGACTTGGGATGATCAAGAAGAACGAAGAACTAGAGAGGTGTCACGGCCGTGATGATGCCCTTCACGACCGTGACGAATTGTGCCATAAAAGACAGCTCACTGTTGGCCTTCCCGACCGTGACGATGACCTTCTCGCCCGTGATGATGCCCTTCCCGGCCGTGACGGATCCCAGGCTGCCCCATTTCACTTCTCCTTCTTCATTTAGGCCAGTATTCGCTTGTTCTTCCTCGTTTAAGCCCTACCCCACCCTTTTACGCCCCAACCCGACTTCCTTCTTAACCTATACCTCTACTATCACTACCTTCATATTACTCCATTTAAATATCTTCAAGCTATCTTCATAATTAAACTCCAAATTTTCTCCCAAATCCCAACCCCAATTCACCAATCCTTACCCGATACGTCAACCATGCCACTACTTTAGGAAGAGGAGGAATATCGATGACAAAGACGAGCAAAGTGCCAAAAATGATCATTGAGACGATGGAGATTGTTGAGTTGCTAACCGTTTGGTAGGCACGACTCTCTTTTCTTTTCTGTCTTTTATTTGCTAGTCTTTCTTTGTATGTTCCCCTTCCTTTTATGCTTTTGGTGTCGTGGTGGCCCTCGGGGACCTTTCGTTACTGCTCCCGATTCTTGATGACGTAACTACATCGAGAATCCATTGAAAATCCAAATGACAAGTTCTTTTCACTTTTTCTTTATTTTTTATTCCCTTTTTGGTAGAATTTAGTCGGATTTGGGCGAAATCGGGGCTAGGTGACTTGATTACACCTAGCCCTCCCCTCCCATTTCCTTTTATTTTCTTCTTTTTATTTCTTCCCCCATCCATATCTTTTCTTGTCTCGGACCTAGGTGACTTGATTACACCTAGGCCCGACACACCCTACCCTTTCTTCACTCTCTTTGTTGATTTTAGTTTTATTTTCCCTTTTTCTTTTTTTAAGTGTCTTCCACACACTATCGATCGAGCATGAGGACATTGCTCGGTTTAAGTGTGGGGGAGCGATAACTTAGTTTAGTTTAGCTTTATTTTCGTAGTTTTTTTTGAAATTTTTTAAAATTCCTAAAAATTTATAAAATTTCCCAAAAAAACAAAAAAGATTTTCTTTTGTGTCATTTTCTTTAGTGTCTTTGTGTCGTATATTTGTTGTGTTGTGTGTGTGTTGCCTCCCCATTTCCTTGTAGGTTGCGTGATCGCCGTGAGTTTCGGAAAGCTCTTGACATCCGGTAATATCCTTCTGTCTCTTTCTCCTTTTTCCATTTTAGTGTTTGGAGGAGAATTTGTGATGGTGTGTGCTCAGGTGGAGGTTTTTGGAGATTTTGGTAGATGCGGTTGTTTGCTTGGAAAGTTTGGGGTGGTGTTTGTTTATTTTTTTTGTGTGTTCATTTTAGTTGGTTTTGTTTTGTTTGCCTCATTTTCTGTCATCTTTGTTTTGTCTTGTATAGTTTGAAAGGTCAGTGTAGAAAAGGTTTTCGAAAACCCGGTTTTGAGGCTTGTATGCAAGTGTTTACCTTCCTTTTTTAGTGACATGAATCGATTCTTGGACTTTAGTCTAGTAGAAAGACTTTAAATCAATAATTTCGTTGGTTCTTTACCTTATGTCCACCTAGTCTACTAGGGATTTACTGCGGGATTTGCATTTTGACCACCTTGACCACCCACGGAGTGAAAAGGCTTTGGTTTCCGAGTCCCTTCTCTTAGGTGACCATGTTCGAAATTGTTTTGATTAGTCAAAGTTTCCATCTTTTTGTGTTGTTTGGAGGGAAAGCGCGCCCAACTCACCCATTTCCCTACCTTCTACACATATCTCACAAATAAGTTGCATTTTGTTGAGGTTTCTATACTTGGTTGTGATGATTGCCTACAATACAAAATTTAGCCAAAAGGGCAAACCAAGGCAAAAAGAAAGAAAAAGAAAGAAAAGAATGAAGAAAAAGAAAAGGCTCAACAAATCAAAAAACAAAATAGAAAAGAAGAAAAAGAAATGGCATAACAAATCAAAAGCAAAATACGAAAGAAGAAAAATGCCAAGAAAAACATTTCACAAAAAAATCTTACCACTAATAAATAAGCCTTTTACCGATTGTTATCGTGAAGAGCCTACCAAAGGACCGAGTCCCTAGGAAGGATGATAGCGGTAATGGTCGGTATTCCCTCACTTTGCAACCATATCCACGTTTTTACTTTTTGACTACTTAGGCTATTTTTGAGCAATGGGACGACCCTCTTTGCTTTCCGCTAAAGGAGGCGGGGTTTCACTTTACCTACAGTGTCGACTAACTCCTTGGTTCATCCATTCCATCCCGCCTATCGTCCCGTAGTACGTTCTTAGAAGGTTAGGAGGACATAGGTAAGTTACCAACGTTTTTATTGCGTTGTTGTCATACTATTAGGATTTTGTCCATTTCGGTTTGCGTTATTAGCTTGGGAACGTTGTCACTTGCCTTGAGCCCTTAACCAGTGTTCTTTCACCGCTTTGTTGAGGGAAGCGGTATTTGTTTCTTCTTGGATGCAACCTATTGTTTGTTTGTTTGTTTGTGTGTGTGTTTTCGTGTTCGGTTGTGTCTGCAGTTTTATCGCAAGACCTCACTTGCCTTGCGGAGAGCACTTTTCCTCTAAGTGTTCTCGTGTGAGTTGAAAGGGCGTAGGGTGCGCTAATACCTGCTTGGCTAGTATTTTAGTTTTTATTAGTTAGTAGTTAGTTCGTGCTTACTCGAGTGCGAGTAAGGGTTAAGTGTGGGGGAGTTGATATGCGTGTTTTGTAGTATTTATTTCGCGTGTTTGGTCCCGCTTTCTTTGCCGGAATCACTCTTTAGAACGGTTTTCGAGGCTACTTACGCTTCCTCTAGCATTTTTTAGGTTCCTAATGCTCATCATGGAAAAGTGGAACGATTTTGTCTCGTTTCTGATGCATATGGAGCCAATGAAGAGAAGCGATGATGATTCGGTGACTTAGACTCGATCCCGAGTCCCTTGGAGCCCATTTGAGAATATCCCGAGCACCGAGCAAGTAGGGACCCATCGCGGCCGGGAAGCAAAGACGAGAAGAAACGTGCTACAGGGGGATGGTCACGGCCGTGACCACCACCATCACGGCCGGGATAAGGGGTCATCGCGACCGTGACCACCACCATTACTGCCGGGACGGCCCCAGCTCCTACCCCGCTTTATTCTTTCATTTCTCTCATTTATGGAACCTTACATATACCTTCCTATTGTAATTTTTGAGGCACAAAACCCTAGATAGAGAACTCATATCTTTAGCTTAGTTTCTCCTTAATCCTTCCTTAATCTTCTTTTAATATTAGCTTAATCTTAGTAGTTACTCTTGTATTATTGGATTTCTTGAAGAATCTACCAATCTATTGACAACATTGGTGGAGGTTTTGGGTTTTCTTATGTACAAGTTTCAATATTTTGATTCATCTTCTAGTTTGGTATAATCATTCTATTCTCTTTTCTCTTAATCTTTCATTGTTAGTTAAGTTTTAATCTTTATCTTTTGTTTATTGTTCTTCCTTGTTTGTTCTTCATTATGAATGTTTTTGTTCTTATGTTAGTTTCTCTTGTCTATGTTAGTTTTAGTTTAAACATGTGTGAGTAGATTCTTGTGGGGTTAGTAGGGGGATTAGGTGTTTATTATGGGTGATTAGGGTTGATTGTGGGTAAAGGTTGAATCTTTGTTGTTAGTCACTTGTCATGTTTGTCATGTGTTTGATGAAATGTTTGTTAGGGTGGTAGTGGGCAATACTACTCTTGCTTGTTTCTTCCTTCTTGTTGTGTGTTTGGTTGGTGATTGAATCCTCATGGTTTGGGTAGTTTTTTGCATGAGTTTTCGGGTTTGTTCTTGTCGCGAGAGTGCGGACTTACCTTAGCAACTAGATGACACCTACACCCTCAATTTTCCTTACTAGCTTGTTACATCTACGAACCCGACCTAACCCTACTCTTTCCCCTTATTAATTTCTTCTTTTTCTTACTAATTGTTCTTCTTGTTTATTGTTTGAATTTAGCTTTAGTTGAATCATTTAGTTTTATGTCATCCTTAGTTCCTTCATAGTCATAGTTTTTACTTTTTTTTCCATTGTCCTAGTTTGTTTTGTTGCCTCCTAGTTATTCAATTCTTGTTAATTCTCCTCCCTTTGTGATCTTGTGACTTAGTCTTGTGTTGTAGGCAAACTCTAGTCTAAACCGTTTCTCGTCCTTGTGGTTCGACCCGACTTACCCTAGCTACCTTGTTAGGATTAGTTGGTTTATTTGGTGTCGGGATCCACGGCAAATCCCTCCATCATATATTCCATACCGATTTAGAAACATGGGATTTATATTTCGACGGGGCATCCAATTTTCGAGGGTTCGGAGTCGAGATTCTTTTGATCTCGCCAAAAGGGGAACATATTCCCGCGTCCATCAAACTGGACTTTGACGTTACTAATAACGCCGCAGAGTACGAAGCATGCATCCATGGGTTACATGTCGCCGCCGATTTAGGGGTCACAAATCTCCGGGTACATGATGACTCATCCTTGGTCATTAATCAAGCACTCCAGAAATGGAAAACTCGGAACGCCAGCCTCGTGGCCTACCAGGCGCGAGTAAGGGTTCTCGAGAAACAATTCCAAAAGGTAGAATATATATATACCTGACTAGGGAAGAAAACTAGTTTGCATATGCACTCTCAAAATTGGCATCTTTGCTGAGCATTCCCGACCACCTGACCAGTATGCCAATCTGTGTCGAAAGATGATCCGAGCCAGCATATATATACGCCATCGAAGACATTGAAATAGCCGATCCCGAGCTATGGTACCAGGCTTTTTTAACATACTTGTCGACGGGGGAATATCCTCTCGGAACCGACAGTCGAGCCTAGAAAGCGTTACGAAGGCTAGCCACCCAGTTCATCCGTACCGATGACAGGCAACAGTACAAAAAGACGACACATGGGGCTCTTCTCTTATGTGTCGACAAAATTAAGGCTGAAACGGTTATGGTGGAAATACATGACGGCGAGTGCGGTCCGCATATGAATACCCAGATGTTAGTCCGAAAAATTATGAGGCTCAGATATTACTGGAAACTATGGAAACCGACTGCAGGCAGTGTAACAGCTCAAAATTTCCGCGACCAAAATGTAAGAATAAAATCGGAAAATTTAAAGCCGTTACTCCGCACTTAGGTCACAAGGCCAAGTGCAAGGCAAATGAATAGTGTAAGAATTAAAAGAAATAGAAATTCGATAACTAGTTTAAATAAAAACGTTGCAGCGGAAAACTTAAGTCCCACAAAATCCAAAATGGTTTAAAACAACTTCAAGCCAAAATTCAACATAAATATAAATAGTCCGGAGGTAAATGTTAAATAATAAAATCCTTCCTCGTTCAGCATCCCGAACCAAATACACCCATGCAGCATATTAAGTGTACCTATCAACTGTACCCAAAACACAAACAGGTACAGGTTCCAGCGGGGGAACGACCCAAAACAAAAGAACGTCAGCAAAGCTGAGTAAAAATATTTTATAGTAAAACATAACACAATAATTATAATTATAATTTTATAATAAATTGAAACCAGAGTTAAAAGGTACCGTCTCAATACCAAACCACAATATTGTAAAAACAGTAGTCAAATCATAAACCAACCAAAAGATATTGTCACCACCTATGTGCCAAGGTCCTACCCTTTTACACGATCAATCTAGAGGTACCACCTATGCTTAGCTAGACTTATTATAGTGCGCACTACTCACATTTGGGCAGTCAGTACGATGAGGCTGCCAAAGGAGAAAGTCTAACTACCTAACAAGTAGGGGCTGGAAAACCAGAGCTCCCAGAGCATGTTATAACCACCAAAAATTGTGCCAAAATAATACCAATATGTGACTTGTGTCACAAAGTTCCAATATCCAATACTCCCTCCGTACCACAATGATCTTCCCATTTCATTATGGCACGCGGATTAAGGAGGACATGTAAAACAAATAATAAAATATTAAAAAATCAATTAATGGGTTAAGATGGTAAATTAGTTATTAATGGAGAATGTTATATTATTAATATTGATTTTGATGATGTTAATTATTGTAGTTTGGAATTATTAGCAAAGTAATTGATGAATTTTAGTGTAAAAAATTTGCCAAAAAAGGAAAGAAATGAAATGAGAAAAAGTTAGTGGTATTTCCTTATTAGGAGAGTGGGAAGAAGTTAGTGGTACGGAGGGAGTATATCACAAGAGTATCATAAAAAAATTACCTTTGACAAAATAATTATAAAATCGTTTCCAAAAATATAATTTAAACCGAACATGCTCTTTACTTAAAGGTGAAAAGGTTAAAATGTCATTACCTCTCAAGACGGTCAATCAAAGCTAACTTAGTCCAAAAATCCTTGTCCTCGAACCGACAAACTACAAATATTATAAAACGGTTCAACGAACTAACCAAATACGTGACATTAAGACGATCCAAGATTACACACCAACTTATTACTATAACTCATCCGAATTCTAGTCCCGAAGTAACCCACCTAATATACTCCCTCCAAAATCATTCAAGAACCCTTGCCATCATCCCACGCACACTTTAATATTCAACAACTTAATTGTTTCTTTCTAACCATCATAGTACAACAACACGATTCTAACCAAACCTTATATTATAATCCAACATATATACTTATCCATTAAACACCACCACTTCATTCTTAAACACTATGCATCGAGTCGAACATTACTTATCCATGAATTAGAAACTCCGTTTAACAACACTTACATATTGAAATTTGGTTATGAGACTAACAGAACAGATAAGTTACGAAATCGCTCCACTTCGATTATAGCCGTTGAACAAAGACTCAACTTAAATACGTAATTTCAATCAACCCAAACACTAATTACTTACGAAATCGTTAAATTATGTCGAGAAAACAAGTTTAACCAAAAGAAAACAAAAGAACGGTAGAAGTTCAATATATATGGACCTACTCCATATTTGACCCACTAATTATAAAAAACAAGGAGGACAATTGGTTAACAAACTTACAATTTAGATGAAGAAGGTTGTAAAACGGATTGATATAAGCAAAATTATGGACCGATTTTAAGACGCCGAACAGTTGAGTCGTTAGCACGCAGAGGAAGGAGAAGAAATGCGGCAAAACTTGAGAACAAAGAAAATAGGGTGGTGGTGGTGGGAATAAAGGTGGGTGTTAGGGAATTCAACTTTTAATACGTAGAATTTAGGTTTTGTTATTATTATTTTTACTATTACTATTATTATTAGCTGCGTTTGACTCAATGTCTAACCCGATAGAAAGTCGATTTATAAAATAACATTCTACTTTTAAAATAGTCAAAACCGATTTATTATGAGAAGACCCGAAATATTTTAAATTTTCTTCTTATCCAACTTAAAAACCCGATTTATATAAAATAGACAAATAACACCTTATAAATGACCCAGAAAATAACGGAGTGTTACAGACTTCCCTCCTTAAAACAAAACTTCGTCCTCGAAGTTTAAACTCATCCTCGAAAATAAAGTCTCACATTACTCACGAATGTCCAAAATGACCCGCTCACTCCATATATCAAAAATCCACCAAAATTCTTTATATATCTCCAAAATAACTCATTCACTCCATCTATCCAAAATCTGTCAAATTAAACACAACCTTAAAGATATCTCACATTTTTAAATCCTTAAAATCCATAACCACCTAATTCCTCAAATCTCAAAGTATACAACTTCACCACCACCTAAATCCACAAGATAAGATCACCTAATTCCATAAGATAATACCAAAGTTCGAAACCACCCAAATTCTCATACTCTAAGGTAAAAGTATCACTTGCCAAGTTAGGAGCATGTCGGACAAAAATATTTAATTTAATTCAAAATTTTGAAAATCACAAGTTCAACCATTTTACAAGTGCGTAGTGCACAAAATCAATCAGTCAATCAATAAGTCCGGTTAGCACTACCAAACCAACAATATGTGCGTTGAGCACGAAATCACCAATTTGTGCATTGAGCACAAACAAACCACAAATATGTGCGTTGAACACAAAATAAACCATAAACATGTGTAAACAAGACAATTTCAAGTAATAACCAATAACCAACGACATTGTGCTTATTAAGCATCAACGATAGCCAAAATATTCATATTTGTAACCAATAAATAGTAAATAGCATTGAATCACACAAGGACATGCTTAGTGTATCACAAAAACAAATAGTCATGCATATTTATATCCACCTTAAAATAAAGCTTCGTCCTCGAAGCACGAAAAATTCACCTTGGGCAAAAAGATAAGGGTATTTGTCTCTCATGGTTGTCTCAAGTTTCTCCCAAAATATTGGAACACATATGTTTGCTACCTAATATGATATCCTTTGAAACCCCATGAAGTCCTACAACAAAATGTATATAAGCACCAGCAAGTTGCTTCTTTTCTCACATATCCTTCATGGGAATAAAATGTGCGCTCTTAGTTAATCTATTAATTATAACCAAAATCATATTATTACCTTCCTCTGACCATGACAACCCAACTATAAAATCCATAAAGATTAAACTCCATTTCCACTCGGAAACTCCTAAAGGATCTAACTCTCCCTGATGTTTCATATGTTCACTCTTAACTTTCTAATACATCAAGTATTGAGCCACAAAATCTGTCATTTGTTTCTTCATACTGGTCCACCAAAATCCTAATTTCAAATCCACATACACTTTATAAATTCCTAAATGAACATAATATAGTGTTGGATGTGCCTCATACATTATTCTGTCCTTTGTCCTTGTGGTTAGATACACAAACTCAATCTTGGAACTCAATCGGATCAATACACCCTACCATCACGTTTGAACAAAGCAACTCATTCATCAACATATCCTACAAAAAATTATCACCACCTTTCAACTCTTTAATACACTCACCAATTCGCTTTCAACGGAAAACACACTATATAGAGTTCCTAATTTTGCCATTTTGATCCCAATTATCATAAAATCTTCCCTCAGCTTATCACGGTGCATTAACACTATTGTATGGGGAAAAAGTTTACTCAAGTCATCGGCCACCACCTTGGCATTTCCTACATGATAATGAAACTCTATCTTATAGTCCCCAATCAAATTCAACTAGCTTCTTTATCTCATGATTAGCTCCAATTGGGTAAATATATATCTTAAAATTTACGATCATAAAAACTTTAAATGGTCTACTAAACAGTATGTCTCCAAATTTCTAAAGCAACTACTACGGCTGCTTAGTCTAAATCATAAGTAGGATAATTTTCTTCATAAAGGTTCAACTACCTAAATGCATAAGCATTCACTTTCTTATTTTGCTGAAAAACACTAACTAATCCATTCTTAAAATGCATAGGTATAAACTTCAGAAACTTCATTTCCATCCGGTAAGACAAATCCTAAAGCAGTGGTCATTTTTCCTTTAAAATACGAAACGATTCCTGACACCCCTCATCCCAATGAAATTATATATGGCTTTCTACATCAGTGTAATCATTAATCTATCTATTTTGAAAAAAAAATCTTCACAAATCTCCTATATATAGTAACCATCAAAACCTAAAAGCGACGAATTTCAGTCATAGGTTTCTGTTTAGGTCACTCCTTAACAGGATCTACTGCTCCATCCTTAGATATAATATTCCCCAAAATTACTCGTAGCAGCCAAAAAACACACCTCGAAACTTTAGCAAATACTAATTTCCTCTCAATATGCCTAAAAAAAATTCGTAAATGTTCCTCATGCTCTTCTTCATTCTTTGAATAATCACTATGTTATCAATGAATATCACAATAAAATTATCTCAGTAAGTCCTCAAGGTTTGGTTCGTTAAGTCCATAAAAACATCAGGTGCACTAGTCAACCCAAAATGCATCACAGTAAACTCACAATGGTATTATCTAGTAGAAAATATAGTCTTAAGTAAATCCTTAAGCGCTATCATTAATTGATGTTACCCAGATGACATGGCAAACTCATAATCCACGATTTCAATAGGTTCAACATTTATTTTATCCCCAAACTTAGTTGAAATAAAAGAGTGAGATGCACCAGAATATAATTGAACATGAGCTAAAATAGAGTTCACTAGAAAGTTACCCGAAACGATGTCTGTGTTCTCGGCTTCCTCTCTATTCATGACATAGAGCTTCCCAGTAGGATTCTTGTTACTCTGTGCGGCATTTACTTGGCCCGCGGATTTAGTAGTTGCGGTAATGTTGGTCTGAGTCGGAGCTGGATTCCTAAAATTATTGTTAGTTGCGGACCTACCAAAATTCTGTGTGTTTCCCTGACCCTCAAATCGGTTTACTCTGATTCACACTAGCACTAACAAATTGCGTAGCACGAGGTTTCCCTGCCTTTTTGTTCCTACACTCGAATTCTCGTTGTCCTAACTTCCCGCACCAGTAGCATGTCACCTTATTTCCCTGATAGTCAACGCCTGGGTGATCTCCCTTGCATAACAATGTGGGGTAAAGTCAATAGTTGTTCCCTGGTTTTTACCTCTCCAGCAATTACCTTCTTCCTTCTCATTCCCTCCAAAAGATCGGGACTTGTGTTGGGTGTTATTATTAGTATTGAAATTCCCTCTCTTCGCTGGGGTGTCAGATTGATTCCCCTGAAACTCCCTCTTCTTAGTCCCAATACTTACCATCTCAGCCTCCATCTTCTGGTTACTCCTCTCAATATTAACAGCCCTAGCATAGACATCTCTTAATGAAGTGAATGTCTCTCCAGCAAACTTACTCTTAATCTTCCAATGTAACTTATCCTCAAACCCAGATGCTTTAATCCCCACAGTTCGCACTAGCTCCTTAGCAAAATGACTAAGCTCAAAAAATTTATTATAAAAGTCTTTCACGCTCATCTCATCGATTTGCTTTAGGTCTCCAAATTCAGCTAATTTTTGATGTTTCACATGTTCTGGGAAAAATTCTGCTTCTAATATTTCCTTAAGAGTATCCCATTCTTTATCATATAGTGTGTGTGTACCATTAGGATTTCTTATTCTAATTGGTTTAATAAAGTCCTCTTTAACAGTCGACCACCAAATGTCTGCCTCTTCTTTCAAATAGAAGACAGCGATCCAAGCCTGAAATTCATGAGGACACCCTACAGCCAGAAAAATTTTCTCCATCTCCCTAACCCAATTATCTAGCTCATTAGGAACCCCTTTCCCTGTAAAGGTTGGCGGCTTCTTCTTCTGTACCACTTCAAAAATTCCAGCAACAGTGGGTGTAGGATCATTCTCACTCTCAACCCTATCATTCATATTCTGGGTAACAGCGGTCATTTGTTGCACTACATGGACAAGTGCTGCATTCTGAGCTAACAGTTGTGCCATCATAGCGGCCATATGTAGACACCCGCATTTGGCTGCTAGTGTCTATAGCAGTCTCCAACAAAACACCCGATGATGATCGGATGCAAACGTGCTCTAAACGCGCTCGGATATGGGCTCAGAATCAGTAATGTCCGGCATGGGCTTTTAATGAGATACAAATTTCACAAAATTAACCTTAAATTCAAGCCCAGTGAGCCGTTTCCAATAAAATGAGACTAATTTGGGCCAAAACCGACACCAAAAATAAAAACCGTCTTTTAGCGACCGGGTCGAAACCCGGTCAAAGACGAATCCGTCACATAAAGTCAATCAGGTGCGCTTCTAGAAACTTGCGCCAACCAACATTTTCAAAAAATTCAAAAGTCAACTCCTTACCTATTTAGGCTCACCCGCCTGATCCACTCGATCGAGTGGATTGGCCTCACTCGATCGAGTGGAGCCACAAAAACCGAGCAGACCCATTTTTTTAGGGCACTCGATCGAGTGACCTCAGGTCGTGGGGTTTCTTCTATAAATACCCCATCAACCCACCACATTTCACAACTTTTTTTTACAAACTTCAGCCAACTTTATACTTCCAAAACCTTCACATTTCAGCCATAATTCAACTCTCAAGCACCACCAAGCTTATACAGATTTCGAGAGCAAAAACTCGTTAAAATCCGCCTCTACAAAACTCCCATACATACACACCATCAACTCTTTCTACGTATCTCGACGTTCCCGCACCATTGCCGCCATTTGACGAACCGTATTCCGAGAAGCAAGAGCATGTAGATTGAGGGTGTGACATTCAACACCGACATCTCCTTTTTCTTTCTCGTTTTCTTCGTTTTTTTATGTTATGTACTTATATATTATAATTAGTCGATAGTAACGACAATATTACTAATACTAACATCTAACATTTTTCTTTATCGCATCTAACCGCTAACATTGTTCATTATTACATTTTTTATCATATTAATATTAATACCGTGTACTTATAAATCTATAAACCAAATTCGGGTTAAACCCGTTTAACTACGACTATTGCACAAAGTCCGTTTAATCCCTTTACAAGTCGTGATAGTGGTGACGCCCTTTCGAGGAGCATCGCCCTAGACACTCAAGGGCGTAACGCGATCGTGATAGTACGTAGTTGGACGTGTCTAATTCCATTTTTAAGGATCGGTACGAAACCCATTGACGCTAAACCGGACATCACCTAATCCGTAAGGATTATTATAGATGACGTAAAGTGGAGGGAACTAACTTCGTCCCGGTCCAATTCAAAGTGATTATTATGTCACCTTTTTCAAAATCTCCGATAACGGTCTCGTAATCGTAATATACGCATTACGAGTACCGAAAACCGAGTCGCATATAAATCATGCTATATTTATATGTGGTTCGGTTGACTATCGATTTTAGAATAAATAAGAATTTCGTATAATTCATTACGAAATTGAGCAGTCGCTCAAACAGGGAGCACTCGACCGAGTGCCATAGTCACTCGATCGAGTAGCGTCCCAAAAACGAGGCAGAATGGTCTGTTTGAGGTCACTCGACCGAGTCCTGCCATGACTCGGTAGAGTGGTCTGACTTATATTGAAACGACCGCCCATGCGACATCGTTTTTTTCTGTCTCGTAAAATATTTTACGGCCTAGGTCGACGCGTGTAAAGACTATCACGTGTTTGCGTCTTTTCTAAAATTCATACATTTTATTTCACCTTCACGACTTTGATCAAAAGTCTTCCGCGATTAGTTATATGTCGGCGACTCTTTAGTCGTATCCGATGCACAACTAACTTAGACACCATTTTGGCATGATAAGTCGGGACGAGGCATCGAGGTTCGGGATCAAGCTAGCATTACGCTTAGGTCCCATACGCGGGCGCGTATTAAAATCTCCGTCCTTCGTTTAACATACAACATAATGTGTGTTTAATCGAAATTTGTCCAATTCTCCAAACTCACGGTCTTGTTTATTTTTACTATATACGGGTCCGTTTGCGAGTGTCGTTCATTTTCATTATATCATTACTTCCCTTTTTTATTCGTTATTTTCGTTTTGGCCGGGTTATATTTCCGCCCGTGTAATTTGTAACCGATTTATTTCGCCTTGCTTTTATTTATTTGCGTTTTACCATTTATAAATGAACCATCGCATGCTAAATCACCTCGACAATAAATTAGATGCATTAAAATGACGTAGCAACCTATTCAATTTCTATATCTTGTAAAATGTTGTTTGCATAAAATTTCATCGGATTACTAACGCGCATATTAGAAAGTCAAACGATGTTTTAGTAGAGGCCACTAAGTGCGGGCGGGGTTGGGTGTCCTCAGTGGGCTTCCCAACACGTACCCTCACCCCTTACTCAGAACCTCGGTTTTCGGATGCCCGAAACCGTTGGCGCACGAGAGTCATTCAATACACGATAACCGGTAGTGACGGTATCGGTATCGCAATGCAAAGGGACGAGCCCAATAAACTCTGAAACCGAAATGGGTCATACTTTGTGTATGGATCATAGCGATATAGAGTGGGCTCGAATGGGCCCGAACTCCCACAAAGTTCGGTGGCGACTCCACTTCGACTTAAATTTCAATTCGATCCATTCTCATATGGAGATTCATTCGCCTCCCCAAACCCGCGCGTGGCCGTGTCGGGGTGGACCTATGTCATGTCCACAATTTGGCGACTCCGCTGGGGATTAACTGATGCGTGACTAACCATCGGCATCCTCAGGGTGAGACTCAAATAGAAATCGTTTGACTAGTACAATACGCGTTTTAGTTTTACGGTTCATGCATAACCCATATTTTCCCGGGCCGGTACTGGTGACCGACGTCCCACTATACCGTGATGTACTCCGACTTGGATACGTCAAAGGTGTTCATAGTCGATTCGTATGGGTTTCGCGGCATGTTCTAAGCTCAAGTCGACTTAGGAAGTCCGTCCCCATTCTCGTCTACGCTATGTGCACTGGTATAGACCCCATTTAGACCGACCGAGACTTAGTGTAAAGCATACATGGCGTCGTTATAATGCTTGCGTGACTATGTGCTACTTGGTTTCCGTGTCGTTTTCAAAAACCGTCATTTCAAAAATGCATCTTTTCAAAAAAAAAATGGTCAAATTTCAAAAACCGGAAAGCTACTGAATTTAGGACTCATGATTTTACTCAAAATAGCCTATTTCTAGCCGGTATGCTGCCCATTTTCCAACTCAAAAAAAAATTCTCGAACTTTCAAAATGGTGGCCCGATATACCTTCCGAGTTTTCGAAAAAAATCAGCCCCTCCCCCGAGTTTTCTCGGATTTTCTTAAATAGTCCATTTTCAAACCTTCCTCTTCTTAGGACTTCCCGTTTTAGCAGTGTCTGGTCTTGTCGTAAGCAGTCGAGGTCTTTAGCGTCGAAACTCCGTTGATCTTACATCACGAGTTTCCTCCCTATCCCGATCCGCCTTACTAGACTAAGGCAAGGCCCACCTATGTAAGACATACTTTTACAAAAGAGGACCCGTTTACACACTGGAGTCTAAAGTCTGGGGAACCCTCACGTGAACTTTCCTTCGAGCAGGACTCGGCCCACATAGCCGATTCCTAATGAAGGCACACCATTTCACGAGTCACCCGTCTAGGAGTCTTTTCCAAGTCGTTCTTTTTTTAGTCTTTTCCCTGCTCGGGATGTACTGTTCTGATTCCAAGGTCCGGGTTCGGTTTCTGATTGCGTGGTGTTCTTACATACAGGCCACCGTCCACCAGACATAGCCGCAAAATGGAAGCAGCTCTGAACAATCTGAAGGCCTCCGTGGATGCCATGGCCGCCAAAAAAACCGACATTGATGCCCAACTGACAGAAATGAGGGCCGGTCAAGTGGCTATCGTTGCTCGTATGGTTGCAGTGGAGCAAAGGACTCCTAATGCCGAGGTTACGGAGCCTCTTGCTGAACTAGTTAGCGCAGTGCGCCGCCTAGAGGAACAAGTTCATTTGACTGGGAGTAACAATATCCATCGGGAGAATAGTCGTGAGTACTCC
Organism: Agrostemma githago; assembly: GCA_958450325.1. NCBI lineage: Eukaryota > Viridiplantae > Streptophyta > Magnoliopsida > Caryophyllales > Caryophyllaceae > Agrostemma > Agrostemma githago. The sequence continues at coordinate 33,833,480 of OY288257.1, read as the reverse complement.
CCGGTGAGTGACAAGTTGCCCGCGAACCTGAATCTCACGGGCTTACCCATGTTTGAAGGGACTTAAGACCCGTTGCTACATGTACGGGCCTTCAAGGAATTCATGGCTATCAAGGGAGTGGATTCTTCGATGTTCAAAAACCTCTTTGATGCCTCCCTTGAGAAACACCCAAAGGCCTGGTACTACAGGCTAGACCCCAAGAAGTTCTCGACATGGGATGATGTGGCTACGGAATTTGCTCGGAACTATGCTGACAACACCGAGATCCAGACGACAATGCGGTCTCTAGAGGTTATGGCCCAAGAACCTAAGGAAGGTTTTACCAAATACCTCCAACGTTGGAGGGCCGAGAGTGTGAAATTGGTCGATAAGCCCAGTGAGAAGACTTTAGTGGAGGCCTTTGTCAAGAACCTCCTCCCTTCCTACCAGGTCCACCTCCGGTATGTTGTCATACCCAATTTCACCACACTTACTGAAATGGGTATGAGAATTGAAGATGATCTGAGACTAGAGAGCCTTACTAAGGCCCCTAGCAAGGGATACCAAGGGGCTTCCTCATCCACTGCCAAGCCCCCGGCTGCAACCCGCAGTATCTTTGACACGGTTAATCTGTTAGATGCCTCGTCCAAAAGAAATACCCGTCCTAGGGTATTCACTGATATAGGGACTACCTATACATATGCCTTACAAAGGCTATCTTCCAAGGGCCTGGTCCAACCGATAGGCCCAACTTCCGAAGTTCTAGTTGAAAAACGCTCCAAAAGCTACAATGCCCAACCCTATTGCCACTATCATCGGGGCAATGGACATGATACCGAGAAATGTTGGAAGTTGAAGCATCTGATCCAGGATTTGATTGAGAGCGGGAAAATACCATTACCCGGGGACAAGCCAAGCAATAAGGACAACCCCTTTAGCTCTCATGCCATCTTCACCGGAGAAGTGATTGACTATTCTCACCTTATCTCTCCTTTCATCCCACAAAGCAATGAAATCTGGTTCGATGAAGAAGAAGATGTGTACCTCACCAAAGGGGAAGATGTCCCTATCACCCCCAAAGAAATCCGGAAGGCTAAGTCCAAGGCCTTAGCCAGTAACCACCTCGCCAATGTCGGTCGTCCTTGCCAAGCCACTAGCTCCAAGGACATCCCAGCCCCGGCAACCGTCACTGAACCTGCCAGGATGGAAGAGGCCATTGAAGAGCCAAGCACTGATACGGCTCTTGTCAAACAATTGAAAAGAGCTCGGGTTGACCTCACTATATGGCAACTCTTGATTAGCTCGCAAGAACATCGAGAGGCACTTACTAAGGCTCTCGATCAAGTCAAGGTCGACTCCCAAGTTACCCCTACTGAAATGGTAGCCACCATCCTTCCCTACCTCAAGGGCAAGTCCAAGGAAGAAGGCCCATTAGTCACCTTCTCGGATTCCGACCTACCACCGTTCGGGGCCTCTCACAATCTGGCCCTGTACATCACGGTAATTTGCCGGGGTAAGTATCTCCCAATGACCCTAGTTGACGATGGGTCTGCTGTGAATGTCCTCCCTCTAAGGACTGCCAAAGCCCTCGGCATCACCGAGGCCGACTACATACCGACTGCCCACACTATCCAGGCTTTTGATGGAAGCCCAAAGTCGGTTTCTGGGGCCGTTAAGTTGACAATTATGACGGGTCCAATTGAAAAGGAGCTAGAGTTCCAGGTGATCGTGTCACCTCCTCTTTCAATTTGCTCCTAGGAAGACCATGGATTCATGCTGTAAAGGCGGTATCTTCTACTCTTCACCGAAAGATCAAAATGCCACTGCAAGACTGTATTATTACTCTAGAGGCAACCCCTATGACCGTGGCTAGCTGTAACGCCACGGACCGCACTGACCTTTGGGGGTTCGATTATGTGGGGATGATTGAGGAAGAATACCTTTTCAGGCCCTATTTCACCACGAGCATCGACACGATGCTACAAAATTTGGGGTATCTACCAGGGGCTACCTCGAGGCCATATCTTCCAGCTGGGAAGATTATTGAAGTCCTGAATGACTGGGAATCTCACTTCGGCTTAGGGTACGCTGTGACCCCGGGAAATGTGGTCCGAGCGGGCATTGAGAAGGCCTGCAACATCATCAAGGGTACCTACTTGGGTCCTTATAGCCCAAGGTTGGCTGACTATTTCGTCACACCGGTATTCGTGGCTGTTCAAGTTGGCCTATATCAACCAACCGTCACATATCCCGAGACTAAACTAGCTCGGGAATGCAACTATATCACGGATGACATATTCGCCCTCATCCAATCTGAATCCAATGAGGGTGCTGACAATGCTGAGCCCGTGCTGGGGCTCTTATTTGGGGAAGACAAGGCTGTCCCGACCCCTAAAGAAGACTTGGTGAACCTGATCCTTCGAAGCAACAAGTTCGATCCTTCAAAGCTGATCTCGCAGGTCGGTGCTGATACTGGAAAAAGAGCATGGAGGAAGACCGTCAAGTGGACCGACAGCCAAGGCCGAGTCTACAAGCTGACCACCGGTGAAGGAGACATGCCGCACACCGATTCTGAGTCTGAGTCTGAGTCTGAGTCTGTATTCGAGTCTAAAGGGTCTGGTGCTAGAGTCCAAACTGTAACCCCCTCCCTGTAGTCACTACCACCGGAGCCTCGGGGTCTGTCCCAAAAGCACTCCCAATCCCGCCTCTGACCAATGATCAGATGGCCACTCTCTTTGAGTTTTTTTCCAAATTTACTATCAATAATAACGAAAACCGTTCTGCTTATGACTTGTCTTATTTTCAAAATGCTTTCAATTTCGAAAATATTTTCTGCAATGACATTGAGAAACCCGACGAACAGGTATCCTTACCTCCGCATCTGATCGAGCAGCTAGAACAGAGGGAATCCCGAGACCCGATAATTGAGGAAACCGAGTCTATCAATGTGGGAACAACCTTAGAGCCCCAGATGCTTAAGATAGGGTTATCCCTAGATCTCGAGGAGAGGCAACAATTCACAAACTTCCTCCAAGAGTTCAAGGACATCTTCGCATGGTCCTACAAGGACATGCTGGGGATAGATCGGGAAATAGCTGAACACCGCATACCCATCAAAGATGGGTCTAAGCCGGTAAAACAGAAGCTTCGAAGAATGAAGCCCGAGTGGTCTCTCAAAGTCAAAGAAGAGGTAGACAAACAATTCAAAGCAGGCTTTATACAAGTGTCTGAATATCCAGACTGGGTTGCAAACATCGTGCTGGTACCCAAGAAGGACGGCAAGGTGCGGGTATTTGTGGACTTCCGGGACCTTAACAAGGCCAACCCAAAAGACGATTTTCCGTTGCCACACATCGACATACTGGTGGACAACACGGCTGACCATGCCCTTCTATCATTTATGGACGGGTATGCCGGGTACAATCAAATCAAGATGGTAGAAGAAGATATGGGTAAGACCACTTTCACCACGCCGTGGGGTACTTACTGTTATACCGTCATGCCATTTGGTCTCATTAACGCTGGGGCCACTTATCAACGAACAACCACCACCTTATTACATGACATGATGCATAAGGAGGTGGAGGTTTATGTGGATGACATGATCGTCAAATCTAAAAGCCGAGATGGGCATGTTGCTGCCCTAAGAAAGTTCTTCACCCGATTACGCAAATACAATATGAGGCTAAACTCTCAAAAGTGCAGCTTCGGAGTAACATCAGGTAAACTACTGGGCCACATCGTTAGCCAACGCGGCATCGAGGTCGACCCAGCTAAAATCAAGGCCATTACCGAGATGCAGCCACCCAAAACCGAAAAAGAAATAAGGGAGTTTCTCGGGAAAGTTCAATACATCAGCCGTTTTATTTCAAAGTTAACCATGGTATGTGAGCCCATTTTCAAGAAACTAAATATAGAAGAACGGATACTATGGGATGACAAATGTCAAACGGCTTTCGATAAAATCAAGGAGATCCTGTCGGCTCCGCCGGTATTAATGCCACCTCAACCCGGTCTGCCTTTGTCATTGTACCTAACAACGACCGAAACAGCCATGGGGGCCATGTTGGCCCAGACAGTCGATTCAGAAGAGCGGGCTATTTACTACATCAGTAAGAAGTTCCTAGAATACGAGTGCAAATATACAATGCTCGAGAAAACGTGCCTAGCTTTAGTCTGGGCCACTAAAAAGCTCCAGCACTATATGCTTAGCCATGAGGTACATGTCCTGTCCAAAATGGATCCGATCAAGTACTTGTTCGAGAAACCCATTCTTAATGGCAGAATGTCCAGGTGGACTTTAATGTTAGCAGAATTCGACCTTAAGTTCGTTCCACTAAAACCTATCAAAGGTGGCGTGGTAGCCGAATTCCTTGCTGACAGTCCCATAATCGAAGAAGGGCACACTGATACTTGGTCCTTCCCAGACGAAGACATATTCTATACTGACGTCGAAACGTGGGATCTATATTTCGATGGGGCATCCAATTTTCGAGGGTTCGGGGTCGGTACTCTCCTAATATCACCAAAAGAGGAGCACACGCCGTTATCCATCAAACTGGATTTCGATGTGACTAATAACGCGGCCGAGTATGAAGCATGCATCCACGGGTTGCAAGCGGCTGCCGATTTAAGAGTTACGAATCTCCGGGTTCACGGGGACTCGTCTCTAGTCATCAATCAAGCCCTTCAAAAGTGGAAAACTCGGAATGCTAATCTCGTGGCTTACCAAGCGCGAGTAAGGGTTCTAGAGAAGCAATTCCAGAAGGTAGAATATATTTATCTACCACGTGAAGAAAATCAGTTCGCGGATGCTGTAACACCCCTGATTTTATAAATTAAAGTAATTTAAAGTTATATTCGTATTTTATTTTATTTACGATTTAACTCGTAATTCTTAAAAATTATTATAAAACGAATTTATCGTTTAATCATTTCAAACTCCTAAAATTCTATTTGTCTCGAAAACTCTTCTTATATTTAAAACCTTTTTTTATTTCTGTTTCGATTCATTTTATACATTTAATTTAATTCTTATCGAAAATCTATTTCGACGATTTAAATTCTAAATTCTTTTTATTTATTTATATTAAATTCGAATTTTCTATTTTTCGGCTCGAAGCTCATTTATTTTATGTTTCCTCAAAACATTTATTACCTTTCCTCGAAAAATCAATTTAATTCATTTTATCAAAAAATTTATTATTTATCGGGGAATATTATTTCTTCGTCTATTTATTTCTATAAGCTTCGTTTTCGTATCGAATACTTTATTTACTCATTTTTATTTGACAGTCCGATTATTTATTAATTTTATTAACTCGTTTAATTCGATTTGTGAGTCAGTCAACTTATCGTTACAGAACCCGATTCATTTAATTAATCGGCTTTCTTATTTTTTTAGTGGACCACATACACTAATTCATTCTTTGTTTTCCTTCTGTCCACCGCTTAACCTCTCACCTTACATCTCCCTTTTCCTTTAAATTACATACTCCGTATGTCATTCATTCATCCACCAAAACCGCTTCATACGTCTCCTCCATTCTGTTCGTTTTCTCCGCCCTTCTTCATCATCTGTCCGCTACTCCTCTTCGTTTTCACCCTTCTTCATCTCCATCTTCATCTCACCCGGTTGCTGTTTCGTGCCCTGATGCTGCTGCTCCTTTTTCTTCTTCTTCTTCTTCTCTTCTTCTTCCCCTGTTTTCCCGTACTGTTGTTGCTGCTACACTGCTTAGTTATTGTTGCCGCTACTGCTGTTCTTGCTGCGTTTGATTTCTCGTATTCTTGAGGGTAACTCCTTTCCCCTTCTTCTTTTTCGTTCTTCTTCCTGTACGTTATGTTGCTGCAGTTTACTTGGTTCCGATGTCGATTTGCGGTGTCGTCATGTGTTACGTTGCTGTTGTGCTTGTCGTTGCTGGTATTTACGTTGCAGCTATCTATTATGCGTCGCATATGTTGTTACTGTATGCTGTTGCGTGCTTCCTGCGACTGCTGCTTCTACCCGATGCCATTCTTATTCTTCTTAATCTTTTTCTTTTGTTATGCCGCTGCTGATGTATTTTCGATCGACTGCTGCTGTCATTTTGGTGTAGTTGTTGCTGCTATGTTGGTCGATTTTCAAGTTCTATTCTACGTAGTCTTATTCTCCTTTTCCCTCTTTTATGTGCGTGTTAATGCTGCCGATTTCCGTCCCTATGTTCTTCTATTCTCTTTTGTTCTTCTCGTTTTTGTCTTGTTTCGAGACCTCTCTTTCGTTCCTCTGCTCTTAGAGTCTCGTTTCCCTCATTCTGATGCTACGGTTGCTGTTCCGTCGTATTTCTTTTTGTCGTTGGTTGTTTGGTCTGATTGCACCTGCTACTCTGTCTCCTACTGTTCGCTGTACGTGTGTGCATCGTAGTTCCACTCGTGCTAATGCGTTTTACTGCTGTTTTTCTCCGTCTTTTTTTTTTTCGTTTGTTGCTGCTTTCCTACCTATAAACGTCAACTGATGTTCTATTATGTTTGTCGTGTTGACTCGATTAAGTTCACATTTCAGACTTATGTTTGTCACATAATTCTCTTCTTCCGTCTTATGACGATTAATCTTAACTCTTTGTTTCACCTCGTCTCATTCTTTTACCTTGTCTTCTCGATCGTCATGGTGAATCACGTTACGAAGACTATCGATTCAACAATTTGGAGTTTAAAGACGTTACTATTGAAGGTTTTTAGCTTGGACCAATCGAAGGGTGACTACATTGAATCTTGCGACTCGGACTTGGACTTAAGGTAACTTCAGGACGTTACTCGATTTTATATCGTATGTTTGAGTAGTAGTATGTAGTAAATATTTTAACTTCGGTTTTCTAATTTTAGCTATATATTATTGCTAATTATATTATTTTAAATCGTATTTATAAATATTTTACAAGTTTTCGATATCATTTTACAAATCGTTAGTAATTTGATTATTTACGATCGTTATAATATTTTGTTGGCTATCGTGACACTAGTAACTAAATAATATCGATTTCATATTTTCGTCATATTTTGTTAAGTTATAATTTTTGACTCAAAACCGTATTTTTATATTATAACCGAGATTTGTACACTTCTTTAATAAATTAATTAACGTTTTACGATTTATACTAATAAATGAGAAAATAGTCGATTTAGTTTTAAATATATTTTTAATCGAGACTATTTTCACTAATTATTTCCGATTGACTATTTTTATTAAAATCCGTATTATTTATTAATAAAAGCTATTTATTAAAAATAATTTGAAGTCTTTGTAACTCTCATTTTATTTATAAAACTCGTTGATTCAATTAATTTTGATATCGTTTTTCTTAAAACATCTCTTTTCTAAAATCTATAGTTTTAACTCGATTTCCTAATTATTTATATAATACTCTATATTGACTTATTATATTTTCTTTATGTTTTGAGTAACGAATTATAATCCTCTATATTGACTTTTTATATTTGATTTATGTTTTGAGTAACCAATTTAGAAATATAATAAAGTTACGATAACGACGATAATAATAAAATGTTAATTTCGTTAGAAATGCTATTTTTATACATTTCACTTATTTTAATAACTTACGTATTTTCTATAACACTTTCTATTTTAAGTAAGTTTCTAAAAGTAGTAAGTTTCTATTTATAGAAAGTTTCCCTTTTTATATGAAATGTTTATTCCCTTTTATCTTCATATTATTTATAATGATTATTTATTCTCAATATCGATAATGACTTGTGTGGACATGACATAGGTCCACCCCGACGCGGCCACGCGCGGGTTTTGGGAGGCGAATGAATCTCCATATGAGATGGTCAAATTGAAATTTAAATCGAAGTAAGAGTCGCCACCGAATTTTGTGGTTATTCGGAACCATTCGAGCCCACTCTATGTCATAGTGGGCCGTATACAAAATACGGCCCATTTCCAATGTCAGAGTTTATGGGGCTCGTCCCTTTACATTACGATACCGATACCGACATTATCGGATATCGTGTATTGAATGACTCTCGTTGCCAATGGATTCGGACATCCGGAAACCATGGTTCTGAGTAAGGGGTGAGGGTACGTGTTGGGAAGTTCACAAAGAACACCCAACCCCGCCCGCACTTAGCGGCCTTTACTAAGATATCGTTCGTTTTTGGTGTACACGGGTTAGTTCGACGGTTGAATGATATGCAAACATTATTTTCCTAAGCATGTGAGAAAAATAAATGGGTTGCTAAGTCGTTTAATGCAGGTTAAACTAATAACGTCAAAGTTATTTTAGCATGTGAGGTTTGTTTTAGTCTAATAAAACAATAAAATAAATAAATTGCTACAAATACGAGAAAACGAGTTAGTAACGATGAATAAATCGAATAAAGATGTAAATAAATAATATGCATGATTTTCAAAAAGGTTTATGACACGTGATGGATTAACACGTGTTGACCGTGGTCGAAAAAAGTATTTATCGAAATATGTCGCGAAAGTCGCTTTTTATGTAAGATTCGAAAAGAATAAAAAATAGAAAAGCGAGGAAACAAAAAAAAAGAACCCGGCGAACCAGGCCACCGCGCGAGTCCCCTGACAGGCGCGCGACTCGCGTGGTGGTCTGTCCGGTTTTTTTTATTTTGTCGAAAATCGTTAATTTTTATAAATCGCGTACAAATATGGATTAATTTATACTCGATTTATATTTTCGATATTCGTCGTATTCGATATTCGATTATGAAATCGATATCGAATAGTCGGAATGATTTTAGAAAAGGTTTTGAAAAAAGTTTGTTTTGAACGAAAAGTAAAAAAAAGAATTTTGAAAGAAAAAGATGTTAATTCTCTCCGCGTATAAAATCGTCGAATTTTGTTTTTAAAAAGATGTAACGATTTTATTAGCATCAACGAGAATTAATTAATTTAGTTCTTGTTAGATACGATATTTGATTAGAAAATCAATATCGTATTTTAAGAACGTTATAAAAAATAGTTTTTTAGTATCGATTATTAGAAATAAAAAATATGTGACGAACGACCCATATTAAAATACAAAACGACCGACGACACAACGAAAAAAAGGAAAAAAAAAACGTGAGAAAGAGGGAGAGAAAAGAGAAGAGTCGGGTTTGATTTACACCCTCAACCTACATGCTTCGTTTTCTCGAATAAGAGCTCGTCGGAAAGTGGTTTAAACTTGGGAGCGTCGAGATGATGCGGGATGAGTTAAGGTGTCGATTTGGCCGGCGTGTGGGTCGGTTTCGTCGGTATTTCGAGGCTTCTTCGGAAGTATGTCGGGATTTGCTTTGACTTCTTTTTACTAAATATCGAGGATGTGTGGGTAATAGATCTATGATGTGTGTGAATGTGTCGGATTATTGATGTTGTAAAACTTTGTTCTTTGTGTTGGACGGGAGGTCCTATTTATAGGGGTCGAGGTAGTCTTGCTTGTGTGACAAGAAATACCGGTTTGGATAGGAAACACGAGAGTTCGAAAGGGAACGAAAGTCTCGTTTCTTGGTGGAGAAGCCAAGTATTTCGGCTGAAAGGAGAGTTGGCCGAGTATTTCGGCTGTTTGGGATGTCTTGGCCGAGTATCTGGAGCTCGGTCGGTGTCTGATTCGGTTTCCGGATATAATTTCTACTTGAGATCAAATTCTATCCTTAAACAGATTTGTTTAATATTTTTTGAAGATGACTTTTGTAATATTTGGGACCGGATCAGCCGTGTGAGGTGTCACGGCTGACTCGTGTGTCTCGAGAATATTTTTGACCGGGTTTTGACTCGGTCGTAAAAAGACGGTTTTACCTCTGATGTCTGAATCGACCCAAATAAGTCTCATTTGACTCGAAACGACCCACTGGGCCTAGATTTGAGGTTGGTTTTGTAATATTTATACCCCGTAATAAGCCTAAACCAAATGTCCATGATTTCGAGCCCATATCCGAGTCCATTAAAGCACGTTTGCGTCCGATCATCATCGGGTGTTTGGCGGGACCTACTATAGACACCTGGCAGTCAAAATGTGGGTGTCTACGGAGCCCCCACTCTGACTGAGGCTTGGACAAGGCGAAAGTCAGAGTAGCTACCAGGCCAATCGAGGATTAAGACCTGGCAGACTTCCGATCGGGTCGTTTAGATTCCATTAGACTTGCGTGAAGGGCTCGCCAACCATAAGATAGAAACCATACCTGGATAAATGTCAATAATGTCGCGGGGACTTTTCTTAAAAAGTCTTGGGTATGTCTGTTTACAGACAATCCCCATCTTGAAACTGCGTGGGAGTTTACCTTGGAGGCTATGAGTGTGTCTGTTTACAGACACGTCCCATCTTTGAATTATGCGGGTGCCATCATTGGAGGCTATGGGTGTACCTGTTTACAGACACGTCCCATCTTTGAATTACGTGGGTACCTTTATTGGAGGCTATGGGTGTATCTGTTTACAGACACGTCCCATCTTAGAATTGCGCGGGAGCCTCCATTGGAAGCTGCGGATGTACCGCTTACTTATACATCCGATTCTTCAGTAAAAATGTTGCTTGAATTTTCACTGGGAATTTTCTTTTGAGAATTCTCCAGGAGTCTTTGGATACATGTATGCTTTGCATGCAACATTCAGATAAAACACCGACTCACGCTGGGGAAAAAAAATGATTTTTCTTTGATTTTTGGAAAGAAAATGCTGAAAATTTTTGAAAATTTTTGGAACCGCTGAAAATTTTTGATTTTTTTGGAAATTAGAATGCTTGGCATGACTTGATTCCCGATCAGATTCTGACACGGACTTCTAAAATCTTCTGGTTAGGCCTGTATGCCTAGATGAATTAGGGATAAAAATTCCTATTCCCGTGGTGACTAGGAAAGGGATTTTCTCAAATGGCTAATGAGAATTTGGAGAGAGACATACCGACAGACTCGACTCTGGACGTGACCGAACGAGTTAACAGACACGACTGGACTCTCGAGGGGTTGGACCGTGACTCGGTAGGGGGGTGGGCCACCTAACAAGACTCTTAAGTTGCGCTATTCCGTAGCCTAGGCGAGTGGCAACATGGTCGAATCCTCAGAATGAGCCTGTTTCCGTACGACAGGGCTTTGTGGTAGCAATGCCGTAGACTGGTGTTCTTTTGAATTTTTTTTTTTCGGGGCATACTCCCAAAGTAGGTATTGCTTCGAGCCCTGACAGATTCTCGTCTTCGACTGAGCCGAGTATTAGGACACGCTATAAAAAGGAGGCTAGTTCTTGAATGTCTTTGGATTATGTGAGTGGATGGAGAACTTCTGCCTAGGAGAAGCCCCCAGGACGACAAAGCTAGCTGTTGAGAACATGATGGTATCGTGATCGGAATGATGGCGCTTTTTTGAATTTGTGTTAGTGTGGGTGGTTGTGCCTCTGTTGAAAGGCTGCCTACGTATTCACGTGTAGTGAAATCAAACCAAGTCGTAGTTCAGTGTTGAAAGATATATTATGGTGCCTAGTTTATTAGGGCTTTGTGTGTAGCTAGCCATAGTGATGGTGTAGGCTAGGTGCATTCCCGATGATGTCTTGATCAAAGGGCTAGAATGGTTAGGATGTTGATCCTGTGACTGTGAGCGTTCTCCGGGGTAGCCCCCAGAGGTGGTGTGAACTATTTGGGCATGTTCTATGCCGACCGCAAGTTGAATTCCCGTGTTTGGGGTTGGTAACTGATTTGGATGTTTTTGGAAATGTGGTGCTAGGAAGTAAGTGGCTTTGATGATTCGAAATCTGGCGCTCAATTTTGTGGAGCTAAGGCTTCGAGGGTAAGGTATTGTAATGTGGTAGGAAAGGAGGAAGTCGAGTGATAATGACTTGAACTTTAATCGGGGTAGGTTTGATAATGCGGGATCTGATTTCCATGTCTGGCCCTAATGGTTAGGGTATCCTATGGAGCTTGAATCCTCAAAATTCCGGGCTGTCTCTGGCCTGGGTCTCGGGAAGATCTTGAGGGTTGTAATGTGGGAAGGCTAAATGTGGTGTTAGCTGACCAGCTTGATTGTTTTTCCCCTATTTGATGGTATGGGTTTTGATAATTTTTTAATTGACTGTACCGGTCAAGGGACTTTCACTCGAGTTGACGTTGACCACGATCATGGGTTTTTTGAATTTTTTTGTTGGTTGACCTTTTAGCCCCGGTCGTGGGATTCTTCATTTGAGTTGACCGTGTCTGGTCGAGGAATGTTGATAATTCTTTTTGATCATGGCCAGCTTTTTTGTTTTGGCCTTTTGCTTTTTCTCTTGGACTTTTGAATATTTTTTTTTTTTTGTCAAACTAACACCTGAGGTAGGGATTGGTTGATCTTATTGGACGGGTGTTTATTGTGGGAAATAGACTTGCCTCCCGTCTTGAACCCAAACTAGGAGACTACCTAGATTTGTCATAGGATTCGATACCGCTCCTGCTAAAGGTGGTTATGTGGCTTTCTATACCGGACATGGAATAGGTAAAAGGAAAACACGGGCTCGGTTTCCTGCAGTCATTATAGATGTGCCTATAGTCACGTGCATGTGCTCACAGTGTATGATGGTGTTCATCATGTTCTCGGAAACACATAAGGAAAGTATATATGAGAAAATAGAAAAGTTGATTTTATTGAATTTTTGAAAAGGAGGACAGAATATAAATGACTCTGACTCTGATTTGGAAATGAGGATGTAGGGTATCCTAGACTCGGACTCAGACTTAGACTCGAATCAAATACGAACTTTCGGATACTCGGTTGGTTGTTTCTTTTTTGGTAAGGTCTCTGATTGGAGAGAACGACAAGTGCCACGACTCGCCTAAACTCGGCTTTGCGCAAATGCAAGAGAGGGTGTGAAACTAGACATGGCTCGGGGGGACGGGAATGACTAAGACTCTTGGATCGGGATACTCGAGGGTTGACCTAGACAAAGTAACGACCATGAATTAGACTCGAGCTGTATAAGGATGAGTCCGAAAATGGGGCGACCGTGTTTGACCGTGTCACGTGCTCGGCCCAACCGTGGTGACCTAACCCTAGGTGACTCGAGTATTCGTAGCATAGGTTCGACTCGGAGAAGGCATCATAAGGACGCCGGTGTAGGATGGACGTAAAGTACCCCTTAAGATGACCGTTGTCGACTGCTCGGGTGGAGGACAACCCCCGAGTGAGACTAAAGACTCTGTTAAGACTCAGATGGTGCGACATCTAAGTGACTCAAAAGTGGGGTAGGTGAGACACGTGTAAGACATGACCCTTAGAGCAACCGCGATTGATCGCTCTGCTGAAAGATAGCCCCCGAGTGGAGGTGAAGACCGACTCCTAGACGGGTGACTTGTGAAAGGTGGGCCTCCCTTAGGATTCGGCTATGTGGGCCGAGTCCCGCTCGAAGGAAGGTCCACGTGAGATACTCCCTAGACCTTGGACTCGATTGTGTAAGTGGGCTTCCCTTTGTAGGAGTTTGTCCTACGTAGGTGGGTCATGCCTTGACAAATAAGGCGGACTTGGGATGGGGTAGAAACTCGTGATGTAAGATCGACGGAGTTTCGACGCTATAGACTCTAACAACTTATGACAAGACCCGACACTACTAAATGCGGGGAGTCCTAAGAAGAAGAAAGCTTTGGAAAGAGGATTTGGATTTGAAAACCGAGCAAGGTCGGATAGGAAGGCCCGATTTTTTTGAAAAAAACGGAAAAAGGTGTTATCGGGCCGAGATTTTGAATTTTTAGAAAAGGTTTGGACAGCATACCGGCTAGAAAATAGGCTATTTCGAGTCAAAATCGTAAGTCCTAAATTCGGTGGCTTTCCGGGTTTGAAAAATGGATAGTTTTCGAAAAAGATGCAAGTTTTTTGAAAACGACGGTTTTTGAAAAGACGAGACATGGATCAAGTAGCACGTAGTCACGGAAACAGTATAATGACGCCATATATGCTCTTAGTCTAAGTCTCGGTCGGTCGAATAGGGTCTATACCAACGACGATAGCTTTCTCGCAAATCAGGACGGTCTTCCTAAGCCGAGTTGGTCTTAGAACCTGCCGTAAAACCCATGCGAGTTCCGCCATCGAAGTCTTTAGTGCACCCATTTAGGAATGCACCGTGGTATAGTGGGACGTCGGTCATAAGTAACCGGCCCGGGAAAGAATTGGGTTATGCATGAACCATTGAACTAAAACGTGTACATTACTATTCGAACGATTTCTTTTCGAGTCTCACCCTAGGGATGCCGATGGTAAGTAACTCATCAGTTGATCCCCAGCGGAGTCGCCAAATTGTGGACATGACATAGGTCCACCCCGACGCGGCCACGCGCGGGTTTGGGGAGGCGAATGAATCTCCATATGAGATGGTCAAATTGAAATTTAAATCGAAGTAGGAGTCATCACCGAATTTTGTGGTTATTCGGAACCATTCGAGCCCACTCTATGTCCTAGTGGGCCGTATACAAAATACGGCCCATTTCCGATGTCAGAGTTTATGGGGCTCGTCCCTTTGCATTACGATACCGATATCGACATTATCGGATATCGTGTATTGAATGACTCTCGTTGCCAATGGATTCGGACATCCGGAAACCATGGTTCTGAGTAAGGGGTGAGGGTACGTGTTGGGAAGTTCACTAAGAACACCCAACCCCGCCCGCACTTAGCGGCCTTTACTAAGATATCGTTCGTTTTTGGTGTACACGGGTTAGTTCGACGGTTGAATGATATGCAAACATTATTTTCCTAAGCATGTGAGAAAAATAAATGGGTTGCTAAGTCGTTTAATGCATGTTAAACTAATAACGTCAAAGTTATTTTAGCATGTGAGGTTTGTTTTAGTCTAACAAAACAATAAAATAAATAAATTGCTACAAACACGAGAAAACGAGTTAGTAACGATGAATAAATCGAATAAAGATGTAAATAAATAATATGCATGATTTTGAAAAAGGTTTATGACACGTGATGGATTAACACGAGTTGACCGTGGTCGAAAAAAGTATTTATCGAAATATGTCGCGAAAGTCGCTTTTTATGTAAGATTCGAAAAGAATAAAAAATAGAAAAGCGAGGAAACAAAAAAAAAGAACCCGGCGAACCAGGCCACCGCGCGAGTCGCCTGACAGGCGCGCGACTCATGTGGTGGTCTGTCCGGTTTTTTTTATTTTGTCGAAAATCGTTAATTTTTATAAATCGCGTACAAATATGGATTAACTTATACTCGATTTATATTTTCGATATTCGTCGTATTCGATATTCGATTATGAAATCGATATCGAATAGTCGGAATGATTTTAGAAAAGGTTTTGAAAAAAAGTTTGTTTTGAACGAAAAGTAAAAAAAAGAATTTTGAACGAAAAAGATGTTAATTCTCTCCGCGTATAAAATCGTCGAATTTTGTTTTTAAAAAGATGTAACGATTTTATTAGCATCAACGAGAATTAATTAATTTAGTTCTTGTTAGATACGATATTTGATTAGAAAATCAATATCGTATTTTAAGAACGTTATAAAGTTTTTTAGTATCGATTATTAGAAATAAAAAATATGTGACGAACAACCCATATTAAAAAACGAAACGACCGACGACACAACGAAAAAAAGGAAAAAAAAAACGTGAGAAAGAGGGAGAGAAAAGAGAAGAGTCGGGTTTGATTTACACCCTCAACCTACATGCTTCGTTTTCTCGAATAAGAGCTCGTCGGAAAGTGGTTTAAACTTGGGAGCGTCGAGATGATGCGGGATGAGTTAAGGTGTCGATTTGGCCGGCGTGTGGGTCGGTTTCGTCGGTATTTCGAGGCTTCTTCGGAAGTATGTCGGGATTTGCTTTGACTTCTTTTTACTAAATATCGAGGATGTGTGGGTAATAGATCTATGATGTGTGTGAATGTGTCGGGATTATTGATGTTGTAAAACGTTGTTCTTTGTGTTGGACGGGAGGTCCTATTTATGGGGGTCGAGGTAGTCTTGCTTGTGTGACAAGAAATACCGGTTTGAATAGGAAACACGAGAGTTCGAAAGGGAACGAAAGTCTCGTTTCTTGGTGGAGAAGCCAAGTATTTCGGCTGAAAGGAGAGTTGGCCGAGTATTTCGGCTGTTTGGGATGTCTTGGCCGAGTATCTGGAGCTCAGTCGGTGTCTGATTCGGTTTCCGGATAGAATTCCTACTTGAGATCGAATTCTATCCTTAAACGGATTTGTTTAATATTTTTTGAAGATGATTTTTGTAGTATTTGGGACCAGATCAGCCATGTGAGGTTTCACGGTTGACTCGTGTGTCTCGAGAATATTTTTGACCGGGTTTTGACTCGGTCGTAAAATGACGGTTTTACCCCTGGTGTCTGAATCGACCCAAATTAGTCTCATTTGACTCGAAACGACCCACTGGGCCTAGATTTGAGATTGGTTTTGTAAGATTTATACCCCGTAATAAGCCTAAACCAAATGTCCATGATTTCGAGCCCATATCCGAGTCCATTAAAGCACGTTTGCGTCCGATCATCATCGGGTGTTTGGCGGGACCTACTATAGACACCTGGCGGTCAAAATGTGGGTGTCTACAACTTGTTTTGGAGTTATGGAATAAAGAAAAGTGTGGGGTTAGAGTAATATAGTCTGGGATGTACGTTTTTGCCATCAACTATAAAGCTGGTGTGTCTATGTTGAGACACATTGGTCGTTGAACTGAGCATGGTTTATGTTCAGGAGTGTGTATATTTTGACCTTAAACTTAGATATTGCATCGTGTAAGTCGCCGTCGGGTTGAACTGGATTACGGTTGGTGTCCAGGAGGGGTGTACATTACTTAAGCAAGGACCTCGCTGCACGCAGTCCTGTTATAGTTAAGTTGCCTAGTTAGAGACCGAAGTCTGATTTGTTTTGACTAAGTTGTCGAAGCTAGTTTAGTATTATTCCTAGTGAAAGGCTAGCCTTGTGCACACCGATCGAATTTCCATAACGCCATTTTTGAATATTATTATTATCGATTGATTTTGACTTGCAGGATGGCAAGTGTTTTAAGTTTCATTGAAAACTTATTTTTATTATATCGTTTTAATGTTTTCTCATTTAAGTATTTTGATATAATAATATTATTATTTTTCCATATGGTATAATATGGCTGGGAGAACGTCCGAGTTACTCCCCACTGACGTGGCTGTTATGTTTATAACATGACAGGTATTTGCTGCTGGGTTTTGGGTGTGAGCTAGCGAGTAGCGTGGATCCTACTCTTTCTCTATTCATGTTTATTTATGAATTTGTATAAACCCGTTTGGAGGTTTTACTTTTAGCCCTTTTGTAAAAAGAGGCCTTTGTATTGACTTACCATTTCTTTTAATAAGATATAGTTTGTCAGTGTGTTTTAATCCCACTTTACAGTGTTTCCGCCACTGTATTGCGTTAGATTTTTCTAGGGGATTACAGATGCACTCTCCAAACTATCATCCTTACTAAACATCCCGGAACATTTGGCCAGTACGCCAATCTGCGTCGAAAGACGGTCTGAGCCAGCATATGTCAACGTGTTTCAAGATATCGAAATCACTGATCCAGAACCTTGGTATCAGGCTGTTCTAACCTATTTGACTACGGGAGAATATCCCCCAGGAACTGAAAACCGGGCCAAGAAGGCCCTGCGAAGACTGGCCACCAAATTCGTTCGTACGGACGACGGTCAGTTATTCAAAAAGACGGCATAGGGGGCTTTACTCCTATGTATTGACAAAACACAGGCCGAAAAGGTGATGGCCGAGGTACACGACGGTGAAAACGGCCCGCATATGAACGCCCATATGTTAGCCCAAAAAATCATGACGCTCGGATACTACTGGAACTGTATGGAAACCGATTGTCAATCATATGTTAAACATTGCCATAATTGTCAAATTTTCGCCAACGTTCAACATATGCCACCGTCTCTGCTATACACCATGACGTCGCCATGGCCATTTTCGACATGGGGGATTGATATACTTGGGAAAGTCAACCCTTCCGGGACGGGAGGTCACTGTTTCATTTTGGTGGCTATCGACTATTTCACTAAGTGGGTCGAAGCCGAGTCATATCGTGTCTTGAATGCCAAGCACGTGACAAAATTTATCCAGAATAAGATCATATGCCGATACGGGATCTCACACGAGTTTATTAGTGATCACGGGACCCACTTCCAAGCCGAAACCGCTACTTTGCTAGCAAAATACAAAATCCAAAGGCATACATCTTCGCCTTACCATCCCCAAACAAATGGAGCGGTGGAGGCTGCTAATTAAACAATTGTCACCATACTTAAAAAGATGGCTGATAATTATCGGGACTGGCCCGACAAAATACCCTTTGCCGTATGGGGGTACCGGAGGTCGATTCGAACTGCAACCGGGGCAACTCCATATTATTTGACATACGGAATGGAAGCAGTCTAGCCAGTCGAATTGGAAGTACAGTCTCTCCGAATTCTACTAGAAAGCCAAGTGCCCGAAGCAGATTGGGTTCAAGCTCGATATGACATGTTGGTTCTCTTGGACGAACGGCGGTCTCGGGCCCTCAATAACATCCAAATATATCAGAAGAGAAACCAACGGGCCTTTAACAAAAGAGTTAGGCCCAGGAATATCAAAGAAGGGGATCTGGTTCTCAAATCGGTCCGTGCATTTACCGGTTGACCCAAAAGGAAAATTCAAACCCAATTGGGCTGGGCCATACCTGGTAAAGAAGGTTCTATCAGGAGGAGCAGTGATGCTGACAGACCTGGACGGAAATGAATTTGTCAACCCGACCAACTTGGACCAGCTGAAACGCTACTACCCCTAAACCTTATCTCAATGTCATTTGCAAAATCTATTTAAAATCATTCTTTTCGAAATTTATAAGCAAGTCAGTAAGTTAGGATTATTTATCCTACTGTCGCACATCTCGAACTCATAGTCTTGATGTATTTCGAAATTGCAAAAAAATCTACGCCCGAACTACGTTTGGTTTGATTCCACTAACTGTGGATACGTAGGCAGCCCCTCAAAAGGGCACAACCATTGCAATAACGAAAAACACAGGAACGACTTCACTAATATAGTACTTTTATTATTCGAAAAAAAACCCAATAAACTCGGTAATTTCAAATTACAAAAAAAAAAAAAGCAGCCACGAAAAAGCCACGAAAAGCCACAAAAAAAAACACACAACAAAAATAGTAATAATATCCAAATAATAATAAAAGGAGACATTGTAGGGCATCTTGCCCTTGCCTTTGTCTTTCGGGTCACCAGGGGCCCGGGGACGTCGAGGCGGGGGCGAGCGTTCCCGGATGACAAGGGGAACCTCCTTGGCTCGGGTCCGCTTCTTCGACAGAGGATCTTCAGCTATTGTTGCAGGCCCAAGTCGAGCGCGTATGTGCTCCGGCAACCTATCCCTAGGACCAAGTCGATCCTAGACTGATGGTCTAGGCCCTAGTCTCCTCTCCAAGTCTATTTGGGGGCTCACTCCCCCACGAGCATCTCTAGCGCTGGACCCCCCAGTTCGAGTCCTAGCTCTTCCTCCCTGACCCGACATTAGACCGACCAGGGTGGCCGGAGTCTCACCTTCATCAAAGAAACCCCTGTTATCTTTGACCTACTCTCAACGATGCAGGTCGAAGGCTTCATCAACCTTCAAGGCAGCGCAAGCTTCGGCAGTCTCCGCTTTGGTCCACCTCTCGTAAGAGTGGGACACCCAGATTGAGTGAAGTGACTCGGGAACAGACCAAGTAACTCGGGTGTACCACCTCTGAATCCAAGTGTCACACATAATGTCGGTCAGCTGGGTAGGTTCACTCACAACTGCCTCGTTCTCCGGGATACGCGGAGACCACCCATACTGCCTGAGTATGCGGTCGGGATAAAGGTGAACTGTCTGGCTGAAGGACAAAATCACCTGATAGCGTGCCTTATCTATGGGCACCAAGCCCGTCCAGGCGTAAATGGGCCACCATGGAACCACCCATGTACTCGACCGAGTTGGTCAATAACTCGGCCGAGTACAGTTTACAACGCGAAACAGAGTCGTTTTTTTAGGGTCCACTCGATCGAGTCCATCGACCACTCGATCGAGTGGCCTCATAACGACTATAACGCGAGTCGTACATTCCTCTATTTTTTCAAACTCGATAGTATTTTACGACCTAGTCGACATGTGCTTAATTAATCACGTGTATACTATCTTTTCAAACCATGCATCTCATATTTGCATCTCGTTTACATCGTTCAATTCAATCTCATATTTGCACAAACCGTTATTATTTGATGGTAGGATTTGTCGTGGATCCTAACCAACAAAAAAAACAACCGGCTAGACCTAGTGGGTAGCTAGGGCAAGTCGGGATCGTATCCACGAGGACGGTAAAGCAAAGCTTAGACTATGTCTACCTAAAACAAGACTATGCTACCAAAACAAACACAAAGAGGATGAAAATTGACAAACTATTGAAGGTTGGAGAAGAGGAAAGTAGCTAACAAAGAACTAGGCTAAAACAATGCTAAACACGAACTAACAAGTAAACTAGAGTAAACTATGGCTAAGTAAGGAGATGAACTCAAATATGGAAGGAAGTGGGGTAGGTCGGGTTCATAAGAGTAGATGGGTAATTAGGTGATCAAGGGTATAGGTGTCTCCTAGTTGCTAGAGTCGGTCCGGGCTCTCGCTACTTAGACCGATGTCAAGGTGGGTCCGGGCTCTCGCAACTTAAACCCTAGTCCGCACTTTCGTGACTACGACTATTCTCAACATTTCCACATAATAGGCAAACAATGAGAAGATGAACACAAGTATGGGAAGCATGGACACTACAACTCACACAAGCATATCAACAAACACATAGAGTGCCCACAATGTGACTAACAACAAAGATTCACCCTTTTTCCCTTAATCGACCCTAATCATCCATAATCTACCCCTAATCCCCCTACTAACCCCACAAAGAAGACTACTCACTCATGATGAAGAGAAAACCAACAATAACAAGAGAAATCAATACCACAAAACAAACATCCATAATGAATAACAAGAACAATAACAATAACAATATGAAAAGATTCAAACAAGATTAAGAGTAGAGATGATTGTACCAACACTAAGAAGATGAAAAGATGCAATCTTGTATAAATAAGAACCCAAAATCAACCCCAAGGATGTCAAGTTTGGAGAATTCTTCAAGAACTTCTTAATAAAAGAACTAATTACAATAGATTAACTCAAGATTAACTAAGATTAAAGGAAGATTAAAACTAATGAGTGAAAGTAAATCTAGGGTTTTAGGGTTGTAGAGAGGCTTAAGGAATGCTAAACTATGATAAGATATGTTACTAATACAAGAGGGGAGTATATATATGGGTACAAGGGGAAAGGAGAATGAAATAAAAGAAGGCGTGCAGCAGCAGCACGGTCCCGACCGGGACGCGCTGCCATCCCGACCGGGACGGGTTGGTCTCGGCCGGGACGGGCTCCTCACAGTAACCTCTTCAATTGTGCACCCCATCCCGATCGGGATGAGGCCTTCCCGACCGGGATGGGTCTTGTAGGCCTCCCTTAAGAGCTTTTTGGTCCTTCCTTGCCTCTCATGGGATTCTCCTCGATTCTCGAGACTCGGGATCGGGTCTCGGAGGCTCGGGTTTGGGTCCCAAGGTCTCGGGGTCGATTCCAAGGCCTCGACTCATCGTTCCTTTATCTCGTTGGCTCCAAAATGTGTATGTATCGAGTCGGAATCGCTCCAACTCTTCCAAATCGGTCTCGGGAACCTGAAACGAACTAAATGAAGCATAAGAAACCCATAAACCGCTCCCAAGGAGCGATTCCACAAGGAAAATGGGACCAAAACACAGTAAAATAGACACTACAAACTACACTTATCAACTCCCCCACACTTAACCCTTACTTGCGCTCGAGTAAGCACATACTAACTACTTTACTAGCCGAATGGGTATTAGCGCACCCTACGCCCTTTCAACTCACGCGAGTGCACTTAGAGGAAAAGTGCACTCCGCAAGGCAAGTCGGGTCTTGCGACAAAACCGCGGATGCAACCGGACACAAAACACACAAACAAACAAACACACAAACAAACACTTAGACGGTTGCACCCAAAACAAAAGAAATACCGCTTCCCTCTAAAAGCGGTGAAAGAAGCACCGGTTTAGGACTCGAGGTAAGTGACAACGTTCACAAGCTAGCAATACAAACCAAGGTGGACTAAACCCTAATAGTATGACGATAAAGCAACAAAAACGTTGGTAACTTACCTAGGTCCTCCTAACTTTCTAAAAACGTACTACGGGACGATCGGCGGAGTGGAAAAGTGAAGAACCACGGTGTTAGTCGACACTGTAGGTAAGTGAGACCCCGCCCCCTTTAGCGTGAGCCAAGAGGGTCGTCCCGTGTCCAAAACCGCCTAACTAGTCAAAGTAAAAAGGTGGAAAACATGCAAAAATGAGGGAAGACCGACTAATGCGGCTATCATCCTTCCTAGGGACTCGGTCCTTTGGTAGGCTCTTCACGGCAAAAGTCGGAAAAAGGCTTATTTTGAGAGGTAGGGGTTATTTTTGTGAGACGATTTTCTTTTTGGCATTTTCTCTTTTGTTTGCATTTTTTGCTTTGTTTGTTGCCATGCCATTCCTATTTCTTCTTTTCTATTTTCTTTTTGGCTTTTGTGCCTTTTCTTCTTCTTCATTCTTTTCTTTCTTTCATTTTCTTTCTTTTTCTTTTCTTTGCCCTTTTTGGCTAGATAGGAGTTGTAGACATTTCTTTTTGCAACAAGAAAGAGAGATATCAACAAATTGCAACTTTATTGTGTGGATTTGTGTAGGAAGTAGGGTAATGGGTATGTCGGGACGACGTCTTCCCTTCATACTCACAAAAAGGGGAGAACTTGGACTAATCTAGCAAATTTCAAACATGGTCACCTAAGGGACGAGACTCGGTAACCAAGGCCTATTCACACCGTGGGTGGTCATAATGGTCAAAAGTGCAAATCCCGTAGTAAATCCCTAGTAAGCTAGGTGGACTCAAGGTAAAAGACCAACGAATTCATTGATTTAGGGTCATTCTACTAGACTAAAGTCCCAGACTTAATTTATACAACTAGGAAGGGAAAGTAAACTCTCACACACTAGCCTCTAAACCGGGTTTTCGAAAACCATTTACACACAAGACTCAACAAACATAACACAAAATAAAGACTCAACGAGAACGAAAGAAAAAGAAGCAAAAAGGCAACAAAATAAAACAAAACAAGACAAACACATAAACAAAGCAAACACCACCCCGAATTTCCAAACAAGTCATCAAACCCACCACAAGTATGTACAAGCTCCACCCGAGCACACCTCCACACAACCTTCTCCAAACATCACAAGGAATAAAGAGGGAAAGAGGGTTAGAAGATGTTACCGGATGTCTTCAAAGCCTTCCAAACAACGGTGATTAAGCAACCTATAAGGAAAAGGGAGGCAAAATACACACAATACAAAACAAATATACGACACAAAGACAAAAAAGGAAAAGACGCAAAAAAGAAAATCTTTTTGATTTTTGTGAAAAAATTTCAAATTTTTAGGGTTTTCAAGATTTTTCGAAGAAACTACGGAAATAAAACTAACTACGATAGAATATCGCTCCCCCACACTTAAACCGAGCAATGTCCTCATGCTCGATCGTAGTGTGCGGAGAGACAAAAGAAAAAGAAAAGAAACTACAAAAATAAAGCTAAAAATCAAAGAATAAAGTGAAGAAAAAGGTAGAAGGTGTCCGGCCGGGGTGTAGTCAAGTCACCATGGGCCGAGACGAGAAAAAGGTATGGATGGGGGAAGAAAATAAAAAGAAGGAAAAAAAAGGAAATGGGAGGGGAGGGCTAGGTGTAATCATGTCACCTAGCCCGGATTCCGCCTAAATCCGACTAAATCCTCAAAAAAGAAAGTGAAAATCTTGTAAAATTTGGATTTTTCGATTGACTCTCGACGTAATCACATCGTCGAGAGTCGGGAGCAATCATACTATGGCCTCGAAGGCCACTAAGATCCCATGACTCAAGGGAAGGGGGCAAACAATGAAAAACAAGCGATAAAAAGACGGAAAAGTAAGGATAGTTACCCAAACCGAGCGGCTAGTAACTCACTTGCTCCATCGTCTCGATGATCATTAGAGGCTCGTCGCTTGTCTTCTCGGTTGCCATCTCGCTTCACACTCAAGAAGGACTCACGGTCGAGGTAGTAATGGTGCGAGGGGATGAAAATTTTTGTGGATTTCGGTGTAAGGTGAGGTGTACGGGTCATATGATAGGAGTAAGGAGGAGTAGGGAGGCTAGGAGGGGGTATAATGGATGGGTGGAGTCAAACACCTAAGAAAAGGCTCAAAAGGGAGAAAGGGGACCATCCCGGTCGGGATGGATGGTCCCGATCGGGTTGATAAACCCTTCCCGATCGGGAAGCTCTCGTCCCGGTCGGGAATGCACTCCAATGAGTCCGATTTTTGGCACCTTCATCCCGATCGGGATGGCTCCTTCCCGGTTGGGATTCCTCATCCTTCCCGGTTTGGAAGCCCTCTTCCCGGTCGGGATGAGTTTTCTTGGTCTTTCCCAAACCCAAAAGCTTATCATAAGCTTCAAAAACCGACTTCCTCGCTCGCAAGCCAAACTCCATCATCAACCATTCCTTTCTAGGAATCACATGCACTTCACCTATCAACAAAGCTCCAACACACATTAAATTCTCTCCCTCACTACGCTCATCAATCAATCCAAACAATAAGAATATCACAAAACCCAAACTAATTACAAGTAAGAAATATATACAATGAGACGGTTCTTGTGGAACTCCGTCAAACCAAGATGGTGCACTCTTCATTCTTTTTCAACAACCATGGCCAATTCCATCTCCATCAAGGGCACGTAAGAACAAGTCGAAGGCTCTAACAAAGTCTTCAATCAAGCATGTTATATAACCAACCACATCCCAAGGCTCTTCATGACCTTGCCTAGACGTTCCCGGGGCATCCCGATCCGCTAAGTTCAAAGGCTTGAACTTGTACTTGCGGTCTTTCGGGATATACCCAAACGTCCACCGATCCTCATGCGGCCCCAAGGGCGGCTCATCCTTTTCCTCGCTTTGCAACTTGTCATCAAGCCCATGATATGGGCACTCATCTTCCTCCAAATCGGAGTCATCATCCCCAAGTACATAAGAGTACTTCTTCAAGCTTTGTCCCGATTCACCCCCTAGATCGATGTCTTTCTTGGCTTGGATCATATTGCATGATTCATCCTTAGTAGGCGAAGTGTTGCCTTGGAGGTCGAACACTATCTTTTCCTCGCCTAACTCAAATGTGATCCTACCGTTCTTCACATCGATCATGACACCGGCGGTGTGTAGAAATGGGCGCCCAAGAATAATGGGAGTGTTTGCATCCTCCGGCATATCGAGCACAATGAAGTCGACCGGAATGAAGAATTTTCCTATTCTTACCGGCACATCCTCTAGCATCCCTAGTGGTCGATTGAATGATTTATCGGCCATTTGGAGTGTAATGGATGTACATTTCAACTCCTTCATCCCGAGTCGGCAACAAATGGTATAGGGAATGATGCTCACACTCGCGCCCAAATCACACATAGCTCTTTCGATCTTATAATTGCCTATGGTGCATGGGATCGAGAAACTACCCGGATCCTTCAACTTTGGAAGCGTGGAACCTTGAATAAGGTCGCTCACCACCCTCGTGAACGCTATCGTCTCTTCCTTGTCGATGCACCTCTTCCTAGCTAGGATATCCCGCATGAATCTACCATATGCCGGGACTTGGGTAAGTAACTCGGTAAACGGGACACTAACATCCAATTTCTTCACAATACTAAGGAACTTGTCGTATTGAGTGTCCACCATAGTCTTCCTTTGCCTCGATGTGAAAGGCAACTTGATTTGGTATTTGTTTTTCTCACTAGGGGTGGACTCTTCAAAGGACACTTTCCTTTTTCCCTTGTCTTTCTCTTGAAGTGGGGGAGGGTTGTCTTCTTGGGGTTTTTCAACTTCCCATAAAACTTGTTCCTCCATTGGATTCTCATAGCTTGAATCTTCTTGAGTTGGAGACACAACTTCCTTCATTGCTTGTTGCTCACTAGGAAACACGGGAGGATTATAGGTGGCACCACTCCTTAAGGTGATGGCATTGACATGCTCAAAACTCGGAGTTTCACCTTGAGGAGGTAATTGCCCCCTTTGTCTTGAGGAACTTCTCGATGCAAGTTATGATACTTGATTCTCAATCATCTTCATGTGAGTTTTCATTTCCTTTTTATCCATTAGAATTTGAGCAATGATTCCTTGTTGTGACATTTGTGTCTCCAATTGACTCCTTTGCATGTCTTGAGTACTCCTTTGCATATCCAACATTTGCTTTTGTATGTCGAAATCCCGTGGTGGAGATGATGGATTATGCGGAGTATCGGTGATGGCGAGAGGAATGCCATAATCATGAGTAGGAGACCGGCTCCTAGGCTTGCTTTGTTGTTGATTACCTTGCGTAGCTTGTTGTTCACGGTTCCCTTGGAACCCATTAGAATTGCCTTGATTAAGGCCTTGGTTGTGGTTTTGCTGTCTTTGAAAGTTTTGGTTTCCTTGGAAACCGCCTTGATTGAAGTTCCCTTGTTGGAACCCTTGATTGTTGTTGTGAAAGGTACCTTGGTTGTTTTTCTTGAAGTTGTTGAAGCGTCTTGGATTACCCATATAACCTTGGTAACCTTGATTGTTGTCCCTTAAGGGAGGTGGAACATAGGGACGATGTTGTTGTTGATGTTGAAGTGCTTGTTGTTGAGGGACTTGATTGGAAGCTTGGTATTGATTAGAGTAGGAGGCACCTTGCTTGAACGCTTGAAAGGCGTTCACTTGCTCAATACTTCCTCTACAATTCATAGGATCATGACCAACGATTCCACAAGTATCACACATCCCAAGATAAGGCATAGGAGGTGCAAATCCCAAAGCATTCATTTCTTGAATCGGTTGATGGTGAGAGGAACTAGTACCTTGGACTTGGTCGAGGTGGCTTTGGAGCTTCTTGTCAATAGTCTCCATGTGTGTTTTCAATTGAGCTCCAAGGTCAATGCTTAACTTATACCTCATGCATGCCTCCTCGATGTGCCTTCCTAGGCCTAGAGTATTGCGAATTATGCACCGCCATCTCTTCGATTCTCGCCCAAGTTTGGTCATCCTCTACTTCGGTGAACCTACCGTTAGATCCCATGTTTAGTATGGCCCTTGAGTCTTCATATAACCCGTTCCAAAATTGTTGCACAAGGAATCATTGTGATAAACCATGGTGTGGACAAGAACGGATCAAGGCCTTGAATCTTTCCCACGATTCATAGAGGGTTTCATCATCACGTTGTTGGAAACCCGTGATAGAGGCTCTCAATAGATTTGTCTTCTCCGGGGGATAGAATTGTTGGTAAAAAGCTAAGGCTAGCTTCTTCCAAGTATCAATACCGAGTCTTGCTTTGTCCAACCCTTTGAACCATTGCTTCGCCTTACCAATAAGAGAGAAAGGAAATAATACCCACCGAATTTGGTCTTGAGTTATTTCCGTTTGCGAAATAGCGTCACAATAGTCCGAAACGGTTTCCATGTGTTGATGAGGATCTTCGGTTGGTAACCCACTAAATTGACTTCTTTCGACCAATTGGATGAATTGTGTTTTTGCCACAAAGTTACCGGTATATGCCTCCGGTAAAACGGTTGGACCCGGCAAAACATCTTCCGTGAAGGTTGAGTGAGAAGAAAACTTAGGCATGATTGGATATAAGGGAGAAGGTGGTGGTGTAGACGGTGTTGATGTAGAAGAAGAGGGGGAACTAGGAGAAGAAGAGTTACCGAAGGGATTGATGAAGGTCCCTCCGGCCGTCTCTCGAGGTGACTCGCTAAAATCGGCTCCTTGAGCTTGCTCTTGATGGGTACTGCTTGCGCTTGGTTGGGAGATCCTAACCCGGTTAATCGTCCGTTGGCGAAAGGCTCGAAAGAGTCTCTCCGGCTCTGGATTAAAGAGATAGAAGTCGCTTCCCCTCCTAGGCATACACTACACACTAGAACAAACGTGAGAACACCTAGTGCTTTATGGGCACTAGGCAACGACAATAAACAAGCACAACTAGAGACAAAGAGAAAAGAAAGCTAAGAAAACAAGAAAAACTAGAAAATATGCACAGGAGATGATGGGAGAACACAAAGAAGGGTAACTAAGTCTAGAAATAAGCAAACTAAGTCTAAACAATGCACCGTCCCCGGCAACGGCGCCAAATTGATGGTAGGATTTGTCGTGGATCCTAACCAACAATAAACAACCGGCTAGACCTAGTGGGTAGCTAGGGCAAGTCGGGATCGTATCCACGAGGACGGTAAAGCAAAGCTTAGCCTATGTCTACCTAAAACAAGACTATGCTACCAAAACAAACACAAAGAGGATGAAAATTGACAAACTATTGAAGGTTGAAGAAGAGGAAAGTAGCTAACAAAGAACTAGGCTAAAACAATGCTAAACACGAACTAACAAGTAAACTAGAGTAAACTATGGCTAAGTAAGGAGATGAACTCAAATATGGAAGGAAGTGGGGTAGGTCGGGTTCATATGAGTAGATGGGTAATTGGGTGATCAAGGGTATAGGTGTCTCCTAGTTGCTAGAGTCGGTCCGGGCTCTCGCAACTTAGACCGATGTCAAGGTGGGTCCGGGCTCTCGCAACTTAGACCCTAGTCCGCACTCTCGTGACTACGACTATTCTCAACATTTCCACATAATAGGCAAACAATGAGAAGATGAACACAAGTATGGGAAGCATGGCCACTACAACTCACACAAGCATATCAACAAACACATAGAGTGCCCACAATGTGACTAACAACAAAGATTCACCCTTTTCCCTTAATCGACCCTAATCATCCATAATCTACCCCTAATCCCCCTACTAACCCCACAAAGAAGACTACTCACTCATGATGAAGAGAAAACCAACAATAACAAGAGAAATCAATACCACAAAACAAACATCCATAATGTATAACAAGAACAATAACAATAACAATATGAAAAGATTCAAACAATATTAAAATAACAAGATTAAGAGTAGAGATGATTGTACCAACACTAAGAAGATGAAAAGATGCAATCTTGTATAAATAAGAACCCAAAATCAACCCCAAGGATGTCAAGTTTGGAGAATTCTTCAAGAACTTCTTAATAAAAGAACTAATTACAATAGATTAACTCAAGATTAACTAAGATTAAAGGAAGATTAAAAATAATGAGTGAAAGTAAATCTAGGGTTTTAGGGTTGTAGAGAGGCTTAAGGAATGCTAAACTATGATAAGATATGTTACTAATACAAGAGGGGAGTATATATATGGGTACAAGGGGAAAGGAGAATGAAATAAAAGAAGGCGTGCAGCAGCAGCACGGTCCCGACCGGGACGGATCATCCCGACCGGGACGGGCTGCCATCCCGACCGGGACGGGTTGGTCTCGGCCGGGACGGGCTCCTCACAGTAACCTCTTCAATTGTGCACCCCATCCCGATCGGGATGAGGCCTTCCCGACCGGGATGGGTCTTGTAGGCCTCCCTTAAGAGCTTTTTGGTCCTTCCTTGCCTCTCATGGGATTCTCCTCGATTCTCGAGACTCGGGATCGGGTCTCGGAGGCTCGGGTTTGGGTCCCAAGGTCTCGGGGTCGATTCCAAGGCCTCGAGTCATCGTTCCTTTATCTCGTTGGCTCCAAAATGTGTATGTATCGAGTCGGAATCGCTCCAACTCTTCCAAATCGGTCTCGGGAACCTGAAACGAACTAAAGGAAGCATAAGAAACCCATAAACCGCTCCCAATGAGCGATTCCACAAGGAAAATGGGACCAAAACACAGTAAAATAGACACTACAAACTACACTTAGCATTATTCGTTATATCATTACAACGTTTACTAACGCGTTTGTTATTTCTGTTGTCAATTTAATTATTGTTCGTTTATTGTACTAAATGAACCCGCATGCTAAAATACAACTTTGACGTTAATTTTAGTTGCATTAAATTGACTTAGAAACCTTTTCCATTCCATTCACATGTTTAGGGAAAATAAATCTTTGCATATCATTTTCCCGTTTTACTAACGCGCGTATTGTAAGTCATTCGAATTCTTAGTAGAGGCCGCTAATGTGCGGGCAGGGTTGGGTGTCCTTCGTGGGCTTCCCAACACGTACCCTCACCCCTTACTCAGAACCTCGGTTTCCGGATGCCCGAAATCGTTGGTGCACGAGAGTCATTCAATACACGATATCCGATAATGTCGGTATCGGTATCAAATGCAAAGGGACGAGCCCAATAAACTCTGACATCGGAAATGTGCCGTATTTCGTATACGGCCCACAACGACATAGAGTGGGCTCGAATGGTTCCGAATAACCACAAAATTCGGTGGCAACTCCACATAGACCTAAATTTCAATTCGATCCATTCTCATATGGAGATTCATTCGTCTACCCAAACCCGCGCGTGGCCGCGTCGGGGTGGACCTATGTCATGTCCACAATTTGGCGACTCCGCTGGGGATTAACTGATGCGTGACTTACCATCGGCATCCTCAGGGTGAGACTCGAATAGAAATTGTTTGACAAATACAATACGCGTTTTAGTTTTACGGTTCATGCATAACCCATATTTTCCCGGGCCGGTACACGCGACCGACGTCCCACTATACCGTTGATGTACTCCAATATGGATATGTCAAAAGGTGTCCATAGTCGATTCGAGTGGGTTTCGCGGCATGTTCTAAGATCAACTCGACTTAGGAAGTCCGTCCCGATCAACGTCTAGACTATGTACACTGGTATAGACCCCCTATAGACCGACCGAGACTTAGTATAGAGCATACATGGTGTCGTTATAATGCTTGTGTGACTACGTGGTTTCCGAGTCGTTTTCAAAAAACCGTCAACTTTTCAAAATTGCATCTTTTTCAAACTATTCAATTTCAAAATCCGGGACACATACCGAATATAGGACTTATGATTTTACTCAAAATAGCCTATTTTCTAGCCGGTATGCTGCCCGATTCAAAACTCGAAAATACTTTCGAATTTTCAAAACCGAGGCCCGATGCACTTTCCGATTTTCACGAAAAATCGGGCCTCTCCACCGAGTTATCTCGGAATTCTCAAAACAATCAATTTTCAAAACCTTCCTCTTCTTAGGACCTCCCATATTTAGCAGTGTCGGGTCGTGTCTTAAGTTGTCAAGGTCCGTAGCGTCGAAACTCCGTCGATCTTACATCACGAGTTTCTTCCCTATCCCGGTCCGCCTTATTAGACTAAGGCAAGGCCCACCTACGTAGGACATACTCCTACAAAGGAGGGCCCGTCAACACAATCGAGTCCAAAAGTCTGGGGATGTCTCACGTGAACCTTCCTTCGAACAGGACTAGGCTCACCCGCCAAATCCTAAGGAAGGCCCACATTTCACAAGTCACCCGTCTAGGTGTCTTTTCCGAGTCATTTTCCCTTTTAGTCTCGTTCGGGATGTACTTTCTATTTCGGGATTCTGGGCTAGTTTCTGATTACGTGGTGTTCTTACAGACAGGCCACCCGAAACCAGACATCAACACAAAATGGACGAGTTGAAAAATGCCTTGACCAAGATCGAAACTCAACTGGCCGCCATCCAGGCTAACCAAGCAACTTTGTCCACCCGCCTAAGCACCGTAGAGAAGACGGTCCCTAACGAAGGAGGTGAGCCCGCCGGGCCCATGGCCGAGCTGGTTAGTATTGTTCGTAGGCTCGAAGAACAGGTCCACCTATCGACGAACAACTCGATCCACACCGAAAATGCTCGTACTTATTCACCTTTGGATAACGAGCTACCCGCTAACCTCAACTTGACGAGAATTCCTATGTTTGAGGGTACCGAAGACCCGGTCCACCACATCCGGGCTTTCAAAGACTTCATGGCAGTCAAGGGGGTGAAGTCAACTATGTTCAAGCACTTGTTCCCTTCTTCCTTGGAGAAACATCCTAAGGCCTGGTTCTACAATCTCGATTCCAAGAAATACAAAACTTGGGACGATGTGGCTACCGAGTTTGCTCGGAACTACGCCGATAACACTGAAATCCAGACTACAATGCGTACTCTGGAGGTAATGGCCCAAGAGCCCAAAGAAGGGTTCACAAAATATTTGCAAAGATGGAGGGCCGTGAGTGTGAAGATGGTCGAAAACCCAGCGAAAAAGTGCTGGTGGAGGCCTTTGTCAAGAACCTCCTCCCATCCTACCGGGTCCATCTCCGGTATGCTATCATCCCCAATTTTGCAGCCCTTACTGAAATGGGCACCAGGATCGAGGATGACCTAAGGCTAGAGAACCTGACTAAGGCCTCTACCAAAGGCTATCAAGGGGCTAGTTCGTCTACAAACAAGCCCACACCTGCAGCTGCAACCTGCAGCATCTTTGACGAGGTAAATCTGCTCGACACCTCATCCAAAAAGAATACACCAAATCGGGTATTCACAGATATAGGGACTACCTATACTTATGCCTTACAAAGGCTATCCTCGAAGGGTCTAATCCAACCAATAGGCCCGACTCCAGAGCCTCCAGTAGAGAAGAGGTCCAAATACCATAATGCTCAAGCCTACTGTCAGTATCACCGGGGTCACGGACATGATACTGAAAAATGTTGGAAGCTAAAGCACCTAATCCAAGATCTTATCGAGAGCGGGAAAATCCAATTGCCCAGAGACAAGCCGAGCAACAAAGAAAACCCGTTCAGCGCCCATGCCATATTTACAGGAGATGTAATTGACTGTTCCCACCTCATTTCCCCGTTTATCCCACAAATCAACGGGATATGGTTTGACGATGAGGATGATGTGTACCTGGCCAAAGGGGAAGCTGTCCCCGTCACCAGAGAAGAAGTCCGAAAAGCCAAGTCCAAGGCCTTGGCCACCAACCACGTCGCCACTGCTGGGCGCGCCACTCCAACATCCGTCACTGAACCTGCCAGAACGGAACCAACCCCCGAGGAACCAAGCAATGACATGGACTTGGTCCAACAAATGAAGAGGGTTCGAGCTGATTTAACTATATGGCAACTACTGGTTAGCTCACGGGCTCATCGGGAAGCACTGACTAAGGCTCTCGATGAAATCAAGGTCGACTCAAAAGCTACCCCCGCTGAAATGGTAGCCATCATTATGCCATACCTCAAGGGCAAGTCCAAGAACGAAGGCCCACTCATAACCTTCGCCGAATCCGATCTGCCATCATTTGGGCCCAACCATAATCTGGCCCTATATATCACAGTCATCTGCAAGGGCAAGTACCTCCCGATGACCTCCTTATCGACGATGGATCGGCCGTGAACGTCCTACCCCTAAGGACCGCTAGGGCCCTCGGCATCACTGATGCCGATTATCTCCCGACAGCGCAAACTATTCAGACTTTCGATGGAAGCCCAAAACCTGTCGCCGGGGCCGTTAAATTGAAGATCATAACGGGCCCAATCGAAAAGGAGATGGAATTCCAAGTGATAGATGTCACCTCATCATTCAACCTCTTACTAGGAAGGCCTTGGATCCACGCAGTCAAGGCCGTGACATCTACCTCCATCGAAAAGTCCAGATGCCCCTTAAAGACGGTATCATCACACTGGAGGCGACCCCGATGACCGTGGCTAGCTGTAATGCCACAAACCGGGCCGAACCACGAGGATTCGACTTCGTGGGTATGATTGAGGAGGAATATCTCTTCAAACCCTGCTTTGCCCCTAGCATCGACACGATGCTACAAAATCTGGGTTACCTACTCGGAGCTACCTCAAGACCATATCTTCCGGCAGGGAAGATCATCGAGGTCCTAGACAACGCAGAGTCCCGACTCGGACTGGGATATACTATAAGCTCGGAGAATGTGGGCCGGGCCTATGCAATCAAATTCGTCACTCCAGTCTTCGGAGCCATTCAAGTGGGCCTCTACCAACCCACCATCACATATCCCGAGACCAAAATGGCTCGGGAATGCAACTATATCCCCGATGATATATTCACCATCATCCAAGAAGAGTCTGAGAAGGGTGAAAGCGACTCCGAGCCCGTTCTGGGGCTCTTATTTGGAGAAGACAAGACCGTTCTTGCTCCAAAAGATGACTTGGTCAACTTGATCCTCCGCAGCGATCGGTTCGACCCAACCAAGCTAATCACCGACGTCGGCGCCAACACCGAGACGAGGGCTTGGAGGAAGACCATAAAATGGACCGACAGTCAAGGACGGGTCTACAAGCTGACCACCGGCGAGGGAGACATGCCGGATACCGAGTCCGAGTCCGAGTCTGAGTCTGAGTCAGAGTCGGAGTCGGAGTCTGAGTCCGAGTTTAGAGGGTCTGGTGCTGGAGTCGAGTCTGTAATCCCTCTTCCCTTAGCCACTGAGGTCTCGGGGTCTGTCCCAAGACCTCTCCCTATCCCGCCACTGACCAACGATCAGATGGCCGCTCTATTCGAGCTATTTTCCAAATTTACCATCAATAATAATAACGAACACCGTTCTGCTTACGACTTGTCTTATTTCCAAAATCTTCTCAATTTCAAAAAACTTTTATGCAATGACATTGAGAAACCCGACGAACAGGTACCTTTACCTCCACATCTGGTCGAGCAGCTCGAGCAAAGGGAATCCCGAGATCTGGTAATTGAAGACACCGAGTCCATCAACGTGGGAACCACTTTAGAGCCCCAGATGCTTAAGTTGGGCCTATCTTTAGATCCAGAGGAGAAACAACAGTTCGCAGACCTCCTCCTAGAATTTAAAGACGTCTTTGCATGGTCCTACAAGGACATGCCGGGAATAGATCGAGAAATAGCAGAACATCGAATACCCATCAAAGATGGGTGCAAACCGGTAAAACAGAAGCTCAGAAGAATGAAGCCCGAATGGTCTCTTAAAGTCAAGGAAGAGGTCGATAAACAATTCAAAGCGGGTTTTATACAAGTGTCTGAATATCCAGACTGGGTTGCAAACATCGTCCCGGAAGCCAAGAAGGACGGCAAGGTGCGAGTATTCGTGGATTTCCGGGACCTAAACCCAAAAGACGATTTTCCGTTACCACACATCGACATATTGGTGGATAATACGGCCGATCATGCCCTTCTATCGTTCATGGACGGGTATGCCGGATACAATCAGATCAAAATGGCAGAAGAGGATATGAGTAAGACCACCTTCATCACACCATGGGGTACTTACTGTTACACCATCATGCCATTCGGGCTTATCAACGCTGGAGCCACTTATCAACGGACCGCCACCACCTTATTGCACGACATGATGCATAAGAAGGTGGAAGTCTATGTGGACGATATGATCGTCAAATCCAAGGACCGAAGCGGGCACATTCTGGCCCTAAGAAAGTTCTTCGCCCGACTACGTAAATACAACATGAGACTGAACCCACAGAAATGCAGTTTTGGGGTAACGTCAGGCAAATTACTGGGCCATATCGTTAGCCAACGCGGCATCGAGGTCGACCCAGCCAAAATCAAGGCCATCACCGAGATGCAACCACCCAAGACCGAAAAGGAAATAAGGGGGTTTCTCGGGAAAGTCCAGTACATCAGCCGTTTCATTTCAAAACTAACCATGGTATGTGAGCCCATTTTCAAGAAACTGAAGATTGGGGAACGGGTGCTATGGGACGACAAATGTCAAGCGGCTTTCGACAAAATCAAGGACATTCTGTCTGCTCCGCCGGTACTAATGCAACCTCAACACGGTTTGCCTTTGTCGTTATACCTAACGACGACCGAGACAGCCGTGGGGGCTATGCTGGCCCAGACAGTCGAAACGGAAGAACGGGCTATTTACTACATTAGTAAAAAGTTCCTCGAATATGAATGCAAACACACAATGCTCGAGAAAACGTGCCTAGCATTAGTTTGGGCCACTAAAAAACTCCGACACTACATGCTTAGCCACGAGGTACATGTTTTATCCAAATCAAGTACTTATTCGAGAAGCCCATCCTCAACGGCAGGATGTCAAGATGGACTTTAATGTTATCCGAGTTCGACCTCAAGTTCGTACCATTAAAAGCTATCAAAGGCCGGGTAGTTGCCGAGTTCCTCGCTGACAGCCTGATATCCGAAGAAGGCCACACTGATACATGGGCCTTTCCTGATGAAGACATATTCCATACCGATACCGATACCGAGACATGGGATTTGTATTTTGACGAGGCATCCAACTTCCGGGGATTTGGGGTTGGAATTCTGTTAATCTCACCTCGAGGGGAACACACTCCCTTATCCATCAAGTTGGACTTCGACGTGACCAACAACGCAGCCGAATACAAAGCATGCATTCACGGGTTGCAATCCGCCACTGATTTAGGGGTAACGAACCTCCGGGTCCACGGTGATTCATCACTGGTCATCAATCAAGCACTCCAAAAATGGAAAACTCAGAACGCCAATCTCGTGGCTTACCAAGCACGAGTAAGGGTTCTAGAGAAACAATTCCAAAAAGTAGAATACATCTACCTGCCTCGGGAAGAAAATCAGTTTACAGATGCACAATCCAAATTAGCATCTTTACTGAACATCCCGGACCACCTGACCAGCATGCCAATCTGTGTCGAAAGACGGTCAGAGCCGGCCTAAATTTATGCCATTCAAGATATCGAGATAACTCACCCAGAACCTTGGTATCAAGCCGTCCTAACCTACCTGACAACGGGAGAATATCCCGGTGGAGCTGAAAATCGGGCCAAAAAGGCCCTACGAAGATTGGCAACCTAATTCGTTCGTACTGATAACGGACAATTGTACAAAAAAACGGCACAGGGGGCTTTCCTCCTATGCATCGACAAGATACAAGCCGAAAAGGTCATGGCCGAGGTCCACGACGGTGAAAATGGTCCGCATATGAACGCCCATATGCTATCCCGTAAAATCATGAGGCTCGGATACTACTGGAACACCATGGAAACAGACTGCCAGTTATACGTCAAGCACTGCCATAACTGTCAGATCTTTGGTAATGTACAACATATGCCTTCCTCCCTATTATATACCATGACATCACCATGGCCATTTTCGACATGGGGTATAGACATAATTGGGAAAGTACATCCTTCCGGGACGGGAGGACACTGCTTCATCTTGGTGGCCATCGACTACTTCACCAAATGGGTAGAAGCCGAGTCATACCGTGTCTTGAACGCCAAGCACGTGGCCAAATTTATCCAAAATAAGATCATATGCCGATACGGGATCCCGCATGAATTTATCAGTGATCACGGGACCCATTTCCAAGCTGAAAGAACTGCGTTACTGGCAAAATACAAAATTCAGAGGCATACGTCTTCACCTTACCGACCCCAAACAAATGGAGCGGTAGAAGAGGCCAACAAAACAATTGTCACCATACTAAAAAAGATGGCTGAGAATTATCGGGACTGGCCCGACAAAATACCCTTCGCCCTATGGGGATACCGAACTTCAATTCGCACCGTAACTGGAGCAACTCCATATTACTTGACATATGGAATGGAAGCAGTCCAACCAGTCGAGCTGGAAGTACCATCCCTAAGAATATTGCTTGAAAGCCAGGTACCCAAAGCGGATTGGGTCCAAGCCCGATACGATTCGCTAGTCTTACTAGACGAACGGCGATCCCGGGCCCTCAATAATATTCAAGTGTATCAAAAGAGAATCCAACGGGCTTTCAACAAAAGGGTTAGGCCCAGGAAAATCAAAGAAGGTGATTTGGTCCTAAAATCGGTTCGTGCCTTACTGCCGGTTGACCCAAGGGGAAAATTCAAACCCAATTGGGCTGGGCCATACTTAGTCAAGAAAATCCTATCTGGAGGAGCGGTGATGCTAACAGACCTGGACGGTAACGAGTTCGTCAACCCGACCAACTTGGACCAGCTGAAGCGCTACTACCCATAAGCCCAATCTCAATGTCATTTGCAAAAATTTATAAAACTTAGTCTTTTTATAAATTTTCAAAATTTTAGACAAGTCAATAAGTTAGAATTAACTATTCTACCGTCGCACATCTCGAATTAATAATCTTGATGTATTTCGAAAATTGCAAAAAAAATCAATCAAATCAAATTTTGAACTACTGTTGGTTTGATTCCGCTAATTGTGGATACGTAGGCAACCCCTCAAAAGGGTACAACCACCGGAATAAACGAAAAGACGGGAACGGTATTCATTAATACGTCTTTATTAATATCTCGATAAACTCGGGAATAAAGAAAAACACAAAAAAAAAAAAATTATGCCATTTGATGTTTGCGGACGACTTGTTGATGTTTTGTAAAGGAAATGCTTCATCAAAAAAAAACACAAAAAAAAACGCACCACAAAAATAATAATAATAATATTCAAATACTCCCTCCCATCCATTCAATTCTTTACGTGGGGACCGTTTTTCTGAGGAGAAATGGTGGGCCTAGGTAAAGAATTGAATGGATGAGAGGTAGTAATAAAATAGGAGACTAATATCCCGGCATCTTCCCCTTTCCCTTGTCCTTCGGGTCGCGTGGAGCCCGAGGTCGTCGAGGTTGGGATGAGCATTCCCTAATCACCAGGGGAACCTCCTTAGCACGAGCCCGCTTCTTTGACGACGGGTCTTCAATCACAGTCTTCGGCCCAAGTCGGGCCTGCACATGCTCGGGTAGCCTATCCCGTGGGCCAAGTCGGTCCTGCACGGCTAGTCTAGGGCCCAGTCTCCTTTCCAAGTTTGTCTGGGGGCTCACCTTCCCCCGAGCGCCTTTAGCACCGAACCCTTCAGCTTGAGTCTTAGCCTTCTTCTTGTGTCCTGACATTAGACGAACTAGGGTAGCTGGAGTGTCTCCCTCATCAAAGAACCCTCTGTTGTCTTTAGCTTGCTCCCTTCTCAGTAGGTCGAAAGCTTCATCAACCTTCAAAGCAGCTCGGGCCTTGGCATCACCTGCTTTGGTCCACTTCACATATGAGTCCGAAACCCAGATCGAATGCCGAGATTTGGAAATGGGCCAAGTATGTCGGGTGTACCACCTTTGAGCCCAAGTATCACATATCACATCAGTCAATTGGGTAGGGTCACTCACAATTGCCTCTATTTCAGGTATCCGTTGAGTTCGTCCATACTGCATTAGTATGCGATCCGGGTAAAGATGAATCGTTTGGTTGAAAGACAAGATGACTTGGTAACGGGCCCTCTCCCTCGGGTCCAAACCTGACCAAACGTAGATGGGCCACCATGGCACAACCCATCGAATCAGCCGCCCACCGTGGATTGATAGCACCTCATCCCAGTCTTTCTAGCTAATCAGGCGAGAAAAATCGATGGTCCGTCTCCTCGTCATCAGCTGGTTATGGCGGTAGTTGCTAGCATCAAGGGGAGGATCTATCACCGATAGCCTCTCATAAAGCCAAATATGAAAAAAGAAAGCAAAAACATTAGATCTCAAGACGAAACAGACGACACTCGATCGAGTGCCAGGGCGACTCGATCGAGTGGCGTCACTGGAAGCAAACAGAAGCCTTTTTACGAAGGCACTCGATCGAGTGCTAGGGTGACTCGATCGAGTGCCCATTGCAGTAGCCAAATTCTCGAAAAAAATTCAAAAATTGAGAAATCAAGAAAAATAAAAAAATTCGACATACTTGCAACAAACGGGTGCTTCCGGTAAGACGAACGGACTGATCCCTCTTGCGGTTGTCCAAGCCTTGGATTATTGCACCCGTGATCAGCCGGGCCGGGCTATGCTCCGTCTCCATTAAATCAACAACGGTTAACAGACGGATATGACCCATACAAGACAATAAATCCATGTGACCCTCAAAGGCATATACATGGAGCATGCAAAAAGAAAAGGCCCTACGGCTATGAACTGATCTCACCCGGACATCGTGTGGGTTCATAAACTTTTCATCCAGATCAATCAAGGAGACTGTGTTGTCATCCTGGGTCATGCGAGACACCTCATTGTGGGAAAGCCCTAAAAATTCTCGAAGCTTCCTCCTCCGGTCATGGACTGAATACGGGACGGCAGGGCGGAGCATCGGGTTCCATCCTCCTATGGCTGCGATCTCCTCAGGTAAAGGGCAGATTTCGCCCCGAGGAAAAGTAAAGACATGATATATGTCATCCCAGTAAGCAAAGCATGCATCCAAGAAGTAACGATCAACCACCATCTGACGGAACGGGTACAGCTGAGTTATACCCGTCTGATTCAAGACCACCCTATCAGCATCCCTAAATTGACGGGACCAGCCCTGCAACATAGCACTCTATCTATCGACTCCCATGATGGATTTCTTAAGAGGAGAAAGAGACTTTCTTTTTGCCTTAAGGGAAATAAAAGATTTTCTTGTGATGGAA
Source organism: Agrostemma githago (assembly GCA_958450325.1). Lineage (NCBI taxonomy): Eukaryota > Viridiplantae > Streptophyta > Magnoliopsida > Caryophyllales > Caryophyllaceae > Agrostemma > Agrostemma githago. Next base: position 33,793,144 of record OY288257.1, on the reverse strand, counting down.
TTATGAAGAAAATCAAGAATATAAGGGGCAATATATAGCATTAGCCTTGCAAATCTCTTCCATATCACTTCTAGGAAAAGTTTCCTAATTCCAAAAGGGAATTAACCCACAAGCCTAGTCCCAATACTAGCGAGGAAATAATCATCCCGAACTTTCCTAATTTCTTTAGGAGTCGATTTCAAAAATTTCAAAATTTCAAAATTTTCAAATTTTCAAAGAATCAAAGAATCATTTTCCCCAGCACGAGTCATCTTACTACCTACGTGTTGCATGCATTTTATGTAACTTATACAGGTACGACTCAAGCAAAGACATGCAAGCAGTCAAATCTCCCCAGCAGCATTTTTCGGGATATCACGGGATGGGCCAACACACAGGCACACCCAGGGCTTACGCGACAAGCCCAAATTCCCCACAGAGTACAATCATCCAGCGCAGGTATGATTTCTGTCTTATGGCTGGCGAGCCCTTCACGCGAGTCTAACGGACTATAAACGACCCGACCGGAAGTCTACCAGGTCTTAACGGGCTTGGTAGCTACTCTGACTTTCGCCTTGTCCAAGCCTCAGTCAGAGTGGGGGCGCTCTGTAGACACCCGCATTTTGACCGCCAGGTGTCTATGTGTAGACACCCGCATTTTGACTGCCACGTGTCTACGGTAGTCTCCGAAAAACACCCGATGATGATCGGACGCAAACGTGACTTGGTATACTCGGATTTGGGCTCGGAATTCATAATATCCGACATGGACTCTTAGCGGAGTAAAACTCTCACAAAACCAACCTCAAATTCAGGCCCAGTGGGCCGTTCCGAGCAAAATGAGACTAATTTGGACCAAAACCGACACCAAAGATAAATCCCGTCTTTTGGCGACCGGGTCAAAACCCGGTCAAAGACGAAACCGTCTCATAAATCAGCCAAGTTCAGATTAGGCGCACAAAATAAATTCAAAAAATAACCAAAACAAACAAAATCAAATCTTTCCTTATTTATCTCGATTTGTTGATCCACTCGATCGAGTGGATTGACCCCACTCGATCGAGTGGAGCGCCTTGAACCCGGATGTGGCCCGTTTGCGAAGGCACTCGATCGAGTGCACTAGGGCCACTCGATCGAGTGCCCCTAGGTCGAGGGGTGAAGTCTATAAATACCGCTTCACCCCCCCATGCATTTCAGAACTTTTTCACGCACTTTTACCCTACACTTTTCAGCCACATTTACCCTACATTCTACACTACAAACCTAAGCCAAAAACCGAGTTCTTGTCCCTCGATAAACCGACACAACACACACATACATCCATACACACCACAACTCGCATACATCCTCGATACTCTCAAGCCGTGCCGCTATTTACGAGTCCATTTCCGAGGTCCTTACTAAGCATGTATGTTGAGGGTGTCCTAAATTCCCTTTCGATCTTTATTTACTCCGTCATTTCGTTCATTTTAATTGTATTGTAGTCATGATCGTCACAACACTAACACTAACATTTTTGCATTTTTTATATTTTCGTTTTATATCATTTTATCGTCATTAACGCTAATAATACCGTGTATACGTAAACTAGTATCAAAATCGGTTTTAAAACGTTGGACTACGATGATCACTTTTGGTCAGTCTAATCCCTTTACGAGCAACGACGGAGGTGGAGCCCTTTCGAGGAGCCCCGCCCCAATGTACTCAAGGGCGTGATGCGACCGTGATCGATCGTAGTTGAACGGATTTAATTCCCTTTCCATAATTGGTACGAAACCCGTTGACACGAAAATCGACATCACGTAACCCGAAAGGGTTAGTTCCGATGTCGTGACGTAGAGGGATACATTTCGTCACCAATTCAAAATTTTCTAATCTAACGTAAACATTTTTCATAAACTCCGGTAACGGTATTATAGTCGTTCGTACACGATTATAGTACCGGAGGCCGAGTTAAATACAAATCGTGCGATATTTGTATTTGATTCGGCCGATCATCGATTTCAAGTCATAAAATAAAGCGAGTTACCACTCGTACAGGGGGCACTCGACCGAGTGCCATAGGCCACTCGATCGAGTAGCACCCCAAAAAAGGGTCAGTAGCCACGTTAAACGTGCACTCGACCGAGTCACACCACCACTCGGTCGAGTGGGTCCTGTAACCCACAAAACCGAGGGGTTTGACCCATAATTCAAACCCCGACCCTTTTATCGACTTTAGTCATCACGTGCAAAGACTATCACGTGACTATCCTATTTCCAAAACTATACACATCACGACACGTAGAACGACTTTGACCACTTTGACGTGATAAGTCGGGACAAGACTACGGGATGTGAGATTAGGCTAGCAATATGCCACAGTCTCATGTTCCCGTCCTTCGTTTAATATGCTACATAATGCGTATTTAATCGGGGTTAGTCCGTCTACATATTTTCGCGGTCTAGTTTGCATACGGGTCCGTCCCTCTCATTATATTGCGCTATTTTTTATTCCGTTTATTATTTTATTTGCGTAATGTTGTATTGTGAATTCCGGGTTGTATTTCCGCCCGTGTAATTTGTACGTTATTTCTATTTATTTTCGAGCTTTGTTTATTAACTTTCTTTTACGCTTTATAAACGAACCTCGCATGCTAAATCACTTCGACAAATAATAAGATGCATTAAATGACGTAGTTAACGCAAAATTCACATGCTTAGACAAAACGCTGTTTGCATATCATTTAATCAATTTACTAGCGCGCGTACACGAACACGAACGGTGTCTTAGTAGAGGCCGCCATGTGCGGGCGGGGTTGGGTGTCCTTAGTGGGCTTCCCAGCACGTACCCTCACCCCTTACTCAGAACCTTTGGTTTCCGGATGTCCGAAACCCTTGGTGCACGAGAGTCATTCTTTACACGATTACCGGTATAGATGGTATCGGTATCGCAATGAAAAGGGACGAGCCCCATGAACTCTGAAATCGGAGTGGGCTTACTTTGTGTATAGCCCATGACGACATAGAGTGGGCTCGTATGGTTCCGAATAACCACAAAATTCGGTGGCGACTCCATTTTGACTTAAATTTCGAACCCGAGAACAATCTCACCACGAGATTCATTCGCCTACCCAAACCCGCGCTTCGCCGCGTCGGGGTGGACCTACGTCATGTCCACAATTTGGCGACTCCGCTGGGAATACCTGATGTACCACATGTCATCGGGGTTCCTAGGGTGAGACTCGAAGAGAAATCGTTCGTAGATTAGTGTGCGCGCGTTAGTTTAATGATTCATGCATAACCCAAATTTGCCCGGGCCGGTTACTTGTGACCGACGTCCCACTATACCACGGTGCATTCCTACATGGGTGCGCTAAAGACATCGATGGTGGAACTCGTCTCGGTTTCGCGGCATGTCTTAAGACCAACTCGGCTTAGGGAGTCCGTCCATCACACGAGAAGGCCATCGTTGTTGGTATAGACCCTATTTTGACCGACCGAGACTTAGCGTAATGCATACATAAGCGTCGTTATAATGCCTACTTGGTTTCCGTGTCATTTTTCAAAAACCGTCATTTCAAAATTGCATCTTTCCAAAAATACCCACCTTTCGAAAAACCCGAAATACCGTCCATTTCGGGACCCGTCTTTCCAAAACACCCAATTTTGAAAAAAACCGAAATGCTGCCCATTTCGGGACTCACCTTTTCAAAATATCCAATTTTCAAAACTCGAAATGCCGCCGAAATTTAGGATCAACGATTTGACTCAAAATATCCTTTTCTGTAGTCGGTATGCTGTCCGTTTTAATTCTCGAATTTCCACCCCCACCACCTTGATTTTCGGAATTTTCCTTTTCAAAATTCTAATCTCGGTTTTCGAAATTCCGTTTTCAGTTTTCAAAACTCTCGGAAATTCGTTCATTTTGCATTCAAACCTCAACTTTCAGCTTTCCTAAAATAAACCTTCCTTATTATAGGACCTACCGTTTATCCGTGTGTCGGGTCTTTGCATAGTATGTAGAGGGTTTATAGCGTCGAAACTCCGTCGATCTTATATCACGAGTTTCCCCCAGTTCCCGAGTCCGCCTTATTTGTCAAGGCACGACCAACCCGCGTAGGGCATACCCCTACAAAGGAAAGTCCGTCCATACACTCGAGTCAAAAGTCTGGGGAGTAATCTCACGTGGACCTTCCTTCGAACGGGACTAGGCCCACAAAGCCGAAATCCTAAGGAAGTCATACCACCCACGAGTCATCCGTTTAGATGTCTTTCTCGAGTCTTTTCTGCTCAGTCCTTTCTTTTTTGGGTCGCTCGGGATGTACTGTTTCCTTTGATTCCAAGACTGGGTTCGGTTTCTGATTACGTGGTGTTCTTACAGACAGGCCACCATCAACCAGACACACTCGCGGGATGGAAATTGCTTTAGCTGATCTGAAAACCTCTGTGGACGCCATGGTCGACAAACAAGCCGACATCGACGCCCAACTGAATGAAATGAGGGTTGGACAAGTTGCCATCGTCACTCGATTGGCTGCATTGGAGCACAGGACTCCAAATGCCTGGGCTATGGGGCCTCTAGCTGATCTAGTTAGCTCAGTACGCCGACTAGAGTAACAAGTTCACTTGACTGGGAGTAATAATATCCACCGGGAGAATAGTCGTGAGTATAACCCACTAAGTGACAAGCTACCCGCAAACCTGAACCTCACCGGTTTGCCCATGTTCGAAGGGACTGAAGACCCGTTACTACATGTACGGGCCTTCAAGGAGTTCATGGCCATCAAAGGGGTGGACTCTACCATGTTCAAGAACCTCTTTGCTGCGTCTCTTGAAAAGCACCCTCGGGCCTGGTACTACAGGCTAGACCCGAAGAAATACCCTACATGGGATGATGTGGCCACCGAGTTCGCTCGGAACTATGCTGATAACACCGAGATCCAAACCACAATGAGATCTCTGGAGGTTATGGCCTAGGAGCCGAAGGAAAGTTTCACCAAATACCTTCAACGATGGAGGGCCGAGAGTGTAAAACTTGTCGATAAGCCCAGTGAGAAGACTTTGGTGGAGGCTTTTGTCAAGAACCTTCTCCCATCTTACCGGGTTCACCTCCGATATGCTGTCATACCCAATTTCACCACCCTTACTGAAATGGGTATGAGGATCGAAGATGACTTAAGACTGGAAGGCCTCACTAAGGTCGCTGCCAAAGGTTACCAAGGGGCTTCTTCCTCAACTACCAAGCCTCAAGCTGCAACCCGCAGCATTTTCGACGCGGTTAATCTACTAGATACCCCATCCAAGAAGAACACCCCACCTCGGGTTTTCACTGATATAGGTACGACCTATACTTATGCCTTACAAAGGCTATCCTCAAAAGGCCTAATCCAACCGATAGGCCCAACTCCTGAAGTTCCGGTTGAGCGACGCTCCAAGAACTACAATGCCCAAGCCTATTGCCAGTACCACCGAGGCAATGGGCATGATACCGAGAAGTGCTGGAAGCTGAAGCACTTGATTCAGGACCTCATCGAAAGCGGTAAAATCCCGCTACCCGGAGATAAGCCCAGCAACAAGGAGAACCCTTTCAGCTCCCACGCCATCTTTACAGGGGAGGTGATTGATTGTTCTAACCTTATCTCTCCATTCATCCCGCAAGTGAACGGGATCTGGTTCGACGACGAAGATGATGTCTACCTCGCAAAAGGGGAAGCTATCCCCATCACCGCCGAGGAGATTCGAAAGACTAAATCCCGAGTCCTAACCAGTAACCACCTTGGTCGTCCTTACCAAGCCACTAGCTCTAAGGACGCCCCTATCCCGACCACCGTCATTACGGAAGTCGCCCCTGAAGAGCCAACTGCTGAGACGGCTCTCGTGAAGCAATTGAAGAAGACCCGAGTTGACCTCACTATATGGCAACTCCTGGTTAGTTCTCAAGAACATCGAGAAGCACTTACAAAGGCTCTCGATCAAATTAAGGTTCACTCTTTGGTTACCCCTGCTGAGATGGTAGCCACGATCCTGCCCCACCTAAAGGGCAAGGCTAAGGAAGAAGGACCAGTAATCACTTTCTCCAAAGCCGACCTACCGCCATTCGGGGCCTCCCACAATCTGGCCCTCTACATTACGGTGGTTTGCCGAGGAAAATACCTCCCTATGACCCTGGTTGATGATGGGTCCGCTGTGAATGTCCTTCCTCTAAGGACCGCAAAAGCCCTCGGTATTACCGAGGCTGACTATATCCCGACTGCTCAGACCATTTAAGCTTTCGATGGGAGCCCGAAGTCGGTAGCTGGGGCCGTGAAAATGACCATCATAACCGGCCCAATAGAAAAGGAGCTCGAATTCCAGGTGATTGATGTCACCTCGTCATTCAACTTGCTCCTGGGTAGGCCTTGGATCCACGCGGTGAAGGCGGTGTCCTCCACCCTCCACCGAAAGATCAAGATGCCTCTGCTTAACGATGTCATCACTTTAGAGGCAACACCAATGACTGTGGCTAGCTGTAACGCCACGGGTCGCACGGACCTCTGGGGGTTCGATTTTGTGGGGATGATCGAGGAAGAGTACCTCTTTAGGCCTTACTTCACTACGAGTATCGACATGATGCTCCAAAACCTAGGATACTTTCCGGGGGCTACCTCTCGACCCGATCTTCCAGCTGGGAAGATCATTGAGGTTCTCAAAGACGAAGAATCTCACTTTGGTCTCGGTTATGCCATCACCCCCGACAATGTTGTCCGAGCAGGGATCGAAAAGGCCTGCAACATCCTTAAGGGTATCTACTTGAGCCCTTATAGCCCACGGTTGGCAGACTACTTTGTCACACCGGTGTTTGGGGCTATCCAGGTTGGTCTATACCAACCCAATGCTATGCAGCTCGGGACCCACTTGGCCCGGGACTGCAACTACATCCCGGATGACGTGTTCGCCCTCATCCAATCCAACGGAGCTGAAGATGCTGAGCCCGCTCTAGGGCTACTATTTGGGGAAGACACCATAGCCCCAACTCCAAGGGAAGACCTGGTCAACCTGATCCTCCGCAGCAACAGGTTTGACCCGACCAAGCTGATCTCGGATGTTGGTTCCGAGACGGGAAACATGGCCTGGAGGAAGACTGTCAAGTGGACTGACAGTCAGGGAAGGATCTACAAGCTGGTCACCGGAGAGGGAGACATGCCTGAGTCTGAGTCCGAGTCCGAGTCAGAGTCTGAGGTCGAGTCTAGGGAAGTCGGTGCTAGAGTCACTCCTGTAACCCCCCTCCCTTTTATTATTCCTGCTGCTGGCACTTCGGGGTCTGTCCCGAGTGCCCTACCTATCCCGCCACTGACCAATGATCAGATGGCTGCTCTCTTTGAGCTGTTCTCCAAGTTTTCAATTAATAATAACAACCGTTCTGCTTACGACTTGTCTCTTTCAAATTCTGATTTTAAAAATGTTTTATGCTATGACATTGAGAAACCAGACGAACAGGTACCCTTACCTCTGCATCTGATCGAGCAACTAGAGCAAAGGGAGTCCCGGGACCCGGTGATCGAAGAAACCGAGTCCATAAATGTGGGAACAACCTTAGAGCCTCAGACACTTAAGATAGGGTTATCCTTAGATCCCGAGGTGTAACAACAGTTCATAAGCCTCCTCCAAGAGTTCAAGGATGTCTTCGCATGGTCCTACAAGGACATGCCGGGGATAGACCGGGAAATAGCCGAGCTCCACATACCAATCAAAGACGGGTGCAGACCGGTCAAACAGAAGCTTCGTCGGATGAGGCCTGAGTGGTCTCTCAAGGTAAAGGAAGAAGTCGACAAACAATTCAAAGCCGGCCTAATACAAGTGTCCGAGTATCCGGACTGGGTGGCAAACATCGTGCCGGTTCCTAAAAAGGATGGTAAGGTGCGAGTCTGTGTAGATTTTCGGGATCTTAACAAGGCAAGTCCGAAAGATGATTTTCCGTTACCACACATCGACATACTGGTGGATAACACGGCCGATCATTCCCTTCTATCATTCATGGACGGGTATGCCGGGTATAATCAAATCAAGATGGCGGAAGAAGACATGAGTAAGACTACCTTCACCACACCTTGGGGTACTTACTGCTATACCGTCATGCCTTTCGGTCTCATTAATGCCGGGGCCACATACCAAAGGACTGCTACCACTTTATTACACGACATGATGCATAAAGAGGTAGAAGTTTATGTAGACGACATGATCGTCAAATCCAAAGAACGGGACGGTCACATCACCGCCCTAAGAAAATTTTTCACCCGATTGCGCAAATACAATATGAGGCTAAACCCTCAAAATGGCAGTTTCGGGGTAACATCAGGCAAATTACTGGGTCATATCGTTAGCCAACGAGGTATCGAAGTCGACCTAGCTAAAATCAAAGCCATTACCGAGATGCAACCTCCCAAAACCGAAAAAGAAATAAGGGGATTCCTCGGGAAAGTCCAGTACATCAGTCGGTTCATTTCTAAACTAACCATGGTGTGTGAACCAATTTTCAAGAAACTGAAAGTAGGAGAACGGGTACTATGGGATGACAAGTGCCAAACTGCTTTCGACAAGATCAAGGAAATTCTGTCTGCACCGCCAGTTTTAATGCCACCTCAACCCGGTTTGCCTCTGTCGTTATACCTAACGACGACCGAGACAGCCATGGGGGCTATGCTTGCTCAGACAGTTGACTCCGAAGAAAGAGCCATTTACTACATCAGCAAGAATTTTTTAGAGTATGAGTGCAAATATACCATGCTCGAAAAGACGTGTTTGGCTCTAGTCTGGGCCACTAAGAAACTTCGGCATTATATGCTCAGTCACGAGGTCCATGTGCTATCCAAAATGGACCCAATCAAATACATCTTCGAAAAGCCCGTTCTCAACGGCCGAATCTCTAGATGGACTTTGATGCTGGCAGAGTTCGACCTAAAGTTCGTACCATTAAAAGCTATCAAGGGTCGAGTAGTAGCTGAATTTCTCGCCGATAGCCCAGTAATCGAGGAAGGACACACCGACACTTGGTCCTTCCCAGACGAAGATATTTTCCATACTGATACTGAAACTTGGGATTTATACTTCGATGGTGCATCTAATTTTCGAGGGTTCGGAGTCGGGATCCTCCTAATTTCACCAAAAGGGGAACATACTCCCGTCTCCATCAAGCTGGACTTTGATGTTACCAATAATGCAGCAGAGTACGAAGCATGCATTTACGGGCTACAAGCCGTCGCCAATCTGGGGATTACAAATCTCCGGGTACATGGTGACTCATCCTTGGTCATTAACCAAGCACTTCAAAAATGGAAGACTCGGAACGCCAATCTCGTGGCCTACCAGGCACGAGTAAGGGATCTCGAGAAACAATTCCAAAAGGTAGAGTATATATATCTGCCCCGGGAAGAAAATCAGTTCGCAGATGCACTCTCCAAATTGGCATCTTTACTGAATATTCCCGACCACGTGACTAGTATGCCGATTTGCGTCGAAAGACGGTCCGAGCCAGCATACATTTGCGACATAGAAGACATTGAAGTAACTGATCCCGAACCATGGTACCAAGCTGTGTTAACATACCTGACAAACGGAGAATATCCTCCCGGGTCAGAAAGACGAGCCAAGAAAGCCTTACGAAGGCTAGCCACCCAATTTATCCGTACCGACGACGGGCAACTGTACAAAAAGACGGCACAGGGGGCTCTTCTCCTTTGTGTTGACAAGTATAAGGCTGAAAAGGTTATGGCCGAAGTACACGATGGTGAGAACGGCCCGCACATGAATGCCCACATGCTGGTCGGGAAGATCATGAGGCTCGGTTATTATTGGAATACCATGGAGGCCGATTGCCGGTCGTATGTCAAACATTGTCATAACTGTCAAATCTTTGGCAATGTGCAACATATGCCGTCATCGCTACTCTATACCATGACGTCACCTTGGCCATTCTCGACGTGGGGTATCGACATAATCGGGAAAATAAATCCCTCGGGTACCGGTGGGCATTGCTTTATTTTGGTAGTTATCGACTATTTCACCAAATGGGTCGAAGCTGAATCATATCGCATCCTCAATGCTAAGCATGTCGCCAAGTTCATCCAAAACAAGATAATATGTCGATATGGGATTCCCTCTGAATTTATCAGTGATCACGGGACTCATTTTCAAGCCGAGACTGCGGCCCTGCTAACCAAATATAAAATCCAAAGGCATACTTCCTCACCTTACCGTCCCCAAACAAATGGAGGAGGCAGTAACAAAACAATTGTCACCATACTCAAAAAGATGGCTGATAATTACCGGGACTGGCCCGACAAAATACCTTTTTGTCCTATGGGGATACCGGACGTCAATTCGCACCGCAACCGGAGCAACGCCGTATTTCCTAACCTACGGGATGGAGGCAGTCCAACCAGTCGAGCTGGAGGTACCGTCCCTCAGAATTCTGCTAGAAAGCCAAGTACCCGAAGCTGACTGGGTTCGAGCACGATATGACTCACTGGTTCTACTAGACGAACGACGGTCTCGTGCCCTCAATAATATCCAAATCTACCAGAAAAGGATCCAACGGGCCTTTAACAAAAGGGTAAGGCCCAGGAACATTAAGGAGGGTGATCTAGTCCTTAAGTCTGTTCGAGCTCTACTACCAGTCGACCCAAGGGGAAAATTCAAACCCAATTGGGCTGGTCCGTATCTGGTGAAGAAAATCCTATCAGGGGGAGCAGTAATGCTGACGGACCTGGACAGGAATGAGTTTGTCAACCCAACCAACCTGGACCAGCTGAAGCGCTACTACCCTTAGCCATTTCTCAATGTCATTAGCAAATTTTTATCAAAATCATTTTTTTTACAAAAGCAAGTCAATTAGCTAGAATTATTTATTCTACTGTCATAAACATCTTGAACCAATAGTCTTGGTGTAATTCGAGATTGCAAATTTCCCATGCCTGAACTACGTTTGGTTTGATTCTGCTAATTGCGGATACGTAGGCAGCCCCTCAAAAGGACACAACCAATGCAATCAAGAAAAGACAGGAGCGGTTTAATAATAAACTTCTTTTATTAATTCAAAAAAAAAATCCCGATAAACTCGGAAAATTACAAAAATAAAGGAATTCATAAAAATACAAAAAAAGGGGCACACAACAAAAAATAATAATAATACTTAAATAATAATAAAGCTAAAGGACTCGGCATTCAGGGCATCTTGCCCTTCCCCTTGTCCTTGGCCTCCTTAGCCGTCCACTGGCGACGACGCGGAGGGGAGCGTTCCCGAATCACCACGGGAACTTCTCTAGCTCGGGCTCGATTGTTTGAGCCCGACTCCTCTGTCATATCAATAGGCCCAAGTCGGGCCCTAACGGGCTCAGGGAGCCGGTCACGCGGACCAAGTCGGTCCCGGACCGCCAACCTTGGCCCAAGTCGTCGTTCCAAGTCAGTCTGCCCTCGAGTGCTGCTACAACCGACTTCCTTAGATCGAGTCTTAGTTTGTGACTTAAGACCCGATTCTCCTCGGACTGTAGCCTCAGGAATATATTCCCCGGTGAAAAAGTCCCTGTTGTCCTTCGCCGACTCGCGATGAACCAATTCAAAGGCCTCCTCAAGCTTCAGGGCCTTTCGAGCTTCCTCGGACTCCTCAGAAGTCCACTTCTGATAAGCCCGTGACACCCAAGCGGATTGGCAAGGGCTGGGTATAGTCCATGTAGGACGAGTGAACCATCGTTGCAACCAGGTGTCGCACATAGCGTCCGTCAATTGGAGCGGGACGCTGATAATGGCTTCAGTCTCAGGGATGCGCTGAGACGAACCGAACTGCCTTAGGAGGCGGTCCGGATAAATGTGAACTGTCCAGTCTAAGGACAGGATCGTCAGGTACTGGGCTTGGTCTCTCTTAGCCAGTCCGGTCAATTTCGAAAGGAACCACCAAGCGACGGTCCACCTAATCAAGGGACCTCCGTGGAATACCAGTTCTTCGTCCGAGTAAGCTCGGGTTATTTGATGGTACGAGCTTATCTTTCGCCTCCTTGAGCTAATTTGACTACTCCGATAATTGGGAATGCTCGGAGGAGTCTCTATGATTGACAGTCGTTCCGACAACCATATCTGAAAAGCATACACAAGCTTCGTAAGCCATTGAGTGGTCCGCTACAGCCCACTCGATCGAGTACAGCAACTGACTCGATCGAGTAAGCCTGTCAAAAACAGGCAGTAGCCCGGTACGAGTGTCACTCGATCGAGTGACAGGTCCACTCGATCGAGTGACTTACGAAAATCAGGAAATTCGCATGAAACGTGAAAAAAAAAAAATTAAAAAAAAAAATAATCGAGAGGTATACCTGCAGGAAACGGGTACTCCCCATCAACCGTCGGGTCGGGTCGAGTCGTCTAGCATCCAGACCCGTAATGATCTCCCCAGTGGCTAGCCAAGCAGGGCTATGACCAGTCTCCATCTGGTCAACCACTCCGATCAGCCTAATTTGACCCATGCATGAGTCAAGTTCCATCAACCCTTCGAAGACATAGCAGTGCAGCATGCAAAAGGCGAATGCGCTACGCCTATGAGCAGGAGTGGCCCTCACGTCCCGTGGGTTCATAAACTTATCGGCCAAATCAAATAGGGAAACGTTATCTCCCTGCACCATTCGGTTTGTCTCAGCATGAGACAAACCCAAGAATTCCCTCAAACGCCTCCTTGGATCCGGGTAGAACGGGGGAATGGCGGGCTGAACAACAAGACCCCAGCCTCCTATGGCCGCAATCTCCTCGGGCAAAGGACACATCTCGCCCCTTTGGAATGCAAACACGTGATGGGTGGTGTCCCAAAACGACAGACAGGCGTCCAGAAAATGCGAGTCGACTATCAGACGCTGAAAAGGGAATAAATTGACTATCCCCATCTGAGTCAGCCGGACCTTCTCCTCGTCCCGAAAGTATTGGGACCAGGCGAGAAGCATAGCCGTCAAATGGTCGATACCCATAGCGGAAATTTCTAACTTTCTTAAAAGTCTAAAAGATTTTGAGAGGGGAAAGAAGAGTTTGAGTTGAGATGTAGAAAGTTGAAGCAGGGATTCTCACATTTATAATGAGAAAACCTAACAGAAAACTTAACTACCCTGCATCCTCAGCAAGCTGGGCCCTATGCGCGCAGGCCTGATTTCAAACTTAAACCCAGAATAGGAATCAAGCTGTCCCAAGCTTTCCTAAGAGTTTCTAAAAGAAAAAATTTTGATAAAATTTCTTCGCGATAAAAATTTTCCAAAATTTTGTCCTTCCAAAAAAATTCAATCTTTTTCTCCCCAGCGAGAGTCAACATTTTACCTATGTGTTACATACAAGTTGTTATGTGTCAGCATACAGGTACACCCCAGACTTCGGAAGCAAGTCCCCACGAAACTATTTAATTTCCCCAACGGAGTCAGCTTTCCCCCGGTGTGCTACATCCAAAGTGCGATGTGTCGGCATACGGGTACACCTACTCTCCAAAAAAGGCAGGCTTTACTCCCCACGGAGCATCCTCACCAGCTCAAGTGCGACTCAAGGCTTCAGAAGCAAGCCCGTACAGCTCATATATTTCCCCAGCGGAACGCCCGAGGCGGCATTTTTCCCGAAATGATACGGGATGGGCCCACATATAGGCGCGCCCAGGACTTATGCTACGAGTCTGAAGCTATCATCATCAGGACAGGTATGAACCTCTGCTTATGGCTGGCGAGCCCTTCACGCGAGTCCACTGGACTATAAACGACCCGACCGGAAGTCTACCAGGTCTTAGCGGGCTTAGTAGCTACTCTGACTTTCGCCTTGTCCAAGCCTCAGTCAGAGTGTGGGCTCTGTAGACACCCGCATTTTGACTGCCACGTGTCTATGGTAGTCTCCGAAAAACACCCGATGATGATCGGACGCAAACGTGACTTGGTATACTCGGATTTGGGCTCGTAATTCATAATATCCGACATGGACTCTTAGCGGAGTAAAAATCTCACAAAACAGACCTCAAATTCAGGCCCAGTGGGCCGTTCCGAGCAAAATGAGACTAATTTGGACCAAAACCGACACCAAAGATAAATCCCGTCTTTTGGCGACCGGGTCAAAACCCGGTCAAAGACGAAACCGTCTCATAAATCAGCCAAGTTCAGATTAGGCGCACAAAATAAATTCAAAAAATAACCAAAACAAACAAAATCAAATCTTTCCTTATTTATCTCGATTTGTTGATCCACTCGATCGAGTGGAGCGCCTTGAACCCGGATGTGGCCCGTTTGCGAAGGCACTCGATCGAGTGCCCCTAGGTCGAGGGGTGAAGTCTATAAATACCGCTTCACCCCCCCATGCATTTCAGAACTTTTTCACTCACTTTTACCCTACACTTTTCAGCCACATTTACCCTACATTCTACACTACAAACCTAAGCCAAAAACCGAGTTCTTGTCCCTCGATAAACCGACACAACACACACATACATCCTCGATACTCTCAAGCCGTGCCGCTATTTACGAGTCCATTTCCGAGGTCCTTACTAAGCATGTATGTTGAGGGTGTCCTAAATTCCCTTTCGATCTTTATTTACTCCGTCATTTCGTTCATTTTTATTGTATTGTAGTCATGATCGTCACAACACTAACACTAACATTTTTGCATTTTTTATATTTTCGTTTTATATCATTTTATCGTCATTAACGCTAATAATACCGTGTATAAGTAAACTAGTATCAAAATCGGTTTTAAAACGTTGGACTACGATGATCACTTTTGGTCCGTCTAATCCCTTTACGAGCAACGACGGAGGTGGAGCCCTTTCGAGGAGCCCCGCCCCAATGTACTCAAGGGCGTGATGCGACCGTGATCGATCGTAGTTGAACGGATTTAATTCCCTTTCCATAATTGGTACGAAACCCGTTGACACGAAAATCGACATCACGTAACCCGAAAGGGTTAGTTCCGATGTCGTGACGTAGAGGGATACATTTCGTCACCAATTCAAAATTTCCTAATCTAACGTAAACATTTTTCATAAACTCCGGTAACGGTATTATAGTCGTTCGTACACGATTATAGTACCGGAGGCCGAGTTAAATACAAATCGTGCGATATTTGTATTTGATTCGGCCGTTCATCGATTTCAAGTCATAAAATAAAGCGAGTTACCACTCGTACAGGGGTCACTCGACCGAGTGCCATAGGCCACTCGATCGAGTAGCACCCCAAAAAAGGGTCAGTAGCCACGTTAAACGTGCACTCGACCGAGTCACACCACCACTCGGTCGAGTGGGTCCTGTAACCCACAAAACCGAGGGGTTTGACCCATAATTCAAACCCCGACCCTTTTATCGACTTTAGTCATCACGTGCAAAGACTATCACGTGACTATCCTATTTCCAAAACTATACACATCACGACACGTAGAACGACTTTGACCACATTGACGTGATAAGTCGGGACAAGACTACGGGATGTGAGATTAGGCTAGCAATATGCCACAGTCTCATGTTCCCGTCCTTCGTTTAATATGCTACATAATGTGTATTTAATCGGGGTTAGTCCGTCTACATATTTTCGCGGTCTAGTTAGCATACGGGTCCGTCCCTCTCATTATATTGCCCTATTTTTTATTCCGTTTATTATTTTATTTGCGTAATGTTGTATTGTGAATTCCGGGTTGTATTTCCGCCCGTGTAATTTGTACGTTATTTCTATTTATTTTCGAGCTTTGTTTATTAACTTGCTTTTACGCTTTATAAACGAACCTCGCATGCTAAATAACTTCGACAAATAATAAGATGCATTAAATGACGTAGTTAACGTAAAATTCACATGCTTAGACAAAACGCTGTTTGCATATCATTTAATCAATTTACTAGCGCGCGTACACGAACACGAACGGTGTCTTAGTAGAGTCCGCCATGTGCGGGCGGGGTTGGGTGTCCTTAGTGGGCTTCCCAGCACGTACCCTCACCCCTTACTCAGAACCTTTGGTTTCCGGATGTCCGAAACCCTTGGTGCACGAGAGTCATTCTTTACACGATTACCGGTATAGATGGTATCGGTATCGCAATGCAAAGGGACGAGCCCCATGAACTCTGAAATCGGAGTGGGCTTACTTTGTGTATAGCCCATGACGACATAGAGTGGGCTCGTATGGTTCCGAATAACCACAAAATTCGGTGGCGACTCCATTTTGACTTAAATTTCGAACCCGAGAACAATCTCACCACGAGATTCATTCGCCTACCCAAACCCGCGCTTCGCCGCATCGGGGTGGACCTACGTCATGTCCACACTATGGTAGTTTCCAAAAAACACCCGATGATGATCGGACGCTAACGTGTTTCTATGCGCTCGGATACGGGCTCAAATCCATTAATCGTTGGCTAACACACTTATGGAGTACAAATCTCACCAAACGGACCTCAAATCCAGGCCCAGTGGATCATTCTGAGTCAAACAAGACTAATTTGGGCCAAAACCGACATCGGAATTAAAACCGACTTTTCACGATTGGGTCAACCCCGGTCAAAGTCGTTTCCGAGACACACAAAAACAGCCATACAACCATCAAAAGTCCAAGTCAAACACAAAACCCATCAAACACCCAAAGTCAAGGTCCAAAACAAAGGACCCGTGCAACCCGACTGGGCCACTCGATCGAGTGACCCACCCACTCGATCGAGTGGGCTTGTTTTGAGCCCAGCTGCAGGCTTCACGGGCCACTCGACCGAGTTGGCCTCCTACTCGGTCGAGTAACCCTAATCCGGGTGCCCTAGCCTTCCCTATATAAACAACCCCATGCAACACTCAACACATCTTTACAAAACCCTAACTTTACAAACCCTAGAGCAACCCTACACTTACACACACTACGTCTTTACAAACTCTAAACAAACCCTAGCAATTCGATAGTAGCAAGAACCCTAAAACCTAGTTTTAGGAATTAACCTCGAGCCACCATAACTTAACCTACGTAAAACCTCGAAGACTCTTGTGTAGAAGCCACGGTTACGAGTCCGCGCCGAGACAAGAACATGTAGGTTGAGGGTGTCAAAACCCTTCTCTTCTCCTTCCCTTCACCTCGTCATCTTCTTCTTCTTTTTTCCGTTTTTTTTATTATTTCTTTTACTATTATTCCGTTCGTCGCATCATAATATTGATAATAACTAATATAAAACATTAAAATACTTATCAATTTGTGTCGAATAAGAAGGATGGTGGGATAAGGAAAAACGCATATACAAGTGTACTGCACACGCGTCGTCGGTCGCTTATCCCATCACCCCGACTATTTGATTATTGAGATAAGTTAACTTAAACAATAATCCGTTTTTATTTTTGTAGTCGTCATCATCCATCTTGCATCCATCAATTTTCAAATCAATTTTAATAAGGGTCGAAACCCGTTGACACGGATCCGACATCACAATCTCTAGGGATTTATCGATGTCGGAGAAGTCGAGGGAATCAAGTCTTTTTATTATTTATTTAATCAAAGAGTTAATTTTTCTAAATCGCATTAAATCAATTTAAGGCAATTTTCGTTGATGCTAAAATAATTGTCAAAACAATTCGTTAGAATTATGGCATTATTAAACGCGGAGAAAATTTAATCATATCACGACAATCAATTCAAAGCAATTTTAAAACGATTTTAAAATCAATACAATTTTCACAAACGAATTGTATTTCGTACAGAGGGCACTCGACCGAGTGTCTAGCCCACTCGGTCGAGTGGCACCTCAAAATCGAACCAAAATGCTTTTCATGATCACCACTCGGTCGAGTCTCACAGTGACTCGGTCGAGTGGCCATGTACTCGACCGAGTTGGTCAATAACTCGGCCGAGTACGGTCTACAACGCGAAACAGAGTCGTTTTTTTAGGGTCCACTCGATCGAGTCCATCGACCACTCGATCGAGTGGCCTCATAACGACTAAAACGCGAGTCGTACATTCCTCTATTTTTTCAAACTCGATAGTATTTTACGACCTAGTCGACATGTGCTTAATTAATCACGTGTATACTATCTTTTCAAACCATGCATCTCATATTTGCATCTCGTTTACATCATTCAATTCAATCTCATATTTGCACAAACCGTTATTATTCGTTATATCATTACATCGTTTACTAACGCGTTTGTTATTTCCTTTGTCAATTTAATTATTGTTCGTTTATTGTACTAAATGAACCCGCATGCTAAAATACAACTTTGACGTTAATTTTAGTTGCATTAAATTGACTTAGAAACCCTTTTCCATTCCATTCACATGTTTAGGGAAAATAAATCTTTGCATATCATTTCCCCGTTTTACTAACGCGCGTATTGTAAGTCATTCGAATTCTTAGTAGAGGCCGCTAATGTGCGGGCGGGGTTGGGTGTCCTTCGTGGGCTTCCCAACACGTACCCTCACCCCTTACTCAGAACCTCGGTTTCCGGATGCCCGAAACCGTTGGTGCACGAGAGTCATTCAATACAAGATATCCGATAATGTCGGTATCGGTATCAAATGCAAAGGGACGAGCCCAATAAACTCTGACATCGGAAATGGGCCGTATTTTGTATACGGCCCACTACGACATAGAGTGGGCTCGAATGGTTCCGAATAACCACAAAATTCGGTGGCGACTCCACATAGACCTAAATTTCAATTCGATCCATTCTCATATGGAGATTCATTCGCCTACCCAAACCCGCGCGTGGCCGCGTCGGGGTGGACCTTGTTTGCGTCCCTAAAGCGGTGAGACCAATCTTGCAACATGCCAGTCAGGCGCTCGATGCCCATAATTAAGTTTCTTGTAAGAGACAAATTTTTCTTGAAGGAAAGAAGTTTTGAGAGTTGTGAAGAGGAAGAAGCCAGGATGATGTATTTATAACATCAAAACCCTGGTAGCTCCCCTGCTGCTGTGCCTCCTTGGCCCAAGCGGGCCTAGGCATACAGGGCCGACTCTTGTCTCCTTCTACGGACGTAGGAATTAGGTCATCCCGAGTAGTCTGTTAAAATTCAAAAAAAATAAAAAATATATTTCTAAAATTTTCATCCAAATTTTTATTCCCCAGCGCGAGTCATGCTCTGCCTAAATGTTGCATGCAAAGCTTTATGTAACTGATACAGGTACAACTCGAGGCTTTAGAAGCAAGCCCGCACAGTTCATATATCTCCCCTGCGGAAAGTCTAAAGACGACATTTCCCCAATCTAGCATGGGATGGGCCCACATACAGGCACACCCAGGACTTATGCGACAAATCCAATTCCCCACAAAGCTGCCCCTGTTAGCAAGAACTCAAGTATGATTTCTGTCTTATGGCTGGCGAGCCCTTTCACGCAAGTCTAACGGACTATAAACGACCCGACCGGAAGTCTGTCAGGTCTTAATCCTCGATTGGCCTGGTAGCTACTCTGACTCTCGCCTTGTCCAAGCCTCAGTCAGAGTGGGGGCTCTGTAGACACCCGCATTTGGCTACTAGTGTCTATAGCAGTCTCCAACAAAACACCCGATGATGATCGGACGCAAACGTGCTCTAAACGCGCTCGGATATGGGCTCGGAATCAGTAATGTCCGGCATGGGCTTTTAACGGGATACAAATTTCACAAAACTAACCTCAAATTCAGGCCCAGTGAGCCGTTTCCAATAAAATGAGACTAATTTGGGCCAAAACCGACACCAAAAATAAAAACCGTCTTTTAGCGACCGGGTCGAAACCCGGTCAAAGACGAATCCGTCACATAAAGTCAACCAGGTGCGCTTCTAGAAACTTGCGCCAACCAACATTTTCAAAAAATTCAAAAGTTAACTCCTTCCTTATTTAGGCTCACCCGCCTAATCCACTCGATCGAGTGGATTGGTCTCACTCGATCGAGTGGAGCCACAAAAACCGAGCAGGCCCATTTTTTAGGGCACTCGATCGAGTGCACTAGGGCCACTCGATCGAGTGACCTCAGGTCGTGGGGTTTCTTCTATAAATACCCCATCAACCCACCACATTTCACAACTTTTTTTTACAAACTTCAGCCGACTTTATACTTCCAAAACCTTCACATTTCAACCATAATTCAACCCTCAAGCACCACCAAGCTTATACAGATTTCGAGAGCAAAAACTCGTTAAAATCCGCCTCTACAAAACTCCCATGCATACACACCATCAACTCTTCCTACGTATCTCGACGTTCCCGCACCATTGCCGCCATTTGACGAACCGTATTCCGAGAAGCAATAGCATGTAGATTGAAGGTGTGACATTCAACACCGACATCTCCTTTTTCTTTCTCGTTTTCTTCGTTTTTTTATGTTATGTACTTATATATTATAATTAGTCGATAGTAACGACAATATTACTAATACTAACATCTAACATTTTTCTTTATCGCATCTAACCGCTAACATCGTTCATTATTACATTTTTCATCATATTAATATTAATACCGTGTACTTATAAATCTATAAACCAAATTCGGGTTAAACCCGTTTAACTACGACTATTGCACAAAGTCCGTTTAATCCCTTTACGAGCCGCGATAGTGGTGACGCCCTTTCGAGGAGCATCGCCCTAGACACTCAAGGGCGTAACGCGATCGTGATAGTACGTAGTTGGACGTGTCTAATTCCATTTTTAAGGATCGGTACGAAACCCATTGACGCTAAACCGGACATCACCTAATCCGTAAGGATTATTATAGATGACGTAAAGCGGAGGGAACTAACTTCGTCCCGGTCCAATTCAAAGTGATTATTATGTCACCTTTTTCAAAATCTCCGATAAAGGTCTCGTAATCGTAATATACGCATTACGAGTACCGAAAACCGAGTCGCATATAAATCATGCTATATTTATATGTGGTTCGGTTGACTATCGATTTTAGAATAAATAAGAATTTCGTATAATTCATTACGAAATTGAGCAGTCGCTCAAACAGGGAGCACTCGACCGAGTGCCATAGTCACTCGATCGAGTAGCGTCCCAAAAACGAGGCAGAATGGTCTGTTTGAGGTCACTCGACCGAGTCCTGCCCGTGACTCGTCGAGTGGTCTGACGTATATTAAAACGACCGCCCATGCGACATCATTTTTTTCTGTCTCGTAAAATATTTTACGGCCTAGGTCGATGCGTGTAAAGACTATCACGTGTTTGCATCTTTTCTAAAATTCATACATTTTATTTCACCTTCACGACTTTGATCAAAAGTCTTCCGCGATTAGTTATATGTCGGCGACTCTTTAGTCGTATCCGATACACAATTAACTTAGACACCATTTTGGCATGATAAGTCGGGACGAGGCATCGAGGTTCGGGATCAAGCTAGCATTACGCTTAGGTCCCATACGCGGGCGCGTATTAAAATCTTCGTCCTTAGTTTAACATAAAACATAATGTGTGTTTAATCGAAGTTTGTCCAATTCTCCAACTCACGGTCTTGTTTATTTTTACTATATACGGGTCCGTTTGCGAGTGTCGTTCATTTTCATTATATCATTACTTCCCTTTTTCATTCGTTATTTTCGTTTTGGCCGGGTTGTATTCCCGCCCGTGTAATTTGTAACCGATTTATTTCGCCTTGCTTTTATTTATTTGCGTTTTACCGTTTATATATGAACCATCGCATGCTAAATCACCTCAACAATAAATTAGATGCATTAAAGTGACGTAGCAACCTATTCAATTTCTGTATCTTGTAAAATGTTGTTTGCATAACATTTCACCGGATTACTAACGCGCATATTAGAAAGTCAAACGATGTCTTAGTAGAGGCCGCTAAGTGTGGGCGGCGTTGGGTGTCCTCAGTGGGCTTCCCAACACGTACCCTCACCCCTTACTCAGAACCTCGGTTTCTGGATGCCCGAAACCGTTGGCGCACGAGAGTCATTCAATACACAATAACCGGTAGTGACGGTATCGGTATCACAATGCAAAAGGGACGAGCCCAATAAACTCTGAAATCGAAATGGGTCATACTTTGTGTATGGTCCATAGCGATATAGAGTGGGCTCGAATGGGCCCGAACTCCCACAAAGTTCGGTGGCGACTCCACTTCGACTTAAATTTCAATTTGATCCATTCTCATATGGAGATTCATTCGCCTCCCCAAACCCGCGCGTGGCTGCTTCGGGGTGGACCTATGTCATGTCCACACCATATCATTGTTTCATTTCCTCGAGACATTGTTACTATAGATGTAAACAATATTCTATTAAGTCTAAGTACAAGAAGGTTCAATCAAAAATATTAATGTAAGTAACATTCATCACTATCACAGTTCAATCAGGTAAAGATAGTAATAGTACTAAACCTTGAGAAATATATAGAATAAGGCTTTTATGAGTCCTTCTCTATATATGAGTCCCTAAGTCCTCATCTCATCCATTGAATGGGATGAGAATCGATGGACAAGATGCATCCTAATATTTGCATTAAAAAAAAGAAAAAGGAAGATACTGCTTCCTAAAATAACTCTCATAATTTTAGGAAACAATAACATCACATTCATTCACTCATCCATTCATTCATTCACGTTAACTTTCATCAAAAACCTAAAAAAAAAAAACTGCTTCCAATATCACGTTCATTCATTCATTCAAATTTGTGCTCGAAATACCGTTACTATGGATTCAATGATCACGATATCTTCATCAACTGTTGATAATCAATTCATCGACTATAACAATGGTGAGTTTCGTTATTACTTTCATGTTTTGCGTCAGTTTTTATTTATCATCTCGACTAATTTGCGTCAATTTGCTTTCATCTTTTTCGTCGATTTTCATGTCGATATTGCTTTCATGGTCATTTCATTCATCATAGAATAATATCTGGTTCATTGCTCTCTTGTTAGTATAGATTCCAAATTTTAATATTTGTTAAAAGGTGAAATTTTATTTATATAGATTCATATCAATGGTCCGTTATTACTCTCGTGTTATTGTTTTGTTTATTCTTTAGGTTTTTCTTAAACTTCACTGATACTATTGTTTTGTTTTCTATTGAAGCAAACACGGTGTTGAAGTAACATACGTTCTGAGTTACAGTAACACCTAATTTTAATTAGAGTAACACAAAAATGTAACACAAAAAGGTCTAAGCATTATATGAATTTTACGCACGAACAAATATATGGAGTTATTGTAATGCACATACTATGTTACTTTAATATACACAATCTGTTATTTTAATGACTAACATGTTATTTTAATACGCATAATGTTAACTGAATCTCGTGATACTTTAACGCACTTCATCTGTTACTTTAGTTCTTTTCATCTGTTACTGTAATGCATTGGAGTGACAAAAAGGATTTAGAATACCGTCATATAAAAAAAATAAAAAAATAAAAAAGAAAGATACTGCTTCCTATAATTATGGGACGTGATTGACTTCAAAATAGGAAACAATATCAAAGAATATCGCTCTCATTCAAAAAAAGATATTGCGTCATACTCTCATTTCTGATCATTATATGAATTTTTTGCACTAACCTATATGAATTTTTTGCACTAACCTATATTATTTTAATGAACATTATCTGTTACTTTAATTCACACTATTTGTTACTTTAATGTCTGACCTCTGTTACTTTAATTTATACCTGGTGTATATGCATCCTCTGTTAATTGAATCCAGTGTTACTTCAATGCACTTCATTTGTTACTTTAATTCTTGTCATCTGTTACTTAAATCCATATTTCAAGTTCTGATTGTTTCTTTTTCGCCACGTTTATTGGCACTGTTATTATTTTTCAATAGACGCAAAAGCACATGAATGGTGTAGGGATGTGGGTGAGAGTTTCCTCCATACATGAGTCAGCAAACTTCTATAAAATCTACGCATTGGCTTGTGGATTCGATGTGAGGAGGTACACAAGCAACGAAAAGATGGCGCGGTGGCTAGATTAAATCAAAGCTTCTGACGATGATGAAGAAGAAGAAGAAGAAGAAGAAGAAGACAAGGAGGATGAAGAAGCAGAATTCTAAGTAGGATAGTATATTGTTAGAGTAACATACATTATTCGTTAGAGTAACATACTTAATGAGTTACAGCACATATTATGAGTATCAGGTGTGAAACATTGGAATTGTAATGAGATTGATTCGGTTGAAACTTCTGTACCAATTTATTGATGTAAAATGAGTTAGAATAACACACATTATGCGTTAGAATAACACACATTATGCGTTAGAGTAACCTACATAATGAGTTACACTAACACAATTTATGAGTATAATTTGATTACCAATATCAAGTTCTTAGATTAACAGGTGTGAAAAATTATAATGGAGTTTTATAATTTTTGTTTTGGAGTATCCTTAATAGAAACATACATTTTGCAACGTACTGTTTTTGTAAGACACTATTATGTAGCGTAACAGATTTTATGAGTTAATGTAACACAATTCATGAATTAAAGTAACACATTATATGAGTTAGAATAACACATTGTATGAGTTAGAGTAACATGGCAGTAGCGAAATGATGATTTTTTGGTGAAAATGAAGATGAAATGACACACTTGTTGTGTGATAGAAAGATGCAATTAAAAATTTGATGGGAGAGAGAAGATTTGCATTAAGATAATTAAGGAGGAGAGAGAAAAAAAATAAAATATTTACCAACATTTAGTTAATTATTTCCTTAATTGACAAAACAATCTTAACCATTAATCTATCACTAATTTAAGGGTTGAGATGAGGACTCACATACTCAATTATGATAAGTGGACTTACTTGATCCTCTCTCTCTCTCTCTCTCTCTCTCTCTATATATATA
The DNA here is from genome assembly GCA_958450325.1 of Agrostemma githago. Lineage (NCBI taxonomy): Eukaryota > Viridiplantae > Streptophyta > Magnoliopsida > Caryophyllales > Caryophyllaceae > Agrostemma > Agrostemma githago. The sequence continues at coordinate 33,768,430 of OY288257.1, read as the reverse complement.
TATATATATATATATATATATAACATAATTCATGCGTATGCAATGCACCCAACACTCTCGGTTTAGAAAGAAAATAAATGTTTAGATAGTTTTTGTTTTTATTTTTTTTTATAAAGGTAGTAAATTTAATATTTTTAAACCATTTCAAATTTTGCAAAACATTTTGGAAAGACCTATTTCTCTGATACCAACTATAACAGCTCTAAATTTTCGCGACCAAAATAGAAGAATAAAAACAAAAAATTTAAAGTCGTTACTCCGCACTTAGCTCACAAGGCCAAGTGCAAGGCAAATGAATAGTGTAAGAATTAAAAGAAATATAATTCGATAACTAGTTTAAATAAAAACGTTGCAGCGGAAGACTTAAGTCCCACAAACGGTTTAAAACAACTTCAAACCAAAATTCAACATAATTAAATATAAATAGTCCGGAGGTAAATGTTAAATAATAGAATCCTTCCTCGCTCAGCATCCCGAACCAAATGCACCAATGCAGCATATTAAGTGTACCTATCAACCGTACCCAAAACACAAATAGGTACAAGTTCCAGAGGGGGAACGACCCAAAACAAATGGACGTCAGCAAAGCTGAGTAAAAATATTTTATAATAAAACATAACACAATAATTATAATTATAATTTTATAATAAATTGAAAGCAGAGTTAAAAGGTACCGTCTCGATACCAAACCACAATATTGTAAAAACTGTAGTCAAATCATAAACCAACCAAAAGATATTATCAGCACCTGTGTGCCAAGGTCCTACCCTTTTGCACGATCGATCTAGTTGTACCACCTATGCTTAGCTAGACTTATTATAATGCGCACTACTCACATTTGGGCAGTCAGTAGGATGATGCTGCCAAAGGAGAAAGTCTAACTACCTAGCAAGTGGGGGCCGGAAAACCCCACTTAACACAACTCGGGTCAGGAGTTCAGTTTCGGGACGAAATCCCAGGGACGTATCAGACGCACCTTAACCTCATAGACCAACAGAGCTCCCAAAGTTTGTTGTGACCACCAAAAATTGTACCAAAATAATACCAATATGTGACTTGTGTCACAAAGTTCCAATATCCAATATATCACAAGAGTATCATAAAAAAAATTAACCTTTGACAAAATAATTATAAAATCGTTTCCAAAAATATAATTTAAACCGAACATGCTCTTTACTTAAAAGTGAAAAGGTTCAAACGTCCTTACCTCTCAAGACGGTCAATCCAAGCTAACTTAATCCAAAAATTCATTCTCCTCCAACCGACAAACTACAAATAATATAAAACGGTTCAACGAACTAACCAAATATGTGACATTAAGACGATCCAAAATTACACACCGACTTATTACTATAACTCATCCGAATTCTAGTTCCAAAGTAACCCACCTAATATACTCCCGCCAAAATCATTCAAGAACCCCTACCATCATCCCACGCACACTTTAATATTCAACAACTTAATTGTTTCTTTCTAACCATCATAGTACAACAACACGATTCTAACCCAACCTTATATTATAATCCAACATATATACTTATCCATTAAACACCCCCACTCCATTCTTAAACATTGTGCATCGAGTCCATGAATTAGAAACTATGTTTAACAACACTTACATATTGAAATTTGGTTCTGAGACTAACAGAACAGATAAGTTACGAAATCGCTCCATTTCGATTATAGCCGTTCAACAAAGACTCGACTTAAATACGTAATTTCAATTAACCCAAACACTAATTACTTACGAAATCGTTAAATTATGTCGAGAAAACAAGTTTAACCAAAAGAAAACAAAAGAACTGTAGAAGTTCAATATATATGGACCTACTCCATATTTGACCCACTAATTATAAAAAACGAGGAGTACAATTGGTTAACAAACTTACAATTTAGATGAAGAAGGTTGTAAAACGGATTGATATAAGCAAAATTATGGACCAATTTTAAGACGTCGAACAGTTGATAGAGTCATCAGCACGCAGAGGAAGGAGAAGAAGTGCGGCAGAACTTGAGAACAAATAAAATAGGGTGGTGGTGGTGGGAATAAAGGTGCGGTGTTATGGTTCAACTTTTAATACGTAAAATTTAGGTTTTGTTATTATTATTACTATTATTATTATTAGTTGTGTTTGACTCAAAGTCTATGTAATCCCCTAGAAAATCTAACGCGATATAGTGGCGGAAACACTGTAGAGTCGGGATTAAAAACATACTAACGAACTATATCTTATTAAAAGAAATGGTAAGTCAATACAAAGGCCTTTTTTTACAAAAGGGCTAAACGGAAATTCTCCAAACGGGTTTAAACAAATCCATAAATTACAAGAATAAAGAAAGAGTAGGATCCACGCTACTCGCTAGCTGACACCCAAAACCCAGCAGCAAATATCTGTCATGTTATAAACACAACAACCACGTCAGTGAGGAGTAGCTCGGACATTCTCCCAGCCATATTTATACCATATGGAAAAATAAATGTATTACTATATCAAAATATTTAAAAGATAAAACATTAAAACGATATAATAAAAATAAGTTTTCAGCGAAACTTAAAATATTGGAATAATAAAATCCGAACAAGTTTTCAGAAGAAAACTTCAAATATTTGCGAACCTGCAAATCAAAATGTATCGAAAATAATAAAAATATTCAAAATGGCGTTATGGAAATATTCAATGTAAAAGGTCAGACGTTCACCAGGAGAATACTAAAAACTAGTTTCGAGAACTTAGTTCAAACAAATCAAACTTCGGTCTCTAACTAGGCTACTCAACCATAATAGGACGACGACTTATAAATGTGTGGCCCTAGTTTAAGACAATGCACACCCCTCCTGGGATTACCTGTCACCCAGTTCAACTTATGACGGCGACTTACTACGAGGCCTAAGTTTAAGGTCAAAATGTACACAACTCCCGGGATACCTGTCACCCGGTTCAACAACTAATGTACCGATTCCTGATACACTAGCCTTATAGTTGATGGCAAAACCGTAAACCCCAGATTATAACTCTAACCCAACACTTGACTTTATTCCATAACTCCAAAACAGCCATTATCGATACACACACACACACACACACACACACACACACACACACACACACACACACAAAAGATATAATCATTATAAATAATATGAGGAAAAAGTAATAAACATTTTATATAAAAAGGGAAACTTTCTATAAATAGAAACTTACTAATTTTAGAATCTTACTTAAAATAGAAATATTGTTATAAAAAATTCGTAAGTTATTAAAATATGTGAAAATGTATTAAAATAGCATTTCTAACGAGATTAATATTTTATTATTATCGTCGTTATCGTAACTTTATTATTTGTCTAAATTCGTTGCTCAAAATATAAATAAATTATAATAAGTCAATATATAGTATTTTATAAATAATTAGGAAATCGAGTTAAAATTATAAATTTTTGAAATGAGATATTTTAAGAAAAACGACATCCAAAATTAATCGAGTCGACGAGTTTTTTAAATTAAACGAGGTTTTATAAAGATTTCAAATTAGTTTTAGCAAATAGATTTTATCAATAAATAATACTGATTTTACTAAAAATAATCAATCGTAGACAAATGAGAAAATATTAGGGAAAGTAGTCTCGACTAAAAATGTATTTAAACAAAATCGACTATTTTCTCTATTATTAGTATAAATCGTAAAACGAAAATTAATTTATTAAACAAGTACACAAACCTCGATTATAATATAAAAATACGATTTTCAGTTAAAATTATAAATTAACGAAATATGACGAAAATATGAAATCGATATTATTTAGTTACTAGTGTCACGATAACCAACAAAATATTATAACGATCGCAAATAATTAAATTATTAACGATTTATAAAATGATATCGAAAACTTGTAAAATATTTATAAAGCACATAATTTAAAAGAATATTGGCAAATAATAAATAGCTAAAATTTTAGAAAACCGAAGTTAAAATAATTACTACATACTACTACTCAATCATACGATATAAAATCGAGTAACGTCCTAAAGTTACCTCAAGTCGATATCCGAATGCTCATGTACTTGCCCTTCTTGATGAGTCCAAACTCCAACCGTTCTTACACTTGTCTTACAAAAGGACTTCGAGGCTCCAACGAAAATCGAGACAAAAGAAATAGAAACAAAGAAATCGGAATAAGGATTGTAAGAAACGAATGACGAGAACGATAGAATAGAAGGACGAAAAGTAAGGATCACGAATCAGCAAAGCAAAGAATCGATGATGGAAAGGAGACGGACAACAATAGAGATGAAACAATACAACATCGAGAGAAGATGAATGAAGCAGGATAACAGAAACGATTCGCAACCAAATGACCTCAACGCATATCAGCAACAATAAAGAAACACGGTGCGAAACGATTCTCAACAAAAGCACAACCGTAATAACAGCAGAGGCAGCAGTAACACGTAACACCGACAGTACAGTAGTGATGACAGCAGGTCGGACGAAACCAAACAGCAATGGCAGTAGAGAGTAGCACAATATATCAATAAGACGACCACATCCCATATCATCAGCAAACGTGCACATCCAAGACGACGCGAGACGACAAGTAACGGTACAGTACACAGCACCAGTAACGAACGAAACGGAGCCAAGACAACATGGCAGTAATGATAGCAGTAACAGTGATGCATAAGATGACAATTAGACGTGAAACAACTGTTGGTGTGATAGCAAGACAAAGTTGAGTTTGCTTCTTTGTTTGCCAACTTTGTCTTGCTTTCTTCTCCTACATCGATGGATGATGAGGAGTTTCTCCTCCATATATTACCACCTTGTTGTTTGGCTATAAGTTGTGAGACTAGTGGGCCTTTTATGGTGTGTGTTGTGGGTTGGGCTTGTGCAAACACACGCGCGCGCCCGACCCGGCCCGGCTCGGGCTCGGGGTTAGGCATGGGTGGAGCACCTGCGGTACAGGCTGTGTTTGTCCAGATTCCTTGAGTTTGTGTGTCTCTGTCCAGGTTCAGTCTTTTTGGCTATTACAGGTATTTAAGAGGGGTAATTAAGGGCATTAATGTGTGATCAATGCCTTAATTACGTGAGGGGTATTTAAGAGGGGTAATTAAGGGCATTAATGTGTGATCAATACCTTAATTACGTGAGAGGTATTTAAGAGGGGTAATTAAGGGCATTAATGTGTGATCAATGCCTTAATTACGTGAGGCTCCTCCTGCTTGTTTTGCACTATAAATACCTGCTCTTCTTTCACTGTTGAGAGACACATACAACTGAAACACTCTCCTTCTTCCTCATATCTTCTTCTTCTTTTTCCTGGGTTTGTAATTTTGGTCGGTCCATAGTGTCCTAATTCGAGTGGTCGAATCAGTACACTGCAGTGTTCACCTTGGGGAACTAACGGCATTGTAGGCGATAACCACCAAAGTCGCGCCGATATAGTTTTCAAGTCAGTGGTCTCCATACCACGACACTGTTGTCCCGTTTTGTCCCGTGTCGCCTCGGTTTCTTTGTTGCCTCGGTTCCCGTGCTGCCTCTGTTGGTTTGTTCGAATTCTGCCCGGGTTGCCTTTAGGTTTCGTTATAGTTTCTGACCCGTGTTGCCTGTCGGATTGTTGTTAGCTGTCCCTCGTTGCCTATCTTGGTTTGCTGCCCCTCGGTTTTTATGGTTACGCGAACAACAATTTGAAAACTATATTTTAACTTGTGTCGCGAAACAAAAAAAAAAGATAATATGGTTGTTGTTTCAACTATTATTGCTGCGGTGGTGGTTGAGGTCAATCTTGTGGCAAACGCGAGTGACTGGATTCTGGACACATAAGCGTCAAGACATCTCTGTGCCAACAAGGAGCTGTTCACTGAATTTGAAGATGTGACTGACGGTGAAAAGTTTTACATGGGTAACTCTTCCTCTGCGCTGATCACAGGAAAAGGCAAGGTCTTTCTTAAACTTACCTATTGGAAAACTCTTTCCCTTCATAATGTTTTGTATGTCCCTACCCTGCGTAGAAACCTAGTGTCTGGTGCCTGCAACGGGGATTTTGTGGGCAAGGGTTATCTCAGTGGGGGATTATTCATTTTGAACATTGACTCTTCTGCTATTATTAATAATTCTTCTGCTTCTGCTTATATCGCTGAGTCTATTGATGTTTGGCATGCTAGATTAGGTCACGTGAATTATGAATCGGTTAAAAAATTGAAAGCAATGTCGCTTATTCCATCTTTAACCACCGAAGTCTTCACTAAATGTCCTAGTTGTGTAGAAGCTAAGTTTACTAAGAAGCCTAGCAAACCAGTTAAAACTAGACATACAAGTCTTCTTGAGTTAATTCACACCGACCTAGCTGACTTCAAGAATACTATGAGTAGAGGAGGTAAATTTTATTATGTCACTTTTTTTGACGATTTCTCAAGGTACACTAAAGTGTATTTACTTAAGAATAAAAGTGAAGCTGAAGAGATGTTTATTAAATACAAAGTTGAGGTAGAAAATCAACTTGACAGAAAGATTAAAAGAGTCAGGTCTGATAGAGGTGGTGAATATAGCTCTAATTACTTAATAGATTTTTGCGAGAAAAATGGATTAATTCATGAGTCTAGCCCACCTTACCAACCTCAGTCCAATGGAGTAGCTGAACGTAAAAACATAACTTTAAAAGAAATGATGAATGCTATGCTTTTAAGTTCTAGCCTTTCTGATGATATGTGGGGGGAAGCAGTGCTTTCAGCTTGTCACATTCTTAACAAGGTACCTCATAAGAAATTAGACAAGACACCCTATGAATTATTAAATGCATTAAAATGACGTAGTTTGAACATATAATTCACATGTTTAGCTAAAATGTTGTTTGCATAACATTTAGTCGTCTTACTAACGCGCGTACACGAAAAATGAACGGTATCTTAGTAGAGGCCGCTAAGAGCGGGCGCGATTGGGTGTCCTTCGTGGGCTTCCCAATACGTACCCTTACCCCTTACTCAGAACCAAGGTTACCGAATGTCCAAAACCGTACCGTTGGCATATGAGAGTTATTCGATGCATGATACCCGATAACTCAGCGTCGGTATCGTAATGCAAAAGGACGAACCCATAAGCTCTAGCACTAAAAGCGGGTCGTGCTTTGTGCACGATACGCCTAAGTGTAGAGTGGGTTCGAACGGGTCCGATCTCCCACAAAGTTCGGTGGCGACTCCTATTTCGATTTAATTTTCGACCCGAGATCAATCTCACCACGACCACGCCGCGTCGAGGTGGAATTTGCCATGTCCACAGAATGATACGAGCTGCAACACAATTCACATCTTCATGGTTGATCAATCCGGTAGACAGCCTACTCCTCTGACCGGGTATGTGACAAAAACAAGTTGCACTTACGTCATAAGGACATAGTGTAACACCCCTGATTTTATAAATTAAATTAATTTAAAGTTATGTTCGTATTTTTATTTTGTTTACGATTTAACTCGTAATTCTTAAAATTATATAAAACGAATTTATCGTTTAATCGTTTCAAACTCCTAAATTCTATTTGTCTCGGAAACTCTTCTTATATTTAAAACATATTTTTATTTTTGTTTCGATTTATTTTGTACATTTAATTTAATTCTTATCAAAAGTCTATTTCGACGATTTAAATTCTAAACTCTTTTTTATTTATTTATATTTAAGCTCGAATTTTTATTTTCGGCTCGAAGCTCATTTATTTTAAATTTTGTCAAAACATCGATTACCTTTCCTCGAGAAAATCAATTTAATTTATTTTATCGAAAGATTTACGATTTATCGGGAAATACTATTTCATCGTCTAATTATTTATTTCTATAAACTTCTTTTTCATCTCGAATAATTATTTATATCTCGAAAAACGTTTATTTTACTAATTTTATTTGTCGGCCCAATTATTTAATAATTTTATTAACTCATTTTAATTCAATTCGTTGGTCAGTCAGCTTATCGTTACGGGATTCGTCTCCTACCCAATTCATTTAGTCAATCCGTTTTTTTCTTCTTCTTTTTAATTGAACTGTTTCAGCCCCTCACATTTCTTCCTTTTCTTTTATTTAAGATGATTTTTTCCCCTTCCTCTAAATCCCACCGCTTCACACATTCACCTCTCTACACCTTTTTTTTGTTTGTTTTCACAACTTACGTTCCGCCTTCTTTCTTATTCACTCATTTTATCTATTCTTCCTCTGCTTTCCTTGGCGTCATCATTCAACATCACCAAGGTCGCCATTTTTGACCCCATGTTTGAGTTTTTGTTCACCCGCCTCTCATCATCCGTCATCAATCGATCACCATGCTCTTTGGTCACCACACTTGCAATCAGCCTCGTTTTCCCTGTTTGGCTTCGATTTCTCTGGCAAAGGTAGCCCCTCTTCTCCTCCTCCATCCCGTTGCTTTCTTGCCTTACTACCTGTTTTGTTTTCGGGGTCTACTGTAGTCATTTTATGGCTGTTATTGCTGACCGTGTCTGATGCTACTGCTACCCTTGTTGTTTATGCTTCTGCGTTTTCTTGTCGTTGCAGCCTACTATTTTTTTTCACTCATGCGTTTTATTCGTCGTGGTCGATCCTATCGTTACCCTTCCTTCATATTGCTACCCTTTCTTCTTCCCCTGTCTTCTCTCCTCTGTTTTGCTATCGGGTCATTGTTGCTTCGGTGTTGCGTCAATATTGTTGATGTTATATTGATGTTTGTTCGTACTCTTCTTCTTCTTCTTCTATTGCTTTTATCGCTGTTGTCCGATCTGCTCACTCCTGCTGCTATTGTCGACGTTGTTCTGTGTTGTCGTTCTGCTTATGCTTTTCGTCGTTGCTGCTTTACCGATCGATGTTGTTGTCCGTCGTTTTTATGCTACTGTTGTGTCGGTTCGGCTGCTACTATCTTTGTCATTTCATTGTTGTTTTGATGCTATCTGTTCACGTTCCTCGGTTTTCCATCGTCTTGTTCTCTTTGTTAGTGTTGCTGCTGCCTATTAATTGTTCTACTGTTACTGTTGTACTGCTGCCTATTCGTGCGTTAGGCTTGACATTTCGTAACTTTATGTTGCCTAGTCGACTCGATTAAGTTCAACCTTTTAATATAAAATGTTTATTCCTTTCATCCTCATATTATTTATAATGATTATATCTTTTGAATATCGATAATGGCTTTGTTTTGGAGTTATGAAATAGGGATAAGTGTGAGGTTTAGAGTAATATATTCTGGGGTTTACGTTTTTGTCATCGACTATAAGGATGGTGTGTCTTTATGGGGCACACTGGTTGTTGAACCGAGCATATATGGTGTTCGGAAGTGTGTACATTTTGACCTTAAACTCGTGCCTCGCAGTGTAAGACGCCGTCGGGTTGAACTGAGTATTTATGGTGCTCGGGAAGGGTGTGCATATTATCTTAAACTAGGGTCACACATTTATAAGTCGTCGTCCTATTATGGTTGAGTAGCCTAGTTAGCGATCGAAGGTTTGATTTGTTTGAACTAAGTTCTCGAAGCTAGTTTTAGTATTCTCCTAGTGAAAGTCTAGCCGTCTACACTAATCCTATCCATAACGCCATTTTAAATATTTTTATTATTATCGATACATTTTGGTTTGCAGGTTGGCAAATCTTTGAAGTTTTCTTCTGAAAACTTGTTCTGATTTTATTGTTCCAATATTTTAAGTTTTCTCCGAAAGCTTATTTTTATTATATCATTTAATGTTTTCCGTTTTAATTATTTTGATATAATGCTATTATTTTCCATATGATATAATATGGCTGGGAGAACGTCCGAGTTACTCCCCACTGACGTGGCTGTTATGTTTATAACATGACAGGTATTTGTTGTTGGGTTTTGGGTGTGAGCTAGCGAGTAGCGTGGATCCTACTCTTTCTTCATTCATGTAATTTATGGATTTGTTTAAACATGTTTGCAGAATTTTATTTTAGCTCTTTTGTAAAAAGAGGTACAAAAGAGGTCTTTGTATTGACTTATCATTTCTTTTAATAAGATATAGTTTGTCAGTGTGTTTTAATCCCAATTCTACAGTGTTTCCGTCACTGCATTGCGTTAGAATTTCTAGAGGATTACACGTAGAAAGGAAACGGGGAAAAACATACCAAAAGACCTGTCCAAGATGAAGATAAAACTCCTGCAACTTTGTAAATGAACTAGCTGAGCAAAAGACCAACTATCCAAGGGAAAGAGCAACCCCACGAGAAGGCAAGAGGAACACCCCCAACCATATCCGTAACCATAACCACCAAAGTGAAACCAACACACACAGGGCTCACAGTCTTCATCAACCCGTCTTGAAAAAGAAAAGAATGAAGCATTCTCCTCAAGAAGGAGATTATTAGGAAAAAAAAGTAGCATAATATATCTAGAAGAATTCATCGAAAGGGAGAACCCACCACCACAACCAAACCACACCACGCCGTAATCCAACCTAATTCCAGGTCAACCAAACACTGATCAAAACTACAACAATGAGAAACCATGCCAAGAAACAATCTCAAAGATCACATGCGTTGGGAGCTGGTCACCGCCCACGACAAAGAAGAGCCAAAACGGCGAGAGTCAGAAAAGCTTGATCCATAACCACCCAAAAGAACGACCATCGGACACTGTCCACCAACAAGGCAACAACGAACCCCTACGAAACCCCTTTACCACCCCAGACCTTAAAAAGACCCATAAAACCAATCTCAGACCGTCTTACGTAGGGCTACGATGGGGAAAGGGGGCGAGGGGAGTGGGATCACCTAGCCATCCATGCAAGACAACTCTGGGACCAAAGAAGAGAAAAAACATACAAGAAAAAGGCGACAACTTACTAGAGATGGGGGATGGGGGCGAGGGAATGGGGAAACACCTCTAGAAGTTGAAGACTAACAATCTAACACATGCAAGGACAATAACCATTGCCTTACAACTTAAAAATGAATTGAATTGATTTTGATTTTGAATTCATTGATTTGATTTTGATAAATTTTTAAAAAAGGAGATGGTAGACAGTTCATGGAAAACAAACCATCAAACAAAAGACCATCACCACAAAACAAAAGAACAGACCACAAACCAACACCATCGGCGACCGAACATAAACCGAGGGTGACGGCCGACGGGAGGAAAGACGAAGGACGACGGCCGGGAGAAGGGGCAGAGTACGACAGGAGGCAACAGACGACTATTGAGCGGGACGAAACTCAAACCGAGACACTCAGAACACCAAAAACCGAGAGGCGGTGAGCGAAACCAATGCACGGAAACAGTGAGACAGTGGAGCAAGAATGGTCAACGAAAGGTGTAAGATGATCGACTGACCGGAGATGGAACTAATAAAAGCCCCATCTCCGGCAAAGATTGAAAGATAGAAGGAAAAAGGGTCATGGCATTGGTGGCCATGATGGTGATCAATAAGGGTTTGGTTTTGGTTTTTTTTTTTTGTAGAGAGAGGAGGGAGTGTTTACTAGTGAGAGGGTGGAAATACTAGCATCCAGCGTTTATGGTAGAAATTTACAAGGTTGAAATGTTGGAAGGAGAGTTGGTGAGAAATTGAACGCAGCAATAAAATGAGATGGGAACTTAGAAATGTGTAGAGGTAGAAGATATTTGAATGGTCCGTGGCTAAGCAAATTAGCCAATCACAATAATTCAAGGACCCTAGGAAAAAACGGGACAGGAGGGAGCATATGCAACCTTTGCCCATGTTAAACACATAAAGAAACACAATACAAAAATACATGAGAAAATTGCATCGAAAATAACATCAAAAAGACGGCTCCTTCACCGAAAGATAAAAAGTGTAACGAATAGTGAGTTGCTTTGCAGAAGAAATAGTAGGTGTTGCAGGATGTATTCCCATATACTCTAACAAGTAGAAATAAAATTTACGTAGAAGCAGAAACAAGTAGAACAAGAATTGTAACCCTAATTCAGTGAGTGAATCTGTATACCACTTATGTATTCACATACCAACATCATTTCATCTACAATCAGCAAAAGCACCCCAACAGAATAGTCTGCTTAGTTACCCCAATGCTAATAACCACAAACTTATACCCTCGTCTACCAGAGCTCAGATCAGACTACATGAACAACAAATAACTGATAGACAACACTTAAAAAATGAATCAAGTAAAACAAAGAGATTTCTCTCTATCAAACCCTTGAGAACATGCTACGCGAGCGTGCCAGTCGAACTGTTGTACCCCTCTCATCTGTCTCTGAAGTATAAGGCTTCCTGCAACCTGGACAACGAGCATCCTCTTCCAGAATCCGCTTGTGGCAGAAAAGGCACAGACGGAACCCACAACAACAAGGGAGAAAGCTCGAGTCTGTCAAGTCCAAATCTTCACAGCATATAGGGCACGAGGTGGGCACAGGATTCAAACCATGACAAGATACCAATTCTGAATCACCCAGAAAACTCCCGTGGGTCAACAAATTGGGCAAACTTTGAGGCCTCGAAGCATCATCTGGTCTCCATGCCTTGCTGTTCACTCCACCTCGGCCTGAAATACCCACACCGTCAGACTTCCCCTTTTCAACCCTGACTTTTTCATCAAGAAAACCCTGCTTATCGCATGTTTGGACACCAACCAAGGCATCGGCCACCGTCTCCCAATCATCAAGGCAACCATCATCTTCAGGGCCACGACCTTCTTCCTCCTCAGTTATGCTACCAGAACAGCAACCCCCACTTCCAAAACTTAAACTACTCCCACTATTGCTGCTGCTACTACTAGAGCTGCTGCTCCCACCATAAACGTTCATCATCAACGACTCCTCCGAATCACTGCCGTGATTTTCAATCAGCTCAACATTCACATTCCTCATCTCCACTACCTTACAACAATTCTCGCTCTCCTTCTCCTCCCCCTTCCTCTTTTCCTTTCTCGTGTTGATCGCAGGCCCACTAATCTCCCTATTCATGCCACCATTACCGTTCCCCTCTGAATTTGGACCGTTGTTATTCACTGGTAAAACAGAGTAATTCTAATTAATACTCCCTCCGTTTCTATGATTTCTTCCACCTTAAAAGTGGCACATTTCTTAAGAAAAACAATAAAATAAGTAAAGGTAGAGGGGGAGTAGAGTAAGTGGGCCACCTAGGTAGGAGAGAAGTGTGATAGAAAAAAGGAGAGCGGAAGAAATTAAAGAAATTATTGAAAAGGAAATGTGGAAGATCAAAGAAACAGAGGGAGTAACACTAAATTAAATAAAAAGATATGACATCACGATTAATATGATCACGGATTTGATATTTACCTTGAGAAAGCCATTGCTGTCGTCGAGCATCAAGCTTACATTGCTTCAATTTTGCCGACCTATTTGCCTGTCAAATTAACAACAGTTACTCATAAAGTCAAACACAAATCTTTAATCTTCATTCAAAGTATACATTAATAGATTCATATATCATCACAATATCAGGCTTATTACTACATCACTATTAACAATAAACAGCTAAAATCACCCTAAAAAGATGCGAAAAAAAAATGTTCAAAACGATGCGTTTCGTAAAATAAAACGAAAAAATGAATTACTCGCTTCTTCTTGCCGAAATCTTTCAAAACAATAGGAATTGATGAATTCATGATTGAATCAGAAACCATGATGATTGTTGGTGTCAAAACCCCAACCTATTCCTCTTTTTTATTTGAGTTTTTTATTTGTTGGGTGCAAATTTTAGGTAACGAGAATTGAAAACGGAAACTGCTCGGCTCCTCTCGATATTTTCAATAATAAGATTAAATAAAAAATTACTGTGCTTACGTACTCATTTTTAAAACGGTTTTTCGTGTGCCTATTGGACACATGTTAATAAGTTAATTAAGGCAGGATTAAAATAGGTATTGTATAAATATGGTAAATAAAGCTTAATATAAAAACTTCTCGTGATATTTATCATGCTAATATTGCCTTAATTAGGTTATTAACATGTGCCCAGTGGGCACATGTTAGAAAAATCGTTTTTAAAATTACTCCTTTTAAATTTTTGTTAAAAATAACTTTAAAAGTTCAAAAATTGCTCCCAATTTTATTTTTATGACAAAAATGTTCTTGGTTATAGGGTGATGTCAAGTAATAGCGAATAAAAAAGTTAGGGGCATTTTCGTCCAAAAATTATATTTTGAAGTAATTTTTGAACTTCTGATTTGGAATTTATTATTAACAAAACTTTCAATTTTTTTTTTTTTAAAAAAGTGAGTATTTTAAAAGGGAGTAATTTTTAATTTATTCTAATAATTTGATATACTGGTTCTTTGCCGCGCGCGTGATTAGGTACGATTCGCGTATGTATTTTGATGGCGCATATTGTTGTCTGTCGAATTGTTGGCATAATTTGAACTATTGTTTGAGATTTTTTTTCTTTATGCCATGCATTTAATAGTTCTAAGATGAAACTTCTAGAAAGTAAGTGTTGTAATATCATCGTGCGCAAAACAGACCGATTTAATACAAAAAATCATAATCTTGGTTTTTTTGAAGGTACACTAAACAAAACCACGAAATTAAGTGCGTTATACAAATTCATAAAAACATATTAGCGGGCCACTTCGATATGTTTACCGCTTAGAAGCTATCATATATGCCCTTTGTATCTCCTTAAATGGAGGTTCATCGAAGTTGTATGGAAAGTTTTGCAATGCATTTGGTTGATGTGTACCATTGTTTCATGCATTATCAGAAGAAAATAATCAGGAGATGACTAAAGCATACAATCCCAAATAATACAAAATTATCGCAATAGGAAATTATCAGGAACAGAATAATATCCCAAATAATGCATTATTAGGAGCATACAATAGGAAATTCTTGAAAATAATCAAATAATAGCAGAATGACATGACTCTGATCTATACTGCCATACTCATTGGCTTCTGTCATGTGTTAGGCAGGAACAAGGTTCCAGTGTGGCAAGAATGATTGTACGAATGATACTTGGGCGGTCATTTTAGACGATTAATAGTTCCTGACAGGCAAAAAACCCAAGTCCAAAACTAAAATCTTCGTGCTATAGACAATTCTCACATCAAAGATCTGGTTGAGAATGAAGTATATCTATGGAAACAACAATTGTATTCATGGAGGGGAAAAATGAACACCTAAGTTGAAAGCAGAAATCATGATCTCAAATGAAGAATCCCCAAATAATTGTCCCGGTTCCTTTTTTTTCCTGGATATGTTTGAGAATAGTGAGGGGGAAACTGTTTAGTAATGTCAGTAGCTGGCTGTATTCATTGCAAGACTTATGACAAACACATACTTTTCATGCAATGTATTCTAGGAAAGGTATGACAGTGGACAAACTTCATCTTCATCCTTGCCATACTATAAAAACGTCATCCAAAATTTACCTCAAGCATACTGTAAAAACGTCATTAAAAATGTCTCCTTAAAGTTCTTTACATCCCTGAAATGTCAGGAGTAGCATTATAGGCAGAGACTGATCACACCAGTAAAGATCGAGCTTAAAGAGCTCATCTTTACCAAGTTTATTGAGATCTATTGTGCAAGCATGTGGCTATGTAGAAAATTGACAGAAGCCGAGCATCATTTCTTGTAAATACATCATAATTTTCGATTGCATATATAAACGTGTCTCAATAAAGCAATAAAAGATACGTGCTATATTATCAAATCTGCTATGAACTTAAGATGGATAACTCGTTCTAAGGAAGACGTATATGTACGACCACAGATAATTTAGACCCAATCTTCTAAAAAACACAGCTAAGGAAGTTGTTCACAAGTAAGGATTTTGTTGCAACCCTGGGAAGCCCCTGCATGTTTACTCTACATTGTTTTTTTTATGTGCGTGAAGATTCTCTGCCTGATGAGACTCAACAATGCGTGGATGTGCTTGTGTATGCATGTTACAGTGCATTATTCAGTATTTTGGGAAAAGTGAAAGGGCAACTAACCACTGCATGTTTATGGTAAGCGCACGGACGGTTAGAAATATATCATATATGATATGTGAGATGATGTTTTGTTGGTTTTGCCTATTCAAATTTTGTATACGGTGAACATCATTGTAGCCACTTTCTGAGTGTACGTGTGGACATGACGTAGGTCCACCCCGACGCGGCCACGCGTGGGTTTGGGTAGGCGAATGAATCTCGTGGTAAGATTGTTCTCGGGTTCGAAATTTAAGTCAAAATGGAGTCGCCACCGAATTTTGTGGTTATTCGGAACCATACGAGCCCACTCTATGTCGTCATGGGCTATACACAAAGTAAGCCCACTTCGATTTCAGAGTTTATGGGGCTCGTCCCTTTGCATTGTTATATCGATACCGTTTACACCGACTTTCGTATATAAAATGACTCTCGTGCGCCAAGGGTTTCGGACATCCGGAAACCAAAGGTTCTGAGTAAGGGGTGAGGGTACGTGTTGGGAAGCCCACTAAGGACACCCAACCCCGCCCGCACATGGCGGCCTCTACTAAGACATCGTTCGTGTTCGTGTACGCGCGCTAGTAAAATAATTAAATGATATGCAAACAGCGTTTTTTGGCTAAGCATGTGAATTTTGCGTTAACTACGTCATTTAATGCATCTTAATTATGGTCGAAGTGATTTAGCATGCGAGGTTCATTTATAAAGCGTAAAGCAAATAAATAAATAAAGCTCGAAAGGAAATAAAAATAACGTACAAGTTACACGGGCGGAAATACAACCCGGAATTCACAATACAACATTACGTAAAAATAATAAACGAAATAAAAATAACGCAATATAATGATAGGAACGGACCCGTATGTAAACTAGACCGCGAAATATGTAAATGGACTAACCCCGATTAAATACACATTATGTCGTGTACTAAACGAAGGACGGAAACATGAGACTGTGGCATATTGCTAGCCCGATCTCATACCCCGTAGTCTTGTCCCGACTTATCGTGTCAAAAATTGATCAAAATCGTTCTACGTATCGTGATGTGCATGGTTTTGAAAATAGGAAGGTCACGTGATGGTCTTTACACGTGATGACTAAAGTCGATAAAAGGACGGGGCTTGAAATGTGTGTCAAAACCCTCGGTTTTATGGGTTACAGGACCCACTCGATCGAGTCGTGGGCTGACTCGGTCGAGTGCGTCCTTTACGTAGCTACAACCCATTTTTTTGGGTGCTACTCGATCGAGTAGCATACGTACTCGGTCGAGTAGCCCCTGTACGAGTGATAACTCGTTTCGTTTTATGACTTAAAATCGATGGTCGGCCAAACCAAATACGAATATCGCATGATTCGTATTTAACTTGGCCTCCGATACTATAATCGTGTATGAACGATTATAATACCGTTATCGGAGTTTTAGGAAAATGTTTATCGTTATACTAGAAAATTTGAATTAGTGACGAAATGCTTCCCTCTACGTCACGACATCGGAAATAACTCTTTCGAGTTATATGATGTCGGTTTTCGCGTCAACGGGTTCCACACTAATTATAGAAATGGGATTGAATACGTTCAACTATGACCGATTGCGATCGCGTCACGCCCTTGAGTACATTGGGGCGGGGCTCCTCGAAAGGGCTCCACCTCCGTCGTTGCTCGTAAAGGGATTAGACGGACTTTAGGCAAACATCATAGTCAAACGGATTTAAAACCGAGATTTGATATTAATATATATGTACGCGGTATGATGACGATATTGGTAATAAAAGATGATACAAAAATGAAAATGCAAAAAGTATAATGACTGTTAGTGTTAGCGTTACTACTACGATTATGATTACAATACAAAATATGACAAAGTAAATAGAGATGAGATGAGGTAGTAGAGATTAAGATGGGGTTTAGGACACCCTCAACATACATGCTAGGTATAGGCCTCGGAAATGGACTCGTAGATAGCGACGGGACGCCGGAGTAACGAGGATGTACGCGAGTTATGGTGTGTATGTGTGTGTGTGTGTCACCGGTTTCCGAGGAGCGAGGGGCTCAGGTTTTGGCTTGTAATGCTTAGGGTATGGAGTATAGTATGATGTAGGGTGTAGGGTGTAAAATGTTGTGTAAAAACCTTGGCAAATGAATGGGAGTCGTGGGGGTATTTATAGGCGTTATCCCACGACATAAGGGCACTCGATCGAGTGGCCCTAGTGCACTCGATCGAGTGCCTTTGAAAACGGGCCAAACCCGGTTTAAGGCGCTCCACTCGACCGAGTGGGTCAATCCACTCGATCGAGTGGGTCAAACAAATCGAGAGAAAGAAGGAAAGAATTGATTTTGTTGTTTTGATTGATTTTTTGAATTTGGATTTTGTGCGCCAGCTTTCGGGAATGAATTTGGCTGTTTTATGAGACGGTTTCGTCTTTGACCGGGTTTTGACCCGGTCGCCAAAAGACGGGATTTATTTTGGGTGTCGGTTTTGGCCCAAATTAGTCTCATTTTGCTCGGAACGACCCACTGGGCCTGAATTTGAGGTTTGTGTTGTGAGATTTTTACTCCATTAAAAGTCCATGTCGGATATTATTGATTCCGAGTCCAAATCCGAGTATACCAAGTCACGTTTGCATCCGATCATCATCGGGTATTTTTCGGAGACTACCATAGACACGTGGCAGTCAAAATGCGGGTGTCTACAGAGCCCCCACTCTGACTGAGGCTTGGACAAGGCGAAAGTCATAGTAGCTACCAAGCCCGTTAAGACCTGGTAGACTTCCGGTCGGGTCGTTTATAGTCCAGTGGACTCGCGTGAAGGGCTCGCCAGCCATAAGCAGAGGGTCATATCTGTCCTGACGATGATAGCTCCGCGGGGAGTCAGACTTGTAGCATAAGTCCTGGGCGCGCCTATATGTGGGCCCATCCCTTACCATTTCGGGGGAAATGCCGCCTCGGGCGTTCCGCTGGGGAAATATGTGAGCTGTACGGGCTTGCTTTTGAAGCCTTGAGTCGTACCTGAGCTGATGATGATGCTCCGTGGGGAGTAAAGCTTGCCTCTTTTGGGGAGTAGGTGTACCCATATGCCGACACATCACACCTTGGATGTAGCATACCGGGGAAAAGCTGACTTCGTTGGGGAATTTAATAGTTTCGCGGAGACTTGCTTCTGAAGTCTGGAGCGTACCTGTATGCTGACACATAACAACTTGTATGTAACACATAGGCAAAACACTGACTCGTGCTGGGGAGATAAAAAAATATTTGAATTTTTGAAGGGACAAAATTTTGAAAAAACTTTTTTTTATTGCGAAGAAATTTTATCACGGAAAATTTTTGGAGACTCTTAGGAAAGCTCGGGACGGCTTGATTCCTATTCTGGGTTCTAGTTTGAAATCAGGCCTGCGCGCGCATAGGGCCCAGTTTGCTGAGGAGGCAGAGTAGTTAGGTTTTCAGTTAGGTTTTCTCATTATAAATATGAGAATCCCTGCTTCAGTTTCCTGCATCTCAACTCAAATTCTTCTTTTCCTTCTCAAAATCTTTTAGACTTTTAAGAAAGCTAGAAATTCCTGTCATGGGTATCGATCACTTCACAGCTATGCTTCTCGCATGGTCCCAATATTTTCGGGATGAGGAAAAGGTCCGACTGACCCAGATGGGAATTATCAATCTATTCCCTCTCCAGCGTCTAATAGTCGACTCGCATTTCCTGGACGCCTGCTTGTCGTTTTGGGACACCACCCATCACGTATTAGCGTTCCCGCGGGGAGAAATATGCCCTTTACCCGAGGAGGTTGCGGCTATAGGTGGTTGGAGCCCTACTGTTCAGCCAGCTATTCCTCCGTTCTACCCGGACCCGAGAAGGAGGCTAAGGGAATTCTTAGGTCTGTCTCATGCTGAGACAGATCGGATGGTGCGGGGGAATACTGTTTCCCTGTTCGACTTGGCTGACAAATTTATGAATCCCCGGGATGTGAAGGCCACCCCTGCTCACAGGCGTAGGGCATTTGCCTTTTGCATGCTGCACTGCTATGTCTTTGAAGGGCTGATGGAACTCGACTCATGTAGGGGTCAAATCAGACTGATTGGAGTGGTTGACCAGATGGAGACTGGTCATAGCCCTGCTTGGCTAGCCACCGGGGAGATCATCATGGGTCTGGACGCTAGGCGGCTTGACCCAAATCGACAGCTGACGGGAAGTACCCGTATTCTGCAGGTATACACCTCGATTATTTTTTTTTTTTTTTTGCGATTTTTCTGACGTCCGTAAGTCACTCGATCGAGTGACACTCATATCGAGCTACTGCCTGTTTTCAGAGGGCTAACTCGATCGAGTCATCTGCTGCACTCGATCGAGTGGACCCTGGCGAACCATTCCGTTGCTTATAAAATTTGTGTATTCTTTTCAGATATGGCTGTCGGAACGACTGTCAATCATAGAGACCCCTCCGAGCATTCCCAATTATCGGAGCAGTCAGATCAGCTCTCGAAGGCGGCGGATAAGCTCGAGTCATCAAATAAACCGAGCTTACTAGGATGAAGAGCTGGTGTTTCACGGGGGTCCCTTGATTAGGTGACCGTTGCTTGGTGGTTCCTCTTGAAGTTGGCTGGCCTGGCCAAGAGAGACCAAGCTCGCTACCTGGTGATTCTGTCCCAAGACTGGACAGTTCATATTTACCCGGACCGTCTCCTGAGGCAGTTCGGTTCGTCTCAACGCATCCCTGAGACTGAAGCCATTAGCAGCGTCTCGCTCCAATTGACGGACGCTATGTGCGACACCTGGTTGCAAAGATGGTTCACTCGTCCTACATGGACTATACCCAGCCCTTGCCAATCCGCTTGGGTGTCACGGGCTTACCAGAAATGGACTTTTGAGGAGTCCGAGGAAGCTCGAAAGGCCTTAAAACTCGATGAGGCTTTTGAATTGGTCCATCGCGAGACGGCGAAGGACAATAGGGACTTCTTCACCGGGGGAGATATTCCTGAAGCTACAGTCCGGGAGGAATCGGGTCTTAAGTCACAAACTAAGACTCGATCTAAGGAAGTCGGTTCTAGCAGCACTCGGGGGTAGACTGACTTGGAGAGACGCCTCGGGCCGAGGTTGGCGGCCCGGGACCGATTAGGTCCGCGTGACCGGCTCCCTGAGCCCGTGAGGGCCCGACTTGGGCCTATTGATGTGATAGAGGAGTCGGGCTCAAACAATCGAGCCCGGGCTAGAGAGGTTCCTATGGTAATTCGGGAACGCTCTCCTCCGCGTCGTCGCCAGTGGACGGCCAAGGAGGCTAAGGACAACGGGAAGGGCAAGATGCCCTAAATGCCGAGTCCTTTAGCTTTATTATTATTTAAGTATTATTATTATTTTGTGTTGTGCTTTTTGTATTTTTTTTGAATTCCTGCATTTTTGTAATTTCCCGAGTTTATCGGGATTTTTTTTTGAATTAATAAAAGAAGTTTATTATTAAACCGCTCCTGTCTTTTCTTGATTGCATTGGTTGTACCCTTTTGAGGGGTTGCCTACGTATCCACGATTAGCAGAATCAAACCAAACGTAGTTCAGGCTTAGTACATTTGTAATTTCGAATTACACCAAGACTATTGGTTCAAGATGTTTGCGACAGTAGAATAAGTAATTCTAGCTTATTGACTTGCTTTTTGAAAAGAATGATTTTTATAAAATTTGCTAATGACATTGAGAAGAGGCTAAGGGTAGTAACGCTTCAGTTGGTCCAGGTTGATTGGGTTGACAAACTCATTCCCGTCTAGGTCCGTCAGCATCACTGCTCCCCCTGATAGGATCTTCTTCACCAGATATGGTCCAGCCCAATTGGGTTTGAATTTTCCCCTTGGGTCAACTGGTAGTAGAGACCGAATTGACTTAAGGACTAGGTCGCCTTCTTTAATGTGTCTGGGCCTTACTCTCTTGTTGAAGGCCCGTTGGATCCTCTTCTGGTAGATTTGGATATTATTGAGGGCACGAGATCGTCGTTCGTCTAGTAGAACCAACGAGTCATATCGTGCTCGAACCCAGTCAGCTTCGGGTACTTGGCTTTCTAGCAAAATTCTGAGGGATGGTACCTCTAACTCAACTGGTTGGACTGCCTCCATCCCATAGGTTAGGTAATACGGCGTTGCTCCGGTTGCGGTGCGAATTGACGTTCGGTATCCCCATAGGGCAAACGGTATTTTGTCGGGCCAGTCCCGGTAATTATCAGCCATCTTTTTGAGTATGGTGACAATTGTTTTATTAGCCGCCTCTACTGCTCCATTTGTTTGGGGACGGTAAGGCGAGGAAGTATGCCTTTGGATTTTATACTTGGTCAGCAGGGCCGCAGTCTCGGCTTGAAAATGAGTCCCGTGATCACTGATAAATTCAGACGGAATCCCATACCGGCATATTATCTTGTTTTGGATAAACTTGGCGACATGCTTAGCATTGAGAATGCGATATGATTCAGCTTCGACCCATTTGGTGAAATAATCGATAGCTACTAAGATAAAGAAGTGTCCACCAGTACCTGAGGGATTTATTTTCCCGATTATGTCGATACCCCACGTCGAGAATGGCCAGGGTGACGTCATGGTATAAAGCAGTGATGACGGCATATGTTGCACATTGCAAAAGATTTGACAGTTATGACAATGTTTGACATATGACCGGCAGTCGGCTTCCATAGTGTTCTAGTAATAACCGAGCCTCATGATTTTCCGGACCAGCATGTGGGCATTCATATGTGGGCCGTTTTCACCATCATGTACTTCGGCCATAACCTTTTCAGCCTTATACTTGTCAACACAAAGGAGAAGAGCCCCCTGTGCCGTCTTTTTGTACAGTTGCCCGTCGTCGGTACGGATGAACTGGGTGGCTAGCCTTCGTAAGGCTTTCTTGGCTCGGCCTTCCGTCCCGGGAGGGTATTCCTCGTTTGTTAGGTATTTTAAAACAGCTTGGTACCATGGTTCGGGATCAGTTATCTCAATATCTTCGATATCGCAAATGTACGCCGGCTCGGAGCGTCTTGCGACGCAAATCGGCATACTGGTCACGTGGTCGGGAATGTCCAGCAAAGATGCCAATTTTGAGAGTGCATCTGCAAACTGATTCTCTTCCCAGGGTAGGTATATGTACTCTACCTTTTGGAATTGTTTCTCGAGATCCCTTACTCGTGCCTTGTAGGCCACGAGATTAGCATTTCGAGTCTTCCATTTTTGAAGTGCTTGGTTAATGACCAAGGATGAGTCACCATGTACCCGGAGATTTGTGATCCCCAGATTGGCGGCGGCTTGTAGCCCGTAAATGCATGCTTCGTACTCTGCTGCATTATTGGTAACATCAAAGTCCAGTTTGATGGAGACGGGAGTATGTTCCCCTTTTGGTGAAATTAGGAGGATCCCGACTCCGAACCCTCGAAAATTAGATGCTCCATCGAAGTATAAGTCCCATGTTTCAGTATCGGTATGGAAAATATCTTCATCTGGGAAGGACCAAGTGTCGGTGTGTCCTTCTTCGGTTACCGGGCAGTCGGCGAGGAATTCAGCTACTACTCGCCCCTTGATAGCCTTCAGTGGCACAAATTTCAGGTCGAATTCTGCCAGCATTAAAGTTCATCTAGAGATTCGGCCGTTGAGAACGGGCTTTTCGAAGATGTATTTGATGGGGTCCATCTTGGATAGCACATGGACCTCGTAACTGAGCATATAATGTCAGAGTTTCTTGGTGGCCCAGACTAGAGCCAAACACTTCTTTTCGAGCATGGTATATTTGCATTCATACTCTAAAAACTTCTTGCTGATGTAGTAAATGGCTCTTTCTTCGGAGTCAACCGTCTGAGCTAGCATAGCCCCCATGGCTGTTTCGGTCATCGTTAGGTATAACGACAGAGGCAAACCGGGTTGAGGTGGCATTAAGACTGGCGGAGCAGACAATATTTCCTTGATCATGTCGAAAGCAGCTTGGCACTTGTCATCCCATAGTACCCGTTCCCCTACTTTCAGTTTCTTGAAGATTGGTTCACACACCATGGTTAACTTGGAAATGAACCGACTAATATACTGGACTTTCCCGAGGAATCCCCTTATTTCTTTTTCGGTTTTAGGAGGTTGCATCTCGGTAATGGCTTTGATTTTAGCTGGGTCGACTTCGATACCTCGTTGGCTAACGATATGACCCAGTAATTTGCCTGATGTTACCCCGAAACTGCACTTTTGAGGGTTTAGCCTCATGTTGTACTTGCGCAGTTGGGTGAAGAATTTTCTTAGGGCGGTGATGTGACCGTCCCGTTCTTTGGATTTGACGATCATGTCGTCTACATAAACTTCTACCTCTTTATGCATCATGTCGTGTAATAAAGTGGTAGCGGTCCTTTGATATGTGGCTCCGGCATTAATGAGACCGAATGGCATGACAGTATAGCAGTAAGTACCCCAAGATGTTGTGAAGGTAGTCTTACTCATGTCTTCTTCCACCATCTTGATTTGATTATACCCGGCATACCCGTCCATGAATGATAGAAGGGCATGATCGGCCGTGTTATCCACCAGTATGTCGATGTGTGGTAATGGAAAATCATCTTTCGGGCTTGCCTTGTTAAGATCCCGAAAATCTACACATACCCGCACCTTACCGTCCTTTTTAGGAACCGGCACGATGTTTGCCACCCAGTCCGGATACTCGGATACCTGTATGAAGCCGGCTTTGAACTGTTTGTCGACTTCCTCTTTTACCTTGAGAGACCATTCGGGCCTCATTCGGCGAAGTTTATGTTTGACCGGTTTGCACCCGTCTTTGATTGGTATGTGGTGCTCGGCTATTTCCCGGTATATCCCCGGCATGTCCTTGTAGGACCATGCGAAGATATCCTTGAACTCTTGGAGGAGGCTTATGAACTTCTGTTTCTCCTCGGGATCTAAGGATAACCCTATCTTAAGTGTCTGAGGCTCTAAGGTTGTTCCCACATTTATGGACTCGGTTTCTTCGATCACCGGGTTTCGGGACTCCCTTTGCTCTAGTTGCTCGATCAGATGCGGAGGTAAGGGTACCTGTTCGTCTAGTTTCTCAATGTCATAGCATAAAACATTTTTAAAAGCAGAATTTGAAAGAGTCAAGTCGTAAGCAGAACGGTTGTTATTATTGATTGAAAATTTGGAAAACAGCTCAAAGAGAGCAGCCATCTGATCATTGGTCAGTGGCGGAATCGGTAGGGCACTCGGGACAGACCCCGAAGTGCCAGCAGCAGGAATGATAAAAGGGAGGGGGGTTACAGGAGTGATTCTAGCACCGACTTCCCTAGACTCGACCTCAGACTCAGACTCAGACTCCGACTCAGACTCGGACTCAGACTCTGACTCAGGCATGTCTCCCTCTCCGGTGACCAGCTTGTAGATCCTGCCCTGACTGTCAGTCCACTTGACAGTCTTCCTCCAGTCCCTGCTTCCCGTCTCGGAACCAACATCCGAGATCAGCTTGGTCGGGTCGAACCTGTTGCTGCGGAGAATCAGGTTGACCAGGTCTTCTTTTGGAGTTGGGGCTACGGTGTCCTCCCCGAAAAGTAGCCCTAGCGCGGGCTCAGCATCTTCAGCTCCGTTGGACTGGATGAGGGCGAACACATCATCCGGAATATAGTTGTAGTCCCGGGCCAAGTGGGTCCCGATCTGCACAGCATTGGGTTGGTATAGACGAACCTGAATAGCCCCGAATGCCGGTGTGACAAAGTAGTCAGCCAACCGTGGGCTGTAAGGGCTCAAGTGAATACCCTTAATAATGTTGCAGGCCTTCTCAATTCCTGCTCGGACAACATTGTCGGGAGTTATGGCATACCCGAGACCAAAGTGAGATTCTTCATCTTTGAGAACCTCGATGATCTTCCCAGCTAGAAGGTCGGGTCGAGAGGTAACCCCCGGAAAGTACCCTAGGTTTTGGAGCATCGTGTCAATACTCGTAGTGAAGTAAGGCCTAAAGAGGTACTCTTCCTCGATCATCCCCACAAAATCGAACCCCCAGAGGTCCGTGCGTCCTGTGGCGTTACAGCTAGCCACAGTCATTGGGGTTGCCTCTAAGGTAATAACATCGTTGAGCAGAGGCATCTTGATCTTTCGATGAAGGGTGGAGGATACTGCCTTGACCGCGTGGATCCAAGGCCTACCTAGGAGCAAGTTGAATGACGAGGTGACGTCGATCACCTGGAATTCGAGCTCCTTTTCTATCGGGCCGGTTATGACGGTCAGTTTCACGGCCCCAACTACCGACTTTGGACTCCCATCAAAGGCTTGGATGGTCTGAGCAGTCGGGATGTAATCGGCCTCGGTAATGTCGAGGGCTTTGGCGGTCCTTAGAGGAAGGACATTCACAGCGGACCCATCATCAACCGGGGTCATAGGGAGGTATTTCCCTCGGCAAACCACCGTAATGTAGAGGGCCAGATTATGGGAGGCCCCGAATGGCGGTAGGTCGGCTTCAGAGAAAGTAATCATCGGGCCTTCTCTCTTAGCTTTGCCCTTCAGGTGGGGCAGGACCGTGGCTACCATTTCAGCAGGGGTAACCAAAGAGTCAACCTTAATTTGATCGAGAGCCTTTGTAAGTGCTTCTCGATGCTCTTGTGAGCTGACTAGAAGCTGCCATATAGTGAGGTCAACTCGGGTCTTCTTCAGCTGCTTTACGAGGGCAGTTTCAGCAGTTGGCTCCTCGGGGGCGACTTCCGTCCTGAATGGCTCAGTGATGGTTGTCGGGATAGGGGTGTCCCTAGAGCTAGTGGCTTGATAGGGACGACCAAGGTGGTTACTGGTTAGGACTCGGGATTTAGTCCTTCGAATCTCCTAGGAGGTGATGGGGACAACTTCCCCTTTGGCGAGGTAGACGTCATCCTCGTCGTCAAACCAGATCCCGTTCACTCGCGGGATAAAGGGAGAGATAAGGTGAGAGCAATCAATCACCTCCCTGGTAAAGATGGCATGGGAGCTGAAAGGATTCTCCTTGTTGCTGGGCTTATCTCCGGGTAGCGGGATTTTACCGCTTTCGATCAAGTCTTAAATCAAGTGCTTCATCTTCCAGCACTTCTCGGTATCATGCCCATTGCCCCGGTGGTACTGGCAATAGGTCTTAGCATTGTAGTTCTTGGAGCGTCGCTCGACCGGAACTTCAGGAGTTGGGCCTATCGGTTGGATTAGGCCTTTAGAGGATAGCCTTTGTAAGGCATAAGTATAGGTGGTACCTATATCAGTGAAAACCCGAGGTGGGGTGTTCCTCCTGGACGGGGCATCTAGTAGATTAACCGCGTCGAAAATGCTGTGAGTTGCAGCTTGGGGCTTGGTAGTGGAGGAAGAAGCCCTTTGGTAACCCTTGGCGGCGACCTTAGTGAGACCTTCCAGTCTTAGGTCATCTTCGATCCTCATACCCATTTCATTAAGGGTGGTGAAATTGGGTATGACAGCATATCGGAGGTGAACCCGGTAGGATGGGAGGAGGTTCTTGACAAAAGCCTCCACCAAAGTCTTCTCACTGGGCTTATCGACCAGTTTCACACTCTCGGCCCTCCAGCGTTGAAGGTATTTGGTAAAACCTTCTTTCGGCTCTTGGGCCATAACCTCCAGAGATCTCATTGTGGTTTGGATTTCGGTGTTGTCAGCATAGTTTCGAGCGAACTCGATGGCCACATCATCCCAAGTAGGGTATTTCTTCGGGTCTAGCCTGTAGTACCAGGCCCGAGGGTGCTTTTCAAGAGACGCAGCAAAAAGGCTCTTGAACATGGTAGAGTCCACCCCTTTGATGGCCATGAACTCCTTGAAGGCCCGTACATTTACGTAGTAATGGGTCTTCAGTCCCTTCAAACATGGGCAAACCGGTGAGGTTCAGGTTTGCGGGCAGCTTGTCACTTAACGGGTTATACTCACGACTATTCTCCCGATGGATATTGTTACTCCCAGTCAAATGAACTTGCTCTTCCAATCGGCGAACCGAGCTAACCAGTTCAGCCAAAGGTTCCGTAACCCCCGTATTTGGAGTCCTTTGCTCCACTGCAGCCAAATGAGTGATGATAGCAATTTGACCAGCCCTCATTTCGTGCAGTTGGGCTTCGATGTCGGCCTGTTTGTCGACCATGGCGTCCACAGAGGTTTTCAGACTGCCTAAAGTAGCTTCCATCCTGCGAGTGTGTCTGGTTGCCGGTGGCCTGTCTGTAAGAACACCACGTAATCTGAAACCGAACCCAGATCTTGGAACCATAGAAAAAAGTACATCCCGAGCGACCCAAAAGAAAAGGACTGAGTGGAAAAGACTCGAGAAAGACACTTAGACGGATGACTCGTAGGTGGTATGACTTCCTTAGGATTTTGGCCTAGTGGGCCTAGTCCCGTTCGAAGGAAGGTCCACGTGAGATTATTCCCCAGACTTTTGACTCGAGTGTATGGACGGACTTTCCTTTGTAGGGGTATGCCCCACGCGGGTTGGTCGTGCCTTGACAAATAAGGCGGACTCGGGAAAGGGGGGAAACTCATGATATAAGATCGACGGAGTTTCGACGCTATAAACCCTCTACGTACTATGGAAAGACCTGACACACGGATAGACGACAGATCCTATAATAGGGAAGGTCTATTTTAGGAAAGTTGGAGGTTTGAAGTTGGAATATGTAAAGGGTGAATTTCCGATAGTTCGAAAATGGAAAGCGGAATTTCAAAAACCAAGATTAGAATTTTGAAGGAAATTCAGAAAATCAAAACGGTGTCGGAAATTCGAGAGTTAAAACGGACAGCATGCCGACTAAAGAAAAGGATATTTTGAGTCAAATTGTTGATCCTAAATTTCGGCGGCATTCCGAGTTTTGAAAATTGGATATTTTGAAAAGGTGAGTCCCGAAATGGGCAGCATTTCGGGTTTTTCAAATTTGGGCGTTTTGGAAAGACGGATCCCGAAATGGACAGTATTTCGGGTTTTTCGAAAAGTGGGTATTTTTGGAAAGATGCAATTTTGAAATGACGATTTTTTGAAAAATGACACGGAAACCAAGTAGCACGTAGTCAAACAAGCATTATGACGACGCTTATGTATGCTTTACACTAAGTCTCGGTCGGTCAAAATAGGGTCTATACCAACAACGATGGCTTTCTCGTGTTTAAGACGGACTCCCTAAGCCGAGTTGGTCTTAGGACATGCCGCAAAACCCAGACGAGTTCCACCGTCGATGTCTTTAGCGCACCCATGTAGGAATGCACCGTGGTATAGTGAGACGTCGGTCACAAGTAACCGGCCCGGGCAAATTTGGGTTATGCATGAATCATTAAACTAATGCGCGCACACTAATCTACGAATGATTTCTCTTCAAGTCTCACCCTAGGAATCCCGATGACATGTGGTACATCAGGTATCCCCAGCGGAGTCGCCAAATTGTGGACATGACGTAGGTCCACCCCGACGCGGCCACGCGCGGGTTTGGGTAGGCGAATGAATCTCATGGTAAGATTGTTCTCGGGTTCGAAATTTAAGTCAAAATGGAGTCGCCACCGAATTTTGTGGTTATTCGGAACCATACGAGCCCACTCTATGTCGTCATGGGCTATACACAAAGTAAGCCCACTTCGATTTCAGAGTTTATGGGGCTCGTCCCTTTGCATTGTTATATCGATACCGTTTACACCGGCTTTCGTATATAAAATGACTCTCGTGCGCCAAGGGTTTTGGACATCCGGAAACCAAAGGTTCTGAGTAAGGGGTGAGGGTACGTGTTGGGAAGCCCACTAAGGACACCCAACCCCGCCCGCACATGGCGGCCTCTACTAAGACATCGTTCGTGTTCGTGTACGCGCGCTAGTAAAATAATTAAATGATATGCAAACAGCGTTTTTTGGCTAAGCATGTGAATTTTGCGTTAACTACGTCATTTAATGCATCTTAATTATGGTCGAAGTGATTTAGCATGCGAGGTTCATTTATAAAGCGTAAAGCAAATAAATAAATAAAGCTCGAAAGGAAATAAAAATAACGTACAAGTTACACGGGCGGAAATACAACCCGGAATTCACAATACAACATTACGTAAAAATAATAAACGAAATAAAAATAACGCAATATAATGATAGGAACGGACCCGTATGTAAACTAGACCGCGAAATATGTAAATGGACTAACCCCGATTAAATACACATTATGTCGTGTACTAAACGAAGGACGGAAACATGAGACTGTGGCATATTGCTAGCCCGATCTCATACCCCGTAGTCTTGTCCCGACTTATCGTGTCAAAAATTGATCAAAGTCGTTCTACGTGTCGTGATGTGCATGGTTTTGAAAATAGGAAGGTCACGTGATGGTCTTTACACGTGATGACTAAAGTCGATAAAAGGACGGGGCTTGAAATGTGTGTCAAACCCCTCGGTTTTATGGGTTACAGGACCCACTCGATCGAGTCGTGGGCTGACTCGGTCGAGTGTGTCCTTTACGTAGCTACTGCCCATTTTTTTGGGTGCTACTCGATCGAGTAGCATACGTACTCGGTCGAGTAGCCCCTGTACGAGCGAGAACTCGTTTCGTTTTATGACTTAAAATCGATGGTCGGCCAAACCAAATACGAATATCGCATGATTCGTATTTAACTTGGCCTCCGATACTATAATCGTGTATGAACGATTATAATACCGTTATCGGAGTTTTAGGAAAATGTTTATCGTTATACTAGAAAATTTGAATTAGTGACGAAATGCTTCCCTCTTCGTCACGACATCGGAAATAACTCTTTCGAGTTATATGATGTCGGTTTTCGCGTCAACGGGTTCCGCACTAATTATAGAAATGGGATTGAATACGTTCAACTATGACCGATTGCGATCGCGTCACGCCCTTGAGTACATTGGGGTGGGTCTCCTCGAAAGGGCTCCACCTCCGTCGTTGCTCGTAAAGGGATTAGACGAACTTTAGGCAAACATCATAGTCAAACGGATTTAAAACCGAGATTTGATATTAATATATATGTACGCGGTATGATGACGATATTGGTAATAAAAGATGATACAAAAATGAAAATACAAAAAATATAATGACGTTAGTGTTAGTGTTAGCGTTACTACTACGATTATGATTACAATACAAAATATGACAAAGTAAATAGAGATGAGATGAGGTAGTAGAGATCAAGATGGGGTTTAGGACACCCTCAACATACATGCTAGGTATAGGCCTCAGAAATGGACTCGTAGATAGCGACGGGACGCCGGAGTAACGAGGATGTACCCGAGTTATGGTGTGTATGTATGTGTGTGTGTGTCATTGGTTTCCGAGGGACGAGGGGCTCGGGTTTTGGCTTGTAATGCTTAGGGTATGGAGTATAGTATGATGTAGGGTGTAGGGTGTAAAATGTTGTGTAAAAACCTTGGCAAATGAATGGGAGTCATGGGGTATTTATAGGCGTTATCCCACGACATAAGGGCACTCGATCGAGTGCCTTTGCAAACGGGCCAAACCCGGTTTAAGGCGCTCCACTCGACCGAGTGGGTCAATCCACTCGATCGAGTGGGTCAAACAAATCGAGAGAAAGAAGGAAAGAATTGATTTTGTTGTTTTGATTGATTTTTTGAATTTGGATTTTGTGCGCCAGCTTTCGGGAATGAATTTGGCTGTTTTATGAGACGGTTTCGTCTTTGACCGGGTTTTGACCCGGTCGCCAAAATACGGGATTTATTTTTGGTGTCGGTTTTGGCCCAAATTAGTCTCATTTTGCTCGGAACGACCCACTGGGCGTGAATTTGAGGTTTGTGTTGTGAGATTTTAACTCCATTAAAAGTCCATGTCGGATATTATTGATTCCGAGTCCAAATCCGAGTATACCAAGTCACGTTTGCGTCCGATCATCATCGGGTGTTTTTCGGAGACTACCATAGACACGTGGGAGTCAAAATGCGGGTGTCTACAGTACGTCAACCGTCTTAATTGATCCCTTTAGTCTTCTATGTTTTATCTATAACAGAAGAACAATTAACGGGTAGCCGATGTAGGAAAATATCCAATACAACATCCGCATTAGTCATTCACATAGGATTTGGTAAGAAGTCAGGTCTAGCTATAGTCATGTACTTATACTAAATGTGACATTTCCTATTCTTCCCCTATCTTCCCCGATATTCCACTTTATCCTTTCTCCTTCCTCTTCTTCCTCTCCTTTTTGCCCTTAAATATGACTTGCTTTTGTGCTATAGTTATCCTGAATTTAAACAAAATGACCACCAACTATAGAAATGCAGCTAACTTCAAATGCTCTCATGAGTACGGAACCTTCAAGCCAATATTGCATAATGCGTTCCCGCTCAGTATAGTTATCAAAAGCGGCGAACTTATGTCCACAACCTCTTTAGGCTCCATTTTCTCATCTATCAATTTTCCTCCTCTACATTCGCTTCCCCTTCACATCCACGCCTCTGGCCTCCTCTTACACCTTATCTATATCCCCTTCTCCTATCATTCCCCTCTGGGTCTTCTACCTCTTTTCATGATCTAAGTTTCATCCTTAACTATACCGGTCTTTTGGCATGTAGTTTAGTGAGGATTCGTTCCTTCAACTTCTTCTACCCTTGGCGTTCTCTCCTGTTTCCCTCCCCACCCCCTTACTCTCTTCCTAATGCTCCTCCTTTTGACGTTCCTCATTGCCCTCTACTAAGATCAGCTTCCCTTCTCATTTATCTCATTTATATCTTCTTCTTCTTCTCCTTCGTCCCCCTCCTCCTTCTTGTCTCCCTCCCCCCTCCACCTCTTTCGTTCTTTGCTACCTCATCTTATAACCTTCTTCTCTTTCCTCCTTAGTGCTCCTTCTCTTCATGTTCCCCCTTTCCCGTTTACTAAGACCCGCTTTCTTCATCCTTCACTTCCTCCACATTCTCTTCTCTTACATTTTCCCTTGTTCTCCTTACTGTGCTTCTCTTTCTACTCATCATCATCCAAGATTCATTCTTAGATATAACTTTCTTTTGTCATCTAATTCAACGAGGATTCGTCTCTTCCACTAATTTCAGCTCACTTGTTCATCACGTCATTTGCTCTCATTCCTCTGTATCCTTGTTCCACTAATGTTACGCCTCTTCTTGTTGCTCATTTTCCATCTACTAAGATAATTTTTCCGTCTTCTCCTACTCTCTGCTTTCTTATACCCTTTCCTCTCCTTCCACTTCAAGAAAAACTCTCGCGGGCGACCCCGTTCTTGCGTCCAAATTTTACAATCTCTTATCATATAAGATTCAATCCTAAATATGATTGCTTTTGTCATGTATTTTAGCGGGCGTGTCATCCCTTGAAGTCTTTATACCCATATGATTCCTGACCCCTCCTCCCACACGCTCCCTTCTCCTTATCACCACAGCCTTCCTTCCTAACACTCCACTTTTTATTCCTTGTTTCTCCTCTACTAAGAACAATTTTCATCCTCTTTCAAATCATGTTCTCCCTCCTCTTCTCCTCCATATCATCTAAGATTTGTTTCTAAATATAACTTTTTTTTATCATTTAGTACATTGAGAGTACTAAATAATGCATACCAGGTATTATAAAGGGTAGATTGTTGTAATAAAATTACATATGAATAAATAAAAGAATTAAAATTTGACGATTTTAATTAATCAGATTTATCAATTATAATAAAACAATACGATAAAATGTTGGTTTAGACTATAAAAGGGGAAATGTTTAATTGATTGGGTAAGCAATTTATATATTGTTTGCATATTTTCTTACATTAGTTGCATCGCCGCGCGCTATGCGTGCGGTGTTCGATTCAAGTGTGGTTTTGGCACGTTAAGCTATAACTGTAATTGTTTTTAATGTGAATTATTTGATTGAATGTTAATTTAAACGTTTCGCTTGGCGCCATTCTAAAACATGTAAATTATTGACAGACTCTAGTCCTGTAACACTAAATATAAGTGTGTGGACGTCCGTCCGCACCGCCCGGCGCCGGACCGACCCAGTTTTTCAACGTGTGGCGGCGGCCACCCACGTGGCCCCCTCCTAGTCGAGGGCCGGTCCGATCTCGCGTACGGGACGATGTGTCGGACCTCGATTCGGATGACGATCCGGACTTGTACTAGACGGGTGCGGGCACATGTGTTTTCGTTTGGAATCGATCGAGTCGTGGTTGTAAATGTTTAAAGGCCGATTTGTTTAGTGAGGAGACCTTTTTAGTGAACTGAATTTGTTGCCGATTTGGGGAGTCGCACCGAGTCAATTATGGGGACTCGGAAACCGTTCAAGTCAACTTTGATCCCTTACCGACTTAAAGTTGAGTGACACGGGACCTAAAGATAAAGACTTGTACCCTTAAGCACTCCATGCCTGGAATGACTCTCATTGCCAATGGTTTCGGACATCCAAAAACCGTCGATAATGAGTAAGGGGTGAGGGTACGTATTGGGAAGCCAACATCCGATTGATGTCAACATCCAATCCCGCCCGCACTATAGCGGCCTCTACTAATCAATTGGTGAGCTGATAACCTAGTTATTTTGTTGTGGTGGAAATGCTGTTACATCCGT
Source organism: Agrostemma githago (assembly GCA_958450325.1). NCBI lineage: Eukaryota > Viridiplantae > Streptophyta > Magnoliopsida > Caryophyllales > Caryophyllaceae > Agrostemma > Agrostemma githago. Next base: position 33,734,054 of record OY288257.1, on the reverse strand, counting down.
TGTTTTAATCCTATACCTTTTGCTACGTCGGTTGTTTATAGACAAGTAAGTATTGTCGTCAAAGTAGTTGTGTTAACATTCTTTGCATGCAATTTCACGTGACAGGCAGGCCATGGAAAGATGCACGTAGGAGAGTAGAGAGTACTAGTAATATACGTATTTGCAAATCAGTTTTAACGCGATAATACAGATATTAGTCATTCTCGTGGTATACCTTACCTGGTATTCTGCTTAAGATGCGTCGGTTCGGTATTAATAAGGATGCGTCTAACCTTGTGAGGCGAGCACCGAGACTAATACGGAACCCGACCATCGCTTTGTTTAATTTTAGTTGATTTACAATTGATTTTTGTGTTAAGTGATTTAGCATGCGATTATAAGGTCATAAAAGCAATAAATCATACGAAAACTGTAAATGCGAATGTAAGTAAATCGCATAGTGAGGAGCTGCACCCTCGGAGTATACACTAAACGGAACACGATGCATATAGTTTGAGAACGGATCTTGGAATTACTCGGGTCTGCTATTTAGTGTATTCTATTGCTTGTGGTTGAAGTTGGGACGTTACGTATTTTAGTGAGTGGTTGCGGACCTAGTGTCCGCATCTAGTATTGTCGTCGTGCATAATAAAAAAAAGTACGAATATGGAAAGTTTTGTTTAGATGGCAACCTAGTGACGACTCGACTTCAATAGGCGGATCCTCCTAGCTTGACCAATGACTTCGGCAGAGCTCCGTTACCGTTGACCCTTCCTGCGGCTACTCCGGCAGAGCTTCGTTACTATGGACTGATTCTGCGGCTAATCCGGCAGAACTTCGTTACTAGACTTGAGCTAGTCGAACACAGGCACCTCGGTATCGAGTGGGGTGCTCGAAGGTGAGGAGTAGCGTCAATGTCGCTTTTTTATCGGAACTACGATCGAGTGGATCGTTTGCTGCGGGTGTCGGAGTACGAGCCCTTATCGAAAGAATAGAGGGAGAAGAGAAGATGAGAAGTTGTGTCGAATGAATGAGGTGAAGGGTGTATTTATAGGTCTTTTCGGCCCTCGTCGCCCATATGGACGCCTGAGCTGAGGCGCACCAAGACTCAGGTGCCTGGGTTCAGGCGTGGGGAGTCGAAGGCGCGTGAGGTAGGGCGGTTGGAGTTTTGAAGATACGATTTTGATACTTTCCAAAGCCGTGAGGCGGGTGTATAATATGTATCTTGGGGTTTAAGGTTCCTCTCCCTTGACCTAGCGCCGCTGTTTAGGTGGGCCTCGGGTTTGCATCCCGAGGTTCGCTTGGCGCGGTGCTGACTCGGTTTGAGTTTAGGGACCGACTCGGGGTCCCGGTGTCAGAATCGACTCTAATTAGTCTTTATGCGACCGTAACGACGCGACTAAGGCTGCCATCATGTTAGTTAAATTTGTCCGAGTAATTTATTTGATCTGTTCTATAGAAAAACTACCTAAGATATCGCGAACCCGTGTCGCGTTGCAGTCTTATCGTCATTGGGTGTCTGTTGGGCACTTCTGCAGCCACCAGGTCCAAATCTAGGTGTCTACAGAAGCCCCCACTTTACTGAGGCTTGGACAAGGCGAAAGTCAAAGTATAGCCGCCCATGTCAACCGAAGATTACGACCTGGTGGCTGTCCGGTAGGGTCATTTTAAGTCCATTGGACTGCGTGTTGAGGCTCGCCAGCCAAGGCTTAGAAATCGTACCTGACGTCTTTGCTTGCGGTTGCTTGCTTGGGCCCGGGCCGTTGCTTGACATCTCGTTCTCGATTTTTCATGCGCGCGCACTTTGTCTTCTTCGGTTTATTTAAAATTTTGTTCAATTTTAAGTGTTTTTTGTGTGTTGTGACGCGTTAAGCGTAAATGCGTTTGTTTTTATTTGAACAAATATTTTTGGGATGCTTGTGAACCCTTGATGAAATAAAACATTCGAGGGCGTCAGTCTCCACTCGAGCGGTCGTCTATGGGATGCTTGTGACCCCTTGGGCGAAATAAAGCTAAGCAGAAATGTTCGAGGGTCTCGGTCTCCACACGAACACTTGTCTTTGGGATGCCTCTGACCCTTAGGACAAAACAATATAAACTACTCGTTGGCGTCAGTCTCCACTCGAGTAGCTGTCTTTCGGGATGCCTCTGACCCCTAGGACAAAACAAAATGATATAAAACTATTCGAGGGCGTCAGTCTCCACTCGAATAGTTGTCTTTCAGGATGCCTCTGACCCCTAGGACAAAACAAAATGAGATAAACTATTCAAGGGCGTCAGTCTCCACTCAAATAGCTGTCTTTCGGGATGCTTATGACCCCTAGGACAAAATAAGCCAAGATAAAACTACACGAGGGCATCGGTCTCCACTTGAGTAGTTGTCTTTCGGGATGCCTCTGACCCCTAGGACAAAATAAGCCAAGATAAACTACTCGATGGCGTCGGTCTCCACTCGAGTAGCTGTCTTTCGGGATGCCTTTGACCTCTAGGACAAAATAAAACATTCGAGGGCGTCAGTCTCCGCTCGAATGAAAATTTTTGTGGAGGTATCAGACTCCTTCGAGAGCGTTGGTATCTACTCGAATCAAATTGCTGTGGAGGTTTCAGACTCCTTCGAGGGCGTTGGTATCCACTCGAATGAAAAATGCTGTGGAGGTATCAGAATCCTTCGAGAGCGTTGGTATCTACTCGAATCAAATTGCTGTGGGGGTTTCAGACTTCTTCGAGGGCGTTGGTATCCACTCGAATGAAAAATGCAGTGGAGGTTTCAGACTCCTTCGAGGGCGTTGGTATCCACTCGAATGAAAAATGCTGTGGAGGTATCAGACTCCTTCGAGGGCGTTGGTATCCACTCGAATCAAAATGTTGTGGAGGTTTCAGACTCCTTCGAGAGCATTGGTATCCACTCGAATCAAACGCTGTGGACGTTTCAGACTCCAATGCTTCTCGGATAACTAAGACCCGTTAGGCGAAAAATTATTGTTTGTTAATTTGTTTTAGTTAAGTGTTTTTTTTGTTTTGCGGGTTTGTCTTATTTTGTTCGGGTTTGCTTTTGCTTTGTCTTGGTTTGTTATGCATTTTAGGATTTGTTCAGAGTTTGTTTAGGTTAATTCGGTTCGATTTGCTTTATTACGCGTTCGGGTGTAGCGTTTAGGTTAAGTGCGGTTCTTATGCTTGTTTCATTATCGAGAGTGCATTATCGATGTCGATTAGTAATTATTCCATTTATTGTTATTTCGCTTGTATTAAAAGATGTGTGTTAAGCCTCGTTTGTTTTTGTTTTAGTCTGTGCCAGACTGTTTAGACGCGCATCCATCAGTGCCCCAATCGTCAGGCGCGCAGCCCCCAGCGGTTCAGGATCCGGACGCGTCAGCTGAAGCGGTTGGGTTTTTGTGGACCGGCTCTGTTTAAGTAAACAAAAAATTGGGGCGATCGTTCATTCAACCCCATATTCGAACGCGTCGCCCCTTTCGCCCCAAAGCCGATTTCTCGATCTTTCTTGCGAATCTTCGTCTCGATTTCCGTCATACACGACAATGTCGACTCCGGGTAAGCGTTCTTTACTTGTTTATTGTCGGCTTTGCTCGATTTGATTGGTTGTGTATTTGTTTTTTTGAAAACCTAGAAAATCGATTTGGGTGTTTTTGATTTACTAAGTGTCGATGCCTATGCTTAATCCTATTGTTGAGTTAGGGTCGATTAGAGCTTGTTAAAGTATTTATAAGCTTGATAGGGGTTTTTGAGGTGCGACAATGACTCCCTATAGTGATAGGTTCGATGTACTAGGGTTAGGGACCGTTTTCCCAAATATTCTCGCATCTGTTTTACGTAATTTTGCTCAAATAGTGTTTGTGAGGATATGGGTAGTTCCCTCGTCGATTTTTATGAGTTAGGACGGCCTTTAGGGTTCTCCGTGAGGTTTTTTGTGTGTCTTAAGACGGACCAAAATGTGTCGTAACGACGCTGGATTTTCCCGAAACTACTTCCATTGTGACCGAGATTGAAAATGGGTGCTAGCGGCTTTTCCGGAATTTTGGTATCCTTCTCCGAAATTTTGACCCTATTTTGACCTGTTTAAGCTGTTTTAGCCTGACCAGAGGTATGTTTTTTTTTAATTTCTTGTTTGGTTTTGCAGTTAGAGGCCATGCTGAGCGTCCCAAGGGAACTTCCTCGGTTGGTACTAGTGAGGAGGTTGTTGGGGCGAGTTCACAAACTCCTCGGGGGATTTGCAGAAGACGACGGAGTATCTCGTCTCAGCGCCGCGACCCTGAGGCCATTAATGAGGCCGATAGTGATAGAGTGAAGAAGCCAAGCTTCCAGAGACGGTGGCTAAGAGGGCTCATGTTCCGGTTTCTGTACCGAAGAATGAGGTGATTGGTTACGAAGATCCTGAGTGGGCTCGGGACTGGGATGGTCATCAGTTGCTGTTTCACCTTGACCTTCACGTTTCTCACCGCATCGTGCATGGTCTGGTGAGTGTCCTATTCGTGCTTATTAGTTATGTCTTAGACTTTTTTTTGGCTCGGGTTAGGTTAGGTTTGCTTTGTTTATTCTTGCATTGTTCTGGTTTGAAGCCCCGAGGTTCGATGAGGACTTTCTCGGGCTTCACTACGTGTCTCAATATTTATTTCCAGAAGTTGACCCCCGCGGTAAAGGGGATTATCGCGAGGACCGCTCTAGGTCCCGTGGTCGAGCAGTGGGTCCGGCTGGTGGGTTGCAAGAATAAGTGCAACCTTATGGTGATTAGAGCGATGATAGATCGCTTCCATGATACTACTTCGACCTTCCACATGGTTTTGGGGAGGTCGGGATGACTCTGGAGGATTTTGGGATGATTACCGGTCTGCCCTGGGGTCCGGATAGGATTAGATGGGCCGCCGAAGGCCGTAGGCTAGATAGCGATGAGGTGCGGGGCCTCATCGGGGATTGTTTAGAGCGTGAGGCATATAGTGCGCCTCATGCTCTGGTGAGCTCGTATATCATCGACCACTTCGAGCGAGTGGCGGTGTTAGAGGGTCGAGAACCCAACTCACCGGAGCAGGATGCCCGGTTGTGGTTGTGGTACTTCCTAAGGTCGACCCACTTCTCGGATAAAGGCGAGAGGTTTAGTACTAGGATTTTGCCTTTCCTAGCTAACCTGGCTCAGCTAGGACGTTATGATTGGGTGGCCGTGGCTTTCGCGGAGATGACTCGCTGCCTGCAAGTCATGGTGAGGCCGTTGGAGATAGTGTCGGCCTTAGCTGTGCCCATTGTAGGTCCGGGCCTTATACTGGAGGTTAGCTGCTATTCTCACTTTTGTCTTCCGAGTTCCACTTAGTTTTTGGTTTAGTGTCGCTAAAGATATGTTGAGATTTTGCAGGCTTGGATCTATTCCTATTTTCCTTGTTTGACTCCTAAGACGGTGCGGGTGCACCCGAGGAGGTTCCCGGCGTGGATCGAGTGGAGGCTGGCTCAGCCTAAGAGCACAATCAGCCACTACCCGTCGGAGAATGCGCTGGTTAACAAACTAGGCCTTGAAGATGTACGTTTTCTTTTTATAGCCTATTTTGTTTAGTAACCCCTAAGGTTTGAGATTCATGGGGATGTTGGTTCTATTCGTGTAGTTTGTGGCCCGTCCTTGGGCCGATTATGAGGGCGTGCCCGGGTATGTGACTGCGGAGCTGAGGCCTCGGAGTTATAGGAGGATGCTCCTTCCTGCGTTGTTTCGCCTAGTTTGGTATCTGGGCGAGCGGTTGGTGCGCCAGTGTCTATATGACGATTTCAGGGTGCCAGTTGATCCTCCCTGGACCATGTTCAGACCACCGATCACCGCAGAGTTCCTCGAGGATGGGGACGGAGAAGGAGGCGATACGCTCTTGGTGCCCGGTGCCTCCTACCTATCTCACGTCACCCGGCGGCTAACTTGGTACCGCCTTGTGGTAATGTTTTAATTTTGATTGTAAGGTTTGTTTCACGGTTTAGTGCTTTCTTGCCTACTGACCGACCAATTCGTTGCTTTCTCAGTTGGCCGATCCGGCTGATGAAATCCAGCCCCTAGATTTCCCCCTGATGCTGCTTAGGGTGGACGCAGCCGGGATACCCTTCACCGAGCCTCTTCCTCTATGTTCTACCGAGGAGATGGATGCCGGGATAGAATGCAGTGACCGGGTATACCGGGTGAGTTTTGGCTTTCGTTCCTTGTTTGGGTCTTAAGAATATAGGGTCGGTTTGCCTAACTTTTGTGGTTTCAACTCTCAGGTTTCGTCAGCTTGCCATCAGCGGTTGTGGCAGGCCGCCAACTACTTCCGCGTCTATGCCTCGAGGGTTTCCCATGACACTTCGGGACCTCGATCGGTGAGTTTGCGTGACTAGGGTGGTTTTCTAGGCTGCTTGCGTGTTTTCCTAATGTTTGAGTGCATTTGCAGGATGTCTCGGATATTGTGGGATAACTGGAGACTCGGGTGACCGAGCTCTAGGGGAAAGATGATGAGTCGCAACGGCTCCTGCAATCTCGGGCTGACGAGATCGCTTTCCTTAAGGAGCAGCTGGCTCGGTCTCGGGGTGAGACCTCTGCACAGGGTGAGGCGAGGCATCGGATAGAGAGGGAGACTGAGGCTGAGGCTGAGGCTACGGGTGCTACCGAGGAGGTTGGAGGAATCCCTAAGACGGCTACCCTAGACATGCTGTCGTGGATGGATGGTGGCGAGTCCTCTCTTCTAGATTTGGAGGATCTAGATTTGGATGACGACATTTGTGAGGTCGTGATAGCTGTTGGCGTGGCCTCTAGGGGTCAACAAACACATTTGGCGATTTGTGTATGAATTTGTATATTTTGTATATTCGCTTTAGATTTTTAGTATCGGAATTAGTTGGATTAGTCTTGTGTTTGGCGAATTTGTTTACCTAGATTGACAAGTAATCACTTTTTCGTTCGTTTGCTCTACGATGTTACATAGTTTAGGGCGTGTTAGCGTTGCATGAGAGTATGAAATCAGTTCCTTTCGGATGTTTTGAAATGCGTAAGTTTGAGCCGGGAATCGGATCAGGTAGTACGTCGATTAAAACGTTTTGACTTGAGATGGACGAGATGTAAAATGTTAACGTGTTTTGACCGAGTGTGTTAAGAGGTGAGCGTGGTTGTTTTGACATTCAGAACAAGGCCGAAGTTAAAATTCGGGCGACTTTTGAAAAAAGTTGGACCACTTTTTATACATTCATAATATTGCTACAGACGCGACTTGGAGATAACCGTTAAAAGGCTACACAACACGCCTAGGTGGGGTAGCTTTTCCCCTTAAAAAAATAAAAAAAAAAGCCTAAGTCTCGTGCGTCCGACGAGTGAACTCGCGTTCTTGTAGCTCTTGCGTGGGTATCTCGGCTTCCGGAGCGGGTCTTTAGTGACTTCGGGATGTCGTTCCCGATGTCCGAGGTGTCGTGTGATAGCTATAGTGATAATACGGGATTGGAGTTTCTATCCTTCGGTTGCTCGAGATGTCGCCTGCCTGGCTACAGGCGCTTGGGCCGAGGCTACCGGGTTCCGGACCGCCTGGACTCGAGCGGCCGGAGACTCGGGCGAGTGGGCCGGGGCGGTTTGAGTCCGGGTTATGGAAACTTTTGTTGTTTCCGAATTCTTGTGGGATTAGGGCTATATTTACGGGTTGTGGGTGCTTGTTTTAGACATACTAGAATATCCATAGGGTCTAGAACATCCATATCTAAGGTCATGTCGGGTTTCGAGACTATCCTAACCGAGTGGGCGGGTTCTTTTAAGAAATGTGACCCCGAGGTTTGTTCAAATGACGGTTTGTCAACGGTCGTCGCGCTGAGTCAAGTCAAGGTACAAGATAACTTCTTATGGGCATGTTCTAAGTTTTGGGACTCAAAAGGCCATGTTTTTGTTTTCCCCGAGGGTAAAATTTGTCCTCTTCCCAAAGAGATAGATGCCATAGGTGGGTGGAGTTCGGTTTGGCCTTGCATGCTTTCAGTAGATGATGCTTACGTGGAACGACTTTATCACTTTTTGGACCTTTGTTCATTGGAGGAGGCTAAAAGTTTCTTTGGAAGAGATGACATTAACTTAGAGTTTCTTTCTAGGATATTCTCACGGGCTGGTTCCCATTATGTTTCGGCCTTAGCATGTAGGCGTTCTTTTAACATTGCGATAGCTTGTTATTATCTTTTTGAGGATGCGAGGTCACGTGAAGGCTGGGGTAATCCTCGGGTTTTGGATGTGGTAGCGGCAATGTAACACGGATGATCACCCTCTTTGCTTATTTTGGGTGAGCTCATTCTGGGCCTCGATGCTAGTGCCCGGTTACAGGGGACACCTTCTCGGGGCTCTAGGATCATTCTACAGGTGTTTTTGGTGCCATGTCTCTTTATAGCCTTTTTTTTGTGTTTTGTTTTGTCTTTGTGATTGCTTTTGTTTAGAGATGTGATGTTTTGTAGCGGTTTGTGCAGGTTTGGTTACAGGAGCAGCTTGGTTTGGTCGTCTCTCCCCGGTGTTTCAAGGATTATAACTACTAGGGTTTCACGGGCCGAAAGACGGTGCAGGTGTGGAGCAAAGGTCACAATGAAGAGGAGTGACTTTCCTATTTGACTAAAGGAGAGGTGATCATCAGGTGGTCTATCCCATGGTGGAATATTAGTGGGCGTACCGGGTTTCCCTTTTCGTCTTCAGCTGAGGCTTTGCTAATATTATCCATGAGGGATCAGGTTTATATTTATCCGAGCATGTTGTCGAATCAAATGGGTGTCAAACCTCCCGCTTCGAAGGATGCTAAAGTTACTCCTAGTTTTGACCCATGGACGGAGGATTCCCTCAGGGAGTTTAGGGCGTCTTGGGAACAGAAGTTCTTACGTCTCGTTGTTATTGAGACCGTTCGACCGTCCGACAATGCTTCCGCCCGGCGAAGGGTTTGTGAACACCCATCAGGACAGAGCAACTCAAAAGTTAGGAAGACAACGCCGCTAAGAGGCGAGGAGGTGACTCGAGAGACTGTCACTAAGTGCCTGACCAAAGACAGTGTTACCGATCCTAGTTCCGTCATTTCATCTAAGCGAGCCAAGACTAACGAGACCCATATTGAAACTGTGACAGAGGAAGGAGAGTGGGATTGGCTGGGCTCGCCTTTGGCTAGGAAAGTAGAAGCTTGCATCGATGATGAGGAACATAAGCAGGTACATCCGAACGATAAGGGGAAGAAAAGGTTGGACCGGTAGAGCCCAGCCATTTTGTATTATGTCTTACTAGTTGATATTATGTGGCGTATTAGTACTAGTTTTTTTGTGGAGTTTTGACATGTTGTTGCTTTCCGGGATGTCTGGGTTTCAGATGTTTGATGTAAATGCCTTGACAAAGGCTCGATTTAACCAAATTTTATTATTAATGAGAAGCACATTTTTTTTGTGGTGGCTCGCAACTCGATTCTTCACTTTACCCGGAGCGCCCTTTCGGGTTTTCGCTCCGTCCTTGGCTCACCTTTTTTTTTTGACGGCTCGCAACTCGTTTCTTCATTTTGCCCAGGCCGCCCTTGCGGTTTTCACCCTGTCCTCGGCTCGTCATTTTTTTTGACGATGGCTCGCAACTCGTTTCTTCATTTTGCCCGGGGTGCCCTTTCGGGTTTTCACCCCGTCCTCGGCTCGTTGTTTGTGCTTCGTCCTACTAAATCACCCGTCGGCCGGGACGTGGAAGGAGTCCCGATTTGTACATGAATCGAGTAATCGATTTTTGTTTGTTTTGTCAGTTTAATTGGTTGTACCCGGGGAAGGGTTGCCTACGTATCCGCGTTTAGACGGAATCAAACCATGTTCGTAGTTCTTTCAAAAAATATGAGTGATTTTGATTTAAACTCATTTATGCCAATTATCGATGCGAACTTAATTAATTTTTTGTTTTGTTTTTTTTGTTTGTATGGCTTCCCCCTAAGTCGGAGGTCGGGATGTGGTTGCCAGGGTGTCTATGGGTAGTATCGTTTGAGTTGATCCATGTTGGTTGGGGTTGAGAATTCTTGACCGTCTAAGTCGGTGAGGATCACCGCGCCCCCCGAGAGTATTTTTTTAACGAGGTAAGGGCCTGCCCAGTTTGGTTTGAATTTCCCTCTAGGGTCCACGGGAAGGGGCTCTAATGGATTTTATTACTAAGTCTCCCTCGTGTATGTTTCGGGATTTCACTCGTTTATTAAAGGCTCGTTGGACGCGTTGTTGGTAGGCTTGTACGTTGGATAAAGCATGTATCCTACGCTCGTCTAGGAGTACTAGCTCGTCATATCGCTTTTGGTTCAACTCTTCTTCGGGAATACCGCTCTCGGCTAAGATCCTTAGTGACGGTATTTCTAGTTCTACGGGTTGTACAACTTCGGAACCGTTGGTTAGGTAATATGGTGTGGCTCCAGTGGGAGTTCGATAGGATGTTCGGTATCCCCATAAGGCAAAGGGGTCTTGTTTGGCCAATCCCAATAATTGTCTATCATTTTCTTAAGGATTGTGGTTATGGTTTTGTTGGCTGCTTCTACGGCCTCGTTTGTTTGTGGTCTATAGGGTGAGGACTTGTGTTTTTGGATTTTGTACTTATCTAGGAGGTTTTGGGTGTCGGCCCTGAAGTGAACCCCCTGATCACTTATGATCTCGTAAGGTATACTGTAGCGGCAGACGATGTTATTTTGTAAGAATTTCAGTACTTGTTTTGAGGTTAGTACGGTGTAAGAGGCGACTTCTACCCACTTGGTGAAGTAATCGACGGCCACTAAAATAAAGCAGTGCCCGCCGGTCCCAGATGGGTGAAATTTTCTTATGATGTCTATTCCCCAAGTAGAGAAAGACTAGGGTGTGGCTATGGTGTGTAGAGGATATGGCGGTAGGTGTTGGATGTTGGCAAATATTTGGCAATTGTGGCAGTGACGAACGTGATGTCGACAGTCTGCCTCTAAGGTAATCCAATAATAGCCTAGTCCCATTATTTTTCGGGCCAGTAGGTGTGCACTCATGTGGGGTCTGCACTCTCCGTCATGTACCTCTTCCATGACTCTCTCGGATTGGTTTTTGTTTATGCACCTAAGGAGGACTCCTTGTGGGGTTCGTTTGTATAGTAGTCCTTGATTCAGGACATAATGGGTGGCTTGTATTCGTAGGCCTCTTTTGTTTTTGGTGTTAGTGTTTGACCCGTGGGTTTTAAAGTCTAGGATTGTTTTGTACCAAGGTTATTCAGGGGGTGTCGTCGGTTTTGAGGTTATGGATGTAGGCCGGTTGTTCGCTTCTCTTTACGCAGATAGGCATAGAGAAAAGATGATCGGGCATGTTTATCAGGGAGGCTAGTTTGGACAATGCGTCAGCGAATTGGTTTTCTTCGCGGGGTATGTGTATGAAGTCTATTTCGGTAAATTCCCGGGACATTGTTTCCACTTTGGTTTGGTATGGGGTTAGGCTTTCGCTATAAACCTTCCAGGTTCCCATGGCTTGGTTGACTACTAAGGATGAATCTCCGTGTACTCTAAGGTTTTTAACTCCTAGAGATATGGCTGCTTTTAGACCTATTAGGCAGGCTTCGTATTGGGTTATGTTGGGGCAGTTTAATCGGATGGAGGTTCGTTCGTTACGAGCTTATTATTGCTTGGTTAGGGATTCGATGATGGGTCGATCCTAGGGTTGTTGTTCCCGATCACTTTTTAGGGTGAAGCAAAATGGGCTGTTTGTGGTAGCCCTTGCGTTTTAATCAGTTGTCATTGATAATTGGCGTAAAGTCGAGTTTTTAAGCGTTTAAAGTAAACTGTTGAAAGAAGGTTAAGCGATTGTCGAGGCACGTTTGTAAAAAAAAAGTTGTTTTATTGATAAATAGTAAACGGGCTAGATGCCCGTGATTTTGTTTGGGGGAGGCGGAGGACATGTCCCTTCGCACCATCCTGGACTTGAAAAGGAAGAAAAGACAAGATATTTATTATTATTATTATTATTATTTTTGTCTAGGCCCTAAGATGAACTAGACTCTGACTAAGACCGGTTATACGTGCCTCTAAGCATCGAGGCTTCCCCCAGGGAATAACACCTTGATGGTGCCGCAGGTCTTCACTATCACAGACGCGGTTGTTTCGCCACCAGCCCCACCGTCAACGGGCTGTGGTGTCCGCTTCTTTATCAGGGGGAAGGTTCCGGCATCCATCAGGTCCTGGATGTCGTGTTTGAGGTGATCACAGTCCTCCGTATCGTGTCCCCTACCCTGATGATACAAGCAATAGGCACTGGGATCCCAATCCACCCCCCGGGCTCCGCGGGGTGGATCTGGGGTAGGGACGAGCTGGGATAACTGCCAGTCCTCGTTGGCAATTCTAAGAGCCTCGACATAGGTCATGCTCAGGTTGGTAAGGCTTCTAAAGGGGCGTCCCCCAAGGGCCGGGACAAACCTAGCAGGCCCCAATCTCATCTTGCCCTTAGGAATGAAAGGCTTCTCGTCCACCTCCTCTTCCTCCTCTTGAGGGAGGTTTCGTGTCCCATCGGCCGCTCTCTCAAGCTTGCTGAGCTGAAGCAAGATGTTGTCATGGGCGGCGGTTATTTGGGCCATGTTATTCTGGAGTTCCTTAACAAGCCCTAGCATTATGTTGAGTGGTTCGGTGTTGTCGTTGGAGGACATTTTTTAGATCTGCGAAACAGGGCTAAAGGTGAGACTGAACCCACCAGACGATTTAGGGACTTGAGGAATGCTCGTAGTTGAGCGACGCGGGAATGAGACCCTTGACTCGTGTGTGTGTGTGCGGTCACTGACTTAGGGACTCAGGTGCTTTAGACTCTTGGTGTATTCGGTGAAACGCCTAATGAATTTTAGATTTCTGTGACGAGACGATTTGACACAAACCTCGGAGGTGAGGCTTAAAGAGGACTTCTCAAAATAAGACGACCCAAAATGTAAGACCTCGAGTAGAGGTGATCCTAGTAACTAGCATAGACAGTTAATCACATGGTTGTACGACGTAAGAAGTTGATCGCGATCCCGGCTCAGGATCAAAGATTTTATATTTTTTTGAAAACGACCAATACTCGCAGAGAAAAGTTTTTTGAAAAGAAAATGATTTTGTAAAATTAGGGTGACGATGGTGTGGTGACACCGTTCGTGACGTAAAAATGTGTCGCTATGTGTGTGCATCGGGAATCCGGCGAAACAAAAGTGTGAATGTTTGTTTTGAAAGGAACATGGTTCTTAGGGGAACCAGTTTTGAAAATGATGACGTGATGCTTTTATCGAGACTACTATTAATTAGCTAGTTCTATACTTGTAGCGGATGTGGTACTCGTGGTAGAGCTCGAAGTCTAATGACGGTGTTCTAAAGGTGTAATTAAATCCTTATTAATAGTTTAGGCAGTGAATAGTGTTTTTAGAAAAAGCTTTTCAAAACTAGTGATGCACGTTTGCCGGTTGCATTAACTAGCATTTGACGGTGGGAAGTGACGTATTGTGAAAAATGTTTCGGGAATGTAACCGTTTTGGATTACTTGGCTTCATTAATTAAAGCTTCGGTTGTGTTAATGGTATGTGTGTAAAACAACATTTTTTTTGAAAATCAAAATGTAACCGTTTGGTGTACCTTTATCCCATTGATCGGGAGTCTCGGTGGCATTAACGGTATTTGTTGTTGACGGGTTTTACTTTGGCCAAGGTGATGACACTAAAAACATACGTTTATTATTTTTTTGAAAGTGGTGAGTGTAAAATTCGCCATGATAACGACGTCTAAAAATGTTTTTCCTTTTTTTTTAGAAATCGTGATTTGACTGGAGTATCGGCGTTTAAGAGGTCGTTTTGAAAAGATGAGGTATTCTTCCAAAACGGAATTGGGTGCGGTTGAATTTGTTGGCGTGGTTGAATCCATATTTTTAGTGCTTTATTTGGGTTGTTTGCAAACACGCTACACATAACTAGGAATGCATACACTCATGAAGGATAGAGACACTGGTAGGTTATGGTAGGCTACCGCCCACAAATAGTCTTTACTTAGGCATTGACATTCATCTGGGGAGACGAGTGTCATACCGTCCATTCGGAACTATACGCTTATTATTCCCGCGGGGTACGCGTTAGGCGGCCGGAGCGTCAATCGAGGATCTCTCCGCGTGTCCCTAAAGATCTTACTGCAAAGAGGTTGATTGGTCCTGATATCGGTTAGGGTAGGCTTTTTAGGGCTTAAACCTGTAGTGACCACAACTAGGAACTAAGAAAAGAGCATCACCGACCTCGTTCAAGTTACACCACCGTTGGAAACTTGTTTCCAAATCCCCAGCGGAGTCGCCAAACTGTGGGCGTCCGTCCGCACCGCCCGGCGCCCTGCGGGCGCCCGCTCCCGGTCGGGGGCCGGTCCGATCTCGCGTACGGGGTGATGTGTCGGACCTCGATTCGGATGACGATCCAGACTTGTACTAGACGGGTGCGGGCACCCGTGTTTTCGTTTGGAATCGATCGAGTCGTGGTTGTAAATGTTTAAAGGCCGATTTGTTTGGTGAGGCGATCTATTTAGTGAACTGAATTCGTTGCCGATTTGTGGAGTCGCCACCGAGTCAATTATGGGGACTCGGAAACCGTTCAAGTCAACTTTGATCCCTTACCGGCTCAAAGCTGAGTGGCACGGGACCTAAAGATAAAGACTTGTACCCTTAAGCACTCCATGCCTGGAATGACTCTCATTGCCAATGGTTTCGGACGTCCGGAAACCGTCGATTCTGAGTAAGGGGTGAGGGTACGTATTGGGAAGCCAACATCCGATAGATGTCAACACCCAATCCCGCCCGCACTATAGCGACCTCTACTAATCAATCGGTGGGCTGATAACCTAGTTCTTTTGTTATGGTGGAAATGCTGTAACATCCGTTGTTTTAAACCTATAACTTTCGCTAAGTCGGTTGTTTAAAGACAAGCAAGTTTTGTCGTCAAAGTAGTTGTGTTTACATTCTTTGCATGCGATTTCACGTGACAGGCATGCCATGAAAAGGTGCACGTAGGAGAGTAGAGAGTACTAGTATTATACGTATTAGCAAATCAGTTTTAACGCGATAATACGGGTATTAGTCATTCTCGCTGTATACCTTACCTGATATTCTGCTTAAGATGCGTCGGTTCGGTAATATAAGGATGCGTCGAACCTAGTAAGGCGAGCACCGAGACTAATACGGAACCCGACCATCGCTTTGTTTAATTTTAGTTGATTTACGTTTTGATTTTCGTGTTAAGTGATTTAGCATACGATTATAAGGTCATAAAAGCAATAAATCATACGAAAACTGTAAATGCGAATGTAATTAAATCACATAGTGAGGAGTTGCACCCTCGGAGTAGACACTAAACGGGACACGATGCATAGATAGTTTGAGAACGGATCTTGGAATTACTCGGGTCTATTTAGTGTATTTTATTGCTTGTGGTTGAAGTTGGGACGTTATGTATTTTAGTGAGTGCTTGCGGGCCTAGTGTCCGCATCTAGTATTGTCGTAGTGCATAATAAAAGAAAGTACGAATATGGAAAATTTTGTTTAGATGGCAACCTAGTGACGACTCGACTTCAATAGGCGGATCCTCCTAGCTTGACCAATGACTCCGGCAGAGCTCCGTTACCGTTGACCCTTCCTGCGGCTACTCCGGTAGAGCTTCGTTACTATGGACTGATTTTGTGGCTAATCCGGCAGAACTTCGTTACTAGACTTGAGCTAGCCGAACACAGGCACCTCGGTATCGAGTGGGGTGCTCGAAGGTGAGGAGTAGCTAGGGGTGTTCACCGGTCCAAACCCGGACAGGACCGGACCGGTTTGACCTGTGGACCGGAAACCCAAAAAAACCCAAACCCGCGGACCGGATCGGTTAACAAAGAAACCCGGACCGGACCGGACCGGACCCTCTTAAGACCGGACCGGACCGTAAAAATACACTAAATTTGATATTTTTTTAAAGTGTGGACCGGACCGGGGACCGGTTACCAACTTTTTTGGGACCCAGAGACCGGACCGGTACGTGCCTCGGTCTGGACCGACCCGAACCTTACGGTCCGGTCCGGTCCGGTTTGCCGGTCCAGGTCAATTTTTGAACACCCCTAGGAGTAGCATCGATGTCGCTTTTTTATCGAAACTACGATCGAGTGGATTGTTTGCCTCGGGTGTCGGAGTGCGAGCCCTTAGCGAGAGAGTAGAGGGAGAAGAGAAGATGAGAAGTTGTGTCGAATGAATGAGGTGAGAGGGGGTATTTATAGGTGTTTACCGCCCTCGTCGCCCATATGGACGACTGAGCTGAGGCGCACAAAGACTCAGGCGCCTGGGTTCAGGCGTGGGGAGTTTAAGGCGCGTGAGGTGGGGCGGCTGGAGGTTTGAAGATACGATTTTGATACTTTCCAAAGCCGTGAGGCTGGTGTATAATATGTATCTTGGGGGTTAAGGTTCCTCTCCCTTGACCTAGCGTCGCGGTTTAAGTGGGCCTTGGGAGTGCATCCCGAGGTTCGCTTGGCGCGATGCTGACTCAGTTCGAGTTTCGGGACCGACTCGGGGTCCCGGTGTCAGAATCGACTCTAATTAGTGTCTATGCGATCGTAACGACGCGACTAAGGCTGCCATCATGTTAGTTTAATTTGCCCGAGTAATTTATTTGATCCGTTCTATAGAAAAACTACCTAAGACATCGCGAACCCGTGTCGCGTTGCAGTCCTATCGTCATTGGGTGTTTGTTCGGCACTTCTGCAGCCACCAGTTCCAAATCTAGGTGTCTACAACGTGTACCACAAACATCAATACATGAACATTAGCACTTCATTAGAAAACCAACTTTATTAGAAAAACAAAACATAATACAAAGCAATTTGCAGAGCAGACATTAATACAACAAATATATCTGATACAAAAAAAAGCTTAAAGCTATAATTGTACTTCCTTCGTTCAAGTCGAACATTCCCTTTTACTTTTTGCCCAACTTCTAAGAAATCGATTGTTTATTATTCAAGGTAAAAATGGATAAAGTTAAGTACCCCCTCTCATTCTATGGGCCCATTATTAAGAATAGTGGTACAAAAGTCGATGTTGACCAAAAGATGGTGAGGGTTAAAAAGACCTTTTTTGGGTTTATTTTGCCACTTATAGAATTGGTAGGAATTCAATGAATAGGCCGAAAAAGAAAAATGGTAGGTTTCCAAAGAGGGGGGGGGGGAGAGTATTTGTTTAATAATAAATGTAGGGTAGATAGGGACATTTATGTAAATATTTAAGGTTTTAAAGTATTTGTTTAATATTAAAACAATAACTAAAATGGAAATGCGTAGGTTGGACTTGAACGTCCCAAAAAGAAATAAGAGAAGGTTCGACTTGAATGGAGGGAGTAATTGATTTTAATGTGCATTACTCCGTATACGATTAAATGTTTAGCTGTTTCGGTCGGCCCCATTCCAAGACATGAAAATCGTTGACAGTCTCCACTTCTTTAACACCGAATATACGTGTACTGCGTTTCATGCCCCGTATTACACAATAACTATGTAGTTGGGCCTCCACTCCTTTAACACTGAATATACGTGTACCGCGTTTCATGCCCCGTATTACAAAATAACTATGTAGTTGGACCTCGCGCGATGCACGCAGTGTTATTTGCGTTCCGATAATTTAGGCATCTTAGTGTGTGACTAAGTTGATGTTGCCATCTTTGTTTTTGTTAATTGTTGTGTTGTCTTTCTGTAACACCCCGGCCCAATCCTAGGATCGGAAATGTTAGTCGCGGTAGCTCGCCAGGCTCTGTACTGGTCCCACAAACCAACATGAGTCCTTTCCAGTGCATTTTGACCTCACTCATGCGCATCTCGGAAACCCTCCCAGGAGATCACCCATCCTAAGATTACTCTTAGTCAAGCACGCTTAACTATGGAGTTCTTATCATGGGTAAATCAGAAAAGAAAGTGCTCTTTATTGATATGAGTAGTACTTTCAATCCTTTTAAGTACTAGTCATTATAGTATTATCAAAGCTCATAAATAGGACATCTTCAATCAATATTGGGTATTTCAATCACTCCCACTTGAAGAATGCAACGTCCTCGTTGCGCCTAGCAGCATAACCGCTGACTTAGGATCATGTATTCTTAGGGCTGTTCTGGATGTACAACGCAATTTCCGTAGTAATATTCCATTTTAGTTGGAAAATGCAATCAGACGTTTGGGGTAGTATAAGTGATCAAGGGGTGGTAACTCATATCACGGGAGGAAACTTTGCGCAGAATTCCATTACTATTAATGGATAGCTTCGTGATTTCTTATGGGCACATGCATCCAGGTAATTCAGTCTTATGGTTCTTCCTTCTCTGCATATGACCTCTTTTTCTTAGGTGCTCATTTTGTATGGACTTTTAGTTTAACGTTTCTATTTAGTGGGCGTGGCTATTGGCAAGAACTTATTGAATCCATCGTTTGGGCTCATAATAAATTAAAAGTTGCTCCTGCTACTCAGCCTAGAGCCTTGAGCATAGTACAAGGACGTTCTGTAGGAGTAACCCCTTACCTTCTGGGTGGAATTCCACAATATGGGCATTCTTCTTAGGAAGAATTATTGCAGTAGGATAATGGCTAGGAGGATTTGAAAGGCATTATGGCATTAAGATTTCCAAGGTTTAGCTCAGGACCCTACTACATGTCGTATTTGGTTTGGTATTGCTAACGCACATGATTTCGAGAGTCATGATGATATTACCGAAGAACGTCTTTATTAGAATATTTTTGCTTCTCACTTTGGACAATTAGCAATAAATTTTTTGTGGACTTTCGGGAATCTGTTTCATGTAGCTTGGCAAGGAAATTTTGAGTCATGGGTACAAGACCCTTTACATGTAAGACCTATCATTTTGGTCAACCGTCTGTGGAAGCCTTTGCGGGGGGTGGTGATGGTGGTGGTGGTGGTGGTGGTGGGGGGGGGGGGGGGGGGGGGCTTTTGGCCCGGTAAATATCACTTATTCTGGTGTTTATTAGTGGTGGTATACAATAGGTTTACGCACTAACGAAGATCTTTATACTGAAGCACTTTTTCTATTATACTAGTTTAATCCCGCCCAAATTGCGCGAATGTTTTTTTTTAAATTGTGCACCCTCCATATCTTTATGTTCGTTTACTTTATTTAATATTATATGTATATCTATATTAACTCTTCCCTTCAAGTATTTTATGAAAATGGAAAATGGAAAAAAAATTGTTTGAAAATAAAATTTATTTTAATATCCTTTTCTCCAACATTATGTAAAAAGTGACTGATTAATAATTGATATTCAAGTGATTTGTAAAGTTATTACAACGATCTTTTTCCCAATAATTCTGTATGTGATGGTTATACCTTCATAAAAGATTATTGTGTCAAATTAGACTCATGTTTTCCATGCGAATATGCACGGATGTATGAATTTATAAAACTTTTTATATGTGAAGTACAATAACTTAATTTATATTCAAATAAAAATACTATAATAACCTTTTTTTTACCTTACTAATGTCATACAATAAATAAAATAAAATAATAACAAAATACGATTATCCCATTTAGTGAGAAATAAACAAAGTACAAAGAATATATTTTAAGAACTACTCTGATCTATATGTAATACACTAATAAAAAAATTATTATTATTATTAGTTATACTTGCATTTGTATATTGTAAAGGGTTGGAGCACACGTTAAATAAAATTGATAAAGGATTACAATATTCAGAATATTCAACATTACCCAAGCACGCCTAATTTCTTAAAGGGCTCAAAAGATTTTAATAATCAACTACTCAAATAGTTACAACTACATCATATATTCTTCAGATATTCTAATTTGTAAAAACAATATTACACATTTAATTTTTCTGCCTGCAATACCTCCCCGGCCAAACACCTTGCATTTCCCACAAAACAACTGCGTTGCCTTCTTACTTCCAGCCTCGACATCTACAACAACTCCACACAAAAGGAATAAACCAGGTTCACACAAACCGGAATCGTATATTTTATCTGGACTGCTGTGCACTTAATAACGAAACGCTGCAATATTTAAAACTACACCAAAACATCAGTTTGCATTTGAAGATAAAAAATCCATCAATTCTCGATTAATTAAGAAGATCTTGCGCTGATCAAACACATATCACACACCTTCAACATCTCTAGTTTTGTTCGAACTATCGAATGCATTCATTACATTGCATTTAATTTCAGCCTTCAACTCCTTATATCTTATCACCTTAGATATAATTATAATAGACCCAAGGAAACATTCATGGAGCTAAAAGGATATGAAAATAAATGTACTTTATCACAATGTAACAACATAACAATTTGTGAACTCAAAATAGAAGGGCAAGGTATGTACGGAGTATCAATTTAAGCCTCCAATTTATCGGAAGACCATGTTTCCTAAGTTTCAACATCTAATGAAAATGATATGATTTGATGTCATATGTCAAAGCTAAAACCAAACGTAAGTGGACTGTGAGTACTTAAAGAGATTATCCGAGACCCTAATTGAACAAAACATGAAGCTAGCTACAAAGAGATGTGCAGGAACTAAGGGACGGGCTGCTGCCTGATCAGTCGACCTTGAACAGATCCCATCATGCAAGAATGCTTCTTTTTCTTCCTCCTACGTAAGCAGCAGTAAAATTCTGAGCTCATATGTCTTGTATCGTCCTGCCCCGACTCTTTGAACCTGCAGAAACTGTCTTTGAACAAAAAAAATATCAATGTGTTCAAATGAAACCAACAACCCCCAGTCCCTCAAGATGATATCGATAGTAACTAAAGACCCCCTCAATATAATTGAATAAACAAAATCTCTTAACTATATGCTAGACAAATTTGTCTACCACGTACTGTCATTAGTAGTGAGTATCACAATTTACAACTAAGCTAGCTTAAACATTTTCCAAGTTTTTTTAATCATTACAAAGTACCCGTAGTTAATATCAACTGCTTACTTATCAATAGAGTGATGCAACATAGAGGAATTGATGCCTAGAGTTAAGTAGTTCTTTATAAACGACAAAGATGTCAAAAAAACATGAAGATATCGGTTTCGTCAGGCTTTTGAAATGAACTCTTGGTGACTCACAAATAGCCTTTTTATTTTGATTTTTGCTTCATTTCGTTTCATCCGGGGTTAAGACCTGTGTAAATTTGTCAATTAAGCAGCAAAATACTCGATAACTTTGAGATTCAGCAAAATACTCGATAACTTTGAGATTCAGCAAAATACCACAATTAAGCAGTAGAAAACTCTAATTCAAAGATAAATCAAATCATCAAAAGGTATGATACGAACCAAATGAGTGGTAAATTTGGACATTTAACCAAAGTAATTAGCGTCCACAGTGGCAATCAACTGAATGACCTTCAAATTGATATGAGCCGTGATAACCACTTATAGTCGCAACAATCATCCATTCCTTCAATCATTTATGCAAGTGAAGAACCCTAGAAAATGAGACGATTGAAAATCAATTAAATAGTTAAAGAAGTAGGAATATATATATATATATATATATATATATATATATATATATATATATATATTATTATACAGAGTATTGAATATATGATGTACAAACCTTGTATATAAAGAAATCATCCTCTGAAAACAAACATCCTTTGAAAATAACTGATGTGAGTGGGAATGGAACATGGAAGTTAGGGGAGTTATTAAAGAGTGGGGAATGGGGAGGGGAGTTGGGGTGACGGTTTGCCAGAATGGGAAGGAAGTTGTGGTGGACAGCAATACAACATCATGGTAACCGATGAATTAATTCAAATATCATATGCCAAATAGATGCCATGTGTGTGACACATAAGAGCCACGTAGGACGTTGATGTAGAATGTTGACGTGGCGCAATATGGTGAAGCTAAATGTTGCTACTTTAAGAAATAAAGGATCTTTACTGGGGGTTGGTTACATCTACAACCGAAATGGAAACCTAGCGTTTCGTGGTTCAATAATACGGAATCCCGCCTCAATCATCACTTATCCGGACACTTCGGAGTAAGTTCCTTAGCTTGGACAGAACATTTAGTTCAAGTGGCTATTCCCGGAGCCAGGAGACAGAACGTTCGATGGAATAATTTCTGAGACGTATTACCACATCCTCAAGGATTGAATTAGGTTCCCTTTTTACAGGTCAATGGAATCTCTATGCTCAAAATCTTGATTCAAGCAGTCATTTGTTTGGTACCTCCCAAGGAGCGGGAACGACTATTCTAACTCTTCTTGGGGGATTCCATCCACAAACACAAAGTTTATGGTTAACTGATACTGCTCACCATCATTTAGCTATAGCATTTATTTTTCTTGTTGCTGGTCATGTGTATAGAACGAACTTTGGGATTGGGCACAGTGTGAAAGATATTTTAGAAGCACATATTCCTCCAGGAGGGCGGCTAGGATGGGGGACATAAGGGTCTTTATGACACAAGCAACAATTCGATTCATTTTCAATTAGGGCTTGCTCTAGCTTCTTCAGGAGTTATAACTTCTTTGGTAGCCCAACACATGTATTCTTTACCTGTGTATGCGTTCATAGCACAAGACTTTACTACTCAAGCTGCATTATATACGCATCATCAATACATTTCAGGATTCATCATGACAGGAGCTTTTGCTCATGGAGCTATATTTTTCATTCGAGATTACAATCCGAAACAGAATGAGGATTGACAGGAGCGGTAGCTCGCTAGGCTCTATACTGGTCCCACAAACCAACATGAGTCCTTTCTCAGTGTATTTTAACCTCACTCATGCGCATCCCGGAAACCTTCCCAGGAGATCACTCATCCTAAGATTACTCCCAGTCAAGCACGCTTAACTGTGGAGTTCTTATCATGGGCAAACCAGAAAAGAAAGTGCACTTTTTTGATATGAGTACTACTTTCAATCCTTCTAAGCACTAGTCATTAAAGCTCATAAATAAGACATCTTCAATCAATGTGGGGTATTTCACTTTCCACACATGGTAGTTGGAGGTTTACGAAATTTTGACATAAGTTTAAGCTTTTAGTTGAATATAGTTTCTTTGTTTTCAGTAAATTAAACACTACTTTTCTGTAGCTCTTATTTAGTAGGGTTAGATTCTAACTTGTCTTAAATTGATCTTGTTATCGTTTCTTTATTTTATAGTGGTGGTAGTTATTTCTTCTAAGATTGTTGCTATTGTTGTAAATTTATTCTATTGTAGCGACCGTTCAACGTATGTTGTACATACTCGACCGAAATAATCATTTACCATTATTGTGAAAATATTTATGAAAGGCACATTGTTTTTCTGTAATTCACAAAACTATTTTCAGAAAGTATGCAATAGACAACATTTATTTTTATTGTGAAACAACATCGACCGTCACAAATATTTTTGGTATTTGTACTTAATCCGAGTCTTAGTTCTTTAAATAATAATTGAGACAAACCAAAACTGTTGGTATTTGCGGAAACAACTCATAAATCAAGATAAAGTGCATACTTTTATACGTTTAGTGCAGCTAGTCAATGGTGGATCAAATTCTCCCACCAGCTTAGTTAAGGGTTTCTAACCTGGCCTGCTTGCTAGTCCATATTTGTTTAAAGCGAATAACAATTGAAAATAAGATGTATGTTTGGCTCTCCCGTAAGCTCTTTATTTTTTAGTTATCATTATGTCGACTACAACAATAATGGGTGATTTTATAGTTCAAAGTATTAGCAGTGGCGAATCTTGACCAAAATTACACGGGAGCCAACGAAGAAGCATCGGAGAAAAAGGTAACTGGAAAACTGGAAAATAGCGACTTAGCGAGGGGAAAGAGGTAAGACAATTAAATCCAAAACCGTCAACGGAGAAGAAAGGTA
Source organism: Agrostemma githago (assembly GCA_958450325.1). Classification (NCBI taxonomy): domain Eukaryota; kingdom Viridiplantae; phylum Streptophyta; class Magnoliopsida; order Caryophyllales; family Caryophyllaceae; genus Agrostemma; species Agrostemma githago. The sequence continues at coordinate 33,710,259 of OY288257.1, read as the reverse complement.
AATGAGATAATGAAAGAGTTTTAGAACTTATAACTGGAAATCTGAAAGTACGAACTGTAAAATAAGCCAAATAGTTTTTGTCATCTATTTTAGCGAGCGTATCATCCTTTAAAGTCTTTATACCCATATGATTCCTTTCCTCACTCCTCCCGCACGCTCCCTTCTCCTTATCACCACAGTCCTCCTCCCTAACACTCTACTTCTTATTTTTTCTTTCTCCCTCCTCTTCTCCTCCTTATCAATTAATAAGATTCATATCTAAATAAAATTTTCTTTATTTAGTATAGTGAGAGTGTCCTCCTTCAATTCTTTTCAACCCCTCACATTATTCACCCCATTCCCCGGGCCTCCCCTATCTATCTCCCTTCTTTGTTACTAAGATCTATCCAAACAGACCTTTCATGTTTCTCTTTTTCCGTCAACTATGATTAATTTTCGACCTCTTCCCAATCCTCTCCACCTCCTCACCATCATCTAAGATTCACTCTTAAATACAACTTTTTTTTACATCTAATTCAGTGAATATGTTGTCTTTTCAAGTCATTCTACACCTCTCAATTTTCACTCCCCCTCACTCCATTTTTTTCCTTCCCCCAATGTTATTCCTCTTCTTGTTCCTACTCCATCATCCAAGTTCAATCTTTCTCCCCTTTCACATCCCCTTCTCCTTGTCCTTTTTCCTCTCCTTGTCTTCATCATTATCGTCTAAACGACTTGCTTTTGGTATCTAAGTCAGTGAAATGTCGTCCTTTCATCATTATCGTCTACACGATGCTTGGGGATTAAATCTTCCCCGCTTTGACCTAGTGCCATGGTGTTTAGTGGGCCTCCGGTGTGCATCCCGTGGTTCGCTTGGCGCAGTGCTGACTCGGTTCGTGTTTCGGTACCGATTCGGGGTCCCGGTGTCGGAATTGACTCTAATTAGTGTCTATGTGACCGTAATGACACGAATAAGGCTGCCTTGATGTTATTTTAATTTTTATGAGTAATTATTTGATCCGTTCTATAGAAAAACTATCTAAAACATCGCGAACCCACGTCGCTTTACAGTCCGATCGTCATCGGGTGTTTGTTGGGCACTTCTGCAGCCACCAGGTCCAAATCTGGGTGTCTATAATACCAAGTCAGTCTTACACACTAACCCAAAGATCGCATCTTTACCCAAAACAAAAACAATTCACAATTTGAAATTAATATCAGACATGCTAAAAATTAATGTGAATGGTAGCGCTAAAATGAGAAATGAGATAAACTACAACCTTTTCTCACCACCAGCGGAGTATCCTTGTGATGCGTAATTTGGGTCATTGTCCGTGTCATGACTCGAATGCTTATTCAAGTCGAACTTTGCTCAAAACCTTCAAATTCAATACAATCTCTACCTCTAAAAAAACCAATACAAACAATTGAATGCTAAGAAAACTCTATACCTTAAAAAGAAACTTGTTAGGACAAGAAATTGTGGAATTACATGAAATATAATTAATCGACCCTTGATATACAAAACTGCACAATCATATCGACAATACACAATTATAAGAGAGAAGATAATTTACGTTCAACGCTCATTGTTCCATCTTTATCAAAATCATACATCCTACAAATTTCCCAGATTCTAAACTTCTTAGTTCTTATTCACGCTCATAAACCCTAAAAATAACTATTTAATTGATCATAACAATATAACCTCTTGAATTATAGAAAGCGATAGATGGAGGTTTCCAATGGCCAAGCGCATTCTCCACAATCAAAATCGATAACATTGAATCATTGTCATAATCATAATAATAGTCTAATTGATGAATCAAGGTTACGATTTTTAAGGAGAATTTAGGAAACCTGGAGTTGAAGGGTGGTGATGAATCAAGGTTGCGATTCAGGACATGACGGGCCATTGTTCGTGTTACGACCCATTTCAACAACTGATAAAAGACTAAAAATCTTTGGAAAAACAATTGATGCTACGATGAAGGTTTCAAATTTTCACCATGGCAACAGGTGCTCACAAAAATGTGTTGTTCTTTAGCCTCAGCAACAAAGAATAACAACCTGCATACTTTTTTTGTGTTACACAAATAAATGATTACTATTCTAATCACTCAAGTTTAAGTAAGAAACACTAATCCATTCCAAAATAGCTGGCATTTCGCCTTTCCTTACTTTGTTTGAATTGAGCTGGATACAAATGTAAGAAATGAAACTAATCAGAAATGATGAGTTGAGAAGATTTGGTGCGGAGAAGTGGAAGTATGTACCTCAACTTGATGTTTCCTAAGCCTCGCATTCTCTTCCAACAATTCAGCAATTTCCTTATCAAGCTCACTCTTGTATGCCTGTAGCAACAACAGTCAACCGTCTCATAGGAGTATACTGATGGGTGGGATTTGTCGTGGATCCCGCTGTCAAATAATAACCAACTAACCTAACTAGAGTAGCTAGGGCAAGTCGGGTCGAATCCACAGGGACGGAAATGCGTTCGGACTAATGGGTGCTACGGTCTTGGACTAGGTTCGAGACGAGCTAATCTAGGGGGTTGGCTAGGCACTAGTCTAAGGTCTAAAACAAGAAAAAGGAAGACAAAACAAGTAACTAACGACTAAAGGAAGCAAAGAATGATAATTAGGGTTAGGTCGGGTTCATGGATGCGAAGAAAACAAAAAGGGGGAAACGGGGCCACTAGCATGCCTTCGAGGCCTAGGTAACACGATTGGGCTCTCGCTACGTAATCGGTCTAGGGGTCGTCCTCACTGGGCTCTCGCTACTTAGTGACGCGACCAAACTAACCAACCAAACACATACATACAAGAGAATATGCAAGAAAAACAAGGATTGATCGTCTCTAGTCTCACAAGCATTTCATCGAACATGTGGAGTGCAAGGTTGATGAGAAACAACAAAAACAACATCTAGTACTACCCATCTCACCCTAATCATCCACAATCACAACCAATCACCCTAATAACCCTAGCAAGAATCTACTCAAACATATCTAATGCTAAAACTAACACTAACAAGAGATACCAACATAAGAACCAAAACATACATAATGAAACTAACAAGAACAATGAACAAGATGTAAAGATTGAAACTTGATTAATAAAACAAAGATAAAGAGAAGAGAAAAGAGATTATACCATACTAAAAAGAGGATGAAAGATTGAAACTTGCATTAATAATGAAAACCCAAAACAATCACCCAAGGTTGTCAATCTTGGTGGAGATCATGAAGAATTCCCTTAATACAAGGATTAAACTAAGATTAATGATTAACTAAGAACTAATCTACACTAATCTATGCTAATCTATGCTAAACTATGCTAGGGTTTAATGGGTAATCAAGAACATCCCAAAGGAATACAAGAGGAAGGGTATATATAGGGTTACAAGAATGAAGGAGGATGAAATAAGCAAAAACGTGCAACAGCTACTTCGTCCCGCCCGGGACGGATCGGTCCCGACCGGGACGGCTTGCTTCTCGGCCGAGACGAGCACAAGACAGAACCAACTCTATTTGCACATTCCTTCCCGGTCGGGAAGGCATCGTCCCGCCCGGGAAGGACCTTGTAGGCCTCCATTATGATCTTTTTGGTCCCTCCTTGGTTCTCATGGGCTTCTCACCGATTCTTGGGGCTCGGGATCGAGTCTAAGAGGCTCGGGATTGGGTCCCAAGGTCTCGGGGTGGAATCCAAGGCATCGAGTGATCGTTCCTTCACTTCGTTGGCTCCAAAAAGTGTATGTATCGAGTCGGAATCGTTCAAACTCTTCATGAATGGTCTCGGGAACCTGAAACGAACTAAAGGAAGCATAAGTAGCCCATAAACCGCTCCCAAGGAGCGATTCCACAAGGAAAATGGGACCAAAATACAACAAAATAGGCACTACAAACTACACTTATCATATACAATAAGCAAGAAACCATACAAAACGATTAATAGAACAACATAACCAATTGGTTGATAATTACTGGAAGGATATCTAGAAACTTGGGGAAAAAAACCCATAAAGACAACTGAACGAAGAAGAAATTAGTAAAATGAAGAAAAAGAAGCATCAAACATCATGATGATGATGATTGATGATAAATTGGAGAAACGCGGGTGATCCTGAAAGCAAAAAAAACAAAAACAATTCTCTTAAAATCCTCAAACCAACACAAACGAACCCACAAACACAGAACGCCATCACCATCAATTGAATCAGTACCTACGAGGGCCACTACCTGCACCACCGCGAGGGAAGCCTGCAGAAAGGACAACAGGTTTAAAGATATAAAAGTGTAGACACCCACATTTGGCTGCTAGGTGTCTATAGCAGTTTCCAAAAATCACGCGATGATGAACGGACAAAAACGTGTTTTCTACGCGCTCGGATATGGGCTCGAAACCATTAGTTGCTGGCTTAGGCCTTTACGAAGTACAAATCTCACGAAACCAACCTCAAATTCAGGCCCAGTGGGTCGTTTCCAATCAAATAAAAGTAATTTGGGTCAAACCGTCACCGGAAATAAAACCGACTTTTAGCGATTGGGTCAAACCCCGATCAAAGCCGTTTCTGAGACACGAAAAAACAGCCATGCAAACATCAAAAGTCCAACCCAAATACAAGATCCACAAAATATCCAACCCAAGGTCCAAAGACCCGGACCCCCGCGCTCTAGCCGACCCACTCGATCGAGGGACAGCCCACTCGATCGAGTGGGCCCTCAAGCAGGCCCGTCTGCAGTTGCTTGGGCCACTCGACCGAGTCAGCAGGGTACTCGGTCGAGTAACCCTAGACGGGGAGGTGAGCCAATGCCTATATATACACCCCTTTGCATGCAATTTTCACAACTTTTTTTCAGCTACAACTCTTCAACCCTAATCATACATCTTCTACCCTAAACCCTAGCATCTAGGAATCCAAACCCTAACCACCATAACTCAACTTACGTACACCTCGATACTCCTGTGCTAAGGCCACAATTAACGAGTTCTATCCGAGAAAGAAACATGTAGGTTGTGGGTGCAAAATCTCGTTCTTCTCTCTTCTCCTTTTCCTCTTCGCGTTGTTTGTCTCTCGCGTCCGTCGTCATCGTATTTTTGTCATTCCGTCATCGAGTCTATAATGTCAATAATAATTATTAGTATAATACATTAAAATACTTGTGGATTCGTGTCGAGTGCGAATGATGACGGGATAAGGAAATCCGAATATACAAGGATGTTTCATCCGATGTTGTCGGTCGCATATCCCGACACCCCTAGCGCTTGATTCTTGAAGCAAGTCAACGTAAACAATAGCTTTTTTTTATTTTGTTCGTGTCGTCATTCATTGCATATTTCATCAATTTCAAAACTATTTTCGAATCAAACTTTTTTTAGTTGAGTCGAAACCCGTTGATGCGGATCCGACATCACACAATCCGCAAGGATTTATTACGATGTCGGGATGCGGAGGGAATCAAATCAAGTCAAGTCCTTTTTAACTAAAGTAATCGCAAAGCGTCGATCTATTAGATTCGATAGCAACTCAATAGTTGGATGTCGTATCTAAACGATTTAGTCAACAAATCTAACTAATACGATTTTCGTTGATGCTAAAATAGCTGTCATCTAATTCGATAGAATTAATACGATGCTATAAACGCGGAGATTATCTATATCGTTTTAGTTTAATTTAAACGACTTATAGCATCTTTTTTAAATTTCGCTCCAAACATTCGATATCGATTCAATAATCGAATATCGTATGCGACGAGTATCAAAATCCGTATCGAGCATAAATTATATAATATTTATGCCCGATTTGACAGAACTAGCAATTTATCAAAAATTAAAACGCAATTTCGAAATCAATAAAAATTGCAAAGCGAACCCAAGTTCGTACAGGGGGCACTCGATCGAGTGCCTAGGCGTCACTCGATCGAGTGACACCCCAAAAACCGAGACAAAAGGGTTTTTCGACCACCACTCGATCGAGTCTCGTAATGACTTGGTCGAGTGGCAGCGTACTCGGTCGAGTTCGTCAATAAGTCAATCGAGTAATGTCTAAAAAACGGGACATGAGCTCTTTCCGAGGACCACTCGGTCGAGTCCTTCAATGACTCGATCGGGTGGCCTCATCACGTCAAAACCGTGAGTTCCGTAACACTTTTCTAGTCTCGATAATACTTTTTTTTATGACTTCGGTCAACACGTGTCAAATCAATCACGTGTTGCACTACTTTTCAAAACCATGCATCGTGTTTACATTATTCAATAGCATTCTATATTCTTTGCAAACTGTTAGTATCGTTATTACCGTTACTAACATGTTTGCTTCCATCTTTGTCGATTTTATTTTCGTTATTAGTTTTATTGTACTAAAACGAATCTCGCATGCTAAATATAACTTTGACGTTAGTATTAAATGCATTAAATCGATATAGCAACCCATTCAATAATTTGCATGTTTAGTTAAAATAATGTTTGCATATCATTCATCGTATTACTAACGTGTGTATTAAAACATCATTCGATATCTTAGTAGAGGCCGCTAATGTGCGGGCGGGGTTGGGTGTTCATTGTGAACTTCCCAACACGTACCCTCACCCCTTACTCAGAACCATGGTTTCCGGATATCCGAATCCATTGGCACACGAGAGTCATTCAATACACGGTATCCGATAATGTCGGTATCGGTATCAAATGCAAAGGGACAAGCCCAATAAACACTGACATCCGAATGGGCCATACTTTGTGCATGACCCACTAAAATATAGAGTGGGTTTGAACGGGCCCGAACTCCCACAAAGTTCGGTGGCGACTCCACTTCGTTTTAAATTTCAATTCGACCCATCTCATATGGAGATTCATTCGCCTCCCCAGACCCGCGCGTGGCCGCGTCGGGGTGGACCTATGTCATGTCCACAATTTGGCGACTCCGTTGGGGACTAACTGATGCGTGACTTACCATCGACATCCTCAGGGTGAGACTCGAATAGAAATCGTTTGACTAGTACAATACGCGTTTTAGTTTTACGGTTCATGCATAACCCTATATTTTCCCGGGCCGGTACTGGTGACCGACGTCCCACTATACCGTGATGTACTCCAACATGGATATGTCAAAGGTGTCCATAGTCGATTCGTATGGGTTTCTCGGCATGTTCTAAGTTCAACTCGACTTAGGAAGTCCGTCCCGATTCTCGGATAGGCTATGTGCATTGGTATAGACCCTTTATAAACCGACCGAGACTTAGTGTAGAGCATACATAGCGTCGTTACTATGCTTGCGTGACTATGTGCTATTTGGTTTCTAAGGTCGTTTTTCAAAAACCATCATTTCCAAAAATTGTATCCTTTTCAAAATATCCAATTTCAAAACCCGGGACGTATACCGAATTTAGGACTTGTGATTTTACTCAAAATAGCCTATTTCTAGCCAGTATTCTGCCCATTTCAAAACTCGAAAATATTTTCGAACTTTCAAAATCGTGGCCCGATATGCTTTTCCGTTTTTTTTCTCCGAAAAGTCGGGCCCTCCACCAAATCTTTCGGGTTTTCTAAAAAAAATCCTTTTCAAAACCTTCCTCTTCTTAGGACTTCCCGTATTTAGCAGTGTCGGGTCGTGTCGTAAGTCGTCGAAGTCTCTAGCGTCGAAACTCTGTCGATCTAACATCACGAGTTTCCTCCCTATCCCAGTCCGCCTTATTTGACTAAGGCATGGCCCACCTACGTATGACATACTCCTACAAAGGAGGGCCCATCTACACATTCGAGTCCAAAGTCTGGGGATGTCTCACGTGGACCTTCTTTCGAATAGGACTAGGCCCACTCGCCAAATCCTAAAGGAGGCCCAACTTTCACAAGTCACCCGTCTAGGTGTCTTTTCCGAGTCATTTCCTTTTTTGGTCTGTCCTTTTGCTCGAGATATACTTCTATTTGGGCTAGTTTCTGATTACACGAAGTTCTTATAGACAGGCCACCCATAACCAGAAGCCAACACAAGATGCAAGAAACCTTGAACGAACTGAAAGCCGCGCTGGTCAAGATCGAGACCAAATTGACGGCTATCGTGTCTGACCAAACAACCCTTGCTACCCGCTTGAGTGCCGTAGAGAATGGGACTCCCAATGCTGGATCTGAACCCACTGGGCCCATAGCTGAACTAATCAGCGTCGTTCGCAAGCTTGAAGAACAGGTGCACTTGTTAACAAGCAACTCGATCCACACGGAGAATGCTCGCTCCTACTCGCCTCTGAATGACGAGTTACCCGCTAACCTCAACCTTACGGGAATACCGATGTTTAAGGGTACTAAAGACCCGGTCCACCATATCCGAGCTTTCAAAGAATTTATGGCCGTCAAGGGGGTGAAGTCCACCATGTTCAAGGACCTGTTCGCTTCCTCCCTCAAAAAGCACCCCAAAGCCTGGTACTACAGGCTCGATTCCAAGAAGTACAAAACTTGGGATGATGTGGCAACTGAATTTGCTCGGAATTACGCTGATAATACCAAGATCCAGACTACAATGCGTACTCTGGAAGTGATGGCCCAAGGGCCCAAAGAAGGGTTCACTAAATACCTTCAGAGGTGGAGGGTCGAGAGTGTGAGGCTGGTTGATAAGCCCAGCGAGAAAGTCTTAGTGGAGGGCTTTGTCAAGAACCTCCTCCCTTCCTACTGGGTCCATCTCCGGTATGCTGTCATTCCCAACTTTGCCACCCTAACTGAAATGGGCGCAAGGATCGAGGATGACTTAAGGTTAGAGAGCCTGACTAAGGCCTCTACCAAGGGATATCAAGGGGCCAATTCATCTGCGAGCAAGCCCACACCTGCAGCTGCAACCCGCAGCATCTTCGATGAGGTTAATCTGCTGGATGCCTCATCCAAAAAGAATGCTCCAAATCGGGTATTCACGGATATAGGGACTACCTATACCTACGCCTTACAGAGGCTGTCTTCAAAGGGCCTGATTCAACCAATAGACCCAACTCCAGAAGTTCCGGTGGAGAAAAGATCAAAAAGCTACAATGTTCAGGCCTATTGTCAGTATCATCGAGGTAATGGGCACGATACTGAAAAATGCTGGAAGCTGAAACACCTGATCCAAGATTTGATTGAGAGCGGGAAAATCCCATTGCCCGGAGACAAGCCGAGGAACAAAGAAAACCCGTTCAGTGCCCATGCTATATTCATTGGAGAGGTAATTGATTGTTCACATCTCATCTCCCCCTTTATCCCACAAATCAATGGGATATGGTACGATGACGAGGAGGATGTTTACCTAGCTAAAGGGGAAGCTGTCCCCGTCACCAGTGAAGAGGTCCGAAAAGCTAAGTCCAAAGCCTTAGCCACTAACCACCTCGCCACCGCCGGGCGTCCTACCCCGATAACCATCACTGAACCTGCCAGGACGGAATCTACACTTAAGGAACCAAGCAACGACACAGCCTTGGTTCAGCAATTGAAGAGGATTCGAGCTGATCTAACCATATGACAACTTCTGGTTAGTTCGTAGGAATATCGAGAAGCACTGACTAAGGCTCTCGATCAAATTAAGGTCGACCCAAAGGTTACCCACGCTGAAATGGTAGCCACTATTATGCCCTATCTCAAGGGCAAGTCCAAGGAAGAAGACCCACTCATCACCTTCTCCGAGTCCGATCTTCCACCGTTCGGGGCCGCCCACAACTTGGCCCTATACATTACGGTCATTTGCCGAGGAAAGTACCTCCCAATGACCCTTATCGACGATGGGTCTGCTGTAAATGTCCTTCCCTTAAGGACCGCTAGGGCCCTCGGCATCACAGAGGCCGACTACCTTCCGACGGCGCAAACTATCCAAGCTTTTGACGGAAGCCCAAAACCGGTTGCCGGGGCCGTTAATCTAACAATCATAACGGGCCCAATCGAAAAAGAACTAGAGTTTCAGGTGATTGATGTCACCTCGTCCTTTAACTTGCTGCTCGGAAGACCTTGGATCCATGCGGTCAAGGCCGTATCCTCTACCCTCCATAGGAAGGTCAAGATGTCTCTTCAAGACGGTGTCATCACACTGGAGGCAATCCCCATAACGGTAGCTAACGGCAACGCCACGGTCTGAACGTCCGTCCGCACCGCCCGGCGCCTCGCGCGGGACCGACACGGTTTTTCAATGTGTGGCGGCGGCCACCCACGCGGCCCCCTCCCTGCTGGGGCCCGGTCCGATCTCGAGTACAAGGCGATGTGTCAGACCTCGATTTGGATGACGATCCGGACTTGTACTAGACGGGTGTGGGCACCCGTGTTTCTGTTTGGGAATCGATCGAGTCGTGGTTGTAAATGTTTAAAGGCCGTTTTGTTTGGTAAGGCGACCTTTTTAGTGAACTGAAGTTGTTGCCGATTTGTGGAGTCGCCACCGAGTCAATTATGGGGACTCAGAAACCGTTCAAGTCAACTTTGATCCCTTGCCGGCTCAACGTTGAGTGGCACAGGACCTAAAGATAAAGACTTGTACCCTTAAGCACTCCATGCCTAGAATGACTCTCGTTGCCAATGGTTTCGGACATCCGAAAACCTTTGATTCTGAGTAAGGGGTGAGGGTACGTATTGGGAAGCCAACATCCGATAGATGTCAACACCCAATCCCGCCTGCACTATAGCGGCCTCTACTAATCAATCGGTGGGCTGAAATCCTAGTTCTTTTGTTGTGGTGGAAGTATTGTAACATCCGTTGTTTTAACCCTAAACCGTTTGCTATGTCGGTTGTCTGAAGACAAGTAAGTTTTGTCGTCGAAGTAGTTGTGTATACATTTTTTGCACGATTTCACGTGACAAGCCGGCCATGAAAAGATGCACGTAGGAGAGTAGAGAGTACTAGTGTTATACGTATTATATTAGCAAATCAGTTTTAACGCGATAATACGATGCGTCGGCTCGGTATTAGTAGAGATGCGTCGAACCTAATAAGGCGAGCACCGGGACTAATACGGAACCCGACTATCGCTTTGTTCAGTTTTAGCTGTTTTATGTTTTGAATTCCGTGTTAGGTGATTTAGCATGCGATTATAAGGTCATAAAAGCAATAAATCATACGAAAAACTGTAAATGCGAATGTAAGTAAATCACATAGTGAGGAGTTGCACCCTCGGAGTATACACTAAACGGGACTCGATGCATAGATAGTTTGAGAACGGATCTCGGAATTACTCGGGTCTATTTAGTGTGTTTTAGTGTTTGCGGTTGAAGTTGGTACGTTACGTATATTAGTAGATGTTTGTGGGCCTAGTGCCCACATCTAGTGTAGTCGTAGTGCATAATAATAGAAAGTGCGAATATGGAAAGCTTTGTTTAGATGACAACCTAGTGACGATACGACGTCGAGAGGCGGATCCTCCTAGCTTGACCAGTTATTCTGGCAGAGTTCCGTTTCCCGCGGCTACTCCGGCAGAGTTTCGTTGCTAAGGACTAGTTCTGCGGCTAATCCGACAGAACCTAGGTACTAGTTTTGAGCTAGTCGATCACAGGCACCTCTGTATCAAGTGGAGTGCTCGAAGGTGAGGAGTAGCGTTGATGTCGCTTTATTATCGGAACTACGATCGAGTGGATCGTTTGCCTCGGGTGTCGGAGTGCGAGCCCTTAGCGAGAGTTTTAGAGGGAGAAGAGAGAATTGAATTGTGTCGAAATGAGGGCGTGAAGGGGAGTATTTATAGGAGTTTTCGGCCCTCATCGCCCATATCGGCGCCCGAGCTGGGGCGTACTAAGACTCAGGCGCCTAAGTCCGGGCGCGGGGAGACCGAGGCGCGTCAGGTGGTGCGGTTGGGATTTTGAGGATACGGTTTTGATACTTTCCAAAACCGAGAGGGAGGAGGATAATTGTTACTTGGGGATTAAGGCTCCCGCGGCTTGACCTAGCGCCGTGAACGTTAGTGGGCCTCGGGTGTTCATCCCGAGGTTCGCTTAGCGCGGTGCTGACTCGACTCGAGTTTCGGGACCGTCTCGGAGTCCCGGTGTCAGAATTGACTCTAATTAGTGTCTACGCGATCGTAACGATGCGACTAAGGCTGCCATTATGTTAGTTTAATTTTCCCGAATAATTTATTTAATCCGTTCTATAGAAAAACTATTTAGAACACCGCGAACCCGTGTCGCGTTGCAGTCCTATCTTCATCGGGTGTTTGTTGGGCACTTCTGCAGCCACCAGGTCCAAATCTGGGTGTCTACAAAAGCCCCCACTTTTACTGAGGCTTGGACAAGGCGAAAGTCAAAGTATAGCCGCCAAGGTCAATAAAAGATTACGACCTGGTTTCTGTCCGGTCGGGTCGTTTTAAGTTCGTTAGACTGTGCGTTGGGGCTTGCCAGCCAAGGTTTAGGAGTCATACCTGCTTGGGCCCGGGCCGTTACTTGTTGTCTCGTTCTTAATTCTTTGTGCGCGCGCGCTTTGTCTTCTTTGATTTATTTAAGGTTTTGTTTAATTTTAAGCGCTTTTATGTGTTAGGTGTAAATGTATTTGCTTTTACTTGGGATGCTTATGAACCCATAAAACGTTCGAGGGCGTTAGTCTCCACTCGAGCAGTCGTCATTCGGGATGCTTATGACCCCTAGGACAAGGTAAAGTGATCTAAGACTATTCGAGGGCGTCGGTCTCCGCTCGGATAGCTGTCTTTCGGGATGCCTCTGACCCCTAGGACAAAATTGCTATTGCTGTGCCTCCGGGATCACTAAGATCCCTTGGGCAAAACTCCTTGAGGGCGTCAGTCTCCAGTCGAGTAGATGTCTTTCGGGATGCCTCTGACCCCTAAGGCAAAATTGTTGTTGCTGTGCCTCCGGGATCACTAAGATCCCTTGGGCAAAACTCCTCGAGGGCGTCAGTCTCCACTCGAGTAGCTGTCTTTCGGGATGCCTCTGACCCCTAGGACAAACATGCTGTTGCTATGCCTCCGGGATCACTAAGATTCCTTGGGCAAAACTCCTCGAGGGCGTCAGTCTCCACTCAAGTAGCTGTCTTTCGGGATGCCTCTGACCTCTAGGACAAATTTTTTGTTGCTGTGCCTCCGGGATCACTAAGATCCCTTGGGCAAAACTCCTCGAGGGCGTCAGTCTCTACTCGAGTAGCTGTCTTTCGGGATGCCTCTAACCCCTAGGACAAAATTGCTGTTGCTGTGCCTCCGGTAAAGTGGTAGGACCTGGCAAAACGTCTTCCGTGAAGGTTGAGTGAGAAGAAAACTTAGGCATGATTGGATTTGTGGGAGATGATGGTGTAGACGGTGTTGATGTAGATGAAGAGGGGGAACTAGGACTAGAAGAATGGATAGATGAACCAAATGGATTTATGAAGATCCCTTCGGCCGTCTCTCGAGGTGACTCGTTAAAGTCGGATCCTTGAGCTTGCTCTTGATGAGTATTGCTAGTACCCGGTTGAGTGTGTCTAACCCGATCAATCGTCCGTTGGCGAAAGGCTCTAAAGAGTCTCTCCGGCTCTGGATTGAAGAGAAAGAAATCGCCTCCCCTCCTAGGCATACACTACACACTAGAACAAACGTGAGAACACCTAGTGCTTTATGGGCACTAGGCAACGACAATAATCAAGCACAACGAGAAACAAGGAGAGAAGGAAGAAATAAAACTAGGGAAACAAGAAGAATCTAGAAAATATGCACAAGAGATGATAGAAGAGCACAAAGAAGGGTAACTAGGTCTAGCTATAAGCAAACTAAGTCTAAACAATGCACCGTCCCCGGCAACGGCGCCAAATTGATGGTAAGGATTTGCCGTGGGTCCTAACCAACAATAATAAACCGACTATTCCTAGTGGGTAGCTAGGGCAAGTAGGGTCGATATCCACGGGGACGGTAAAGTAAAGTCTAGACTAGGTCGGCCTAAAAACGAGACTAAATCACCAAACAAACACAAAGAGAACTATAATTGACAAAGTGTGATGGAGGAGAGGTAAGAACTAGACTAACAATGACTATCTAAAACAATGCTAAAATGAAGTGACTAATGATCAAACTAACAAGCAAAATAGAGTAAATGATGACTAACTAAGAGGATGAAATTAAATATGAAAGGAAGTGGGGTAGGTCGGGTTCATAAGTGTAGATGGGTAATTGGGTGATCAAGGGTATAGGTGTCTCCTAGTTGCTAGAGTCGGTCCGGGCTCTCGCTACGTAGACCGATGTCGAGGTTGGTCCGGGCTCTCGCTACGTTGACCATAGTCCGCACTCTCGTGACTATGACTATTCTCAACACAATCACATAATGAACAAGCAATGAGAAGATGAGCACAAGTATGGGAAGCATGGCCACTACAACTCACACAAGCAATTCAACAAACACATAGAGTGCCCATTATGTGACTAACAACAAAGATTCATCCTTTTCCCCTAATCAACCCTAATCACCCATAATCTACCCCTAATCCCCCTACTAACCCCACAAGGAGACTACTCACTCATTATCAAGAACAAAACAACAATAATAAGAGAAAACAACATCACAAACCAAACATTCATTATGAAGAACAAGAACAATAACAATAAACAAAATATAAAGATTCAAACTTGATTAAATAAACAAGAATAAGAGTAAAGAAAGTTATACCAACAACAAGAGGAACAAAAAGATGCAATCTTGTATAAATAAGAACCCAAATCAGCTCCAAGGATGTCAAGCTTGGATGAATCTTCAAGTATCTTCTTAATACAAGAACTAATTACAACTAGATTAAACTAGAATTAAAGGAAGATTAAAGGAAGATTAAACTAAGTGGATGATCTCTAAATCTAGGGTTTATATTATGTAGAGAGGCTTAAGAGAGTCTAATGTAGTGTAGGATACATAAACAATACAAGAGGGGAGTATTTATATGGGTACAAGAATGAAGGAGGATGAAAGAATTGAAGTCGTGCTGCCCCTGTAGCGTCCCGAACGAGACGGGATCATCCCGGCCGGGACGGCGTGGTCCCGACCGGGACGGGCCCAGGTCAGTAGCCTTCTCTTTTGTGCACCTCAACCGGGACCGGTTGAGGCCATCCCGACCCGGTTGAGCCTTGTAGGCCTCCTTTAAGCTCCTTTTGGTCCCTCCTTGCCTCTCATGGGTTTCTCATCGATTCTCGGGACTCGGGATCGGGTCTCGAGGTCTCGGGATCGAATCCAAGGCACCGAGTGATCGTTCCTTCACTTTGTTGGCTCCAAAATATGTATGTATCGAGCCAGAATCGTTCCAACTCTTCGAGAATGGTCTCGGGAACCTGAAACGAACTAGAGGAAGAATAAGTAGCCCATAAACCGCTCCCAAGGAGCGATTCCACAAGGAAAATGGGACCAAAACACAACAATTAGGCACTACAAACTACACTTATCAACTCCCCCACACTTAACCCTTACTCGCCCTCGAGTAAGCACATACTAACTACTTAACTAACCGAGTGGGTATTAGCGCACCCTACGCCCTTTCAACTCACGCGAGTACACTTAGAGGAAAAGTGCACTCCGCAAGGCAAGTGGGGTCTTGCGACAAAACTGTGGATGCAACCGGACACAACAACACATAAACAAACAAACACACAAACAAACAAATAATCGGTTGCACCCAAAGGAAAACAAATACCGCTTCCCTCAACAAAGCGGTGAAAAGACACCGGTTTAGGACTCAAGGCAAGTGACAACGTTCCCAAGCTAGCAATACAAACCAAGGTGAACTAAACCCTAATAGTATGACGATAAAGCAACAAAAACGTTAATAACTTACCTAGATTCCTCCTAACTTTCTAAGAACGTACTACGGGACGATCGGCGGAGTGGAAAAAGGATGAACCACGGTGTTAGTCGACATTGTTGGTAAGTTAGACCCCGCCCCCCTTAGCGATGAGCCAAGAGGGTCGTCCCATGCCCGAAACCGCCTAACTAGTCCAAGTAAAAAGGTGGAAATATTGCAAAGTGAGGGAAGACCGACCATTACCGCTATCATCCTTCCTAGGGACTCGGTCCTTTGGTAGGCTCTTCACGGTAATAGTCGGTAAAAGGCTTATTTTTGAGATGTAGGGATTCTTTTTGTAAGACGGGTTTTCTTTTGGCATTCTTTTCTTTTTGTATTTTTTGCCTTGTTTGTTGCCATGCCATTTCTTTTTCTTCTTTTCTATTTTCTTTTTGGCTTTTGTGCCTTTTCTTTTTCTTCAATCTTTTCTTTCTTTCATTTTCTTTCTTTTTCCTTTCTTAGCCCCTTTGGCTTGATTTGGCTTTTTGGCATTTCTTTGTGTAACAAGAAAGAGAGAATTCAACAAATTGCAATTTATTGTGTGGATTTGTGTAGGAGGTAGGTGAGTGGGTAAGTCGGACGGGCCCTTCCCTTCAAACCCACAAAAAGGGGAAAACTTGGACTAATCAAACAATCCTAAACACGGTCACCTAAGGGACGAGACTCGGTAACCAAGGCCTTTTCACACCGTGGGTGGTCATAGTAGTCAAAATGCAAATCCCGTAGTAAATCCCTAGTAAGCTAGGTGGACTCAAGGTAAAGGACCAACGAATTCATTGATTTAAGGTCATTCTACTAGACTAAAGTCCAAGACTCGATTTATACTACTAGGAAGGGAAAGTACACATTCGCACACTGCCTCTAAACCGGGTTTTCGAAAACCATTTACACACAAGACTCAACTAACACAACACAAAACAAAGACTCAACAAAGAACGAAAGAAAAAGAAGCGAAAGCAACAAAACAAAAACAAAACAAGACGCACACATAAACAACACAAACACCACCCCTAGCTTCCAAACAAATCACCAAATTAACCACAAACTTTACAAAGCTCCACCCGAGCACACAACATCACGATCTCCTCCAAATTCCGCAAGAGACAAAGAAGGAAAAAGGGATAGAAGATGTTACCGGACATCTTGAAAGCTCTCCAAAGCTATCGGTGATTTAAGCAACCTATAAGGAAAAAGGGAGGCAAAACACGCACAACACAACAAATATACGATACAAAGACATAAAAAGGAAAACACACAAAAGAAAATCTTTTTGATTTTTGTGAAATTTTTTCAAATTTTTAGGGTTTTTTTAAAGATTTTTCGAAAAACTATGAAAATAAAACTAACTACGATAGAATATCACTCCCCCACATAAACCGAGCAATGTCCTCATGCTCGATCGTAGTGTGTGGAGAGACAAAAGGAAAGAAAAGAAACTACGAAAATAAAGCTAAAAATCTAAAATGAAGATGAAGAAAAGGTAGAATACGTCCGGCAGGGGTGTAGTCAAGTCACCATGGGCCGAGACAAGAAAAGATATGGATGGGGGAAGAAATAGAAATAAAGAAATAAAAGGAAATGGGAGGGGAGGGCTAGGTGTAATCAAGTCACCTAGCCCGGATTCCGTCCAAATCCGACTAACTCCTAAAAAGGGTGAAAATCTTGTATATTTGGATTAATCGATTGACTCTCGACGTAATCACATCATCGGGAGTCGGGAGCAACCACTACCGAGGCCTCGAAGGCCACTAAGACACCATGACTCAAGGGGAAAGGGGCAAACAAGAGAAAACAAGCGACAAAAGACGGAAAAGTAAGGATAGTTACCCAAACCAATAGGCTAGTAACTCACTCGCTCCATCGTCTCAATGATCATTATAGGCACGTTGCTTGTCTTCTCGGTTGCCATATCGCTTCAAACTTGAGAGGAACTCACGGTAGAGGTAGTAATGGTAGAGGGTGGGATTTGATGCGAGAGTCGGTGTAAAGTGGATAGGAAAATGAAGTGAGGAAATGAAAATGAAGTAAATGGGGCATATGATAAGAGCACGGAGAGATAGGGAGGTTGGGAGGGGGTACAGAATGGTTGGGCGGACTCAAATGTCGAAGATGAGGCACAAAGGGGAGTAGGGGACTATCCCGGTCAGGATGGATGGTCCCGGTCGGGATGACACACCCGTCCAGGTCGGGACGCTCCCTTCCTGGTCGGGACGGACCTCCAGTAAGCTCAAAAATATGTACCTCCATCCCGATCGGGACGGCTCCTTCCCGGTCGGGATGCCGTACCCTTCCCGGTTGGGAAGCCTCTTCCCGGTCGGGATGGGTCTTCTTGACCTTCCACAAACCCAAAAGCTTATTCCAAGCTTCAAAAACCCGATCCTCATGCTTACTATCCAAGCTCTATCATAGTCATTCCTCTCTAGGAATCATCTTCACTTCACCTATCCAACAAAGCTCACATACACATTAAATTCTCTCCCTCACAATGCTCATCAATCAATCCAAATAACAAGAATATCACAAAACTCAAACTAACTACAAGAAAGAGATATATACAATGAGACGGTTCTTGTGGAACTCCGTCAAACCAAAGGTGGTGCATTCTTCAATCTTTTTCAACAACAATAACAAATCCCATCTCCATCAAGGGCACGAAGGAACAAATCGAAGGCTCTAGCAAAGTCTTCAATCAAGCTAGTAGTGTAACCGACCACACTCCAAGGCTCTTCATGACATTGCCCCGACGTTCCCGGGGCATCCCGATCTACTAAGTTCAATGGCTTGAACTTGTACTTGCGATTCTTCGGGATATACCCAAACGTCCACCGATCCTCATGAGGCCCCAGGGGAGGCTCATCTTTCTCCTTGTCATTGCACTAATCTTCAAGCAAATCACATGGGCATTCATCCGCCCCAATCTCGGACTCATCATCCTCAAGCTCATAGGAATTGTTCTTCAAGCTTTATCCCAGCTCATCCTCTAGATCGATGTCTTTCGTGGCTTGGATCATATTGCAAAACTCATCGTTGGTGGGCGAAGTGTTGCCTTGGAGGTCAAACACTAACCTCTCTTCGCCCAACTCGAAGGTGATCCTACCGTTCTTCACATCGATCATGGCACCGACGGTGTGTAGAAACGGGCGCCCAAGAATAATGGGAGTGATAGCATTTTCCGGCATAGCGAGCACTAAGAAGTCAACCAGAATGAAGAACTTTCCGATCCTTATCGGCACATCCTCTAACATCCCCAATGGTTGGTTGAATGAACTATCGGCCATTTGGAGTGTCACGGAAGTATGTTGGAGC
The DNA here is from genome assembly GCA_958450325.1 of Agrostemma githago. NCBI lineage: Eukaryota > Viridiplantae > Streptophyta > Magnoliopsida > Caryophyllales > Caryophyllaceae > Agrostemma > Agrostemma githago. Next base: position 33,691,257 of record OY288257.1, on the reverse strand, counting down.
TCCTTCATCCCAAGTCGGCAACAAATAGAATAGGGAATGATGCTAACACTCGCACCCAAATCACATAGCGCTCTCTCAATCATGAAGTTGCCTATGGTGCAAGGGATCGAGAAACTACCCGGATCCTTCAACTTTGGAAGCGTGGAACCTTGAATAAGCTCGCTCACCACCCTCGTGAACGCTATGGTCTTTTCCTTGTTGATGGACCTCTTCCTAGCTAGGATATCTCGCATGAATCTTCCATATGCCGGGATTTGGGTAAGTAACTCGGTGAATGGGACATTAACATCCAATTTCTTCACAATGTCTAGGAATTTGTCAAATTGGACATCCACCTTAGTCTTCATTTGCCTTGTTGGGAAAGGCAACTTGATTTGAACCTTGTTTTGCTTAATAGGGGTGGACTTCTCACATGACACTTTTCCTTTACCCTTTTCTTTTGCTTGAAGTGGTGGAGGGTTGTCTCCAATTGGTTTCTCAATCTCCCATAAGACTTGCTCCTCCATTGGATCTTCCATGCTTGAGCTTTCTTGAATTGGAGATGCAACTTTCTTTGTCGGTTCTTGCATTGGCTCTTGCTCACTAGGGAATGAAGGGGAGTCATAAGATGTACTTCTCCTTGTGGTAATATCATTTACATGCTCGAATTTTGGTGTTTCACCTTGAGGAGGTAGTTGCCCCTTTTGTCTTGAGGAGCTCCCCGAAGCAAGTTGAGATAATTGAGTCTCAAGCATCTTCGTACGGGCATCTCTTGCCGCGTTTTCCCCTTGAACATAAGCAAAGAGCTCTTGTTGGATTCTTGACATCTCCATTTGATTTTTATGCAACTCTTGATTACTCTTTTGCACATCCATCATAGTCTTTTGTATGTCGAAATCCCGATGTGGAGATGACGGATTATGCGGAGTATCGGTGAGGGCTAATGGAGTACCATAATCATGAATAGGAGACCGGCTCCTAGGCTTGCTTTGTTGATTGCCTTGTGTTGCTTGTTGTTGTTGACGGTTCCCTTGGAACCCATGAGGATTGCCTTGATTAAGGCCTTGGTTGTGGTTTTGAAACCCTTGGTTGTGGTTTTGTTGTCCTTGAAAGCTTTGGTTTCCTTGGAAACCACCTTGATTGAAGTTCCCTTGTTGGAACCCTTGATTGTTGTTGTGAAGGTACCTTGGTTATTTTGCTTGAAGTTGTTGAAGGGTCTTGGATTACCCACATACCTTGATAACCTTGATTGTTGTCCCTTATGGGAGGTGGAACATAGGGACGAGGTTGTGTAGCTTGTTGTTGAGGGACTTGATTGGAAACTTGGTATTGATTAGAATAGGAGGCACCTTGCTTGAACGCTTGAAAGGCGTTCACTTGCTCAATACTTCCTCGAAAATGCATAGGATCATGACCAACGATTCCACAAGTATCGCACATCCCAAAATAAGGTGTAGGAGGTACAAATCCCAAAGCATTCACTTCTTGAATCGATTGATGATTGGAGGAACTAGTGCCTTGGACTTGGTTGAGGTGGCTTTGGAGCTTCTTGTCAATGGTCTCCATGTGTGTTCTCAATTGAGCCCCAAGGTCAATGCTCAATTGTGTAATAGCATCAACCTCGTGCCTACCTCCCCGATTTGCCTTCCTAGGCCTTGAGTATTGTGAATTATGAACCGCCTCTCCTCGATTCTTGACCAAGTTTGTTCATCATCCACTTCGGTAAACCTACCATTAGATCCCATGTTGAGTATGGCCCTTGAGTCTTCATATAACCCGTTCCAAAATTGTTGCACAAGGAACCATTGTGATAGACCATGGTGGGGACAAGAACGGATCAAGGCTTTGAATATTTCCCACGATTCATAGAGGCTTTCATCATCACGTTGTTGGAATCCCGTGATAGAGGCTCTCAATAGATTTGTCTTCTCCGGGGGATAGAATTGTTGGTAAAAAGCTAAGGCTAGCTTCTTCCAAGTATCAATATCGAGTCTTGCTTTGTCCAACCCCTTGAACCATTGCTTCGCCTTACCAATTCGAGAGAAAAGAAATAATACCCACCGGATTTGGTCTTGAGTTATTCCCGTTTGAGAAATAGCGTCACAATAGTCCGAAAAGGTTTCCATGTATTGATGAGGATCTTCGGTTGGTAACCCACTAAATTGACTTCTCTCGACCAATTGGATAAATTGCGTTTTCGCCACAAAATTCCCGGTATATGCCTCCGGTAAAGTGGTAGGACCTGGCAAAACGTCTTCCGTGAACGTTGAGTGAGAAGAAAACTTAGGCATGATTGGATTTGTGGGAGATGATGGTGTAGACGGTGTTGATGTAGATGAAGAGGGGGAACTAGGACTAGAAGAATGGATAGATGAACCAAAGGGATTTATGAAGATCCCTTCGGCCGTCTCTCGAGGTGACTCGTTAAAGTCGGATCCTTGAGCTTGCTCTTGATGAGTATTGCTAGTACCCGGTTGAGAGTGTCTAACTCGATCAATCGTCCGTTGGCCAAAGGCTCTAAAGAGTCTCTCCGGCTCTGGATTGAAGAGAAAGAAATCGCCTCCCCTCCTAGGCATACACTACACACTAGAACAAACGTGAGAACACCTAGTACTTTATGGGCACTAGGCAACGACAATAATCAAGCACAACGAGAAACAAGGAGAGAAGGAAGAAATAAAACTAGGGAAACAAGAAGAATCTAGAAAATATGCACAAGAGATGATAGAAGAGCACAAAGAAGGGTAACTAGGTTTAGCTATAAGCAAACTAAGTCTAAACAATGCACCGTCCCCGGCAACGGCGCCAAATTGATGGTAAGGATTTGCCGTGGGTCCTAACCAACAATAATAAACCGACTATTCCTAGTGGGTAGCTAGGGCAAGTAGGGTCGATATCCACGGGGACGGTAAAGTAAAGTCTAGACTAGGTCGGCCTAAAAACGAGACTAAATCACCAAACAAACACAAAGAGAACTATAATTGACAAAGTGTGATGGAGGAGAGGTAAGAACTAGACTAACAATGACTATCTAAAACAATGCTAAAATAAAGTGACTAATGATCAAACTAACAAGCAAACTAGAGTAAATAATGACTAACTGTGGACATGACGTAGGTCCACCCCGATGCGGCCACGCGCGGGTTTGGGTAGGCGAATGAATCTCGTGGTAAGATTGTTCTCGGGTTCGAAATTTAAGTCAATATGGAGTCGCCACCGAATTTTGTGGTTATTCGGAACCATACGGGCCCACTCTATGTCGTCATGGGCTATACACAAAGTAAGCCCACTTCGATTTCAGAGTTTATGGGGCTCGTCCCTTTGCATTGTTATATCGATACCGTTTACACCGGCTTTCGTATATAAAATGACTCTCGTGCGCCAAGGGTTTCGGACATCCGGAAACCAAAGGTTCTGAGTAAGGGGTGAGGGTACGTGTTGGGAAGCCCACTAAGGACACCCAACCCCGCCCGCACATGGCGGCCTCTACTAAGACATCGTTCGTGTTCGTGTACGCGCGCTAGTAAAACGGCTAAATGATATGCAAACAGCGTTTTCGAGCTAAGCATGTGAATTATTGATTTGCTACGTCATTTAATGCATCTTAGATATGGTCGAAGTGATTTAGCATGTGATGTTCATTTAAATAAATAAATGGCAAACATCGAAAATAGAAAACTCGTAAATAAATTACAAATTACACGGGCGGAATACAACCCGGAATTCACAATACAACGAGCAATAAAATAGAATAATTGAATAAAATGAGAAGAGTGATAAATAAAAACACGACCGTCAAAGACCCGTATATAATAAATGCACACTAGAACGTGAATTAGATAGACGGACGAACTTTAACTAATTACGCATTATATTGCATATTAATCAAAGGACGGAGGTTCGAGACCTAGGTGTGGTGCTAACCCGATCTCGAACTTCGATGCCTTGTCCCGACTTATCACCTCGAAAAATAGGGCCTAAATTAATTATGTGTTGGATACGACTAAAGAGTCGTCGACACAAAATTAATAGTGCGAGACCGTCGATCAAAGTCGTTTTAAGTGTCGTGATATGCATGAGTTTTGAAAAATAGGATCACGTGATTGACTTTACACGTGTCGACTAAAAGTCGTAAAAAAAATGACGAGGCTCAAATGTTGCATTGAAGCCCTCGGATTTCTGGGCTACAGGACCCACTCGACCGAGTCATGGCATGGACTCGATCGAGTGCGTACTCGAAGCAGCTACTGCCCAATTTTTGGGGTCCAACTCGATCGAGTGGCCCATGGCACTCGATCGAGTGCCCCCTGTACGAGGCATGGCTCGTTTCATTTTTATTTGTTTGAATTAGATTTCTGGCGCAAGTTTTGAGAATGAACTTGGCTGTTTTGAGAGACGGTTTCGTCTTTGACCGGGTTTTGACCCGGTCGCTAAAAGACGGGATTTATTTTTGGTGTCGGTTTTGGCCCAAATTAGTCTCATTTTATTGGGAACGACCCACTGGGCCTGGATTTGAGGTCGATTTTGAGAGATTTGCACTCCGCTAAATGCCCACGTCGGATACTATTAATTCCGAGTCCGTATTCGAGCGTATTAAGTCACATTTACGTCCGATCATCATTGGGTGTTTTGTCGGGAACTGCTATAGACACTAGCAGGCAAAATGCGGGTGTCTACAGAGCCCCTACTCTGACTGAGGCTTGGACAAGGCGAAAGTCAGAGTAGCTACCAGGCCAATCGAGGATTACGACCTGGCAGCCTTCCGGTCGGGTCGTTTATAGTCCATTAGACTCGCGTGAAAGGCTCGCCAGCCATAAGAAAAGGGTCATACCTGTCCTGATGATGATAGCTCCGTGGGGAGTCGGACTTGCCTTTGAAGTCCTAGGTGTACCTATATGCCGACACATCACATCTTGGATGTAGCATTCCAGGAGAAACACCAACTCATGCTGGGGAGTAAAGTAGCTGCGCGGGGACTTGCTTCTGAAGTCTTGGGTGTACCCGTATGCCGACACATCACATCTTGGATGTAGCATTCCAGGAGAAACACCGCCTTTGTTGTTCCATTGGGAAGCACTAGCTGGTACCTAAAATGTTAGATACATAGGCAGAAATAGCAGGTATAGTGTATAGCAAGATAGCACATAGGAAATGCAGTTAGCATCTATAGACTGGCTTGCGCTGGAGAAAATGGTTTTTGCTTCATTTTGAAATCGAAGTCCTGAAAACAACTCATGTGCTAGGAGATGGGTTTTCAAAATTGAAAGGGGTAGAAAAGAATTTTGCAGTTTAAATAGACCGAAATTTGACCTTGTCGAAAAGGATTTTCCCAAATGGCTAAGTTTTGCAAATTTCAAAGCAAGGATTTGAAAAGAGAGACATACCGACAGACTCGACTCTGGACGTGACAGGACGAGTTGACAGACACGACTTAGAATCTTGAAGGGGTTGGACTGTGACTCGGTAGGAGGGTGGGCCACCTAAGATGACAAGACTCTTAAGTTGCGCTAATCCATAGCCTAGGCGAGTGGCAACACGGTCGAACATCGAAATGTGTTATAGGGGAATTGCAGTATTCTGTAGTGAGACTGTTTTTGCAGGACTTAGCAGTAGCAGTGCTGTAGACTAGTGTTCTTTGAATTTTTGGTTTTGGGGTACATTCCCAAAGTGGGTGTCACTTCGAGTCCCGATAGATTCTCGTCTTCGACTGAGCCGAGTACTAGGACACACTATAGAAAGGTGGCTAGTTTTGAAATTTTTTGGATTTTGTGAGTGGATGGAGAGCTTCTGCCTAAGAGAAGCCCCCAGGACGACAAAGCTAGCTGCTGAGAACATGACAGTGTCATGACCGGAATGATGGTGCGTTTTGAATGTGTGGGTGGTTGTGCCTTTGTTGAAAGGCTGCCTACGTATTCGCGTGGTAGTGAAATCAAACCAAGCTGTAGTTCAGTGGATTGGAAGATATGTTATGGTGCCTAGTTTATTAGGGATTTGCGTGTAACTAACCATAGCGATGGTGTAGGCTAGGTGCATTCCCAATGATGTCTTGATCAAAGGGCTAGAATAGTTAGGATGTTGATCCTGTGACTGTGAGCGTTCTCAAGGGTAGCCCCCAGAGGTGGTGTTAACTATTTGGGCATGTTCTATGCCGACCGCAGGTTGAGTTCCCGTGTTTGGGGTTGGTAACTGGTTTGGATGTTCTTGGAAATGTGGTGCCAGGCAATAAGTGGCTTTTATGTTTCCAAATCTGGAGCTCGATTTTGTGGAGCTTAGGCTTCGAGGGTAAGGTTTTGTAATGTGGTAGGAAAGGGGGAAGTCGAGTAAAAATGACTCGGACTTCAATTGGGGTAGGTTTGATAATGTGGGATCTGATTTCAATGTCTGGCCCTAATGGTTAGGGTGTATCCTATGGAGCTTGAATCCTCAAAGTTCTGGGCTGTCTCTTAGCCTAGGTCTCGGGAAGGTCTTGAGGGTTGTAATATGGGAAGGCTAAGTGTGGTGTTAGCTGACCAGCTTAATTATCTCTCCCCTATTTGATGGTATGGGCATCGATAATTTTGAATTGACCGTACCCCGGTCAAGGAGCTTTCACTTGTGTTGACCATTGACCACGGTCATGGGTATTTGAATATTTTGTTTTTGTTTTTTTTTTTGGGTTGACCTCTTAACCCTGGTCGTGGGATTGACCGTATCTAGTCGGGGGATGCTGAGAGTTCGTTTTTTGATGGCCAGCTCTTTTGTTTTGGGCCTTTTGCTTTTTTTTCTTGGACTTTTGATTTTTTTTTTTTTTTTTTTTTTTTTTTTTTTTTTTTTTACGGCTGCCTTCCTATGGTGTTGTGGGGTGGATATGGGGGTGGGCCCATCGGTTGGATTTGGCTTGTGGAGCTAAACCCTTGTAAGGTGTGAGCCTAGTTGGTGTTTGTGTGAGTGCAACTCGCGGTGGAGTACTCTATGGTAAGCATGGTGGTTTGGATCTCGGTATTGTCATCATAATTCTGAGCAGGCTTAGTGGGAGCATCGTCCCGAGTTGGGTATTTTTGGCATCAAGTCAGACTAACGCCTAAGATAGGGATTGGTCAGTTTTATTGGAGGGGTGTTTATTGTGGGAAATGGGCTTGCCTCCCGTCTTGAACCCAAACTAGGAGACTACCTAGATTTGTCATAGGATTCGATACTGCTCCTGCTAAGGGTAGTTATGTGGCTGTCTATGCCAGACATGGAACAGGTAAGGGAAAACACGAGCCTCAGTTCCTGCAGTCATTATAGATGTGCCTATAATAGTCACGTGCGTGTGCTCACAGTGTATGATGATGGTGTTCATCATGTTCTCGGAAACACATAAGGAAAGTGTATAGTAGAGATAGAATATTGAAAGCTGATTTTTTGTTGAATTTTGAAAAGAGGACAGAATGCAAAAGACTCTGACTCTGATTTGGAAATGAGGATGTAGGGTATCCTAGACTCGGACTCAGACTTAGACTCGAATCAAATCCGGACTTACGGACGCTCGGTTGGTTGTTTATTTTTTTTGGTAAAGTCTTTGATTGGAGAAAACGACAGGTGCCACGACTCGCCTAAACTCGACTTTGCGCGAATGCAAGAGAGGGAGTCAAACTAGACACGGCCCGGGGTGACGGAATGACAAAGACTCTTGGACCGGGATACTCGAACATTGACCTAGACGAGGTAAAGACCCTGGCTCGAACTTGACCATGAGATCTGAGCCACGAGGATGAGTCCGAAAATGGGGCGACCGTGTTTGGCCGCGTCACGTGTTCGGACCCACTGTGGCGACCTAAACCTTTAGGAGACTCGAGTGTTCGTAGCATAGGTACGACTCGAAGAAGGCATTATAAGGACGCCGGTGTATGATGAACGTAAGGTACTTCTTAGGGTGACCGTGTTTGACTGGTCGGTTGAAGGATAGCCCCCCGAGCGACGCAAAAGACTCTATAGGACTCAGATGGGGTGGCATCTAAGTGACTCGAAAATGGCACGCGTGAGACAACACGTGTAGGACATGACCCTTAGAGCAACCGTGATTGATCGCTCTGCTAAAGGGTAGCCCCCGAGTGAGACCGAGGACTCTGATAGGACTCAGATGGTGTGACATCTAAGTGACTCGAAAGTGGGGTACGTGAGACAACACGTGTAAGACATGACCCTTAGAGAAACCGTGATTGATCGCTCTCCCAAAGGGTAGCCCCCCCGAGTGAGATTGTAGGTTTTGCTAAAACTCGAGTGATGGACGAGTGACCCTTAGATGTAAGGATCACGAACCTTTTGTTATAGGCCTATGCCTTGTAAAAGGTTGACTCGGCCTTGATGAAGGCAGACGGGTAAGGGAAGAAACTTGCGATGTAAGATCGGCGGAGTTTCGACGCTAGAGACCCTTGACTTGACTTGAATAAGGATGACCCTGTGATTAGGGTAGACCCTTAAGTTAAAGGATTTTTGAATTGGGATGACTCGACTAACGGATTGAAAGACGGGCAAAATTCCCTTAGGAAAGGTCGTGGGGACCGTCCTGTCGGAGGGAAAATTGCGTATGACTTTCTAGTTAGGACTCGAGTGTTTACGAACCTTCCATTTACGAGTGTATGACTCGTGTTGGTCGGTTGTGCCTTTAGGATAAGGCGGACTAGGATGGGGAAGAAACTCGTGATGTAGGATCGAAAGAGTTTCAACGCTATAGACCTTCGACAAATTATGAAAAGACCCGACACACGGATTACGGTAGGTCCTATGAAAAGGAAGGTTTTTGAAAAATGATTAAATTTTGAAAATTGAGAGAACGGTCCCGAAATTGGTAGTGGGTCAATAGGACCGGGCATTTAGAAATGTTAGAATGGTTGCGAGTAATTTCGCGTTTTGAAAAATTGGGAGACGCTCCCGTTTTTTGAAAAGTTGAATTTTTGAAATTTTGAAATTTGAATATCGAAAATAAATTTTCGAAAATTTGAAAATTGAAAATAAGATCCCGAAGATTTAAGAATCGAAAACGACATCTCGGAGATTTGAGAATCGAGAATGGAATCTCGAGGATTTGAAAATCGCGAATGGCATCACGAAGATTTGAAAATTGAAATTGAATTTTGAAAATTCGAAAATCGAATGGTGGATCGGAAATTCGAATTGAAATGGATAGCATGCCGGCTAAAAAAAGGCTTGTTTTGAGTCAAATCGTAAGTCTAATTTTTGGCAGCATTCCGAGTTTTTTGAAATTGGATATTTTGAAAAGACGGGTCCCGAAACGGACAGTATTTCGGGTTTTTCAAAATTTGGTATTTTGGAAAGATGCAATTTTGAAATGACGGTTTTTTGAAAATTGACACGGAAACCAAGTAGCATGTAGTCAAACAAGCATTATAACGACGCTTATGTATGCTTTACACTAAGTCTCGGTCGGTCAAAAATAGGGTCTATAACAACAACGATGGCTTTCTCGTGTGATGGACGGACTCCCTAAGCCGAGTTGGTCTTAGGACATGCCGCAAAACCGAGACGAGTTCCACCATCGATGTCTTTAGCGCACCCATGTTGGAATGCACCGTGGTATAGTGGGACGTCGGTCACAAGTAACCGGCCCGGGCAAAATTTGGGTTATGCATGAATCATTAAACTAACGCGCGCGCACTAATCTACGAACGATTTCTCTTCGAGTCTCACCCTAGGAACCCCGATGACATGTGGTACATCAGGTATCCCCAGCAGAGTCGCCAAATTGTGGACATGACGTAGGTCCACCCCGACGCGGCCACGCGCGGGTTTGGGTAGGCGAATGAATCTCGTGGTAAGATTGTTCTCGGGTTCGAAATTTAAGTCAATATGGAGTCGCCACCGAATTTTGTGGTTATTCGGAACCATACGGGCCCACTCTATGTCGTCATGGGCTATACACAAAGTAAGCCCACTTCGATTTCAGAGTTTATGGGGCTCGTCCCTTTGCATTGTTATATCGATACCGTTTACACCGGCTTTCGTATATAAAATGACTCTCGTGCGCCAAGGGTTTCGGACATCCGGAAACCAAAGGTTCTGAGTAAGGGGTGAGGGTACGTGTTGGGAAGCCCACTAAGGACACCCAACCCCGCCCGCACATGGCGGCCTCTACTAAGACATCGTTCGTGTTCGTGTACGCGCGCTAGTAAAACGGCTAAATGATATGCAAACAGCGTTTTCGGGCTAAGCATGTGAATTATTGATTTGCTACGTCATTTAATGCATCTTAGATATGGTCGAAGTGATTTAGCATGTGATGTTCATTTAAATAAATAAATGGCAAACATCGAAAATAGAAAACTCGGAAATAAATTACAAATTACACGGGCGGAATACAACCCGGAATTCACAATACAACGAGCAATAAAATAGAATAATTGAATAAAATGAGAAGAGTGATAAATAAATACACGACCGTCAAAGACCCGTATATAATAAATGCACACTAGATCGTGAATTAGATAGACGGACGAACTTTAATTAATTACGCATTATATTGCATATTAATCAAAGGACGGAGGTTCGAGACCTAGGTGTGGTGCTAACCCGATCTCGAACTTCGATGCCTTGTCCCGACTTATCACCTCGAAAAATGGGGTCTAAATTAATTATGTGTCGGATACGACTAAAGAGTCGTCGACACAAATTTAATAGTGCGAGACCGTCGATCAAAGTCGTTTTAAGTGTCGTGATATGCATGAGTTTTGAAAAATAGGATCACGTGATTGACTTTACACGTGTCGACTAAAAGTCGTAAAAAAAATGACGAGGCTCAAATGTTGCATTGAAGCCCTCGGATTTCTGGGCTACAGGACCCACTCGACCGAGTCATGGCATGGACTCGATCGAGTGCGTACTCGAAGCAGCTACTGCCCAATTTTTGGGGTCCAACTCGATCGAGTGGCCCATGGCACTCGATCGAGTGCCCCCTGTACGAGGCATGGCTCGTTTCATTTTTATTTGTTTGAATTAGATTTCGGGCGCCAGTTTTGAGAATGAACTTGGCTGTTTTGAGAGACGGTTTCGTCTTTGACCGGGTTTTGACCCGGTCGCTAAAAGACGAGATTTATTTTTGGTGTCGGTTTTGGCCCAAATTAGTCTCATTTTATTGGGAACGACCCACTGGGCCTGGATTTGAGGTCGATTTTGAGAGATTTGCACTCCGCTAAATGCCCACGTCGGATACTATTAATTCCGAGTCCGTATTCGAGCGTATTAAGTCACGTTTACGTCCGATCATCATTGGGTGTTTTGTCGGGAACTGCTATAGACACTAGCAGGCAAAATGCGGGTGTCTACACTAACTAAGAGGATGAAATCAAATATGAAAGGAAGTGGGGTAGGTCGGGTTCATAAGTGTAGATGGGTAATTGGGTGATCAAGGGTATAGGTGTCTCCTAGTTGCTAGAGTCGGTCCGGGCTCTCGCTACGTAGACCGATGTCGAGGTTGGTCCGGGCTCTCGCTACGTTGACCATAGTCCGCACTCTCGTGACTATGACTATTCTCAACACAATCACATAATGAACAAGCAATGAGAAGATGAGCACAAGTATGGGAAGCATGGCCACTACAACTCACACAAGCAATTCAACAAACACATAGAGTGCCCATTATGTGACTAACAACAAAGATTCATCCTTTTCCCCTAATCAACCCTAATCACCCATAATCTACCCCTAATCCCCCTACTAACCCCACAAGGAGACTACTCACTCATTATCAAGAACAAAACAACAATAATAAGAGAAAACAACATCACAAACCAAACATTCATTATGAAGAACAAGAACAATAACAATAAACAAAATATAAAGATTCAAACATGATTAAATAAACAAGAACAAGAGTAAAGAAAGTTATACCAACAACAAGAGGAACAAAAAGATGCAATCTTGTATAAATAAGAACCCAAATCAACTCCAAGGATGTCAAGCTTGGATGAATCTTCAAGTATCTTCTTAATACAAGAACTAATTACAACTAGATTAAACTAGAATTAAAGGAAGATTAAAGGAAGATTAAACTAAGTGGATGAACTCTAAATCTAGGGTTTATAGTATGTAGAGAGGCTTAAGAGAGTCTACTGTAGTGTAGGATACATAAACAATACAAGAGGGGAGTATTTTTATGGGTACAAGAATGAAGGAGGATGAAAGAATTGAAGTCGTGCTGCCCCTGTAGCGTCCCGACCGAGACGGGATCATCCCGACCGGGACAGCGTGGTCCCGACCGGGACGGGCCCGAGTCAGTAGCCTTCTCTTTTCTGCACCTCAACCGGGACCGGTTGAGGCCATTCCGACCCGGTTGAGCCTTGTAGGCCTCCTTTAAGCTCCTTTTGGTCCCTCCTTGCCTCTCATGGGTTTCTCATCGATTCTCGGGACTCGGGATCGGTTCTCGAGGTCTCGGGATCGAATCCAAGGCACCGAGTGATCGTTCCTTCACTTCGTTGGCTCCAAAATATGTATGTAATGAGCCGGAATCGTTCCAACTCTTCGAGAATGGTCTCGAGAACCTGAAACGAACTAGAGGAAGAATAAGTAGCCCATAAACCGCTCCCAAGGAGCGATTCCACAAGGAAAATGGGACCAAAACACAACAATTAGGCACTACTAACTACACTTATCAACCTACCCTTGAAATTTTGGGGTAGATGCTTGCCTAGGATAGCTTCCCTTGTTGGCCCGTATGTCAAGTCTGACTTGGCTACGGAAGAACGTTCTAGGCTTGGGTATGCGAGGGTAATGGTAATGGCTAAGGTGGGTCAGAAATTTAGGAATGAGATCAAATTTATGGATGAGAAGGAGAACGTGGTTGATGTTTTTGTCAAATACGAGTGGAAACCTATATGGTGTTCCAAATGCAAGGGATATGGGCATGAGGTTCGGGATTGTCGGAGAGATGAACTAAGAAAAGCGAGACAGGAAGTGAAGCAGAAAAAGACTGAGTGAGGGGGAGCTGTAAAACAGCCCTCGTTGAGGCTAATTACGGGTCCCAAACCCCCTTCGAACACCTTGTTGGCGGGCTCTAGCAAACCTAGGCCCCTGGTCCGGTGGGGTCCAGGCCGAAGGCTACGTTGTCCCCTAAATAGGTGGTTGAGGGTGTATCCTATACTGATATGATTATAGGATCTCCGAGAAAAGGATCCGTCGAGGGGAATGATGGGGTTGGATTGGAACTAGTCATCCATGGAAATACATAATATTGGATGCTGGAATGTGCGTGGTATGTGTAATATAAATAAACAGCGTGCTATAAGTGAGTTTGTTAGGAAACAGCAGGTAGATGTCTTTGGTCTACTTGAGACTAAAATAAAGAATAAGGCTTATGCGAAAGTTCATCAAAATGTCTTTTCGGATTGGAGTATTACTACAAACAGTCACTGTGCTGAGGGTGGCCGAGTTTGGTTATTATGGAAACATGATAAGGTGAATCTAATGATCTTGGAATATAGTGCTCAAAGTATCCGCGTTAGAGTCTCCATAGTCTCGGGGAAAAGCTACTTGCTAACCTTCGTGTACGCGTTTAATTTCGTTGTGGAGCGGGGTGAGCTATGGCAGAAACTGGAGTCCTATGCACGTAGGGGCCCTTGGATGGTCTTGGGTGACTTCAACTGTGTCATCGATGCTCGTGAACGTCGTGGGGGTTCTTCTTCGGACGAGGAAATGAACCAATTCCGTGATTGCTTAGCGAGTTGTGAAATTGGGGATTTTAGAGCGAGTGGTTCTTGGTTCACTTGGAATAATAAGCATAAAGTTGTGGAAACTAGAGTCTTTAGCCGTATTGATCGATGTTTGGCAAATGATGATATGGTAAGGTTGTATCCGGATGGGTTCGCGAATTTTCTACCGGAAGGGACCTTTGATCATTGTCCATGTGTGGTTCAATTGGGGAGCCCTCCGGGTAGGAAGAACCGATCTTTCAAATATTTGAATTTGTGGAGTCGGTCGCCTGAGTTTCTGAAGTGCGTGGGTACAGCGTGGGGTGAGCAGGTTATGGGCACCAAGATGTATCAACTGGTCTCGAAACTGAGGAGCCTGAAAGTACCTTTGAAGCTGCTGAATTCTTCGTCGTTTTCGGATATTGAGACGCGCTGTAGTCTGGCTGAAGCGAAACTTGCTGAGCTGCAACTCAGACTGCGGGCTGATCAGTGTGCCAAATTGTTGCAGGAAGAACTGGCCGAGAATGCTGTTGTTCGCAAACTGCAGGCTGCCCGGGCCGATTTCTGGGCGCAAAAATCAAAGCAAAAGTGGATTAAAGAGGGTGATGTGAATTCGGCGTACTTCCACGGTTTGTTGCGAGCACGTCGTGCTCATAATGCTGTCTCAAAGATCGCCAATGCTGATGGGCGTGACTGCTCGACCAAAACTGAGATTGAAGATGCTTTCCTGCGTTACTACACCTCGCTGTTGGGGGATTCGAAGGCTGTAGAACCTATTCGAACTGACATTGTTCGTTTGGGGAGCACTTGTTCGGACGAACAAAAGCAAATCCTAGGTGCGAGTGTGACCGAGTCGGAAATCAAGAGGGCATTGCACGGTATTCATCGTGACAAAGCTCCGGGACCGAACGGATTCACTAGCCAATTTTTTATTGATTCTTGGGATATTGTTGGAGAGGATGTGGTTAGCGTGATCCAGGATTTCTTCCTTTCTGGTAAGCTGCTGAAACAGCTGAACTTTGCTATCATTACTTTAATCCCAAAAATGAGTAGGCCTCAGTCTGTGAAAGATTTTAGGCCGATTGCGTGCTGCAATGTTGTGTATAAATGTATCGCCAAAATAATATGCTCGAGATTGGCCAAAGTACTACCCCGGATAATTTCGCCTACACAGGGTGGATTTATTGAGGGTCGGAGTATCGTCGAGAATGTGCTCATTTGTCAAGATCTCGTTAAGATGTATAGGAGAGGGCGCGTTTCTCCTAGGTGTTTATTCAAGGTTGATATTCATAAGGCCTATGATAGTGTGGAATGGAGCTTTGTAGACCAAATGCTTACAGCCTTGGATTTCCCAGAACATTTTCACCGTCTGATTATGGAGTGTGTTACTTCTGTCTCGTACTCCCTCAGTGCTAATGGGGATAGTTTCGGGTTTTTCCTTGGGAAGAGGGGTTTGAGGCAAGGGGATCCTATGTCGCCGTTGCTTTTTACTATCTGTATGGAATATTTTTCTCGTATTCTGACTTATGGTAAGGTTGACAGGAACTTTAAATATCACCCGAAGTGCGGTCCGATGAAGCTTACCCACCTGATGTTCGCTGATGATCCGCTTCTCTTCTGCAAAGGGGACACAGATTCGATGAAATTCTTGTGGAGAGCTTTTGCTACCTTTAGTAGGTCCTCGGGGCTGAATATAAGCATTGAGAAATCGCATGCATATTTTGCAGGAGTAGATGAGGATAAGAAAGCTTCTATTCTACAGTTTTCTGGTTGTGTGGAAGGTACGATGCCCTTTCGCTATATGGGTCTTCCGATCCAAAGTACTCGCCTTGGAAAAATTGATTGTGAAAATTTGATTGCCCGTATTATCTCGAGAATTTCTAGTATTGGGGCTCGTAAGCTTTCCTACGCGGGTAGACTGACCTTGGTTCAGTCTGTGCTGTCTCAGCTTCGTAATTACTTGGCGATGGCGTTTATTATTCCGACTTATGTTATGAACAGAATTATTTCTTTATGTCGCAATTTCTTATGGAATGGTGGGGTGGAGGGAAATAATAGGGCTCTGGTGAGTTGGGAGAAGATCTGCTGCCCTAAGCTGGAGGGGGTATTGGGGCTTAGGGACTTGGTTACGTGGAATCAGGCTGCTGTGGCAAAATTGGCGTCCTGGGTTTTTGATCAACCGGATCATCTATGGGTTCGGTGGGTGAATTCCATCTATCTGAAGGGGCGTGTGTGGTGTGATTATCAACCCAACACGGATGTCACCTGGGCTTGGCGGAAGATCGGTCAGGCTAAGGATAAAATTAAACATATGTTTGTGAATGAGCTCTGGCATGGATCGCGGTCCTGTTATATGATCTCGGAGGGGTACAAGGGCTTACGGTCTCACAAACCGAAGGTCACTTGGGCTCGCCTAGTTTGGAGTGGTTGAAGTATTCCTAAACATAGCTTTATTGCTTGGCTAGTGTTTAGGAAGACTTTAAACACTAGGATCAATTTGAAGCGATTTGGTGTTGCCGAATCAGATCGATGCTATTTATGTGAAGCCCATGAAGAGAGCTTGGGAGACCTTTTCTTTGGTTGTGCCTGGATTTCATAGATTGTTGGCAAGTTGAGCCTGTGGGTGAAGAAACAACTACCGAGTACCGATACTCTGCTTTGGGCGACCAAGATGCGGGGAACGAAGTTGCAATGCAATGTCATTCGCGCCTTGTTCAATGCCATGATTTATCATGTTTGGAGGCAAAGAAACTTGTGCAGAATAGAAGGTTCGGTGCAGCGACCTCACCATATTGTTAAGTTGATTCAAATGGATGTTCGTGATAGAATTATGGCTAAGATTAAACACCCATTACGGGCTAGGGATGCCAGATGACTACGTAATTTGATGTAGCCATACTTGTGTATAGTGAACCACATTTTTTAATACATATTTACCCTTTACCAAAAAAAAATAAAAAAATAAATAATATCAACTATAGGGCATCTTCCCAAAATAATAACAATTTCAATAAATCTGAGAATAATACATATTATTGGAGTAGTTAAACAAGAGTAGTATAAGTGACTTTATAACCTGCTACATCAGGTCACCAAATTAATATTTAACCTGGTTGACTTTGGTTCGGGTCAGATTATTTCGGGTTCGGGTCATTCTCGAGTTTGATGCTTTCAACTTTTTTTAGGGATATCGACTCTTTTTCTGTAATAATAGTTGGGCCAGTTTCGGGTTAGCTCGGGTCAATTTGGATTACTGGTCAAAATCAGGTTCAATTTGGGAGTTGGGTCGGATTCGGTTTTGCTTATTCAGGTCGGGTCAGTTTTTCTAGGTCTACTCCTCCTTACTTCTGTCCTTCATCCTCTCTCTACATTACCCTTCATCCTTCTTTAGTTTTTTTTACGTTTTGTTTAGATTAACATGTTGATTTTGGTGTAGGATTGTGTTGTTAGCTAGATTTGGTGAGATTGAAGACTTGAAGGAAGAGAAAAATGGAGGACATTAATGACGTTTAATGCCTCGTACACTGAGTAAGTGAAAAAGAGCGAAGTAATATGAAATAAATTAAAGACGAAAAAGGAAGGTGAGCGGGTTCTACCTCTAACTGGTCATCTATACTACAATTGTTTAAAGGGTTATTTCATAACAATAATACCAACTATGAGGGTGCTTCTTATATTAATACAAATTATACGTAATCCCGTTTTAATATGGACAATCCTGCCATTAATCTCTCTTTATAACCAATGCCTTTTTTTACCTGTAAAACCGGTAATTGTACGTGCTAGGTTTTGGTGCGCTTCTTCTTCTTCTTCTTCTTCCCCTTTATTTTCATCAAATTAAAAGTCATCATTCATTATCGACCTTCAAAACCCTCATTGACACAATGAGATGTGGTTATTCATCTGGATCCTCCTCTAATTTGTATTCTTCAAATGTCATATTTTTTTTGCAAATGTCAGATGCTCCAATCTATTTACCACAATTTCAAAAAATTTAAGAAAAGCAATGGCAAGAGGAGATGTCGAGTTCAACAATGGCGAGAGAAGAGTACGTAGTAACGAGAGAGGAAGTGTACAGAGTATGGTGGGAGGGGGACTTTAATTCAAAAAGAAATTAAAAGGAAAAGGAAACTGGCTCATCAGGTAGCCGGTAACTTGTTCTAAAGAGAGATTAATGAGGGGATAGTTCATATTAAAACGGGATTACGTATATTTGGTATTAATATAAGAAACACCCCCATTGTTGGTATTATTGTTATGAAATAACCCTTGTTTAAATACTCAAAAATACGTATTATTCTCTCATTTATTAAAATTTGAATCATTTTCGGAAGACGCTCTATAGATGGTAGTATTACCGTTAAATAAAATTAAAGGTGAAAATAGGAAGGTGGAAGGGTTCTACAGGTAACCGGTCACCTATACTACTCTGGTTTAAGTACTCCAATAATACGTATTATTCTCAGATTTATTAAAATTGATATTATTTTCGGAAAATGCCCTATAGTTCGTATTATTGTTGTTAAATAATAATAATTAAAAGATTCTCTAATTGATTTTTTTATTTATTTATGATACTTTCCTAATTTGAGGTTTGATAGAATGGACCAATGAGATCGCTCTAAAGAAGCCTTATATATATATATATATATATATATATATATATATATATATATATATATATAGAGAGAGAGAGAGAGAGAGAGAGAGAGAGACAGAGAGAGAGAGAGGTTCACATAAGGCCAACAGCTCTTATAAGTTCATAAGTTCCAGTGTTAAATTTACACAAAAGGTGCTTAAAGTTACACGAGATGAGTGTTAAAGTTGCACTTTATCACTTGAAGTGATAAAAGAGCTGAATGTTATAGTTACATATCAATTCTGAAAAAATGCAACTTTAACGTATGTCATCTGTAACTTTAATATAGACTTAATTACATATGGTGAACTTATTTGATCCTCTCTCTCTCCTCTCTCTCTCTCTCTCTCTCTCTCTATATATATATATATATATATATATATATATATATATATATATATAAGCACGCACACCAAAAATAAGTAGTCTATCCCACCAAATAACAAGAACGCACAATGACTAACACTAAAGTCTCACTTTGGTATTTCCACAAACACTTTGTGTTCATGAATATGAAGACATGCATGTGAGTGTTTGTGGGTATGCCCAAAGACAAGTAACATCCTGAATCTACAAATTAAGAAGGAAACAAGTCTAAGATCTTGAAAAGAATCAATAAAGAGAAACAAAACTCTAAATCGAAACTATCAAGCGAAAAGCTAAGTAAGCAAGAGAGAAGAATAAGTACTAGATATTAACATTCCTTGATGCTTGGGGGAAAATACTTGACTTGAATCTCGATAAGAGAAATTCCCTTAGATTTCCACTAGCGAGTCACAAAAAATATTCAATCTTCAAGTTGAGAACCCGGAGAGATGAAGTGAAATGACTTAGTTACGAAAATCTAAGGTTTAGAGAAGTTAGGATGAGAATGGTTTTATAAGTGATTGGTTTGTGAGTTGAGAGTAAAATTAGTGAGGTGTAAAGTATGTTAAAAGGAATAATGCTATGGAAATAAGAGGTGGTACAATATGGGATTTAATTACTAATGCCAATAGGCGCGGGTCTTAAAAGCAAAAGGGATGTACGGACAGAGGTGCAGGCTGCGCCCTGGGTCCTAATGAATTCCCTAAAACTTCCTCAATCTTCTCCAAAATGATTGAACTCCTTGATGATTTTTCTCCACATAGTCTCTCGATGTTTGCACTAGCTCCAAAGTTCCAAGTTGTCTTGGATTCCGGTCAAAGAATCCACATTCATATGCCTAAAATACAATGCTGACAAGATGTGTTAAAGCTTCCCGAATTTACACAAATTTCAAAGGAAAACACGTAAAACCAATTAAATCTACTCTGTAAGATAAGGGATAAGAGTTATGTACAAAGTTTGTGTCGTATATTTAACGTCGTTTGCTCAACGAAGAGGAGAGAAAGAGCCATTCTTTCTCCTCGAGGTTCACCGACTTAAGCCTTGTGTCGATTCCTCCCTTTCTCGGTTTCTCCATCTCACGGGACTTGATTCTTGGTTCATCATATGTCTCCTCCTTTGGAAGCTTTGAATCTTCTTTGACTCTCCACTTTATATGCCACGGCTTCCAAGTCCCGCAATTCTTAGCATATAGCAGCTCCTTCTTTAATTTTTCTCGATGTTTGATCTTTGGCACTTCATCTCTCTTATTCTTGGTGAACAAATGTTGTATTCCATATAGGCTTTAAAAAATTCGAACAGGCTGACCAGGGACTGATGCGCAGGCTACACTTTGATTCATGCCCTTCTTCTTCACTTCTCCTCTATTTATCCTCTTCTTCTCCATCAAGGGGGGTTTCTCCTTGGCTTTGTCATGCATATTGACAATAGAAATAACATAATCATCTCTCTTGAAGGGAGCTTCAATCTTGTCTTTCTTGGACTCATCATTTGTCTCTTGATGCTCGATTTCACGTTCCGCGATGGTAAGAACCTGCAAGGACTTGGCATTTTTACTCCCCTTTTTATTCACCAAATATTTCATCACCTTTCCTTTGTGCTCGAGACTTAGGATCCCCTCGGCCACATCAACTTTGAGTTTGGCCGTCTTCATAAAAGGTATTCCCAAGATTAATAGTGTAGAGCTCGCCGCATTTTCCATGTTCACAACATAGAAATCGGTGGGAAAGTAGAGATCTCTAACTCTCACTAAGCAATCCTCCACAACCCTCATGGCTTGAATATTAGAGCGATCCTCAAGTTGAATCATGACATTTGAGGGTTTGAGAGTATCAAGGCCTAAGGATGTGTATACCTCAATGGGCATGACATTAATAGAAGCTCCTAAGTCTAACATGACATTCTCAAATATGTGGTCTTGAATATAGAATTTGATAGAAAACATGCCCTGGTCATCGCCTTTTTTAGGCAAATTTTCTTTAGCCATGGCCAGAACTTTGTCTTTATTAGCCCTCCTTCTTGTGATACTCTCCACTTTTTACCTTTGAGCAAGCCATCTATCTTTTAGAAAGCTATAGCCACTATACGTAGGACATTTCGAAATATTTTACAATAAATTATTAATAAGGCATTTTGAAACAGGACTAAATATATGTTATCAACCAAAAATAAAGCAAAAACGAAGTATAAAGTCCTTAATGGTATAACTCGAAAATGTTAAATTCCACGATAACCAAAAAGTTTAAGTTGCTCAAAGTTTTTACCAAACGGGGAGTTTTAAAATTTGAAATTATGCTTCAAAATGTTAAAATTTCATGAAAATCAAAATTTTTAAATTAGTCAAACTTTTCATAACATAAGTTCGGGAAAAAGGTAAATGGATAAATAGAGTCAAGATCAACGACAAATCGAATCAAAAGTTTTCAAACCTGATAAAGAAGTCGAAGAGATTGGCTGAAGAAGGGGAGGACGAAATTTAGAGTCAAATAGAACTCTCAAGGATTAGAGAATAAAATAACCATCTCGAGATTCCTGGTACGACTCCCACAAACACGGGTTCCTAATTTCCATCAACTAACGTTAAGTCCAATATTAGGCACTAGATGGTACTACTCGGTCAAAAACTCCATAAATGTCTTACGTGACTATCCAATCGTTCAAACGACACGATACTAATCCATAAATTCTTTAAAATCTAATCTCATTAATTAAAATTTCAACGGTCATCAAAACACACCCATACTCGCAATCGATAAGGTTCCTAAATCCAAGCTCATAAAGTTTGAACTCGAGGTACATTCCGAATTTCTCGAGTAAGGAACAATAAACAAGATTCATCAATATGATAATGTTCGGGCACAAAATCCTCAAAATGATAACCAACATAATTATAATACCACAAGTAGACAGAGGTTGGGAAATTACAATAAATCCTCAAACGCGCTCAAACCTATAGGTAATGGTGCAAAACACTCACATCTTCAAACACGTCATTCAACTAAGGTTTCTAAGAAGTCCGTCAAATGCCTAATTACAACGAGTCAACCATAATATGTTTAGTAACTGATCGTCTCCCAATCGGATCGGTCGTTTAACAAAGGATGAGGGATAAAACAATACTTATAAGACTCGTAATTAACACAAAAACAATTAAGTGTAATCCTGGTAAGTCGAGATCGGTCCACAGGGAACGGTACGAAATAGAGTAGGAGTGATGTGCATGGAATCTAATGGGGAGGTGGGGGTTGTAAAGGTCGAGTCTATACTAAAATGCGATAAATAACAGGAGATGATCAAATAGGGAAATGGTGTTAGGGGGAAGTCGGGAATCGGAAATTGGGGTCTAGGAGTCTCAGAATCAGGTCGGTCACAACATCCGTAGAGGGAGAATGTCACCTTTCGGTTTCTTCACCCAACTCACCTAAAATCCCGCTTTCGTGGCGATGAAGGGTAAGTTTCAAGTCAAGATAATTTCTACCCCGAGTTTCCTCATATTGCTAGTTTAGACTTTGTTTTCCTATTTGCTTGACTTAGTCTTTGTGTTTGTGTTTTTCTTTTTTCTTTTTTGTTCCCTTTGCTTCTTGTGTGTGTGAGGTTTATTTCTCTCTTGTCTAGTGCCCAAAAAGCACTAGACTTCTCACGTTTGTTCTTAGTCTACAGTTTATGCTTAGAGGTGGTGACTATCTTCTTCTTGCAACTTAGAGCCGCTTTAACGGACGGTTGCTAGGGTGAGAGGTTTCCAACCGGGTATGAACCACGATTTTCGAGCAAGCATGGGGTTTGATCTAAACTCCCCACACATGGAAGCCGATATGAGCTACTCCTCTTCTTCTATGAACCAAAGCTACGACATGATGACTCCTAATTACTATCAAGCTTCTTGGGGGGATCAAGACGGGTATGAACTTCAAGATTATGGAAATGGCTACCAACAAGTGAATGACTATCACTCCTACGATCATGGTAGCCATTACTCAAGCTATGATTGTGAACCCACCATGTTCAATCAAGATTCACCTTATGGAAGCCAATACCCCCAAAACCCACCATATTACCCTCCACCCCAACCACAATATGAACCCCATGACCCACAATACTACCAATCACCCCAACCTTGCTACCAACAATATGATGCCCCACCCCTTGGGCATTATAAAGATTTTCAAGGAGCATTAAAAGACCCCAATGATTACCAATTACCCGACACGGAGGTGTTTCAATCTATGCTTCAAATGCAAAGGAGCATCCAAGAAACGGACATTCAATTGCAAAAAGAACAAGAGGAATTAATGGCCCAAATTCGAAGGGGAAACGAGGCGAGGAATGCTCAATTAAATGCATTATCGGTTCAAACCATAATGTTTTTATCCCGAGCATCGCATTTAGATGAAGGATGCCCACTTGAGAGAGGGGAGCAACCTAATCACGAAGCCGCCGATGTAGTTCCCTTTGAAGGAGAAGTTTGCTTTGAAGAACCTCAATCGTCTACCCAAAAAGAGACGGATGAGGATATGACCCTTGGTGAAGGCAACATTGGTGAGGAATTGGAGGAGGATAGTGAGTTGGATGAGTTGGTGGAGTTTGTGAAGTTGTTGGGTGAAATTGATGAGCCCAAGTTGCCCATGTGCGATAATGTTGATAAGCATCAAGAGCCCCTTGCTAGTACACCAAGCGATGGTTTGGAAGAGATTGAAACCGCCGGTAGAAATTTCGATTCTCTCCTCCAAGATGATGTGGGGCCAAATGATGAAGATGGGGAACCACAACTTGAGGAAAGTGTGGGGGTGTGCAACGAGGAGACGAGGCCAAAGTCGTTTTTTGTGCCTCGTTTCTTAGAAATGAAGCTTGCTTGTGATTGGAGGCGATGCCTAGGGAGGAAGAGGTCGGTAAAGCTCGTAGGATGGATAGACCCCGGAGACGATTTGAAAGATGATTTTGGGTCTTGGGATTCCTACTTCTTGCCTCCACCTTGGAGGCCGTGGAGGATAGCTAGGCTCGAGCGCTCCTTGGGCAATCTCTATGATGTCGGTAGTGCGTTCGACTTGCTCCTCCATGCCCTTGAGGGCTATGGTTGAAGAATGGAGTCCACCATCCTCGGTTTGACAGAGTTCCTAAAGAACCATCATGTTGTATATTCCCCTTTCCTCTTCTTTAGAGTACTTGTGCTTGTATTTGTGATTTTTGTTTCTAGGACTCTTTTGTTTTGTGATATTCTTGTCATTTGGATTTTTGATGAGCGATGTGAGGGAGCGAATTTGATGTGTATATGAGATTTGTTTGATAGGTGAAGTGAAGATGATTCATAGAGAGGAATGGCTATGATAGAGCTTGGATAGTATGCATGAGGATCGGGTTTTTCAAGCTTGGAGTGAGCTTTTGGGATTGTGGAAGGTCAAGAAGACCCATCCCGACCGGGAAGAAGGCTTCCCGACCGGGAAGGGTGTGGAATCCCGACCGGGAAGGAGCCAGCCCGATCGGGATGAGTGCACCAAAGTTCAAGCTCACTGGAGGTCCGTCCCGACCGGGATGAGGACGTCCCGACCGGGACGAGTGAGACATCCCGACCGGGACCATCCATCCCGACCGGGATGGTCACTGCTCCTCCTTTGTGTTTCTTCTTCGACTTATGAGCCCACCCAACCATTATATACCCCCTCCCAACCTCCCTAACTTTCCTTGCTCATATCATATGACCCATGTACTTCATTTCCATACCTTCACCTCATTTCCTCCTCACTTTAGACCGATATTCACATCAAATCCTACCCCCTCGCACCATTACTACCTCTACAATGCGGTTTTATCAAGCTTGAAGAAGGATGGCAACGGAGAAGACAAGCTACGTGCCTATAGCGATCATTGAAGGCGATGGAGTTCGTGAGTTACTAGCCGATTGGTTTGGGTAACTATCCTTACTTTTCCGTCTTTTATTGCTTGTTTTCCCCTTGTTTATCCCCTTCCCCTTGTACACTTGTGTGTCTTGACGTCATGGTGGTCTTCGAGGCATTGGTAGTTCTTGCTCCCGACTCTAGATGATGTGACTAAATTGAGAGTCATTTTCAAAATCCAAAGTATACAAGTTTTTCACCCCTTTTTTTAGGAATTAGTCGGATTTGGGCCGAATTCGGGCTAGGTTACTTGATTACACCTAGCCCTCCCCTCCCATTTCCTTTTATTTCTTTCTTTTTATTTTCTTCCCCCATCCATATCTTTTTCTCGTCTCGGCCCATGGTGACTTGACTACACCCCGGCCGGACACCTTCTACCCTTTTCTCCACTTTTCTTTTTGATTTTTAGCTTTATTTTCGTAGTTTCTTTTCTTTTCTTTTGTCTCTCCGCACACTACGATCGAGCATGAGGACATTGCTCGGTTTAAGTGTGGGGGAGCGATATTCTAGCATAGTTAGTTTTATTTTCTTAGTTTTTTCGAAAAAATCTTTAAAAACCATAAAAATTTGAAAAATTTCACAAAAATCAAAAAGATTTTCTTTTTGTGTCTTTTTCTTCTGTTTCATTGTGTCGTATATTTGTTTTGTGTGCGTGTTTTGCCTCCCTCATTTCTTATAGGTCGCTTAAATCACCGTTAGCTTTGGAAAGCTTTCAAGACATCCGTAACATCTTTATCCCTTTTTCTTCTTTATCTCTTGCGGAGTTTGGAGGAGATTGTGATGTTGTGTGCTCGGGTGGAGCTTTGTAAAGTTGTGGTTCATTTGGTGGCTTGTTTGGAAGATCGGGGTGGTGTTTGTGTTGTGTATGTGTTCGTTTTGTGTTGTTTTTGTTTTGTTGCTTGTGCTTCTTTTTCTTTCGTTTTCGTTGAGTCTTTGTTTTGTGTGTGTAGTTGTGTCTTGTGCGTAAAAGGTTTTCGAAAACCCGTTTTAGAGGCTAGTGTGCGGGTGCTTACTTTCCCCTCCTAGTAGTATAAATCGAGTCTTGGACTTTAATCTAGTAGATTGACCCTAAATCAATGAATTCGTTGGTCCTTTACCTTGAGTCCACCTAGCTTACTAGGGATTTACTGCGGGATTTGCACTTTTGACCATTATGACCACCCACGGTGTGAAAAGGCCTTGGTTATCGAGTCCCGTCCCCTAGGTGACCGTGTTTAGGATTGTTTGATTAGTCCAAGTTTTCCACTTTTTGTGAGTATGAAGGGAAGACGTCGTCCCGACATACCCATTACCCTACCTCCTACACATATCCACACAATAAAATGCAATTTGATGAATTCTCTCTTTCTTGTTACACAAGGAAATGCCAAAAAATGCCAAATCTTGCCAAAAGGGCAAAGAAAAGAAAAAGAAAGAAAAAAATGAAAGAAAGAAAAGAAATGAAGAAAAAAAAAGGGCACAAAAGCCAAAAAGAAAATAGAAAAAAAGAAAAAGAAATGGCATGGCAACAAACAAATCAAAACGTCGAAAAGAAAGAAAATGTCAAAAGAAAACCCGACTCACAAAAATAATCCCAGCATCTCAAAATAAGCTTTTTTCCGACCTTTGCCGCGAAGAGCCTACCAAAGGACTGAGTCCCTAGGAAGGATGATAGCGGCATTAGTCGGTCTTCCCTCATTTTGCATTATTTCCACCTTTTTACTTGGACTAGTTAGGCGGTTTTGGACATGGGACGACCCTCTTGGCTCACGCTAAAGGGGGCGGGGTCTCACTTACCTACAGTGTCGACTAACACCGTGGTTCTTCACTTTCCACTCCGCCGATCGTCCCGTAGTACGTTTTTAGAAAGTTAGGAGGACCTAGGTAAGTTACCAACGTTTTTATTGCTTTATCGTCATACTATTAGGGTTTAGTTCACCTTGGTTTGTATTGCTAGCTTTGGAACGTTGTCACTTGCCTCGAGTCCTAAACCGGTGTTTCATTCACCGCTTTTTGAGGGAAGCGGTATTTGTTTTCTTTTGGGTGCAACCGATTATGTGTTTGCTTGTGTGTTTGTTTGTTTGTGTGTTTTGTGTCCGGTTGCATCCACAGTTTTGTCGCAAGACCCGACTTGCCTTGCGGAGTTCACTTTTCCTCTAAGTGTACTCGCGTGAGTTGAAAGGGCGTAGGGTGCGCTAATACCCGCTCGGATAGTTTAGTATTTAGTATGTGCTTACTCGAGGGCGAAT
The DNA here is from genome assembly GCA_958450325.1 of Agrostemma githago. NCBI lineage: Eukaryota > Viridiplantae > Streptophyta > Magnoliopsida > Caryophyllales > Caryophyllaceae > Agrostemma > Agrostemma githago. The sequence continues at coordinate 33,664,496 of OY288257.1, read as the reverse complement.
AAGGGTTAAGTGTGGGGGAGTTGATAAGTGTCGTTTGTAGTGCCTATTTTGTAGTGTTTTGGTCCCATTTTCCTTTTGGAATCTCTCCTTGGGAGCGATTTATGGGCTTCTTATGCTTCCTTTAGTTCGTTTCAGGTTCCTGAGACCGATTTGGAAGAGTTGGAGCGATTCCGACTCTATACATACACATTTTGGAGCCAACGGAGTAAAGGAACGATGACTCGATGCCTTGGAATCGACCCCGAGACCTTGGGACCCAATCCTGAGCCTCCGAGACCCGATCCCGAGTCCCGAGAATCGGTGAGAAACCCATGAGAGGCAAGGAGGGACCAAAGAGCTCTTAAGGGAGGCCTACAAGACCCATCCCGTTCGGGATGGGGTGCGCTTTTGAGGAGGCCACTGTTAGCCCATCCCGGTCGGGACCAACCCGTCCCGGTCGGGATGACAGGGCCGTCCCGGTCGGGATGATCCGTCCCGGTCGGGATGGGCTACAGCTCACCCGCATTGTTTCCTTTCTTTTCCTTTCCACTTGTAACCCTATATATACCCCCCCCCCTCTTGTATTAAGACACCATCTTATGTTATGTTCTTGACTTCCCCTTAAACCCTAGACTACTTTAGGTTAGATTAGATTAGATTAGATTAGTGTAGTTTAGTCGGTAATTAGTTGTTAATCCTAGATTAGCCATTGTATTAAGGAATTCTTGAAGATCTTCACCAAGATTGACAACCTTGGATGATTATTTTGGTTTTCTCTTTTAAACAAGTTTTAATTCTTCCTTTCATCCTCTAGTATGGTATAATCTCTTTTATTTTCTCTTTATCTTTTTTTTGTTATTCAAGTTTGAATCTTTGTTATTGTTTGTTCTTGTTCTTGTTAGTTTCATAATGTATGTTGAATGTTTGTGTTGTTTCCTCTTGTTTATGTTGGTTTTTACTTTAGATATGTTAGAGTAGTATCTTGCTAGGGTTAGTAGGGTGATTAGGGTGTTAATTGGGTGATTAAGGGTTTGTTGGAGATGTTGGTGGAAGATTTGGGTTTCCTCTTGGTTAGGTGCACATCACATGTTTGTTGAAATGCTTGATTGACTAGTAGATGCATATACTTGTTTTTCTTGCCTTTCTCTTGTGGGTGTTAGTTTGTTTGTGGGTTCGGTACCCTCACTAAGTTGCGAGAGCCCGGTGAGGACGACCCCTATGTCGGTCTAAGTAGCGAGAGCCCGGATTCGACCTAGGCCACTATAGCGCGCTAGAACCTCGTTTGTCATGTGTGTCGCCAAGATGGGTTATAGGATGAACCTCTAGGTAGGCCTAAGTTGCGAGAGCCCGGACCAACCTAGATCACCCTACTACCTCCCTCACTCTCTAGTTCTCCCTCGACCATTCCGTTACCCCTTTGACCCCGACCTAATCCTAGCCCGTTTTCTTATTCCATAGTCTAGCTTTCTCCCCTCTCTACCATTCCTAGTTTAGCTTAGCTCGTTGACTTAGTCTAGTATTTGGGGCGACCTAGTCTAGGCTATACATTAACATCCCCGTGGATTCGACCCGACTTGCCCTATCTACCGTAGGAATAGCCGGTTATATTATTGACGGTTGGGATTCCACGACAAATCCCTCCCATCAACAACCTCAAGCAAGATAAACCAACAAGCAAGCAACCAACACAAAATTTCTCAATTAAAATAACCCAAGATCTTCCTCCCTAAATCCCCCAACAAGAAATGTACTCACACTTCATGATGAAAACAACAAAAACATTATCAATAGAGAAAACAACAATAATATGCATAATGAATTAATCTAGAGAAAATAACAACAAGATAATGAAGAAAATCGCGATCAATAAAATAAACTACAAGACGATCTAAAAACGATGCAAGTGAAATCATTGAAAACACTGCAATGATGAAAGAACAATATTAAATCTAATCTAGAGATTAGGGAGAGGAAGAGAAATATACCAACTATGGAGGAAAATGACAGTAATAAAGATGAAGATTGCATAAAATAAGATGAAGCTTGATGAAGAGGACAAGGGATTTATCTGTAATCCTTTGATAATCTCCAAGAATCTTCAATAAAACAATAAAAATCCTTACAAAGCTTGAATATAAATCTAGAGGAAGATGAAGATTTGATGAAAACTATGAAGAACTACTAGTATTCTATCTAAGCTAATGAAAATGATCTAATGGAATTGTAGATGCTAATAGGATTACTACTAGAATGATAATGGATGATAATAGAGTGATCTAATGAATGGTCTAATGAATGATAATGTGCAACAAACTAGGTTATCTATATATATAGTAAAAGCTTAATGGATCCTTAAACTCAAACCCAAATCCAACTTTTGCTCCATTAGTGAGACTTTTACCCAATGAGTCTTCATATGGTGAAACTTCACCCTGCGAAATCAGCCAATCACGAGCCAATACCGCCGGCTGAAACTTCATCCGGTGAACTTTCTTCCAGATTTACGTTTTTGGGGATTCTTTACCGTCGAGCAAAACTTCACCATATGAGTGAAAGTTTTGCCCGGTGGGGAAAGTTTTCTGAAGATCTTCGGTGAGGTGGAAATGTCGTCGGGCGAATCTTCGCCCGGTGGTATCTCATTGGGTGAAACTTCACCCGATGGTTTCATGGCCTCTTTTTGGTCTCACTCTTCGTCATTTGATTGGATGACTTTGAACTTTAAGTTTTGTGTGTTGCTCTTGGACGGTATTCCCCTTTCTTGTGCTCGTGGAAGCTCGATCATGCTTTCGGCGTCAAATCCTATCAAAATAGATAGAAAAACTACCAAAACACATAAAATGCACAAGAGGGACGCTAATGCGAGAAAGACTAAAAATAGGGCAATAATCGAATTCTAATCTCGCAAAATGGGGGGAAAACGAGTCTAAATAGGAGGAACAACGGTCTAAATTTAGCACACATCAAATCCCCCACACTAAACCGTTGCTCCTCCTTGAGAAAAGACCCAAAAAGAAATTACAAACTAATACTACTAGCTAGACTATGCTAAGCCGATACGGGCAATTAACGGGCCCGCTCCGTCCCTTCAACTCACATTTGAATACCTATGAGGCAAGGTACTTCAATGCAAGGAAAGTTAGGACTTGCTCAAAATGGTGGGTGCGACTAAACACACAAAAACAAATAACACGAAAGACTAGACACATCCAAAGCAAAAATAAGACATTGAATACCTCATCGAGACGGCGGGAAAGACACCGAATATTTACTTAAGACAATCATAAACTTTCCAAGATAAATCACCCACGTAGACAAGGACCAAAGCCTAATACTATGACATTAAAACAATAAAGATGTCGATGACTTAGCTAGGTCCTCCTAATTTTCTAAAGGGGTACGACGGGGTGTTAAACGGAAAGAAATAAGTGAACCATGGAGTTGTTCGACACTTTAGGTAGGTGCAGTACCGCTCTCTTTGGCTAAGCCAAGAGAGTTGTTCGAAACTAGAATTTCCTAAATTAGCCCAAACAAAAAGTGGAGTGTTTACAATTTTTGTGGTGGATCGACTAATCACCACTATCTTCCTTCCTCGGGACTCGGTCCTCTAGTAGACACTTCACGGCTACGAATCGGTCAAAGGTTTTTTTTGAGGAGCTGTTTTTGCTGATACGATTTTCATGCTCCTTTTCTCTTCTTTGATTTTCATATTTTTGTGCCTTTTTTTTCTTGCTTTGGTTTGCCCCTTTTGGCTTTTTGATGTGGTTTGAAACTAAGCTTAGAGGGTATTCTTGTGTAAACTTAATGTGGTGATGTATAGGTGGAGGGAAAATAGGTAACCGAGAATGCGCGCCACTCCCGGATAACTGATAAGTGTAGTTTGTAGTGTTTTGGTCCCATTTTCCTTGTAGAATCGCTCCTTGGGAGCGGTTTATGGGCTACTTATGCTTCCTCTAGCTCGTTTCAGGTTCCCGAGATCATTCACGAAGAGTTGGAGCGATTCCGACTCAATACATACACTTTTTGGAGCCAACGAAGCGAAGGAACGATCACTCGATGCCTTGGAGTCGATCCCGAGACCTTGGGACCCAATTCCGAGCCTCCGAGACCCGATCCCTCGTCCCGAGAATCGGTGAGAAGCCCATGAGAACCAAGGAGGGACCAAAAGGGTCATATTGGAGGCCTACAAGACTCATCCCCGACGGGTATGGCCTCATCCCGTCCGGGATGAAGGAGCAAATGAAGAAGGAGTGGTCTGATCTCCTTCCCGACCGAGAGCAGATCCTCCCGGCCGGGACCGACCCCATCCTGACCGGGACCACCCCGTCTCGGCCGGGACGGGCCTGCTGCAGCTCGCCTTTGTTTCTTTCTTCTCCTTTCCACTTAAAACCCTATATATACTCTTCCCTTGTTTTGTTAAGCTTATGTTAGATACTTCCCCTTAAACCCTAGACTATTTTAGGTTAGATTAGCTTAGATTAGAGTAGATTAGTCGTTAATTAGTTGTTAATCTTAGATTAAGCCTTGTATTAAGGGAATTCTTCAAGATCCATTCAAGATTGACAACCTTGGGTGTTTGTTTTGGGTTTTTCTCATTAATGCAAGTTTCCTTCTTCCATTCATCTTGTTAGTAGGTATAATCTCCCTTTCCTTTCTCTTAATCTTTGTTTTATCATTAAAGTTTGATTCTTTACTCTTTGTATTGTTCATTGTTCATTGTTCTCACTAGTTTCACTTTGTTTGTTTTGATTGTTATGTTGATTCCTCTTGTTCTTGTTAGTTTTAGATTAGATATGTTAGAGTAAACTCTTGCTAGGGTTATTAGGGTGATTGGATGTGATTGTGGATGATTAAGGGTTTGTTGGAGATGTTGGTGGATGTTTTGGGTTTCCTCTTTGTATGATGCATGGTACATTTTGTTGAAATGCTTGAATGACATGTTGATGTAAATCCTTGTGTTTTTCTTGCCTTTTCTCTTGTGGGTGATAGTTTGCTTGTGGGTTTGGTTCCCTCACTACGTAGCGAGAGCCCGGTGAGGACGACTCCTAGGTCGGTCTACGTAGCAAGAGCCCGGATGCGACCTAGGCTTCGATAGCACGCTAGTAACCCCGATTGTTTTGTGTGTCGCTAAGGTGGGTTCTATCAAGAACCTCTAGGTCGGTCTACGTAGCAAGAGCCCGGACTACACCTAGATTACCCGACTACCCCTTCACCTTAGCTCTTCCTTGACCACTCCATCACCCCATGAACCCGACCTAACCCTAGTCTTCCTTCTTTTGTTATCTTTTTGTCTTCCTTTCTCGCGTTTTAGACCTAGTTTAGTCCTTAGCCCCCCCCCCCCTTAGAATAGCTCGTCTCGAACCTAGTCCTTGACCGTAGCACCCATTAGTCCGAACGCATTTTCCGTCCCTGTGGATTGACCCGACTTGCCCTAGCTACCCTAGTTAGGTTAGTTGGTTATTTATTTGACGGCGGGGATCCACGGCAAATCCCTCCCCTCAATAACCCACTAAAAGGCGAGAAGAATTCAGACTAAAGGTGCAATGGCCATTCGAGCAAGGTCACCTAGAAAACAGGATGCGGAAACCAAGGCCAAACTCCTCCATGGGTGGTCAATGTGGTCAAATGCAAACCTCGAAATAAACCTCTTCTAGAAAAGGTGGACTCAAGCTAAAGGATATACAAGTTCATTGATTTAGAGTCATTCTACTAGATTAAGGTCCAAAATCTACAATGGAATGTAAACTCTTGTAATAAGTTTTTACTCGAGTTTTTGAAATTTTTTAATCCTAGACACACTATAGAAAGGCAAAAAGAATACAAGAAAAAGGAAAGGCAAATAAAAGAAATACAAGTAAAGTCATGCACTCAAAACTCCATACTCGTTCAAGTACAAAATCAACCACAACACCCAAAATGGTCATCTCTTTGAGAGCCTTCCAATAGTAACAACCTAACTCCTCTACAAGAGTAAAGAAGAAAGCTGCATAGTCTCTTCCAATCTGTTACGTTGCATAGTCTCTTGCAAAACTGTTACTCTAACTCATACAATGTGTTACTTTAATTCATGAACTGTGTTACTTTAACTCATAAAATCAGTTACGTTGCATAGTAGTCTCTTGCAAAAACAGGAGTTCCAATTAACAAAAAGAACAATGTTTGTTTTTATTAAGATACTCCAAAACAAAAAGTGGTACAAGATTCCAACTAAATCAACTCCATTACAATTCCAATGTTTCACACTTGTTACTCATAATGTCCTACTTATAATTCTGCTTCTTCTTCATCTTTCTCGTTCTCTCCGTCTTCTTCTTTTCATCATCTTCATCATCATCTCAGAAGCTTTGATTTAATCTCACCATCGCACAATAGAGGAAACTCTCACCCACATCCCTACATCATTCATGTGGATTAAAGTAACAAATAACAAGAGTTAAAGTAACGGATGAAGTGCATTGAAGTAACATTGAATTAAATTAACAGAGTATGCTTATATACCAGGTATAAATTAATAGAGGTCAGACATTAAAGTAACAGATAGTATGAATTAAAGTAACAGATAATGTTCGTTAAAATGACACCAGATATAAGTTAGTGCAAAAAATTCATATAATGATAAAAATGAGAGTATGGCGCAGTATCTTACATTTTGATATTGTTTCCTATTTTGAAGTCATCACGTCCCATAATTACAGGAAGTAGTATTTTTTTTGTTTTTTTATATGGCGTTACTCTTTGATATTGTTTCCTATTTTGGTGGCAATCACGTCCCATTATTATAGGAAACGATATCTTTTTTTTTTTTTTTTTTTAATATGGCACTTTCCTAAATTCTTAGGACACTACAATGCACTACAATAACAGATGAAAAACACTAAAGTAACAACTGGAGTGTATTAAAGTAACACGACATATAAAGTAACAGATGGTAGACATTAAAGTAACAAATGCTCTACACTAAAGTAACAACTGGAGTGTATTAAAGTAACACGACATATAAAGTAACAGATGGTAGACATTAAAGTAACAGATGCTCTACACTAAAGTAACACAGTATATGAACTACAATAACTCAATATATTGTAAATGTAAAAACTAATAATTGAGTAGCATCTTAATGACTTCCATGGCGATTCTAGTATAAATTGCAAAACATATATACTCACCGTTTGTGTGTTCTACGATTTGCATATGAATCTATTATGAATAACACGACCATGAAAACAATATCAACATGAAAATTGACGCAAAACATGAATGACACGATCATGAAAGCAATATCAACCTGAAAATTGACGCAAAACATGAACACAAATTGACGCAAATTAATCAAGATAATGAATAAAAATTGACGCAAAACATGAAAGCAATATCGAAACTCACCATTGTTATACTCGATGAATTGCTTATCAACAGTTAATGAAGATGTCGCGATCATTGAATTCATAGTAACGGAATTTCGAGCACAGATTTGATTGAATGAATGAACGTGATGATCGATGGGAGCGTTTTTTTTAAGGTCTTGATGAACCTGTAACGTAAATGAATGAATGAATGAATGAATGAATGAATGAATGAGGAATGATTGTGATTATGAGAGTTATTGTTTCCTAAAATCATGAGAGTTATTTTAGGATACTAAATCTTTTTTTTTTTTTTAAATACAAAATATTAGGATGCATCTTGTCCATCCATCCTTATCCCATCCGTTGATGAATGAGGACTTAGGGACTCAACATATATAAGGGGACTCATTAGAACCCATCTCTCTCTCTCTCTCTCTATATATATATATATAGAGTGAGGATCCGGTGAGTCTCCCTCCTTAGATGAGTCCGTCCTTTCAATCTGAACCACACAATCAAACTAGATTGAATGGCTGAGATTGCCTCACGTCATTAAGGAAAAGAAAACGCACGGAGATTTAATGACTTTCTAATTCCTCCAACGGACGTCATTCTTAAGCAAAAGCAAAAACAAAAAGCGCAGTTACCCTCTACGCAAGCCAAGAACCCTAAACCCTGAACATCTGCGAAAATCAAAATCAAAAACGAAATTTCCTGCGAAAATCAAGATCTGTTGCGAAAATCAAAACCAAAATCAAGGACAAAGCTCGATTATTCTACTTCAAACACGTTATCAAAGAATGAAGAGGTATAAATAATTTGATCTTTTATGAAAAAAATAATTTGTCGTGATTAATGTTTACTGTAATTAACATTTGTTAATTTGTTCAATCTATATTTTCAAGCATTATTGTTCGATTTTTGTTTTGATTCATGTATAATTCTTGCTGTTGATTTGCATTTTTTGCTCTTGCTGTTGTTGATTTTTGGCGTTGTTACTGTAACAATTACTTGTTAACTAACACGTTTTGTTCTTGCTATTGAGTGACGTTGTTCTTGTTATTGTTAATTTTGGATGATATGAAGATATTGAGCGATTGATTTTGTTATTTTCTGCGTTGTTCGTATTTCTGTGTTCGCTCCCAAAAAAATTAGGTTTAATTCTTTATTTTCAGGCAAACAAATTAGGTTCGATCAAACTAATGTTCGCTTTTCATTTTGATTCATGTATAATTCTTGCTGTTGATTTGCATTTTTTTTGCTCTTGTTGTTGTTGATTCTTGGCGTTGTTACTGTAACAATTATATTGCTAACTACCATGGTTTGTTCTTGCTATTGAGTCATGTTGTTCCTATATTTGTTGACAAGATGCCTTTACAGTAACAATGACGTTGTTACTATTACACTATTATCCAGCAGAAAGAAAGTAGTAGAAAAAAATAGTTATCACAGTACCTGTGATACAGTTACAGTAACGTTTATTGTTCACCTACTGTTGTATTCATGCCATTGCTACTCTGTTTTATTTTCTTTATTGACACACAATTACTGTAACTTTTCATCTTTATATACTAAATTACTTCAACCACCTCCACTTATTGACTGTTTTCTACTTTTACAATGTCAAGAAAGGAGAAATTCATCCGGAAGAAGACGTAATCACAAGCAAAAAGATTAAGCCAACAAGTGTGAAGGTGCCTCTAACAAAAGAGTCACCTAAAGCACCAAAGAAGAAGGCGAAAAAAAAGAGAAATGTGACATTATTAATATGCAAACAATGTTGCAAGCAATTAAGAAGGCGAAAAAACACGAGAATTTTATCTCCAAAAAGTATGAATTTGTTTCCTGTAACAATAAGAATATCACAGTAACCGGATGCATTTACAGTAACAGTGTCATTTTTACTGTTACTGTAAATACTATCAACTTGCACAACCTGTAATCATGTTACTGTTACTGTAAATTCTTTACTGATTTTGAAATTGATGAATGTTAGTAGAAACACTTGATTCTTCTCTTAGTAAGTACTACTGTATTGTGTAACAAGATGAATATTACTGTGAAAGTGTTACTGTAACTTTTAAATTAACAACATTACAGTAACAATGTGATTAATGATGATGAGGATTATGAAGTTTATGATGATGCAAGTGATGACGAGCCTAAACCAACAACCAAGAAAGCGAAAAAGCAAACGGTTGTTGTCACTGAGAAGAAATGTCAGGCATCAGAAAATGTCTCAAAAATGTATGCAGCCCTTGACTGATTTCTTATTACATTATCCTTATTATATTATCCTTATTATAGTAACATTGTCACAGTAAGCTTATTACTGTAATGTGATTCACAGACCACCTTATTACAGTAACATTGTCACAGTAAGCTTATTACTGTAATGTGATTCGCAGGCCAGAGAAGTACACAAACAGGTGCAGATCTCAATCACTTGTACAAGTGATTAACGCACTATCGACTGAGCAACGTAGGGCAGTTCGGGAGATTGGTTTTGGGGGGTTACTCAAAATGAGAGTAACCATTATTCCCAGAGGATTAAACAACCTACTTGTTGAGGCTTTCAAAGTAAAAGATGATGGAAGCTATCTCCTCAAAGTTTCTGAAGAAAATGAGTTATTATTGTCATATCTTGATGTGCATGACGCCTTTCTACTCCCTATGGAAGGTGATGATGTTGAGCTTATCTCCACAGGTTGTTCAAAGATAAATGAGGGTGAGATTCTGAAAAGGAAATGGAGGAGTAAGTTTCAAGTGTCTAGTACCGAAAACATCAAAATGGATTTCATTTCAACATGGTTTAATGATAATAAGAATGTGTGTGGTGATGAATTCAAACGGATGTTTGTCCTTTATGCTCTATCTACTTTCTTAGCCCCTACTGCAAACTACTCGATTGATTTCAAGTTGTTAAAAGAAGTAGAAGATGTGGAGAAGATAAGAAGTTACAATTGGGCAAAGTATGTCATTCATAAGATGGCTGAAGGTATTCAGTCATTGAAGAAAGGAGGAAAGAATTTTTTTGGATGTACGCTAGTGCTTATCCTAGCCTATATACATCGAATAGAGTTTAATGGGGAGGTTCAACATTCCGAGTTGCCTCTGATCAAACACTTTAATTTCATATTACTGTGACATTATTACTGTGACACTGCTACTGTAATTCCTTATTACTGTGACAGTGTCACAGCAAGATATTTGTGTTACTGTAATAGTGCTCTGTTACTGTAATAGTGCTACTATTACTGTGACACTGCTACTGTAATTCCTTATTACTGTGACATTATGTTGTGTGCCAAATTTGGACCATTTTCCCTCCCATTTAGACCCGTTTTTCCTCCGTTTTACGAGACTTGAGTGCGATTATCGCCGTATTTTGCGTAATTCTCGCATTAGTGTCTCTCTTTTGCATTTTACGTGTTTTTGGTAGTTTTCTGTCTATTTTGATAGGATTTTCGACCGAAAACGTGTTTGAGCTTCTACGAGCAAGAGAGATATACGGTCCAAGAGCAAAGAACACAACTGAAAGTTCAAATAATCCAATTGATCGACGAAGAAAGAGACCGGAAAAGAGATGGAAGACCACCGGGCGAAATTTCGCCCGACGACATTTCTCCACCCCCAAAGATTTTCACGGCACTCCCGACCAGGCGAAACGACAGGGCGAAATTTCGCCCACCGGGTGAAATTTTGCCCGATGGAGAAACCGGGCCGAAAACGCAAAAACCGAAGAAAATCTCACCGGGTGAAATTTCACCCGGTGGGATTATTATGTCAAGCCGCGGGACGAAATTTCGCCCCATGAAGATGCAAAGGGTGAAGATCTAGCTAAATGAAGAGGAATCGGATTTGGGCCTTGAAGTTTGTGCAACCCATTAAGAATACTATATATATACCCCTCCTAGGGTTTTGTGCCTTCTTGAGCCTTAAGTGTGCCTCTTAGCAGTAGGAGTAGGGTAGAAAATCTCCATAGTAGTAGTAGTAGTAGATTGTAGTAAGCTTCCTAGAAAATTCTCTACAAACAATTAGTAGATCTACTTAGTATTAGTATAATTCTCCTATAATTAGTAGTAAAGCTTCCATCTTTGTTGAAGATTGTGTTTTATGTTGAAGATTCAAGGGTTTTGCAAGGGTTTATGTGACAAAGTATCTTGTTTATATTCTTGAAGATTCATATTTCTTGTATTGAAGATTGAAGATTGATGCATGGATTAGTGACAAATTCTTGTATATTTCTTCCTTGATTCAATCTTTATATTAATCTTCATCTTCCTCTTTAACCTTCTCCATAGTTGGTAAATTCTTTCCTCTCCCTCTTCTCCATTAGTTGACTTATGTTTTCCTCTCCTTAGTATAATTTGTTAGTGTAGTCATTATGCATGCTTTAGTTAATTTCTCCTTAGTTAGTGTTTTGTTGTTAATCACAATGACTAGTAAGTAGATTTTCTTGTTGGGGAATTAGGGAGGAGGATTTGGATTATTTGATTCAAGGGATGTTGGTGGGTTGTTTACTTGTTAATTGTCAATTTTAAGGTTTTTGTGTCTTTGTTGATTTAGAACCGCGGCTAGGTCGACCTTGACTCATTTCTACCAATACGGGGAAACTCGGGGCATAAATTACTTTAATTTAAGACTTACCCTTTCGTCGCGAAAGCGGGTTTAGGTAGGTTGGGTGAAGAAACCGGAAGGTGGCATCCTCCCTTTTTAACGTTGTAACTAAAACTCGATCCCGTGACTCTTAGACCCCATTTCCGAATCCCGACTCTCCCCAACACCTTTCCTATTATTAACCCTAGCCTTAGTAATCGTAGCTCTTACCAATCGTAGCTCTTAGCAATAGTTCGACCTCTCTCGACCCAAAACCCTCATCTCAATCCCATTCACGATTAAACTCTAGACTTGACCAATATCGCTTAACCCATCTCCCTATGGATCGATCTCGACCTACCACTACTACATTAGTTAGGTTTGTCGGAGTTAAAAATATAGTTTGATTGTACGGGTCGAGACGCCCGCGCATCAAAATGGCGCCGTTGCCGGGGAGACGGTGATTAGTTAATTGATTAAGTCTTTGTTTTATTGTGTTTGGATAATTGTTTCTTCTCCTTCTACCCTAGTACCGCTCGGTGCTATTAGTCTCATCTTTGAATTGAGTTGTGTTCAGGAACAATCATATTCGACATTATTGCTTATTCCATACCGGTGCAAGCGAGGCGATATTATTATTTCAAGCTTCAAATCAACCAAAGTGAAACCTCATCCATATCTTACATAACCTTTTCACCCATCCAACATTCTCAAAACTCTCACAAAATTCCCGCTCTCTTCTCTCTTCAAAAATCACCGCTACAATCAAACATGCCTACTTTGAGATCTCACTCCCAACCCACCCATGAACAAACTTCTTCTCCCGTCGCATATGGAACCATACCCGATAACTTTGAGCTCAAGATTTCTTCAATTGCCATAATCCAACAAGACACTTATCATGGACTCCCACAAGAAGATGCTCTAGAACACATAGCGACATTTAAAGAGAAGCTAGTTGGAATGAAATTAAATGGACTGACTTCATGTCAATTCCATAGACTTTTGTTCCCCAAAACCCTTCGTGATGATGCTAGGAGATGGCTACAAAGCCACAACGATGATACCTTCCAAACTTGGAATCAATTAGCCAATGCATCTCTAGAAAAATACTATCCTCCTTTCAAGACCAATCATTATCGAATGGAGATTCAAACCTTCCGACAAGGTGAAAATGAAAGCATAAGCGAAGCTTGGGATCGATTCCAAACTTTACAAAGGAAGTTCCCGCATCACGGTATCCCTCATTGGCTTTTGCTCCAAACATTTTTCTATTCCTTATCCGCCGACAAGATAGCCAAAAGTGACATGTGTGATAAGGAATTACAAGAAGGTGAATCAAGTGGAGACTCGGAATCGTCAAATGACATGGAGGCCACTCTTGAAGTACAAATCGCTCAACTATTTGAGAGATTTAGGACAATGGTTGCTAGGGACACCTTCCAACCCGAAATGAGACCCCCGCCAAGAAGAGTCACCCCACCAAGAAGAATCACACCACCTAGGTGAACGTCTATCTCGCCTCCAAAGCCATATAGGGTAGATATCCCATGTGATCATTGTGGAGAATATGATCACGACTCCAATTTTTGTGCGAGGAAGGAAAACTTTTATCAAGCCAACACTCAAGGAAGATATGAAAAGGCTCAAACGAACAATCCTAATTTGGGGACCGGATTCTATTCCATGCCAACTCAAGGATCGTATCCTTTTCCAAGAGCCCCCAATCAAAGGGTTTATCCTAATTCATATGGACCTCATTATCAACCGAGACCTCCTCACACAAATCAATTCAATCAAGGCTATTTCTATCCTCAAGGACCACCTAGACCAAACTATGGTCCTCCTTTTGTAACTCATCCTCCATTTAATCAAGGTCGTCCTTTTGGAACTCAACCTCCATTTAATCAAGGTCCTCCTTTTGGAGCTTATCCACCACCTAACCAAGGCCCTCCAAGGAACTTTCAAGGTAACTCTCAACCCTTTTATGAGATTCAACAAACGATCAAGTTCTTATTGAAAGAAAATGCGTCAAACCAAGCTAGACTTGAAACTTTAGAGGCACGATCCGCGTCCCGAGCTCGATCTCCTCAAGAGCCGACCGATTCTTTCAATCAAGCTTCCGTGAATGCCATTAAGGTAGTAAGCAAAATGAAACCGGTGAAATCTTTTGATCCACAAACTCTTGTATCTCATCCCTCAATCAATGAATTCGATGAGAGTGTGGTCAAGGATGTAACCGAAAAACCAAGAAGAGATCCATCAAAGTATCTTGTAGGAGACCTTGCATTTGTTATTGAAAAAATTCCAATAGAGGACACAAATCTAGTCTCTAGGATTGAAGTACCTCTTTTGAATGACAAGCCACCAATCCTATTCGATGATAAAGCTTTGGGAATGATAACCTTCACCGACCTTATTGAAGACGTTGTCACAAGCACATCCATGCCTACCCCATCCGATTACATCCGAGACATCATTTTGAAACCCGCCGAGAAGGAAAAGCTCCCGTTTCTCCAAGGACCAACCCTAGAGTCACAATTCCTATCAAACTAGGAGATCCAGGTAGTTTTGCCATTCCATGTTCCATCGACCATGTCTTGATAGATCGAGCTCTATGTGACCTTGGTGCCGACATTAGCTTGATGCCCTTGGACATCGCTCGTACTATCTATATTAAAGATTTGGAGTACTTCCCTACGAATCTACAAATGGTTGATGGAACCACTAAGGAGCCCTACGGATTGGCCCGTAACCTCATGGTTAATGTGGGGAATTTGTATATCCCCACCGACTTCGTCATTTTGGATATGCCAATCGAGGAACGGAATCCTATCCTCTTGGGACGGCCTTTCCTAGCTACCGGTGGGGTGATTATCGATGTGAAGCGAGGATGTTTATCCTTCAATGTTGCCAACGAGATGGTTCAATTTGTGCTTCCCGCATTCCTTCCCGAAGATCCTCCTAATTTGGAGTTTTGGAACCAAATGGTGGAGTTCCCATCAAACGAAGAGCCTTCTACCGTAGATCTTAACTACGATGATGAAGAAGACGACGGTGCCCTATTCATACTTGGTTCTACCTCCGACGAAGATATTCCCGAAGAATTTGTAATGCTTCCCGAGGTAGTAAAACTTATGAATATGCCGGAGTTTAGAGAAAAGCTCAAGATCGGTAATGTGGAATTTGAAGTGAATGATCAAGACCCTCCGGGTTGCTTTTCAAGCAACCCCAACTAATTTCAAACCATTCAATTCGGTTTGGTGGTGTCCATAATAACCACCTTCGTAAATATTTGTATATTCTCGTCTCTTTTTATTTTCTTCGAACAATAGCTTTTGGATATTTTTCTCTTTGGAGCTTCCTTGTTATGGCACCTGCAGGGATCGTGAAGATTTCTTTCGGAATTTTTGGGGTTGCGCTATCAACGATTATGAACAGATTCGAATTGAGAAGATTGGTTTATTTGAAGAAGTTAAGGAAAGTTTTGGGCCAAGTCAAAGAAAATTTTCGTAGCAAGGTCCCGTTTTGAAGTGAATTATTTTACCGGGTTATATTTCACCCGTTGGCGACTTTGCTCGAACTTAAGGAATTGACGGAAAATCCGTCGGGCAAAATTTCACCCGGTGGAATTTCACCGGGCGAAATTTCGCCCTGCGGTAAAAATATTTTGCGACTTGGAAATTGACGGAAATCCGACCGGGCGGAATTTCGCCCGGTGGAGTCTGACCGGGCGAAATTTCGCCCGGTGGGGAAACTGCGCGGAAACGACGAAATTCAACTCGAAGACCGTCGGGTGAATCTGACAGGTCGAAAAATCACCCCGCGACCTATACCCAGCCAACCCACCTTACCCATCTTCATTATACACCTTTTCCTCTCTCTCTCCTCAACCAAACCCCAAAAACCCCAAACAAACCCCAAATCTTCCATCTTAAACCACCTCTAATCCCTCCATTCCTCCATTAAAATTCAATCAAGTCATATATTTCTCATCCATATCACATTCCTATCACCTTCTTGGAGTTTGTTTTGAGAAATTATTCCGATTCCGACAAACCCCAAATCGAGACCGTCAACACATAATCGTCAAATTAAAGCATCAAGGATGAGGAGGGTAAAGCAAATGGCAAGGAAATAGATTTCTTCAATGCTTAATCGAAATTCGAGGTCAACATCGTCCTCAAGATCAGGGGAAGCGGCCGAGGCTCGGGACTAATCTGTCCCGATGCCTGTTCAGACACAAAGCTCAATACCGCGCGAACAACCTGTTCCGCTTGAGGTATGTTACCCGAAAATCCGTCGTAATTTCCGTGAACCTCTGTCTGGTCTCTATTTGTTAAGAAAGCCCATGTTGATAAATGTAAAAAATTATGGGGCTGTCGTCTCGAGCCAACTCGTTGGGCGGCTCGAGATGTGCTTGTTCGTATGGGCATAGAACAACAGGTACAAGCAATGTGCCAAGGTCTTGGTCTCATCAAACTTTATGCCTCCAAGGAGGAAACTTTTCAGAAGTTGACGTGCGAGTTTTTCGCAACTTTCGAGCTAAGTGGTGATGATAATGCCACCGTCTCTTTTCAGTTGCGAGAAACTTCGTACGTCCTCAACTTGAGGGACTTTGGTGCACTGCTTGGTTTACCTTCTTCAGTCCTTGGAAAGCCTAGGGCGGGACAGACTCGGGACGATAAATTCGGCCGAGATCGATTCTGGTTTAAAATAGCCCGCCAAAGGCCTTTCAAGGGAGGAAAGATGCGTTCTTTCTCTATCCGAAACCCTATCCTCCGGTATGTGGCGCGTATTATAGCCAATTCATTCTTGTCGAGCTATGATACGCATCACAACTGTAGTGCTTTAGCTGTTCAACTTTTAGAGGATGCGGTTTTGGAGAGAGGCCCATCGATCGATATGTCCGAGGCCTTAGCTACTCACTTCGCCCAGATTGCGAAGGGCGGCCGCAAGAGAATTTCTTGTGGCGGTGTTGTAACGATGCTAGCTAGAGCCTTAGAAATTGATTTTAGCGATTTGACGCCGGTTGATGGAGCGGGAATTTACATAGATGAAGTTTATTGTCCTTTCCTTGTGTGGCCCCAGAAAGGGGATTATAACAGTTTTATTTTGTATAAGATTACTGAGTTGCGCGCCATTGCAATGCCTAGCTCCGAATGGGTTAGGCTAGATGTTGAGGAGAACTTCGGCATGCCGAAGAGGTCCGGGGAATACATTCGGGGTAGCACCCGAGGTAATTTTTATCAGATTCAATACCCCGAGGGACCTTTAGATTTTGGCGACGATGATATAGAGGTCGTAGACGTGTCGGAGGAGGATCGAGAGGATGAAACCTCTCGGGATGAGGGTCGTAGAACTTTACCGTCAACATCACACGGACCCTCTTCCTCCCATCAACCCGAACCCCAGACCTCGCAATTTTTCACTCCCGACTTTTCAGACTTCACACCACACAGATACTCCACGTTCACCCAGTCTACCCCTGGTTTTCAAGAGGACATTAACATGAGTCCTCCACGACACTCCTCGTTTTTCGGATCGGAGGACTTTTATAACCAAGGGGGGGAAGTCTATAATCGTACACGTCAGACTTGGGAGAACTCGACAACCTCACTAAACATGGCCCAGGATGCCTACAATGTGGCCCGGGATGCGCGCGATACTACGCATCATCTATACTCGTACTCTAGGGAAGGTTTTGAGTACGCCCGGACCAGTTTTGAGATGGCTAGGGAGGCTGCTAGGGATGCCCAAGCAGCGAGGTTGGCGGCAGAGGAGAACCAAAGGATGTTGCAGTAGCAACAAAGCTATTTTGATCGATTTTTCGGTATGCCTCCGCCAGGGTCTTACTACCCACCACCTCGTCCCCCAGGTTCTATGTGAGTGTTCGAGTGTCATTAGTGTCAGTGTGGGGGTGTTAGTTGTTGGTTGTCAGTCGTCAGTAATCTGTTCTTTTGTCTCAGTTTTCTCAATAAATCTTTGCCAGTCCTTGCAGCGCCAATTTTTGGCAATTGATAATTATGTTGTTGATTGATTAGTAATTGATTATTTTGTTGGTTTGAGAAATTGTCAGCCCCTCTGTGGACATGACGTAGGTCCACCCCGACGCGGTCACGCGCGGGTTTGGGTAGGCGAATGAATCTCGTGGTAAGATTGTTCTCGGGTTCGAAATTTAAGTCAAAATGGAGTCGCCACCGAATTTTGTGGTTATTCGGAACCATTCGAGCCCACTCTATGTCGTCGTGGACTATACACAAAGTACGGCCCACTTCGATTTCAGAGTTTATGGGGCTCGTCCCTTTGCATTATTATATCGATACCGTTTACACCGGCTTTCGTATATAAAATGACTCTCGTGTGCCAAGGGTTTCGGACATCTAGAAACCAAAGGTTCTGAGTAAGGGGTGAGGGTACGTGTTGGGAAGCCCACTAAGGACGCCCAACCCCGCCCGCACATGGCGGCCTCTACTAAGACATCCTTCGTGTTCGTGTACGCGCGCTAGTAAAATAATTTAATGATATGCAAACAGCGTTTTCGGGCTAAGCATGTGAATAGTATGTGAACTACGTCATTTAATGCATCTTGATTCACGTCAAAGTGATTTAGCATGCGAGGTTCTTTTATAAAGCGATAAGCAAGTAAATAAATAAAGCTCAAAAGTAAATAACGTACAAGTTACACGGGCGGAAATACAACCCGGAATTCACAATACAACGATACATAAAAATAATAAACGGAATAATAAAAGGCAATATAATGATAGAAACGGACCCGTGTGCGAATTGTGTAGGTGAACTAACCCCGTTTAAATGCACATTATGTTGTACATCAAACGAAGGACGGAAACATGGGACTGTGGCATATTGCAAGTCCGATCCCACGTCCCGTAGTCATGTCCCGACTTATCACTTCGAAGGAGATCGATCAAAGTCGTTCTACGTGTCGTGATATGTGTGGTTTTGAAACTAGGAAGATCACGTGATGGTCTTTACACGTGATGACTAAAGTCGATAAAAGGACGGGGCTTGAAGTGTGTGTCAAAGCCCTCGGTTTTCTGGGTTGCAGGACCCACTCGACCGAGTCGTGACCTGACTCGGTCGAGTGTGTCCTTAGACGCAGCTACTGCCCATTTTTTTGGGTGCTACTCGATCGAGTAGCATATGTACTCGGTCGAGTAGCCCCTGTACGAGTGATAACTCGTTTCGTTTTTGATTGGAAATCGATGGTCGGCCAAACCAAATACAAATATCGCATGATTTGTATTTAACTTAGCCTCCGGTACTATAATCGTGTATGAACGATTATAATACCGTTATTGGAGTTTTATGAAAACGTTTTCGTTAGATTAGAAAATTTGAATTAGTGACGAAATGTCTCCCTCTACGTCACGACATCGGAGCTAACCCTTTCGGGTTATGTGATGTCGGTTTTCGTGTCAACGGGTTCCGCACTAATTATCGAAATGGGATCAAATGCGTTCAACTATGACCGATTGCGATCACGTCACGCCCTTGAGTACATTTGGGCGGGGCTCCTTGAAAGGGCTCCACCTCCGTCGTTGCTCGTAAAGGGATTAGACGGACCTTAGGCAATTATTATAGTTAAACGTTTTTGAAACCGAAATTTTGATACTAGTTTATTTATACGCGGTAGAATATTGTTAGTAACAAAAAGATGATAAAGAAAAAATGAAGATGCAAAAAGTAAAGTAACGTTAGTGTTAGTATTACTACTACGATTACGATTACAATACAAAATACGATAAAGTGAATAAAAAAGAGATGAGATAGTAGAGATCGAGATGGGGTTTACGACACCCTCAACATACATGCTAGGTATAGGCCTCGGAAATGGACTCGTAAATAGCGACGGGACGCCGGAGTATCGAGGATGTATGCAAGTTATGGTTTGTGTGTGTGTGTGTGTTTCGTCGGTTTACGAGGGACGAATGGCTCGGGATTTGTGAGTATTTGCCTAGGGTTGCTAAGGGTTTGTAGTGTAGAGTGTATTGGTGTATTAAGGCTGAAAATGTAGGGCAAAATGCATGGAAAAATCTTGTGAAATGAGAGGGAGTCTTGGGGTATTTATAGGCGTTACCCCACGACGTAGGGGCACTCGATCGAGTGGCCCTAGCGCACTTGATCGAGTGCCCTTCAAAACGGGCCAAACCCGGTTCAAGACGCTCCACTCGACCGAGTGGGTCAATCCACTCGATCGAGTGGATCAGTTTAGGCGAGATGAAATAGGAAATAGAATTGATCTTGTTTGTTTTGATTGATTTTTTGAATTTGATTTTGTGCGCCAGCTTAATATGGCTGATTTGTGAGACGGTTTCGTCTTTAACCGGGTTTTAACCCTGTCGCTAAAAGACGGGATTTATTTTTGGTGTCGGTTTTGGCCCAAATTAGTCTCATTTTGCTCGGAACGACCCACTGGGCCTGAATTTGAGGTCTTTTTTGTGAGATTTTTACTCCGTTAAAAGTCCATGTGGGATATTATTGATTCCGAGCCCAAATCCGAGTATACCAAGTCACGTTCGCGTCCGATCATCATCGGGTGTTTTTTTGGAGACTGCCATAGACACCTGGCGGTCAAAATGCCGGTGTCTAAAGAGCCCCCACTCTGACTGAGGCTTGGACAAGGCGAAAGTCAGAGTAGCTACCAAGCCCGTTAAGACCTGGTAGACTTCCGGTCGGGTCGTTTATAGTCCAGTAGACTTGCGTGAAGGGCTCGCCAGCCATAAGCAGATTGTCATACCTGTCCTGATGATGGTGGCTTCGTGGGGAGTCAGACTTGTAGCATAAGTCCTGGGTGCGCCTATATGTGGGCCCATCCCGTACCATTTTTGGGGAAAATGCCACCTCGGGCATTCCGCTGGGGAAATATGTGAGCTGTACGGGCTTGCTTTTGAAGCCTTGAGTCGTACCTGAGCTGATGATGATGCTCCGTGGGGAGTAAAACTTGCCTTTTTTGGGGATGTAAGTGTACCCGTATGCCGACACATCGCATCTTGGATGTAGCATACCCGGGAAAAAATTGACTCCGTTAGGGAATTTGATAGTTTCGCGGAGACTTGCTTCTGGAGTCGGGGGTGTACCTGTATGCAGACACATAACAAGTTGCATGTAACTTATAGGCAAAACACCGACTCGTGCTGGGGAGGAAAGATATTGAATTTTAAAAAATGCCACAATTTTTGAAAAGAATTTTATCACAAATTTTTTTTTCACAGAATTTTTTATAGAAATCCTTAGGAAAGCTCGGGATGGCTTGATTCCTATTCCGGGTTCTCTGTTTGAAATCAGGCCTGCGCGCGCATAGGGCCCAGTTTGCTGAGGAGGCAAGGAAGTTAGGTTTACAGTTAGGTTTTCTCATTATAAATATGAGAATCCCTGCTTCAGTTTTCTGCATCTCAACTCAAATTCTCCTTCTCCTTCTCGAAATCTTTTAGACTTTCAAGAAAGCTAGAAATTTCTGTCATGGGTATCGATCATTTGAGGGCTATGCTTCTCGCTTTGTCCCAGTACTTTTGGGACGAGGAAATGGTTAGACTCACCCAGATGGGAATCGTCAGTCTAATCCCCCTTCAACGTTTGATCATTGATTCACATTTCTTGGATGCCTGTCTGACGTTTTGGGATACTACCCATCACGTCGTTGCGTTCCCGCGAGGAGAGATATGCCCTCTTCCTGAGGAAATCGCATCCATAGGTGGTTGGGGTCTAGCTGTTCAACCTGCTACTCCTTCGTTCTACCCAGATCTAAGGAGGAGGTTAAGAGAATTCATGGGTTTATCTCATGCTGAGACAAATCGGATGGTGCGGGGAGATAGCGTTTCCCTATTCGATCTGGCTGATAAGTTCTTGAATCCTCGAGATGTGAGGGCTACCCCTGCTCACAGGCGTAGGGCATTTGCCTTTTGCATGCTGCATTGTTACGTCTTTGAAGGGTTGATGGAGCTTGATTCGTGCATGGGTCAAATCAGGCTGATTGGAGTGGTTGACTAGATGGAGACTGGTCATAGCCCTGCTTGGCTAGCCACTGGGGAGATCATTATGGGTCTGGATGCTAGACGGCTTGACCCAACCCGACGGCTGACGGGAAGTACCCGTCTCTTGCAGGTATACATCTTGCGCTCTTTTTTTTTTTACGCGAAATATTTGAAGTCCGTAAGTCACTCGATCGAGTGGACCTGTCACTCGATCGAGTGACACTCACAACGAGCTACTGCCTGTTTTTGAAGAGCTTACTCGATCGAGTCAGCTGCTGTACTCGATCGAGTGGGCTGTAGCGGACCACTCGGTTGCTTACGACGCTTGTGTATACTTTTCAGATATGGTTGTCGGGGCGGCTGTCAATCATAGAGCCCCCTCCGAGCATTCCCAATTATCGGAGCAGCCTGATTAGCTCCCGAAGGCGACGGATAAGCTCGAGTCATCAGATAAACCGAGCTTACTGGGATGAGGAGCTGGTGTTCCATGGGGGTCCCTTGATTAGGTGGGCCGTGGCTTGGTGGTTCCTTTCGAAGTTGACTGGATTGGCCAAGAGAGACCAAGCTCGATACTTGGTGACTCTGTCCCTAGACTGGACAGTTCATATTTATCCGGACCGTCTCCTAAGGCAGTTCGGTTTGTCTCAGCGTATCCCTGAGACTGAAGCCATTATCAGCGTCTCGCTCCAATTGACGGACGCTATGTGCGACACTTGGTTGCAAAGATGGTTCACTCGTCCTACATGGACTATACCTAGCCCTTGCCAATCCGCTTGGGTGTCACGGGCTTACCAGAAATGAACTTCTGAGGAGTCCGAGGAAGCTCGAAAGGCCTTGAAGCTTAATGAGGCCTTTGAGTTGGTCCACCGCGAGACGGCGAAGGACAACAAGGACTTCTTTACCGGGGAAGATATTCCTGAAGCTACTGTCCGGGAAGAATCGGGTCCTAAGTCACAAACTAAGACTCGATCTATGGAAGTCGGTTCTAGCAGCACTCGGGGACAGACTTACTTGGAGAGACGCCTTGGGCCAAGGCTGGCGGCCCGGGACCGACTAGGTCCGCGTGACCGGCTCCCTGAGCCCGTGAGGGCCCGACTTGGGCCAATTGAAGTGATAGAGGATTCGGGCTCAAACAAAAGAGCCCGAGCTAGAAAGGTTCCTGGGGTGATTCGGGAACGCTCCCCTCCGCGTCGTCGCCAGTGGACGGCTAAGGAGGCCAAGGACAAGGGGAAGGGAAAGATGCCCTGAATGCCGAGTCCTTTAGCTTTATTATTATTTAAGTATTATTACTATTTTTGTCGTGTGCTTTTTTTTGTATTTTTTTTTTGAATTCCTGCATTTTGTAGTTCCCGAGTTTGTCAGGATTTTTTTTTTTGAATTAATAAAAGAAGTTTATTATTAAACCGCTCATGTCTTTTCTCGATTGCATTGGTTGTACCCTTTTGAGGGGTTGCCTACGTATCCGCGATTAGCAGAATCAAACCAAACGTAGTTCATACTTAAAAAATGCAATCTCGAATTACACCAAGACTATTGGTTCAAGATGTTTGCGACAGTAGAATAAGTAATTCTAGCTCATTGACTTGCTTTTTGTAAAATGATTTTGATAAATTTGCTAATGACATTGAGAAGGGGCTAAGGGTAGTAACGCTTCAGCTGGTCCAGGTTGGTTGGGTTGACAAACTCATTCCCGTCCAGGTCCGTCAGCATCACTGCTCCCCCCGATAGGATCTTCTTCACCAGATACGGCCCAGCCCAATTGGGTTTGAATTTTCCCCTCGGGTCAACTGGTAGTAGAGCTCGAACTGACTTAAGGACTAGATCGCCTTCTTTAATGTTTTTGGGCCTTACTCTCTTGTTGAAGGCCTGTTGGATCCTCTTCTGGTAGATTTGGATATTATTGAGGGCACGAGATCGTCGTTCGTCTAGTAGAACCAACGAGTCATATCGTGCTCGAACCCAGTCAGCTTCGGGTACTTGACTTTCTAGCAAAATTCTGAGGGATGGTACCTCTAACTCAACTGGCTGGACTGCCTCCATCCCATAGGTTAGGTAATACGGCGTCGCCCCGGTTGCGGTGCGAATTGATGTTCGGTATCCCCATAGGGCAAAAGGTATTTTGTCGGGCCAGTCCCGGTAATTATCAGCCATCTTTTTGAGTATGGTGACAATCTTTTTATTGGCCGCCTCTACGGCTCCATTAGTTTGGGGACGGTAAGGCGAGGAAGTATGCCTTTGGATTTTGTACTTGGTCAGCAGGGCCGCAGTCTTGGCTTGAAAATGAGTCCCGTGATCACTGATGAATTCGTGGGGAATCCCATACCGGCATATTATCTTGTTCTGGATGAACTTGGCGACATGCTTAGCATTGAGAATGTGATATGATTCAGCTTCGACCCATTTGGTGAAATAGTCGATGGCTACCAGAATGAAATAGTGCCCACCAGTACCAGAAGGATTTATTTTCCCGATTATGTCGATACCCCAAGTTGAGAATGGCCAGGGTGACGTCATGGTATAAAGCAGTGATGACGGCATATGTTGCACATTGCCAAAGATTTGACAGTTATTACAATGCTTGACATATGACCGGCAGTCGGCCTCCATGCTATTCCAGTAATAACCGAGCCTCATGATTTTTCGGACTAGCATGTGGGCGTTCATGTGTGGACCGTTTTCGCCATCATGTACTTCGGCAATAACTTTCTCGGCCTTGAATTTGTCAACACAAAGGAGAAGAGCCCCCTGTGCCGTCTTTTTGTATAACTGACCGTCGTCGGTACGAATGAACTGGGTGGCTAGCCTGCGTAAGGCTTTCTTGGCTCGACCTTCCATCCCGGGAGGATATTCTCCGTTTGTCAGGTACGTTAACACAGCCTGGTACCATAGTTCAGGATCAGTTATCTCAATGTCTTCGATGTCGTGAATGTATGCTGGCTTGGACCGTCTTTCGACGCAAATTGGCATACTGGTCACGTGATCGGGAATATTCAGTAAAGATGCCAATTTTGAGAGTGCATCTGCGAACTGATTCTCTTCTCGGGGCAGGTATATGTACTCTACCCTTTGGAATTGTTTCTCGAGATCCCTTACTCGTGCCTGGTAGGCCACGAGATTAGGATTCCTAGTCTTCCGTTTTTGGAGTACTTGGTTAATGACCAAGGATGAGTCACCATGTACCCGGAGATTTGTGATCCCCAGATTGGCGGCGGCTTGTAGCCCATAAATGCATGCCTCGTACTCTTCTGCATTATTGGTAACATCAAAGTCCAGTTTGATGGAGATGGGAGTGTGTTCCCCTTTTGGTGAAATTAGGAGGATCCCAACTCCGAACCCTCGAAAATTGGATGCTCCATCGAAGTATATATCCCATGTTTCAGCATCGGTGTGGAAAATATTTTCGTCTGGGAAGGACCAGGTGTCAGTGTGTCCTTTTTCGGCTACCGGACTGTCGGCGAGATATTCAGCTACTACTCGCCCCTTGATAGCCTTTAATGGCACAAATTTCAGATCGAATTCTGACAACATTAGGGTCCATCTAGAAATTCGGCCATTGAGAATGGGCTTCTCGAAGAGGTATTTGATGGGGTCCATCTTGGATAGTACATGGACCTCGTAGCTGAGCATATAGTGCCGGAGCTGCTTAGTAGCCCAAACCAGAGCCAAACACGTCTTTTCGAGCATGGTATATTTGTACTCATACTCTAAAAACTTCTTGCTGATGTAGTAGATAGCTCGTTCTTCGGAGTCAACCGTCTGAGCCAGCATAGCCCCCATGGCTGTCTCGGTCGTCGTTAGGTATAACGACAGAGGCAAGCCGAGTTGAGGAGGCATTAAGACTGGCGGAGCAGACAGAATTTCCTTGATCTTGTCGAAAGCAGCTTGGCACTTGTCATCCCATAGTACCCGTTCTCCTACTTTCAGTTTCTTGAAAATTGGTTCACACACCATGGTTAGTTTGGAAATGAACCGATTGATGTGCTGAACTTTCCCGAGAAATCCCCTTATTTCTTTTTCGGTTTTAGGAGGTTGCATCTCGATAATGGCTTTGATTTTAGCTGGGTCGACTTCGATACCTCGTTGGCTAACGATATGACCCAGTAATTTGCCTGATGTTACCCCGAAACTGCACTTTTGAGGGTTTAGCCTCATGTTGTACTTGCGCAGTCAGGTGAAGAATTTTCTTAGGGCGGTGATGTGACCGTCCCGTTCTTTAGATTTGACGATCATGTCGTCTACATAAACTTCTACCTCTTTATGCATCATGTCATGTAATAAAGTGGTAGCGGTCCTCTGATATGTGGCTCCGACATTAATGAGGCCGAATGGCATGACGGTATAGCAGTAAGTACCCCAAGGTGTTGTGAAGGTAGTCTTACTCATGTCTTCTTCCGCCATCTTGATTTGATTATACCCGGCATACCCTTCCATGAATGATAGTAGGGCATGAACGGCTGTGTTATCCACCAGTATGTCGATGTGTGGTAACGGAAAATCATCTTTCGGGCTTGCCTTGTTAAGATCTCGAAAATCAACACATACCCGCACCTTACCGTCCTTTTTAGGAACCGGCACGATGTTTGCCACCCAGTCTGGATACTCGGACACCTGTATGAAGCCGGCTTTGAACTGTTTGTCGACTTCTTCTTTTACCTTGAGAGACCACTCGGGCCTCATTCGACGAAGCTTCTGCTTGACCGGTTTGCACCCTTCTTTGATTGGTATGTGGTGCTCGGCTATTTCCCGGTCTATCCCCGGCATGTCCTTGTAGGACCATGCGAAGACATCTTTGAACTCTTGGAGGAGGTTTATGAATTGTTGTTTCTCCTCGGGATCTAAGGATAACCCTATCTTAAGTGTCTGAGGCTCTAAGGTTGTTCCCACATTTATGGACTCGGTTTCTTCGATCACCGGGTTCCGGGTTTCCTTTTGCTCTAGTTGCTCAATCAGATGCGGAGGTAAGGGTACATGTTCGTCTAGTTTCTCAATGTCATAGCATAAATCATTTTTAAAAGCGGAATTTAAAAGAGACAAGTCGTAAGCAGAATGGTTGTTATTATTGATTGAAAATTTGGAGAACAGCTCAAAGAGAGCAGCCATCTGATCATTGGTCAGAGGCGGAATTGGTAAAGCACTCGGGACAGACCCCGAAGTGCCAGCAGCAGGAATGATAAAGGGGAGAGGGGTTACAAGAGTGAATCTAGCACCGACTTCCCTAGACTCGACCTCAGACTCTGACTCAGACTCCGACTCAGACTCGGACTCAGACTCAGGCTCAGGCATGTCTCCCTCTCCGGTGACCAGCTTGTAGATTCTTCCCTGACTGTCAGTCCACTTCACAGTCTTCCTCCAGGCCCTGTTTCCCGTCTCGGAACCAACTTCCGAGATCAGCTTGGTCGGGTCAAACCTGTTGCTGCGGAGAATCAGGTTGACCAGGTCTTCCTTTGGAGTTGGGGCTATGATGTCTTCCCCGAAAAGTAGTCCCAGCGCGGGCTCAGCATCAGCTCTATCGGATTGGATGAGGGCGAACACATCATCCGGAATATAGTTGCAGTCCTGGGCCAAGTGGGTCCCGAGCTGCACAACATTGGGTTGGTATAGACCAACCTGGACAGCCCCAAATACCGGTGTGACAAAGTAGTCAGCCAACCGTGGGCTGTAAGGGCTCAAGTGGATACCCTTAATAATGTTGCAGGCCTTTTCAATTCCTGCTCGGACAACATTGTCGGGAGTGATGGCATAACCGAGACCAAAGTGAGACTCTTCATCTTTGAGAACCTCGATGATCTTCCCATCTGGAAGATCGGGTCGAGAGGTAGCCCCCGGAAAGTACCCCAGGTTTTGGAGCACCATGTCGATACTCGTAGTGAAGTAAGGCCTAAAGAGGTATTCTTCCTCGATCATACCCACAAAATCGAACCCCCAGAGGTCCGTGTGTCCCGTGGCGTTACAGCTAGCCACAGTCATTGGTGTTGCCTCTAAAGTGATAACATCGTTAAGCAGAGGCATCTTGATCTTTCGGTGGAGGATGGAGGACACCGCCTTGACCGCGTGGATCCAAGGCCTACCTAGGAGCAGGTTGAATGATGAGGTGACGTCGATCACCAGGAATTCGAGCTCCTTTTCTATCGGGCAGGTTATGATGGTTAGTTTCACGGCCCCAGCTACCGACTTTGGGCTCCCATCGAAGGCTTGGATGGTCTGAGCAGTCGGGATATAATCCGCCTCGGTAATGCCGAGGGCTTTGGCGGTCCTTAGAGGAAGGACATTCACAGCGGACCCATCATCAACCAGGGTCATAGGGAGGCATTTTCCTCGGCAAACCACCGTAATGTAGAGGGCCAGATTATGGGAGGCCCCGAATGGCGGTAGGTCGGCTTCGGAGAAAGTTATCATTGGGCCTCCTTCCTTAGCTTTGCCCTTGAGATGAGGCAGGACCGTGGCTACCATCTCAGCAGGGGTAACCAAATAGTCAACCTTAATTTGATCGAGGGCCTTTGTAAGTGCCTCTCGATGTTCCTGGGAGCTGACCAGGAGTTGCCATATAGTGAGGTCAACTCGGGTCTTCTTCAGCTGCTTCACGAGAGCCGTTTCAGCAGTCGGCTCCTCACGGACGACTTCCGTCCTGAGTGGCTCATTGACGGTTGTCGGGATGGGGATGTCCCTAGAGCTTGTGGCTTTATAGGGACGACCAAGGTGGTTACTGGTTAGGACTCGGGATTTAGTCCTTAGAATCTCCTCGGAGGTGATGGGAACAGCTTCCCCTTTGGCGAGGTAGACGTCATCCTCGTCGTCGAACCAGATCCCGTTCACTTGCGGGACAAATGGAGAGATAAGGTGAGAGCAATCAATCACTTCCCCGGTAAAGATGGCGTGGGAGCTGAAAGGGTTCTCCTTGTTGCTAGGCTTATCTCCGGGTAGCGGGATTTTACCGCCTTCGATCAGGTCCTGAATCAAGTGCTTCAGTTTCCAGCACTTCTCGGTATCATGCCCATTGCCTCGGTGGTACTGGCAATAGGCTTGAGCATTGTAGTTCTTGGAGCGTCGCTCGACCGGAACTTCAGGAGTTGGGCCTATCGGTTGAATTAGGCCTTTTGAGGATAGCCTTTGTAAGGCATAAGTATAGGTAGTACCTATATCAGTAAAAACCCGAGGTGGGGTGTTCTTCTTGGATGGGGCATCTAGTAGATTAACCACGTCGAAAATGCTACGGGTAGCAGCTTGGGGCTTGGTAGTGGAGGAGGAAGCCCCTTGGTAACCTTTGGCAGCGGCCTTAGTGAGGCCTTCCAGTCTTAGGTCATCTTCGATCCTCATACCCATTTCAGTAAGGGTGGTGAAATTGGGTATGACAGCGTATCGGAGGTGAACCCGGTAGGATGAGAGGAGGTTCTTGACAAAAGCCTCCACCAAAGTCTTCTCACTGGGCTTATCGACCAGTTTCACACTCTCGGCCCTCCAGCGTTGAAGGTATTTGGTAAAACCTTCTTTCGGCTCTTGGGCCATGACCTCCAGAGATCGCATTGTGGTTTGGATCTCGGTGTTGTCGGCATAGTTCCGAGCGAACTCGGTGGCCACATCATCACAAGTAGGGTATTTCTTCGGGTCTAGCCTGTAGTACCAGGCCCGTGGGTGCTTTTCAAGAGACGCAGCGAAAAGCCTCTTGAACATGGTAGAATCCATTCCTTTGATGGCAATGAACTCCTTGAAGGCCCGTACATGTAGTAACGGGTCCTCGGTCCCTTCAAACATGGGCAAACCGGTGAGGTTCAGGTTTGCGGGCAGCTTGTCACTTAACGGGTTATACTCATGACTATTCTCCCGGTGGATATTGTTACTCCCAGTCAAATGAACTTGCTCTTATAATCGGCGAACCGAGCTAACCAGTTCAGCCAGAGGTTCCGTAACCCCAGTATTTGGAGTCCTGTGCTCCACTGCAGCCAAACGAGTGACGATAGCAACTTGACCAGCCCTCATTTCATTCAGTTGGGCTTCGATGTCGGCCTGTTTGTCGATCATGGTGTCCACAGAGGTTTTCACACTGCTCAAAGTAGCTTCCATCCTGCGGGTGTGTCTAGTTGTCGGCGGCCTGTCTGTAAGAACACCGCGTAATCAGAAACCGAACCCAGATCTTGGAATCATAGAAGAAGTACATCCTGAGCGACCCAAAAGAAAAGGACTAGGTGGAAAAGACTCGAAAAAAACGCCTAGACGGATGACTCGTAGGTGGTATGACTTCCTTAGGATTTTGGCCTAGTGGGCCTAGTCCCGTTCGAAGGAAGGTCCACGTGAGATTATTCCCCAGACTTTTGACTCGGGTGTATAGATGAACTTTCCTTTGTAGGGGTATGCCCTACGCGGGTTGGTCGTGCCTTGACAAATAAGGCGGACTCGGAAAAGGGAGGAGACTCGTGATGTAAGATCGACGAAGTTTCGACGCTACAAACCTTCTACATACTATGCAAAGACCCGACACACGGATAGACGGTAGGTCCTATAATAGGGAAGATCTATTTTAAGAAAGTTGGAGGTTTGAAGTTTGAATATGTAAAGGGTGAATTTCCGAGAGTTCGAAAATGGAAAGCGGAATTTCGAAATCCAGTATTAGAATTTTGAAGAAAAAATTCAGAAAATCAAAATGGTGTCGGAAATTCGAGAGTTGAAACGGACAGCATGCCGACTAAAGAAAAAGGATATTTTGAGTCAAATCGTTGATCCTAAATTTCGGCGACATTCCGAGTTTAGAAAATTGGATATTTAGAAAAGGGTGAGTCCCGAAATGGGCAGCATTTCGGGTTTTTCAAAATTGGGCGTTTTGGAAAGACGGGTCCCGTAATGGACAGTATTTCGGGTTTTTCGAAAAGTGGGTATTTTTGGAAAGATGCAATTTTTGAAATGATGGTTTTTGAAAAATGACACGGAAACCAAGTAGCACGTAGTCAAACAAGCATTATAACGACGCTTATGTATGCTTTACACTAAGTCTCGGTCGGTCGAAATAGGGTCTATACCAACAACGATGGCTTTCTCGTAAATCAGGATGGACTCCCTAAGCCGAGTTGGTCTTAGGACATGCCGCAAAACCCATACGAGTTCCACCATCGATGTCTTTAGCGCATCCATGTAGGAATGCACCGCGGTATAGTGGGACGTCGGTCACAAGTAACCGGCCCGGGCAAATTTGGGTTATGCATGAATCATTAAACTAATGCGCGTACACTAATATTCGAACGATTTCTCTACGACTCTCACCCTAGGAACCCCGATGACATGTGGTACATCAGGTATCCCCAGCGGAGTCGCCAAATTGTGGACATGACAAAGGTCCACCCCGACGCGGCCACGCGCGGGTTTGGGTAGGCGAATGAATCTCGTGGTAAGATTGTTCTCGGGTTCGAAATTTAAGTCAAAATGGAGTCGCCACCGAATTTTGTGGTTATTCGGAACCATTCGAGCCCACTCTATGTCGTCGTGGACTATACACAAAGTACGGCCCACTTCGATTTCAGAGTTTATGGGGCTCGTCCCTTTGCATTATTATATCGATGTCGTTTACACCGGCTTTCGTATATAAAATGACTCTCGTGTGCCAAGGGTTTCGGACATCCGGAAACCAAAGGTTCTGAGTAAGGGGTGAGGGTACGTGTTGGGAAGCCCACTAAGGACGCCCATACCCGCCCTCACATGGCGGCCTCTACTAAGACATCGTTCATGTTCGTGTACGCGCGCTAGTAAAATAATTAAATGATATGCAAACAGCGTTTTCGGGCTAAGCATGTGAATAGTATGTGAACTACGTCATTTAATGCATCTTGATTCACGTCAAAGTGATTTAGCATGCGAGGTTCTTTTATAAAGCGATAAGCAAGTAAATAAATAAAGCTCAAAAGTAAATAACGTACAAGTTACACGGGCGGAAATACAACCCGGAATTCACAATACAACAATACATAAAAATAATAAACGGAATAATAAAAGGCAATATAATGATAGAAACGGACCCGTGTGCAAACTAGACCGCGAATTGTGTAGGTGGACTAACCCCG
Source organism: Agrostemma githago (assembly GCA_958450325.1). Taxonomy (NCBI): domain Eukaryota; kingdom Viridiplantae; phylum Streptophyta; class Magnoliopsida; order Caryophyllales; family Caryophyllaceae; genus Agrostemma; species Agrostemma githago. The sequence goes on along the minus strand of OY288257.1, from coordinate 33,632,534 downwards.
TTTAAATGCACATTATGTTGTACATCAAACGAAGGACGGAAACATGGGACTGTGGCATATTGCTAGCCCGATCTCACGTCCCGTAGTCATGTCCCGACTTATCACTTCGAAGGAGATCGATCAAAGTCGTTCTACGTGTCGTGATATGTGTGGTTTTGAAAATAGGAAGATCACGTGATGGTCTTTACACGTGATGACTAAAGTCGATAAAAGGACGGGGCTTGAAGTGTATGTCAAAGCCCTCGGTTTTCTGGGTTGCAGGACCCACTCGACCGAGTCGTCACCTGACTCGGTCGAGTGCGTCCTTAGACGCAGCTACTGCCCATTTTTTTGGGTGCTACTCGATCGAGTAGCATATGTACTAGGTCGAGTAGCCCCTGTACGAGTGATAACTCGTTTCGTTTTTGATTGGAAATCGATGGTCGGCCAAACCAAATACAAATATCGCATGATTTGTATATAACTTAGCCTCCGGTACTATAATCGTGTATGAACGATTATAATACCGTTATCGGAGTTTTATGAAAACGTTTTCGTTTGATTAGAAAATTTGAATTAGTGACGAAATGCCTCCCTCTACGTCACGACATCGGAACAAACCCTTTCGGGTTATGTGATGTCGGTTTTCGTGTCAACGGGTTACCGCACTAATTATCGAAATGGGATCAAATGCGTTCAACTATGACCGATTGCGATCACGTCACGCCCTTGAGTACATTGGGGCGGGGCTCCTCGAAAGGGCTCCACCTCCGTCGTTGCTCGTAAAGGGATTAGACGAACCTTAGGCAATTATCATAGTTAAACATTTTTGAAACAAAAATTTTGATACTAGTTTATTTATACGCGGTAGAATATTGTTAGTAACAAAAAGATGATAAAGAAAAAATGAAGATGCAAAAAGTAAAGTAACGTTAGTGTTAGTATTACTACTACGATTATGATTACAATACAAAATACGATAAAGTGAATAAAAAAGAGATGAGATAGTAGAGATCGAGATGGAGTTTACGACACCCTCAACATACATGCTAGGTATAGGCCTCAGAAATGGACTCGTAAATAGCGACGGGACGCCGGAGTATCGAGGATGTATGCAAGTTATGGTGTGTGTGTGTGTGTGTGTGTGTTTCGTCGGTTTACGAGGGACGAAGGGCTCGGGATTTGTGTGTATTTGCCTAGGGTTGCTAAGGGTTTGTAGTGTAGAGTGTATTGGTGTATTAAGGCTGAAAATGTAGGGCAAAATGCATGGAAAAATCTTATGAAATGAGAGGGAGTCGTGGGGTATTTATAGGCGTTACCCCACGACATAGGGGCACTCGATCGAGTGGCCCTAGCGCACTCGATCGAGTTCCCTTCAAAACGGGCCAAACCCGGTTCAAGACGCTCCACTCGACCGAGTGGGTCAATCCACTCGATCGAGTGGATCAGTTTAGGCGAGATGAAATAGGAAAGAATTGATCTTGTTTGTTTTGATTGATTTTTTGAATTTGATTTTGTGCGCCAGCTGAATATGGCCGATTTGTGAGACGGTTTCGTCTTTGACCGGGTTTTAACCCGGTCGCCAAAAGTCGGGATTTATTTTTGGTGTCGGTTTTGGCCCAAATTAGTCTCATTTTGCTCGGAACGACCCACTGGGCCTGGAGGTCTGTTTTGTGAGATTTTTACTTCGTTAAAAGTCCATGTCGGATATTATTGATTCCGAGCCCAAATCCGAGTATACCAAGTCACGTTCGCGTCCGATCATCATCGGGTGTTTTTTGGAGACTGCCATAGACACCTGGCGGTCAAAATGCGGATGTCTACACCCTCCGTGACCCTACTTGGGTCGTTACAAACGTGAGGTTTATTGCAGGTGCCTTAGAGAAGAAGAACCTGATTGTTGCTCCCGGTCTTCGGTGACATGATCGCACCAAGACCATTTGAAAAATCCAAAATTTTCTTTTTCTTTTGTTTTTCCCGATTTGTGCAGAATCCGGGTGAGGTGACGTGATTACACCTACGCCCTTTTTCTTCCCATATCGATTTTTCTTATTTTTCCTCTTTCTTTTTCATTTATCTTTTCTTTTCTTTTTATTCCCTTAATTTTTGAAAAATCCAAAAACATTTGAAAACCCATCAGAAATCCAAAAACATTTGAAAAATCTTCAAAAATCCAAAAACATTTGAAAAATCATAAAACTTCAAAAAGATTTTCCGTTCTTTTCTCTTTTTTTTTTTTCGATTCTTCTCATATTCGTGCATTGGGGACAATGCACAGTTTTAGTGTGGGGGAGGGATCTACTAACCTTTTCTTCATTTTCTTTTTCATTTTTCCTTTAAAAACAAAAAATCCAAAAATTTCATTTTGTTTTCTCTTTTTAGTTTTCTTTTCCTTTATTTTCGTTTTTGTGTCACTTGTATTGTCTTGCATTCTCCTTCTTGTAGGTACACCGCCAACCATTTAGCATGGATACGTAAGGTAGCGGAAATGAAATGAAGACCGCGCGGTAATACTTTCTACCTTCGTTTTTATCCCTTTCTCTTATGCATGAAGTTTGGGCATATATGCTATTTGGAGGTTCATTTGGTTAACATTTTGGAATTGGTGGTTGTGGATTGTGTTGACTTAATGGAGTATGGAGTGCATGGCTATACTTGTGCATTTTGTTTTGTTTTGCTCTTTTTGTGTTTTTGTCATCTTTGTGTTCTTTTTCATTTTTTGTGTATAGTTTGTCTAGGTAAAGTTTTCGAAAACCCGATTTTGAGATTATGCCGAGTGTTTATTACTCACTTGTTAGTGACCCCTTTTGATTTTTGGACATAATTCTAGTAGAATGACCTTGAACCAAGTTTTGCATTGGATTTTTACCATGAGTCCATCTTTTCTACTAGGAGTCTACATCGGGATTTGCATTTGACCACCTTGACCACCCATGGAGTGATAAGGCCTTGGTTACCGTTCCCCGTTCTCTTAGGTGACCTTACTTGAGAAGCCACCTTTTACTCCAAAACTTTCATCCTTTTATGGGTTCGAAGGGTGTGCACACCCAACTAGCCTATTTCTCTACCATTCACCCATTTCGCAAATAAGTTTGCAAAAATATGTTTTACCTTGTTCCTCAAATGAATCATCTAGCCAAAAATGGGCTATCCAAAAGAAAAAGGGAAAAATGAAGACGAAGGGCATATTGAAAAAAAAAGAAGCACTCGATCGAATTAATGGGGAAAGAAAAGAAAAATGAAAAGAAAATCAAATTCTCAAAAATCGTTTCCAAACCCAAATAATCCCTTAGTTGTCTTATTACCGTGAAATGCCTACTAGAGGACCGAGTCCCGAGGAAGGAAAATAGCGGTAATTTGGCAATCTTTACCATTTTTCAAACATTTATCCATCTTTTTGGTCTAATTGGCTTTTTTGAGTTTGGAACGACCCTCTAGGCTTAGCTTAGGAGACGGCATAACACTTACCTACAGTGCTTACTAACTCCATGGTTCTCACTTATCCACTCCATCTATCGTCCCGTTGTAGGCGTCTTTAGTGGAACTAGAAGGACCATGGTAAATTTTCAATGTTTTTATTGTTTGATTGTCATCCTATTAGGATCTTGTCCATGTCAATTTGTGTTACTAACTTGGAAGTGTTCTCGCTTGTCTTAAGCTCGAATCGGTGCTTTCTCCACCGTTTCGATGAGGGATTCGGTGATTTATTTTCTCTTTGGTTGTGACTATCTTTTTATGTGTGTCTTCTCTGTTATGTGTTTGTGTGTGTGTTAGTCGCAACCCCAATTTTGAGCAAGGCCCAACTTGCCTTGCATGGAGGTACTCTACCTCATGGGTATCTAGATGTGAGTTGAAGGGACGGAGCGGGCCCGTTAATTTCCTCGTATCGGCTTAGCATAGTCTAGCTTAGTAGTAGTAGTAGCTAGTTTCTTTTTGGGTCTTTGCTCGAGGACGAGCAACGGTTTAGTGTGGGGGAATTGTTGTGTGCCAAATTTGGACCGTTTTTCTTCCCATTTAGACCCGTGCGAGACTTGAGTGCGATTATCGCCGTATTTTGCGTAATTCTCGCATTAGTGTATCTCTTTTGCATTTACGTGTTTTTGGTAGTTTTTTGTCTATTTTGATAGGATTTTCGACCGAAAATGTGTTTGAGCTTCTACGAGCAAGAGAGAGATACGGTCCAAGAGCAAAGCACACAACTGAAAGTTCAAGTAATCCAATTGATCGACGAAGAAAGAGACCGGAAAAGAGATGGAAGACCACCGGGTGAAGTTTCGCCCGGTGAGTCATCACCGAGCGAAGTTTCGCCCGACGACATTTTTCCACCCCGAAGATTTTCACGACACTCCCGACCGGGCGAAACGACCGGGCCGAAAACACAAAAACCGAAGAAAATATCACCGGGTGAAATTTCACATGGTGGGATTATTTTGTCAAGCCGCGGGGCGAAATTTCGCCCCATGAAGATGCAATGGGCGAAGGTCTAGCTAAATGAAGAGGAATCAGATTTGGGCCTTCAAGTTTGTGCAACCCATTAAGAATACTATAGATACCCCTCATAGGGTTTTGTGCCTCCTTGAGCCTGAAGTGTGCCTCTTAGCAGTAGGAGTAGGGTAGAAAATCTCCATAGTAGTAGTAGTAGTAGATTGTAGTAAGCTTCCTAGAAAATTCTCTACAAACAATTAGTAGATCTACTTAGTATTAGTATAATTCTCCTATAATTAGTAGTAAAGCTTCCATCTTTGTTGAAGATTGTGTTTTATGTTGAAGATTCAAGGGTTTTGCAAGGGTTTATGTGACAAAGGCTCTTGTTTATATTCTTGAAGATTCATATTTCTTGTATTGAAGATTGAAGATTTCTGCATGGATTAGTGACAAATTCTTGTATATTTCTTCCAAGATTCAATCTTTATATTAATCTTCTTCTTCCTCTTTATTCTTCTCCATAGTTGGTAAATTCTTTCCTCTCCTTCTTCTCCATTAGTTGACTTATGTTTTCCTCTCCTTAGTATAATTTGTTAGTGTAGTCATTACGCATGCTTTAGTTAATTTCTCCTTAGTTAGTGTTTTGTTGTTAATCACCATGACTAGTGAGTAGATTTTTTTGTTGGGGAATTAGGGAGGAGGATTTGGATTATTTGATTCAAGGGATGTTGGTGGGTTGTTTACTTGTTAATTGTCAATTTTAAGGTTTTTGTGTCTTTGTTGATTTAGAACCGCGGCTAGGTCGACCTTGACTCATTTCTACCAATATGGGGAAACTTGGGGTAGAAATTACTTTAATTTGAGACTTACCCTTTCGTCACGAAAGCGGGTTTAGGTAGGTTGGGTGAAGAAACCGGAAGGTGGCATCCTCCCTTTTTAACGTTGTAACTAAAACTCGATCCCGAGACTCTTAGACCCCATTTCCGAATCCCGACACTCCCCAACACCTTTCCTATTATTAACCCTAGCCTTAGTAATCGTAGCTCTTAGCAATCGTAGCTCTTAGCAATAGTTCGACCTCTCTCGACCCAAAACCCTCATCTCAATCCCATTCACGATTAAACTCTAGACTTGACCAATATCGCTTAACCCATCTCCCTGTGGATCGATCTCGACCTACCACTACTACATTAGTTAGGTTTGTCGAAGTTAAAAATATTGTTTGATTGTACGGGTCGAGACGCCCACGCATCAAAATGGCGCCGTTGCCGGGGAGACGGTGATTAGTTAATTGATTAAGTCTTTGTTTTATTGTGTTTGGATAATTGTTTCTTCTCCTTCTACCCTAGTACCGCACGGTGCTAGGAGTCTCATCTTTTAATTGAGTTGTCTTCAAGAACAATCATATTCGGCGTTGCTTATTCCATACCGTTGCAAGCGAGGCGATATTATTATTTCGGACTTCAAATCAACCAAAGTGAAACCTCATCCATATCTTACATCAACTTTTCACCCATCCAATATTCTCAAAACTCTCACAAAATTTCCTTTCCCTCTTCTCTCTTCAAAAATCAACTCTACAATCAAACATGCCTACTTTGAGATCTCACTCCCAACCCACCCATGAACAAACTTCTTCTCCCGTCGCATATGGAACCATACCCGATAACTTTGAGCTCAAGATTTATTCAATTGCCATAGTCCAACAAGACACTTATCATGGACTCCCACAAGAAGATGCTCTAGAACACATAGCGACATTTAAAGAGAAGCTAGTTGGAATGAAATTAAATGGACTTACTTCATGTCAATTCCATAGACTTTTGTTCCCCAAAACCCTTCGTGATGATGCTAGGAGATGGCTACAAAGCCACAACGATGATACCTTCCAAACTTGGAATCAATTAGCCAATGCATTTCTAGAAAAATACTATCCTCCTTCTAAGACCAATCATTATCGAATGGAGATTCATACCTTCCGACAAGGTGAAAATGAAAGCATAAGCGAAGCTTGGGATCGATTCCAAACTTTACAAAGGAAGTGCCCGCATCACGGTATCCCTCTTTGGCTTTTGCTCCAAACATTTTTCTATTCCTTATCCGCCGATGCAAGGGACTTTCTTAACTCAACCGCAAGGGGTGACTTTTTCCTACTCAACGAGAATGAATCCCATGAGCTTCTTGACAAGATAGCCAAAAGTGACATGTGAGCTAAGGAATTGCAAGAGGGTGAATCAAGTGGAGACTCAGAATCGTCAAATGACGTGGAGGCCACTCTTGAAGTACAAATCGATCAACTATTTGAGAGATTTAAGGCAATGGTTGTTAGGGACACCTTCCAACCCGAAATGAGACCCCCGCCAAGAAGAGTCACCCACCAAGAAGAGTCACCCTACCAAGAAGAATCACACCACCTAGGCGAACATCTATCTCGCCTCCAAAGCCATATAGGGTAGATATCCCATGTGATCATTGTGGAGAATATGATCACGACTCCAATTTTTGTGCGAGGAAGGAAAACTTTTATCAAGCCAACACTCAAGGAACATATGAAAAGCCTCAAACGAACAATCCTAATTTTGGGACCGGATTCTATTCCATGCCAACTCAAGGACCATATCCTTTTCCAAGAGCCCCCAATCAAAGGGTTTATCCTAATTCATATGGACCTCATTATCAACCGAGACCTCCTCACACAAATCAATTCAATCAAGGCTATTTCTATCCTCAAGGACCACCTAGACCAAACTATGGTCCTCCTTTTGGAACTCATCCTCCATTTAATCAAGTTCCTCCTTTTGGAACTCAACCTCCATTTAATCAAGGTCCTCCTTTTGGAGCTTATCCACCACCTAACCAAGGCCCTCCAAGGAACTTTGAAGGTAACTCTCAACCCTTTTATGACATTCAACAAACGATCAAGTTCTTATTGAAAGAAAATGTGCCAAACCGAGCTAGACTTGATGCTTTAGAGGGACGAGCCGCGTCCCGAGCTCGATCTCCTCAAGAGCCGACCGATTCTTTCAATCAAGCTTCCGTGAATGCCATTAAGGTAGTAAGCAAAAAGAAACCGGTGAAATCTTTTGATCCACAAACTCTTGTATCTTATCCCTCAATCAATGAATTCGATGAGAGTGTGGTCAAGGATGTAGCCAAAAAACGAAGAAGAGATCCATCAAAGTATCTTGTAGGAGACCTTGCGTTTGTTATTGAACAAATTCCAATAGAGGACACAAATCTAGTCTCTAGGATTGAAGTACCTCCTTTGAATGACAAGCCACCAATCCTATTGGATGATAAACCTTTGGGAATGATAACCTTCACCGACCTTAAAGAAGACGTTATCACTAGCACATCCATGCCTACCCCGTCCGATTACATCCGAGACATCATTTTGAAACCCTGGCCTCCGAGAAGGAAAAAGCTCCCGTTTCTCCAAGGACCAACCCTAGAGTCACAATTCCTATCAAACTAGGAGATCCGGGTAGTTTTGCCATTACATGCTCCATCGACCATGTCTTGATAGATCGAGCTCTATGTGACCTTGGTGCCGACATTAGCTTGATGCCCTTGGACATCGCTCGTACTATCTATATTAAAGATTTGGAGTACTTCCCTGCGAATGTGCAAATGGCCGATGAAACCACTAAGGAGCCCTACGGATTGGCCCGTAACCTCATGGTTAATGTGGGGAATTTCCCCACCGACTTCGTCATTTTGGATATGCCAATCGAGGAACGGAATCCTATCCTCTTGGGACGGCCTTTCCTAGCTACCGGTGGGGTGATTATCGATGTGAAGCGAGGACGTTTATCCTTCAATGTTGCCAACGAGATGGTTCAATTTGTGCTTCCCGCATTCCTTCCCGAAGATCCTCCTAATTTGGAGTTTTGGAACCAAATGGTGGAGTTCCCATCAAACGAAGAGCCTTCTACCGAAGATCTTAACTACGATGATGAAGAAGACGACGGTGCCCTATTCATACTTGGTTCTACCTCCGACGAAGATATTCCTGAAGAATTTGCAATGCTTCCCGAGGTAGCACAACTTATGAATATGCCGGAGTTAAGAGAAAAGCTCAAGATCGGTAATGTGGAATTTGAAGTGAATGATCAAGACCCTCCGGGTTGCTTTTCAAGCAACCCCAACTAATTTCAAACCATTCAATTCGGTTTGGTGGTGTCCATAATAACCACCTTTGTAAATATTTGTATATTCTCGTCTCTTTTTATTTTCTTCGAACAATAGCTTTTGGATATTTTTCTCTTTGGAACTTCCTTGTTATGGCACCTGTAGGGATCGTGAAGATTTCTTTCGGAATTTTTGGGGTTGCGCTATCAACGATTATGAAACAATTCGGATTGAGAAGATTGGTTTATTTGATGAAGTTAAGGGAAGTTTTGGGCCAAGTCAAAGAAAATTTTCGTAGCAAGGTCCCGTTTTGAAGTGAATTATTTTACCGGGTGGTCATTGGGGTCTTGTATTGCTTCTTGAAAATCTTGATGATACCCAAGGAGTGGGGCATCATATTGTTGGTAGTGAGGTTGAGGTGATTGGTAGTATTGTGGGTCATGGGGTTCGTATTGTGGTTGAGGTGAAGGGTAATGTGGTGGGTTTTGGGGAAATTGGCTTCCATACGGCGAATCATGATGAAACATGGTGGGTTCACATTGATAGCTTGAGTAATAGCCACCATGATCATATGATTGATAAGCGTTCACTTGTTGGTAGCCGTTTCCATATCCTTGAAGCTCATACCCACTAGTGTCTTGATTATCCCAAGAAGCTTGATAGTAATTAGGGGTCATCATGTCATAGCTTTGATCCATAGAGGGAGAGGAGTAGCTCATATTGGCTCCTAAGTGTGGGGAGTTTAGATCAAACCTCATGCTCGCTCGAAATCTTGGCTTGTACCCGGTTGGAAACCTCTCAATCTAGCAACTGTCCGTTTATGCGGCTCTGAGTTGTAAAGAAGAGGATGGCGACCACCTCTAGGCAAAAATTGTGGACTAGGAGCAAACGTGAGAAGTCTAGTGCTTTTTGGGCACTAGACAAGAAGGAAATAAACTTCACACACATAAGAAGCAAAGGGACAAAAAAGAAAAACAAAAGACAAAAGACAAAGTCAAGTAACTAGGAAAACAAAGCGTCCCCGGCAACGTCGCCAAATTGATGGTAGGGATTTGCCGTGGATCCCCACCGATCAATAAATAACCAACTACACCTAACACGTAGATAGGGCAAGTCGGGTCGAGTCCACGGGGACGGTAGGAGGCGTCTAGACTAAGGTCACCCAAATACGAGACTAGGTCAACGGGCTAAGCTAAACTAGAATGATAAGAAAGGGAGAAGGCTAAGACTATGACTAAGGTGACGAAGAAATCAAATAAGGAAAGGGTAGGGTTAGGTCGGGTTCATAAGGGTAGTAGGATAGTTGGGAGATCGAGGGTGTAGGTTTCACCTAGTTACTTTGGTCGGTCCGGGCTCTCGCTACGTAGACCAATGTCCGCACTCTCGTGTCAAAGACAAACCCGAATACTTATGCAAGTTGTCACCCAATACACAAGGATTCAACCGCAAATCATTCATACAATGAGAAGAGGAAGACAAGCAAGAAGAGTATTTGCAACTACTACTCTAACAAGCAATTCAACAAACACATGGTGCTCTTAATATGTGACTAGTAACAAAGAATCCACCTTTACCTACAATCAAACCCTAATCACCCGAAATCAACACTTAATCCCCCTACTATCCCCACAACAAGTCTACTCACACATAATGAAACTAACACTAACCATAACAAGAAGAATCAACACAAACAACAAAACATCCATAATGGAAATAACAAGGACGAACAAACAATAACAAATATGAAAACTTGATTAAATATGAAAGATTAAAGGAAAAGAGAAAGGAAAGATTATACCAAACTAGATGAAAGGAAAAGATGAACACTTGTATAGAAGAAGACCCAAAACATCCACCAATGTTGTCAAGATTGGTAGAATCTCCAAGAATTCCAATATTACAAGAGTAGCCTAACTAGATTAAACTAAGATTAAGGATTAACTAAGGACTAATCTACTCTAATCTAGGCTATCTAACCTAAAGTAGTCTAGGGTTTTGTAAGATAGTTAAACAATACAAGAGGGAAGTATTTATAAGGTTACAAGAATGAAGGAGGAGAAAAGAATATGTCTCGCGCAGCAGCACCACGGTCCCGACCGGGACGGGCAATAACACAGCCTAGTGTTATGCTTGATCCCGACCGGGAAGGTCTGGTCCCGACCGGGACGGACCCAGAACAGAACCATTGCATTTCGTGCACCTCATCCCGGACGGGATGAGGCCATTCCCGTCGGGGATGAGTCTTGCAGGCCTCCAATATGACCTTTTTGGTCCCTCCTTGGTTCTCGTGGGCTTCTCACCGATTCTCGGTCTCGGGATCGAGTCTAAGAGGCTCGGGATTGGGTCCCAAGGTCTCGGGGTCGAAACCAAGGCATCGAGTGATCGTTCCTTCAATTCGTTGGCTCCAAAAAGTGTATGTATCGAGTCAGATTCACTCCAATTCTTCACAAATGGTCTCGGGAACCTAAAACGAACTAAAGAAAGCATAAGTAACCCATAAACCGCTCCCAAGGAGCGATTCCACAAGGAAAACGGGACCAAAACACAGCAAATTAGGCACTACAAACTACACTTATCAACTCCCCCACACTTAACCCTTACTCGCCCTCGAGTAATCACATACTAACTACTTAACTAGCCGAGCGGGTATTAGCGCACCCTACGCCCTTTCAACTCACGCGAGTACACTTAGAGGAAAAGTGCACTCCGCAAGGCAAGTGGGGTCTTGCGACAAAACTGTGGATGCAACCGGACACAAACACATAAACAAGCAAGCATACAACAAACAAACACAAGGTTGCACCCAAAAGAAAACAAATACCGCTTCCCTCAAACAAGCGGTGAAAGAAGCACCGGTTTAGGACTCGTGGCAAGTGACAACGTTCCCAAGCTAATCATACAAATCGAGATGAACTAAACCCTAATAGTATGACAACAAAGCAATAAAAACGTTGGTAATTTACCTAGGTCCTCCTAACTTTCTAAGAACGTACTACGGGACGATAGGCGGGATGGAAAATGATGAACCACGATGTTAGTCGACACTGTAGGTAAGTGAGACCCCGCCCCCTTTAGCGATGAGCCAAGAGGGTCGTCCCATGCCCAAAACCGCCCAACTAGTCCAAGTAAAAAGGTGGATAATATTGCAAAGTGAGGGAAGACCGACCATTACCTTTATCATCCTTCCTAGGGACTCGGTCCTTTGCTAGGCTCTTGACGGCAATAGTCGGAAAAAGGCTTATTTTTGTGAGGTTAAGATCTTTTTGTGAGACAATTTTCTTTTCGGCATTTTTCTTTCTTTTGCATTTTTGCTTTGTTTGTTGCCATGCCATTTCTTTTTCATCTTTTCTATTTTCTTTTTGTCTTTTTGTGCTTTTTCTTTTTCTTCAATCTGTTCTTTCTTTCATTTTCTTTTCTTAGCCCTTCTTGGCTTGATTTGAGTGATAGGCATTTCTTTGCAACTAAGAAAGAGAGACTTCAACAAATTGCAATTTATTGTGTGGATATGTGTAGGAGGTAGGGTAATGAGTTAGTCGGGGGTCGCGATTTCCCTTCAAACCCACAAAAAGGGGAAAAACTTGGACTAATCAAACGATCCCAAACACAGTCACCTAAGGGACGGGACTCGGCAACCAAGGCCTTTTCACACCGTGGGTGGTCATAATGGTCAAAAGTACAAATCCCGTAGTAAATCCCTAGTAAGCTAGGTGGACTCAAGGTAAAGGACCAACGAAATCATTGATTTAGGGTCATTCTACTAGACTAAAGTCCAAGACTCGATTTACATTACTAGTAAGGGAAAGTAAACACTCGCACACTAGCCTCTAAACCGGGTTTTCGAAAACCTTTTTACACACTTGACACAACTACACACACAACACAAAGACTCGACAAAAACGAAAGAAGAAGAGAAAAAGGACAACAAAACAAAACAAAATAAAACAAACATACAAAGGGAACAAACACCACCCCTAACTTCCAAATAAGCAACCAACCAACACCAAACTTTACAAAGCTCCTCCCGAGCACACATCATCACAAATCTCCTCCGAACATCACAAGAGGTAAAGAGGAAAAAGGGATAAAAGGCGTTACCGGATGTCTTGAAAGCCTTTCAAATTAGCGGCGATTAGGCGATCTAAGAGGAAAAGGGAGGCAAAACACGCACAACAAAACACATATACGATACAACGACATAAAAAGAAAACACACAAAAGAAAATCTTTTTGATTTTTTTTGAAATTTTTTCAAATTTTTAGGGATTTTTAAAGATTTTTCGAAAAACTACAAAAATAAAACTAACTATGATAGAATATCGCTCCCCCACACTTAAACCGAGCAATGTCCTCATGCTCGATCGTAGTGTGTGGAGACACTAGGGAAAAGAAAAGGAACTACGAAAATAAAGCTAAAAATCAAAAATAAAGCGGAGAAAAGGGTAGAATGCGTCCGGCCGGGGTGTAATCAAGTCACCATGGGCCGAGTCAAGAAAAGATATGGAAGGGGAAGAAATAAAAAGAAGGAAATAAAAGGAAATGGGAGGGGAGGACTAGGTGTAATCAAGTCACCTAGCCCGGATTCCGCCCAAATCCGACTAAATCCTACAAAAAGGGTGAAAGATCTTGTAAATTTGGATTTTTGAAATGACTCTCGATGTAGTCACGTCATCGAGAGTCGGGAGCAATAACTACCAAGGCCTCAAAGGCCACCATGACACCATGACACAAAAGTGTAAACGGGGAAGGGGATAAACAAGGGAAAACAAGCAATAAAAGACGAAAAAGAAAGGATAGTTGCCGTACCCATCGGTTAGCAACTCACTCGCTCCATCGTCTCAATGATCAATAAAGGCACTTTGCTTGTCTTCTTCATTGTTAACCCACATCAAACTTGATAAAACCGCATGGTTGAGGTAGTAATAGTCTGAGGGGGTGGGATTTGATGTGAGGCTCGGTGTAAAGTGAAGAGGAAATGAAGTGAGGGTATGCAATGAGGTGTATAGGTCATATGATACGAGCAAGGATAGGTAGGAAGGTTGGGAGGGGGTATAATGGTTGGGTGGACTCGAATGTCAAAGAAGAGGCACAAAGAGGAGTAGGGGACCATCCCGGTCGGGATGTCTCACCCGTCCCGGTCGGGAAGTTCCCATCCCGGTCGGGACGACACTCTAGAAAGTTTGATTTTTGGTACCCTTATCCCGATCGGGATGGCTCCTTCCCAGTCGGGATGCCTCATCCTTCCCGGTCGGGATGCTCTCTGCTCGGACGGGAGGAGTCTTCTACCTCTCCATAACCCCAAAAGCTTATCCAAAGCTTCAAAACCGACTCCCTAGCTCAAAATCCAAGCTCTATCCACAACCATTCCTCTCTTCAGTTCATCTTCACTTGACATCTATCAAATAAGCTCAAAACAATCATCAAAATCCCTCCCTCACATCGCTCATCAAAGATTCCAAAATTACAAGGGTCTCACAAAACAAACCAATCCTAGAAACAAAATCATAAAAAAAACACAATTACAAACACAAAAACTAAAGAGAAGAGAGAAAGGGGAATATACAACATGACGGTTCATTAGGAACTCCGTTAAACCGAGGATGGTGGACTCTCATTCTTCAACCATAGCCCTCAAGGGCTTGGAGGAGCAAGTCAAACGCACGACCGACATCGTAATGAAGGCCCAAAGAGTGCTCGAGCCAAGCTATCCTCCACGGCCTCCAAGGTGGAGGCAAGAAGTAGTCCTCAAAAGACCCAACGTCATCTTTCGTGTTGTCTCCGGGTTCTATCCATCCTACGAGCTTCACTGACCTCTTCCTCCCTAAGCATCGCCTCCAATCACAAGCAAGCTTCAAATCCTTGACAAGAGGCACAAAAAACGGCTTTGGCCTCATTTCCATGTTGCACATCCTCACACCTTCCTCAAGTTGTGGTTCCCCATCTTTATCACTTGTCCCCACATCATCTTGGAGGAGAGAATTGAAACTTCTACCGGCGGTTTCAATCTCTTCCAAGCCATTGCTTGGTTTACATACTAGGGGCTCTTGATGTTTTTCCACATTATCGCACGAGGGCAACTTGAGCTCATCAATTTCACCCAACAACTTCACAAATTCCACCAACTCATCCAACTCACTAACCTCTTCCAATTCATCACCAACAATGCCTTCACCAAGGGTTATATCCTCATTCGTCTCTTTTTGGGTAGACGATTGAGGTTCTTCAAAGCAAGTTTTGCTTTCAAAAGGAATTACATCGGCGACTTCGTGATTAGGTTGCTCCCCTTTCTCAAGTGGGCACCCTTCATCTAGTTGTGACGTTCGGGATAAAAATATTAAGGTTTTAACCGTTAACGTATTTAATCGAGCATCCATCGCCTCGTTTTCCCTTTGATATTGGGCCATGAATTCATCTTGATTCTTTTGCATTTGAATGGCCATTTCATGGTTGCTCCTTTGCAATTGAAGAATCGATTGATACAACTCCAAGTTTGGCGATTGGTGGTCATTAGGGTCTTGTATTGCTCCTTGAAAATCTTGATGATACCCAAGGAGTGGGGCATCATATTGTTGGTAGTGAGGTTGAGGTGATTGGTAGTATTGTGGGTCATGGGGTTCGTATTGTGGTTGAGGTGAAGGGTAATGTGGTGGGTTTTGGGGAAATTGGCTTCCATACGGCGAATCATGATGAAACATGGTGGGTTCACATTGATAGCTTGAGTAATAGCCACCATGATCATATGATTGATAAGCGTTCACTTGTTGGTAGCCGTTTCCATATCCTTGAAGCTCATACCCCCTAGTGTCTTGATTATCCCAAGAAGCTTGATAGTAATTAGGGGTCATCATGTCATAGCTTTGATCCATAGAGGGAGAGGAGTAGCTCATATTGGCTCCTAAGTGTGGGGAGTTTAGATCAAACCTCATGCTCGCTCGAAATCTTGGCTTGTACCCGGTTGGAAACCTCTCAATCTAGCAACTGTCCGTTTATGCGGCTCTGAGTTGTAAAGAAGAGGATGACGACCACCTCTAGGCAAAAATTGTGGACTAGGAGCAAACGTGAGAGGTCTAGTGCTTTTTGGGCACTAGACAAGAAGGAAATAAACTTCACACACACAAGAAGCAAAGGGACAAAAAAGAAAAACAAAAGACTAAAGACAAAGTCAAGTAACTAGGAAAACAAAGTATAAACTAGCACCGTCCCCGGCAACGTCGCCAAATTGATGGTAGGGCTTTTCCGTGGATCCCCACCGATCAATAAATAACCAACTACACCTAACACGTAGATAGGGCAAGTCGGGTCGAGTCCACGGGGACGATAGGAGGTGTCTAGACTAAGGTCACCCAAATACGAGACTAGGTCAACAGGCTAAGCTAAACTAGAATGATAAGAAGGGGAGAAGGCTAAGACTATGACTAAGGTGACGAAGAAATCAAATAAGGAAAGGGTAGGGTTAGGTCGGGTTCATAAGTGTAGTAGGATAGTTGGGAGATCGAGGGTGTAGGTTTCACCTAGTTACTAAGGTCGGTCCGGGCTCTCGCTACGTAGACCAATGTCCGCACTCTCGTGTCAAAGACAAACCCGAATACTTATGCAAGTTGTCACCCAATACACAAGGATTCAACCACAAATCATTCACACAATGAGAAGAGGAAGACAAGCAAGAGGAGTATTTGCAACTACTACTCTAACAAGCAATTCAACAAACACATGGTGCTCTTAATATGTGACTAGTAACAAAGAATCCACCTTTACCCACAATCAAACCCTAATCACCCGAAATCAACACTTAATCCCCCTACTATCCCCACAACAAGTCAACTCACACATAATGAAACTAACACTAACCATAACAAGAAGAATCAACACAAACAACAAAACATCCATAATGGAAATAACAAGGATGAACAAACAATAACAAAGATGAAAACTTGATTAAATATGAAAGATTAAAGGAAAAGAGAAAGGAAAGATTATACCAAACTAGATGAATGGAAAAGATGAACACTTGTATAGAAGAAGACCCAAAACATCCACCAATGTTGTCAAGATTGGTAGAATCTCCAAGAATTTCAATATTACAAGAGTAGTCTAACTAGATTAAACTAAGATTAAGGATTAACTAAGGACTAATCTACTCTAATCTAGGCTAATCTAACCTAAAGTAGTCTAGGATTTTTTAAGATAGTTAAACAATACAAGAGGGAAGTATTTATAAGGTTACAAGAATGAAGGAGAAGAAAAGAATATGTCTCGTGCAGCAGCACCACGGTCCCGACCGGGACGGGCAATAACACAGCCTGGTGTTATGCTTGATCCCGACCGGGAAGGTCTGGTCCCGACCGGGACGGACCCAGAACAGAACCATTGCATTTCGTGCACCTCATCCCGGACGGGATGAGGCCATTCCCGTCGGGGATGAGTCTTGTAGGACTCCAATATGACCTTTTTGGTCCCTCCTTGGTTCTCGTGGGCTTCTCACCGATTCTTGGGGCTCGGGATCGAGTCTAAGAGGCTCGGGATTGGGTCCCAAGGTCTCGGGGTCGAATCCAAGGCATCGAGTGATCGTTACTTCAATTCGTTGGCGCCAAAAAGTGTATGTATCGAGTCGGATTCACTCCAATTCTTCACAAATGGTCTCGGGAACCTAAAACGAACTAAAGGAAGCATAAGTAACCCATAAAACGCTCCCAAGGAGCGATTCCACAAGGAAAACGGGACCAAAACACAACAAATTAGGCACTACAAACTACACTTATCATGGAGTAGGGTAGAAAATCTCCATAGTAGTAGTAGTAGTAGTAGATTGTAGTAAGCTTCCTAGAAAATTCTCTACAAACAATTAGTAGATCTACTTAGTATTAGTATAATTCTCCTATAATTAGTAGTAAAGCTTCCATCTTTGTTGAAGATTGTGTTTTATGTTGAAGATTCAATGGTTTTGCAAGGGTTTATGTGACAAAGGCTCTTGTTTATATTCTTGAAGATTCATATTTCTTATATTGAAGATTGAAGATTTATGCATGGATTAGTGACAAATTCTTGTATATTTCTTCCAAGATTCAATCATTATATTAATCTTCATCTTGCTCTTTAATCTTCTCCATAGTTGGTAAATTCTTTCCTCTCACTCTTCTCCATTAGTTGACTTATGTTTTCCTCTCCTTAGTATAATTTGTTAGTGTAGTCATTATGCATGCTTTAATTAATTTCTCCTTAGTTAGTGTTTTGTTGTTAATCACCATGACTAGTGAGTAGATTTTCTTGTTGGGGAATTAGGGAGGAGGATTTGGATTATTTGATTCAAGGGATGTTGGTGGGTTGTTTACTTGTTAATTGTCAATTTTAAGGTTTTTGTGTCTTTGTTGATTTAGAACCGCGGCTAGGTCGACCTTGACTCATTTCTACCAATATAGGGAAACTTGGGGTAGAAATTACTTTAATTTGAGAATTACCCCATTTCGTCGCGAAAGCGGGTTTAGGTAGGTTGGGTGAAGAAACCGGAAGGTGGCATCCTCCCTTTTTAACTTTGTAACTAAAACTCGATCCCGAGACTCTTAGACCCCATTTCCGAATCCCGACTCTCCCCAAAACCTTTCCTATTATTAACCCTAGCCTTAGTAATCGTAGCTCTTAGCAATCGTAGCTCTTAGCAATAGTTCGACCTCTCTCGACCCAAAACCCTCATCTCAATCCCATTCACGATTAAACTCTAGACTTGACCAATATCGCTTAACCCATCTCCCTGTGGATCGATCCCGACCTACCACTACTACATTATTTAGGTTTGTCCGAGTTAAAAATATTGTTTGATTGTACGGGTCGCGACGCCCGCGCATCACATTAATACTGTGACACTGCTACTATAATTCCTTATTACTGTGACATTCTTTAATTTCATATTACTGTGACATTATTACTGTGACACTACTACTGTAATTTCTTATTACTGTGACAGTGTCACAGCAAGATATTTGTGTACTATAATAGTGCTCTATTACTGTAACAGTGCTACTGTTACTGTGACACTACTAATGTAATTCCTTATTACTGTGACATTATTACTGTGACACTGCTACTGTAATTCCTTATTACTGTGACAGTGTCACAACAAGATATTTGTGTTACTGTAATAGTGCTCTGTTACTGTAACAGTGCTACTGTTAATCTCATGTTGATGTTACTTTGTAGTGTCAATTGATAAATGAATTTGAACTGTCAACTGATACTGTAATTTTTAATATGTAAATGCGGAAGGAGAAGAAGATGATGATGAAAGACGAGGTGAAGAAGATGATGATGAAAGACAAGGTGAAGAAGATGAGGATGAAATAGAAGGTCATGAAGTTGAGGATGAAAGACAAGGTGAAGAAGATGAGGATGAAATAGAAGGTCATGAAGTTGAGGATGAAAAGGCTCTTAATGTGAGGGTTTTTCTTCAATTTAATTGTCTACCATTCTTACCACATAAGGATTAAAAAGAAGGTCATCTGATTGTTTTTTTGCTTTGGATACTCATCTGTTGCTCCTGGCAATCAAAAGGGACTGTGACATTGTCTACAACAAGATTCTACGACGATTTGAAAACTTTGTAACAGAAGATAAAGAAGAAAAACTTTTGAAGGCTATATTCCGTACTTATACGGAAGATGTGCTGCAAATGGCTAAAGCCTTGAAGATGAGAGCAAACAACCTTCGATTCTTTGAAAAATCAACCACTACTGACACAGACAATGGAGAGAAGGGTGTAGATGAGATAGAGGAGGCTGGTGAAGAAGAGGTTGATGAAGAATTAGAATCAAGTGTCCAAGGTAATAGAGTACCATATCACATTATGTTACTGTAACAGTTAATCACACAAACTTTGATCATTCAACTTCTGGTGATACAGACTACGAAGAGAAGGGTGGAGATGAGATAGAGAAGTCTGGTGAAGAAGAGGAGGTTGATGATGAAGGAGAAGAGGGTGATGATGTTGAAGAATTAACTGCCCAAGGTAATACAGTGATACTGTAACTGTGGTACTGTAACCGTGGTACGGTTAATATTGTACAATTACTGTAACAGTTAATCACACAAACTTTGATCATTCAACTTCTGGTGACACAGATGAAGAGGAGGCTGGTGAAGAAGAGGTGGATCATGATGAGGTGGATGGTTAAGTTAAGGGTGGCAAATCCACTATCTAGGGTATTCAAGACGATAGACCTGTTGACAATGAGGGTGCAATTGTCCTTTACGAGGAGGTCTTTTCCGACGAAGCAACTACCCAAGCAACTCCCCAAGATAACACAGGTCTACTATTACTGTGTTTGTGTTACAGTAACTGTATCAACGTATGTAACTGTGGTACGGTTACTGTAACAGTTAGTCACTCAAACATTGACCATTCAACAACTCCATATTTAATTTTAATCACTTTCTCATGAGACAGATGAAGATAAATTTAGGGGTGGCGAATCCACTGTCCAGGCTATTCAAGACGATAGACCTGTTAACAATGAAGGTGCAATTGTCCTTTATGAGAAGGTCTTTTTCGACGAAGCAACTCCCCAAGCAACTACCCAAGCAACTCCTCAAGGTAATACAGTTCTGCTATTACTGTGTTCGTGTTACAATAACTGTATCAACGTATGTAACTGTGGTACGGTTACTGTAACAGTTAGTCACTCAAACATTGACCATTCAACAACTCCATATTTAATTTTAGTGCCTTACTCATCAGACAGATGAAGATATATTTAGGGGCGGCGAATCCACTGTCCAGGCTATTCAAGACGATAGACCTGTTGACAATGAGGGTGGCGATGATGCTGAAATTGTGGATGACGGTGATGATGATTATATTGTGGATGATGGTGATGATGATTATATTGTTGATGATGGTGATGGTGATTATATAGTGGATGATGATTCTGAACTAAACAACGTGATAGGTGAACATAAATTTAGGGGCGGCGAATCCACTGTCCAGGCTATTCAATATGATAGACCTGTTGATTATATTGTGCATGATGGTGATGATGGTACTGCTATTAAAGTGGATTATTTGTTACTTTCTGAACCAAACAACGTGATAGATCATCACTACGGTTGCTCATTGGACTGTGGCCAACCATCATCTCATGTAACACTATTGTCCAATACAATGTTAAAGCATGAAAAGTTAATGGATCTCATTCTGGCTCTAAGGAAAGAAACAATTGATTATTGTTTTCTTGATGACTATGCAGACCTTAAAGATGCGTAAGTTCTCTGTTTATTTTAGTTTTAACACTTTTTTATTAATGTTGCTACTTTAATACTGAGACACTGAAACTATTTTTTTGTCAAACACAGAAAGGATTGCAACTTTTGGCATTAATCACTTCATATCACGGGAAGATATAGTATCATTGGTTCCTGATAAACTAATAATTCTCCCAGTGATTGATTGTTGGTTAATTATGCTTAATGAGCTCATCCACCAAAATCCTGCAAGTAATAATCCATCGAGAGTATTCTTGGGCCTGAATTCTGTGGTATGTTTGTAGATACATTCTAAAAATAATCAACATTTTTACAGTGACACTAATACTGTGACAGTGTTACACTAACTATTATTGTTGCCATTTAACAGTATTTGTTCATTTACTTTTTTTAGACTCCCTTAGCATCTATAGTTGCGGCGTCGACGAAACCTGATGCTTTGCCAAATCTTGAAGTCGAGGGTATTGAAGGCTATAAAAATTGGAGCCACGATAACAACCATGACCTGAATTATGACCGTGACATGGTTACATTTGTTCTTCAACATATTTGGTCTTTTGAGTAAGGAAACGTTATATAGGTGATTGTTTAAAAAGCTCATGTGATTGTAGGTATTTATTCCTCTGATTTACGAAGAACACTTCTTTTTTGCTTGCATAAATTTCATTTCGAGGAGGATTGAATATCTTGATAACAAAACTTTCTACGTCGGATCGAGAAAAGCGAAGATGGCAAAGATAGCTGTGAGTATCTTTGATCCTGTAACACCGTTACTGTAACAACCCTGATTTTATAAGTTAAGTTAAATTAAAATTTTGTTCGTATATTTATTTTTGTTTACTATTTAATTCGAAATTCTTAAAATTATTATAAAACGAATTTATCGTTTAATCAATTCAAACTTCTAAAATTCTATTCGACTCGGAAACTCTTTATTAGTCTCGAATATTTACTTCGACCACGAGAGATATTTTTATTCACAATTCATTTTTATTTCTTTCTGCGGTCGAATTTTCTTTTCTTCTAATTCTAACTCGGTTCTAACCTTATTTCCATCTTGGGCCGACTTACGAATTAGGACCCGACCCATTTATCAGCTAACCTAATTCCCTACATTATTATTTTTAACCTAATAATAAAACTCCTTTTTCCTCTCTTAATCAACCGCATACCCCACCACCCCACCTGCAAGTTTCAGTTTCCGATTTCTTCTTCCCCTCTATCTGCTTTCCTCTGTTTCCACTGATCGGATTCTTCCACCGTGTTGCTAGTTCTGATTTTGGCATCAAATTGTAATCATCATCGCTTTTCTTAGCAGATTGTGACACAATGTCGTCCTTTTTGCATCACTTCCTCTTCTACCCCCGTCTTCCTTATCCCTCGGTTCTCTGTTGTCGCGATTGACGTCTGATTTTGTCAAAGGTGATCCATTTATTCTTTCTTCTTTCTCTTCCTAGTTCGTGCTGTTAGCATCTGGTGAACTGTTGTCTTTCTGTTGTTGATGTTTGGTGGTTTATTTGTACTGTTTCACTATTGTTCGTGGCTGATGCGTGTTTGTCTCCCTCGATTTGCGCTCCTCTGTTTTCGGCTGCTGCTGTGCGTCTATTGTACTCGAATGCGTGCTTTTTCTGAAGTTGATTTGTACGTGATTGATCATTTTCAATTCGGATTCGTTTCACCTTCTAGTCCATTTTATTCATTTTCCTTTTGTTGCTGCCGATGACATTGTTACCGTGCTGTTTCACTTCATTTCTTTCTATCGTGTCGGCTTGGTGCTGCGTCTAGCTGATGTTGCTGGTGTTATGTTGTGCTACTGCTACAATCCGCGTTGTTGGGGTTGTATCGACGAGTTTCGATTGCTCTTGATGTTGTGTCCGTCTTCTGGTGTTCAATTGCTACTGTTTGCACAATTACTCTTGTGATGTTGTCCTTTCTTTGAGGTTCCTACCGTTATTGTTGTCATTGTTGTAGGTGATACTATTGTACGTGTACCGGTTGCCGTTGTCCTCGCGTGTGGCTGCTGATATCAAGTTCTCGTTCGTTCGATGTTCCACTTCTTTGATTCGTGTGTTCTGTGTGCGTATCGAATTAATGCTTGAAGTTTGTCCTTCCAATCAAAACTCGACTAAGGTGATTCCCCATGTTTCCCATAGTTTTGATTATCGTTCCTCGCTCCGCAATAGTTTTGAGCAACGAGCATCTTTTCATTTCTAATCTCCATTTAATTCCGACTCTCTTGCTTTTGCCTATGTGTATTCTCGTTTCCGTTGGTGCATCGAAGTTTTAATGGAGAACCAGTTTCTGAGACGACTTTAGGACTACTGAAGGTTGGAGCTTGGACTGATCAAGAAGGACAAGAACGTAATCGTTTTGGATATCGACTCAAGGTAACTTTAGGATGTTACTCGATAATATATCGTGTGTTGAGTAGTAGTATGTAGTAAATATTTTATCTTTGTTTTTCTCATTTTAGCTACGTATTATTTGCTAAAATATAATTTCAAATCGTGTGCCTTATAAATAAATTATAACCTTTCGAGATCGTTTTATAAATTATTAGTCATTTTATTGTTAATGATAGTTATAATATTTTTGTTGTTTATCGTGACACAAGTAACTAATAATATCTATTTCATAATTCTGTCATATTTTGTTAATTTATTATATTAAATCAAAATCGTACTTTTATATAATAATCGAGATTTGTATACTTGTTTAATAAATTAATTTTCGTTTTACGACTTATATTAATAAATGATAAAGTAGTCTATTTTGTTTTAAAAACATTTTTAGTCGAGACTATTTTCGTTAATAAATTTTCATTTGCCTACGATTTATTATTTTTAATAAAACCCGTATTGTTTATTAATAAATTTAATTACTAGAAACAATTTGAAAGGTTTTTAAATCTCATTTCATTTCTTAAACTCCTCAATTATTTATACTTTATCTATATTTATCATTTTGTTTCTAAAGTATATTTTCTAAAAAAAAAAAATCGTTTTAACTCGATTTTCTTACATATTTATAAAGTACTATATTTTCACTTAATACATTTGATTTATACCTTTGATAACGAACATAGAAATATATTAAGTTACGATAACAACAATATTAATAAAAAGTTTATTTGCCATAAATGCTATTTTGGTACGTTTAAGTCATTTTAATAATTTACGCACTTCTATGAAAATATTTCTAATTTAAGTAAGTTTCCATAAATAGAAATTTTCCTTTTAACATAAAATATTTATCTCTTTTACCTTCATATTATTCACTTTTAACATTCTATTTTGAATATCGATAACGACTTGGTTTTGGAGTTATGGAATGAGGACAAGTGTACGGGTAGAGTAATACAGTCTAGGGTATATATTTTGCCATCAACTATAAAGCTGGTGAGTCTATGTTGAGACGCATTGGTCGTTGAAATGAGCATGGTTTGTGTTCAGGAGTGTGTATATTTTGACCTTAAACTTAGATATCGCATCGTGTAAGTCGCCGTCAGGTTGAACTGGATTACGGTTGGTGTCCAGGAGGGGTGTACATTACTTAAGCCAGGACCTCGCTGCACGCAGTCCTGTTATAGTTGTGTTGCCTAGTTAGAGACCGAAGTCTGATTTGTTTTGACTAAGTTCTCGAACCTAGTTTAGTATGATCCCAGTGAAAGTCTATTTCGTTGCACTAATTGATTTCCATAACGCCATTTTGGATTTTATAATTATCGATTGGTTTTGACTTGCAGGTTGACAGTCGCTTTAAGTTTTGCTAAAAACTTATGTTACTATATTGTTTTAATTGTTTTCTATTTTACCTATTTTGATATAGTAATATTATTATTTTTAATATGCTATAATATGGCTGGGAGAACGTCCGAGTTACTCCCCACTGATGTGGCTGTTATGTTTATAACTTGACAAGTTTTTGCTGTTGGGTTTTAGGTGTTAGCTAGCGAGTAGCGTGGATCCTACTCTCCCTTATTTATGTTTACTGAAGGATTGTATAAACCCTTTTAAGGAATTTTCTTTTTAGCCCTTTTGTAAAAAGTGGCCTTTGTATTGACTGACCTTTCTTTTCTAAAATATAGAACATCGGTGTGTTTTAATCTTAATTCTTTAGTGTTTCCGCCACTGTATTGCGTTAGATTTTCTAGGGGATTACAGTTGGTATCAGAGCATTGTTTCTCCCGACGCTTACACCTGATTCAAGGAAAAATACCAGTAAATGATGTGATTATTAAAGAAATATTAGTGAGAGATGGGTAGAAAGCAAATTAGGGACTTAACTGTTAGGTTTATATTTTCTTGTAATTCCATTTTACAGTGACAGTGTCACAGCAATATACTGTAACAGTGCTACTGTTACTGTGACACTGCTAATGTAATTCCTTATTACTGTGACATTCTTTAATTTCATATTACTGTGACATTATTACTGTGACATTATTACAGTGACACTGCTACTATAATTCCTTATTACTGTGACAGTGTCACAGCAAGATATTTGTGTTACTGTAATAGTGCTCTGTTACTGTAACAGTGCTACTGTTACTGTGACACTGCTACTGTAACATTGTTCCTTTAACATTATTTCTCTGAAGTAAAGATGTTACATTGTTTCCAGGCAAAATTAATGGGAAAGTTTATGGTAGAAAAAGGCATTAAGAAAGGCAATGAAGTGGAACATTTTGAACTTCATAACGTCAAGTTTGGATGGCAAAACAATTCTTCCAATTTAGATTGCGATTGTTTCTTGATTTTCCACCTCACCTTCTACATGGGTGAGGTGTTTGATTGTGTTGGTCTGAAAGATCCCCAACAAAGAATAATCTACCGTGCTGAAATATGTGCAATACTTGTGTTGAGTGACCTCAATGATTCAAGACTGGACTTTTTGGAAAGCCTGAAAAAGATCAACCGGGATGAGTTGCAGGAGATCCTCATCTTACAAAGAGCAGAACAGAAATCAATTGGAGTAGAATCAATCAAGCTGGAGGAGAAGAGTGGGGTGAAATCTAAAACAATTCAAAAGAAAAAAAGTGAAGAACTTGGTGTGTACATTAAAACTTGGTCCTTCTGACAAGAATGTTTTTTTTATCTCTGATTTTATGAAATCCAATATGGAACTACATTCATCGAGACCTAATTGGGAAAGAAATGTCCAGGATTATGCTTTCCTTCATGATTATCTTGAGCCAAGGTAAATCACTTTTCCTTTGCCACTTTTACTGTTACCTTACTGTTACTGTGAAAGTGTCAATGTAACTTTTACGGTAACAGAAACACTTGATTTTTTTCTTAGTAATTACTACTATATTGTGTAACAAGATGAATATTACTATGAAAGTGGTACTGTAACTTTTACAATAACAGTGTTACTGTGAAAGTGTTACTGTGAAAGTGTTACTCTGAAAATGCCTTTACTGTAACAGGATGCATTTACAGTAACAGTGTCATTGTTACTCTATATACTATCATCTTTTTAATACTATATTGTGCAACAAGATGAATATTGAAGGAGTTATGTCCACTGTCCTACGGATTAACCTGCTTAGGTCTATGTATCCGATATGCCTTGCTAGAGGTCGATCTCGGGTTGACATGTAAATAGGTTACGTGTCTGGTAGTCTTAAGTGGGCCCATTGGGTCACACACAATATGTACGGGATATTATTAATATAATGGTATATTAAATATATCGGGTCAGTAGTAATATGGACCCAACTGCGTTGTCGGGTTATAGTAACTAGAGTTATACTAATAATCTAATTATGGTAATTAGAGTTATAGTAATAACCTAATTCTAGTTTCTCATCTCCTATATAAGAAGGTTCATATGATGAACCAATATATGGAATTAAGAGTATTAACTCACAATATATATATTCTTCTTATAAGAGTTATAAGAGAGATATAGACAAGTTGTGAGACGGTCTCACGTACCTTTATACTAGCATATACGTCGCAGTTCTGTACCCGTGTGGATACCAAAGGAGGCATCACGTTTGGGGTGCTTTATTCTATCCGTTGAGATTATTTATTCTGTCCGTGGAGATTATATATATTTATGGATTTATTATATTTCTTATTAATACGTTGTTCCACTGCAAATAAGGTATAATTGTTATCCCTCTACTTTTGTCTTTTCGGCTAATACTCGTAACAGGTCCTTGGGTTTAAGGGTTGTAACCCTACAGTGGTATCAGAGCAACTGTTATGTAGTATTAATCAGATTGACGTGAATCTATGGCTCTTAATTGGTTATGAGGGATTCCACCCGCGTATTATTTTGATTATATGTTTGTCTTACGGTAATAAGTTCACGGTACATGTTTTGGTCGATATTTTACAATAGCATTGGTGGTATTAATAAATTATTATTAATTCGCCAAGAGTTTGCTTGTGCATAGGTTTTTTGGTGTGCGTGTCAGAAACTAACTTTTAACAGGTTGTTTGTTAGTGCATCTGGCTACCTTCATTGCACGTATTTTGTTCTCCAGTCCGTCTACGTAGGGTGGTTGGTGCGGAGTAAGTATTGACTACTCCGTATCATTTAATTTTGGGTATTTTATTTGCAAATTTAAATTGTTAAATTTTGAAATCGATTCTCAAGATTAATTTAAAATCTAATATTGATTATGTTTTAATTTAATGTACCCTAAATTGACCCACTATATTCTCAAATTCTTTGTTGACGATGAGACTAATTAGATTAGTCAAGATTCGATTGAAATTGGGAACGTTAAATTATTAGAATTTATCGTTGACGATGAGAGCTAATAAGATTAGGACAAGATTCATTTTAATTATAGTGGAGACGGAACGAAAAGAGAACAACCCAGTTAGCACGAGTATGACTCGGTGAGCACGAGTGTGACTCGGTCGGCACAAATAAGTCCTGGTTGGAACGGGATGACCCGTACGACAAAGGTTTGACCAAGATGACACAATATTTACTCGGACGACATGGTGTCGAGTCGGGTGACGCTTTAAAGAAAAGTTGTTTTCTCACGTTTGTGTGTTGATTATGAATCAAACACGGATTATACTTTTATTTTTCCGAATCAATGAAAAATTAGTTTTCTAAATCGGCTAAATAATGTTAGCACTTCGATTATGTAATCCCCTAGAAATTCTAACGCAATACAGTGGCGGA
The DNA here is from genome assembly GCA_958450325.1 of Agrostemma githago. Taxonomy (NCBI): domain Eukaryota; kingdom Viridiplantae; phylum Streptophyta; class Magnoliopsida; order Caryophyllales; family Caryophyllaceae; genus Agrostemma; species Agrostemma githago. The sequence goes on along the minus strand of OY288257.1, from coordinate 33,604,599 downwards.
AACACTGTAGAGTTGGGATTAAAACACACTGACAAACTATACCTTATTAAAAGAAATGGTAAGTCAATACAAAGGCCTCTTTTTACAAAAGGGCTAAAAAGGAAATTCTCCAAACGGGTTATACAAATCCATAAATTACAAGAATAAAGAAAGAGTAGGATCCACGCTACTCGCTAGCTCACACCCAAAACCCAGCAGCAAATACCTGTCATGTTATAAACATAACAGCCACGTCAGTGGGGAGTAACTCGGATGTTCTCCCAGCCATATTATATCATATGGAAAAATAATAGTATTACTATATCAAAATAATTAAAATGGAAAACATTAAATGATATAATAAAAATAAGCTTTCGTAGAAAACTTAAAATATTGGAGTAATACAATCAGAACAACTTTTCAGAAGAAAATTTAAAATACTTGCCAACCTGCAAATAAAAAAAAAGTATCGATAATAATAAAAATATTCAAAATGGCGTTATGGATAGGATTAGTGTAGACGGCTAGACTTTCACTAGGAGAATACTAAAACTAGCTTCGAGAACTTAGTTCAAACAAATCAAACTTCGATCTCTAACTAGGCTACTCAACCATAATAGGACGATGACTTATAAACGCGTGGCCCTAGTTTAAGATAATATGCACACCCCTCCCGAGCACCATAAATACTCAGTTCAACCCGACGGCGTCTTACACTGTGAGGCACGAGTTTAGGTCAAAATGTACACACACTCCCGAACACCATATATGCTCGGTTCAACAACCAGTGTGCCCCATAAAGACACACCAGCCTTATAGTTGATGACAAAAACGTAAACTCCAGAATATATTACTCTAAACCTCACACTGGTTCATATTCCATAACTCCAAAACAAGCCATTATCGATATAAAAAAAAGATATAATCATTATGAATAATATGAAGATAAAAGAAATAAACATTTTATATTAAAATGAAAACTTTCTATAAATAGAAACTTACTAATTTTAGAACTTACTTAAAATAGAAATATTCTTATAGAAAATGCATAAGTTATTAAAATAAGTGAAATGTATTAAACATAGCATTTCTAACGAAATTGACATTTTATTATTATCGTCGTTATCGTAACTTTAATAAATTGCTAAATTCGTTACTCAAAATATAAATAAGATACAATAAGTCATTTTATATTATTTTATAAATAATTAGGAAATCGAGTTAAAAGTATAAATTTTAGAAAAGAGATGTTTTAAGAAAATGATATCAAAATTAATTGAGTCGACGAACTTTATAAATGAAATGAAATTTACGAAGAATTCAAATTATTTCTAACAGACAGTTTTTATTAATAAATAATATGGATTTTAATAAAAATAGTCAATCGGAAACAAATAGGAAATTATTAGTGAAAATAGTCTCGACTAAAAATATATTTAAAACCAAATTGACTATTTTCTCATTTATTAGAATAAATCGTAAAACGAAAATTAATTTATTAACAAGTATACAAATTTCGATTAAAATATAAAAATACGATTTTGAGTTGAAATTATAAATTAACGAAATATGAAGACAATATGAAATCGTTATTAATTTAGTTACTAGTGTCACGATAACCAACAAAATATTATAAACGATCGTAAATAATCAAATTACTAACAATTTGTAAAACGATATCGAAAACTTGTAAAATATTTATAAATACGATTTAAAAGAATATAATTAGCAATAATATATAGCTAAAATTAGAAAACCGAAGTTAAAATATTTACTACATACTACTACTCAAACATACGATATAAAATCGAGTAACGTCCTAAAGTTACCTGGAGCCGATAATCAAAACGAAAGCATACTCGTCCTTCAATAGTCCAAGCTTGACCTTTGAATTAGAAAGTCATGCTCCTACCCTTGCTCTTCAATAGAACTTCGAGGCCTTGACAAAGCGGAAACGAACGAGATAGGAACGATGAGAAAAGGGAACCAAGAGTCGGAATTACGGAAGATTGAAAAAGGGACGGAGGAAACATGGAAAACAAGACCAAGTAGAACCGAGAGAAAGAAGGAATCAAATCGACATGAAGAGAGCAAAGATTGACCGATTCGACATCGAACTGAGCACGATTATTAATGAACAAAACCCGTACAAACAGCAGCAACAATAACTAACAAATAGCAGCACCCACGTCACTTGCAGCAGCACAGAACGAGAACGGGACGAAATAGTCATGAAATTGGCAGTTACGAAAACAGTAGCAAAAGAACGATAGATCTAAAATAGGAGAAGAAGAAAACTGAAGGGAAACGAAGAGATGAGAGGGAGGGTGAAGCGGTGGTCAAGCAAAAGAATTAGTGTGGAAACAAAAAAAAGAAAGAGGGGAAGTACGTAAAGCATGTGGGTTGAATTCAACTCACCAAAAAGAAGTGTACCGATTCCGAGAAAATAAGTATACATAGTATACGGATAAATTAAATCAATTGGGTTGGAGACGAAATCCGTAGCGAAAGTTGACTGACCCACGAATCGGGTTAAAAACGAGTTAATACAATCAATAAATAATCAAAGCGTCAGATAAAATGAGTAAATAAAGCACTCGAGACGAAAACGAAGCTGATAGAATTAAATAATTAGACGGTCAAATAGTATTTCCCGATAAATAATAAATTTTTGAGGAAGTGAATTAAATTGATTTCTCGAAAAAGAAAATTAATAATTTGACAAAACTTAAAATGAATAAATGAACTTCGAGCCGAAAATAGAAATTCGAGCTTAAGTATAAATAAATAATAAAAATTCAGAATTTAAATCGTCGAAATAGACTTTTGATAAAAATTAAAATAAATGTATAAAATGAGTCGAAACAGAAATAAAAATATGTTTTAAATATAAGGAGAGTTTCCGAGTTAAATAGAATTTTATGAGTTTGAAACAAATAAATGATAAATTCATTTTATAATAATTTTAAGAATTACGAGTTAAATCGCAAATACAATGAAAATACGAATATAATTTTAATTCAAATTATTTTATAAAATCAGGGGTGTTACAGATTATCATATTATCATAAATAGATCGAAAAAGGAGTTTCTCGTGTCTTATTTGATTTTGATGAATTGTTCATCTATATGAAAATTATAAGTTGTAGATCGATTGTGAATCGAATTTTGTATATCTGTTCAATTTTCTCGGATGGGAAATTGTTTCTCATATTTGGAAAAATGAAAGATATTGATAAAATTGTTCAAACCAAATAGCAATTATGAATTGTAATATGATTATGAATCAAAATATGGGATCTTTTAACTTGTTTTATGCACAAATCACTAGTAACAATTGAATTATTATGTTATACGATGCATGAATTTTATTGTTTGAGCCTTGTGACTTGTGTCCTTAGGTTGTCTTGTAAGATGACCTAGCAGCATGTTTAGGACCCATAATGCATTTAATCCCTCGCACAAATATTAAGTATTGCCTTTCCAGAATTGACCACTACAACAATTTCATACCATTGGTTGAAGTGACTACCTAAGCGGTGCTTTGCTGATGTGTGTGGACTGAGTAAGTGGGTAGCGGTTACCCACAGGTTCAGTCTGGTTTGCTTAACATTGCTATCAAGTCGGCCTTGGGCTTTGAGGCAAATAGTTGGTGTCATATGATGACTAATTCCGACGAACCAAGAATTACATAGAGATGTAATTGACAAGTTTATTGTCTACCTTCACTTTTGGAGCTTGAGCAGTGAGCCCAAGTTCTCTTGAGCGACAAAAGGTTTAGGATCTTGGAATATTATGCGAACTTGAGGGTAGTTTGCATGATTTTATCTTAAAATTGTTTATGATTATTAATATTAATTTTCGTTTTACTTTGCATATGCATATATATAGTTGTATTTTAGTCACAGTTATCACATTTATTAAAGATGAATTTGAAATGTTCAACCTTGTCGATTGATATCTTGAGAATTGTTTTCAAAAATTAAAGATACAGATTTATTCCTTGTGAAGGATAATTCCGACATATTATAACCATTGTTAATATATACAGTATGGACTATATAATTAGAGTCATGGAGATGACTATTATAAGTACCAAAATCAATTGTTTCAATAAAGGGAGCAATTCCCATTAAGAGAGAAAATGTTGAAGATGATCTAGTAAATCCATATGTCATACGATGACCTGATTATATAGATAATCAGGAAATTTTGGATGCTTCTTTCTAAAGAATTAGGAATTGAAATCGTTTCAATTAGTCCTAAGTTTAGGTCACTTTATCATGAATAAGCATGTGACTTAATAAAGTTTCTCACCTTTTAGCATGTGATGTTGAAAGACGATTGAACATTGTATCAAGAAGGCAAATAATACTAATTTTCTATGAGTTCATTAAGAAAATTGCTTGAGATAATGATTAATGAATCTAACATGTTGGTTAAAGTAAGGGAAGGATAATTGTTATCATACCCAAACTTAGCTTGTTGCCAAATTTAGATTAGGTACGATTTTATTAGTCATTAATGTAATGACAAATATATGGCATTGGTAGATAACTTTCTAGAAGTGTCTAGAAATTCTGCAAATTAATTAAAGTATGACTTCAGGTGTGTATGTTACTAGAGTAATTGTTACTTTCATTCTACTGATTTGGTATAAAGATACCAAATGCGATTATTACATTGTAGATGTGATGGTTCAAAGAGAGTGGAATAATGAATTAAGTGAGAGTTTTATGATTGAAATGGACAAACGTTGTTGTTTCAGTTCATAAAAGAAAATCACTTGATTTTATTTTAAATTTTAACACTGGGGTTGAATAATTGTTATTCTTGTACTAGTCATAAGCAAGGACATTGAAACTGTTTCATGTATGGGCATGAAAAGTTTTGATAAAAGTAGAACAATTGTTGCTCTATACCTTGCAAGAATATGAGGTACAATAAAGTTAACAAGATTGTTGAGCTCTACATTCCTAGTAGTGAATGCTTTTAATTGTAAAATAACGAACAAAAGGTTCATCTCCCTCGACCTGAGTTTTACCCATCTTGACATTGTCTTTAATCCATGAGACAAGAATCATAAGAATAAGTTTCATAATGATGAATTTAAAAACCTTATTGATAAGAATCAACCGAGGTAAATGGATCTTGTTTAGATGGATAAATGACATTAGAAGTGACTCCTATTATTTGTAATGGGAGGGTACTTAGACTTGTTGGATCACACATATACAGATACGTGTGAGTTTAACTAGTAGTGTTGCAAAAATGGGTAACATGTATGGTTTTGTTCATTTGATGAAATTTGAAACTGAATTCTTTGAATTGTTCAAGGAAATTCAGATGAAAGTACAAGATCAACTTGATAAGTTGGTACGAGTCGTTCGATATGATTGAAACAGGGAGGAATTGTACTAAAAAATTGTGATCATCTAGCTTGGAAGTAGTTAAAGTGTTTCAAACTACATTGAACCATATTTGATATGATTTGATCTATGTTGAGTTATGCAGATTTTATTGACGCTTTAGAAAGTTATGCACTATAAAAGTATTTGTACAAATGTTGATGAGATTGTCCATGTAAGTCGGAGAATAGACACCATATGAGATATGGATTGAAAATGTTCTAAAATAGTCTTTTCTTAATTTTCAAGTCTTAAAGTTTAGAGAAAATCGTTTTCTAGAACTTAGACTCAATTATGACATGTGTTTCATCAGTGGTATTATTTTAATTCTACAAATCATCCCAAGAACAAAACTGTTTTGTTGCATGGAGTGATATGTCTCTTTTAAAAATATGTGATTTGTAATAGAAACAGTGGGAGTAAAATCAACTTTGAATTGTTCAAGATTAACATAAATTCTCTACAACTATTGGAGAGGATATTGATGCATCCATGAAAAGTCATGATCATCTTAGCTGTAAAATATTATCCTACATAGGTTTGACCTATGATGAAACAATAATGGGCAAAGACTCCAAAAGTCACATAAAATCTAATAGATTCCATATACCATAACTACCAAGCATAGACTTTGGTCAAATGGGTCTTATAGTAAAGAATAGTCTTCAATATAAAGATGTTGTGGATTGATATAAGAGTATCTATGAAGCCTAGTTGGTAGTTAGGGATCGATCTCATAGTAATGACTATGAAAACCCCTTTTTACAACATTATGCTTAAGTCTATTAAGATTGATTTAGCATTTTAAATGGCATCACTCATATGATGAGTATTGGACATATATATGGGAAATACATTTCTTGAAAGAGATGTAATATGATGTGTGTGCGACTCATCGTATGAATTTCATATTATTAAAATTGCTTGGCAAATGTGAATGATCCAATTTGATTGGAGCAAGTATTATGGAGTATTATCTTCGTTCTTAATTTGGTAATTCAAAGATGTTTGTTTTCCTTTGAGACGAAGAGAGACAAAGTGTGTACAAGATATTAGTGGGAGTGCATTTATCGTTATGATTTGGTATGTAAGTGACATACTTCTCTAACTAAACGACATTTAATTGCTTTGGTCTATGAGACTTTGCAAGAAATGAGTTTATTTTGTGCTCGTGTGACGAGTAGATACTAATCTAGTGAGTGTCACTAGAATGCTATCTAAGAATTGTTCCTTTGCGCTTAAGAAGCAAAACGGGAATTATTTAAGAGCTAGATACGCATGATGTGATAAGTGAATTGTTGTAAACAAGTTACAACGATTCATATTCCAAATAGACAAAGATGACGTGAGATTGTAATCTCAGTAAATTTTGTTTTGGATAAGAAGTTGTGTGTTGGAATGATTCCAAAGGATAACTTTATGACTAATATTATTACTAAAGTTAATGTTCTATTGCTTTTGAAGCAAATAGACGTTTGATTACGAATCAAGCACACACTCAACTTTAAAGTTTACGAAGCAATTTGTTACTTATGAAACTAACAGTTTGTCTTAATTGAGAGAAGGTAGATTGATCATATGCTTGTAAATAACTGATACAAATGTTGTATGTCCCGAAACCTTCTCGATCTACATAAAGATCATATTGGTTAAGATCGGTATAAGACGCATGAGCGAGTGGTTTTAGTACTTTTAGAGGTGTTTGGTTTAGTGGGAGTTATTTCGTTAATTGATATATGTATGACATATTGTCATTTGGTTAATGTAACCGAGTTTTATCCCTAAAAATTTACATTGATGAAATAGATCACTAAGTACGTGACTTAGTCTTGGAACTCTATTTGTATGATGTAATTATTTTGTCTCTAGTTAGGGTATTACGTTGGGACATTTGAATACCCGTAAATGACTGGTGTGTGAGTTGGTTGATGACTAAGTTCCTTGAGTCATAGGTATTGAGATACTAAACCAGGCACACAGGTGTATGTTGAGAACATGCAATAGACAGACCCGCCGAAAAAGATTTTACTAAGATTTCGCTTAGTGTCAGTAAAGTTCTTTACAAGTTATGAACTTGTATGGTCTTTAGGCCTGAGTCTTTGAATATTTTGTACATGTGATATGTATGCTTTGATATTATTCCTCGTCAGCTGTGAAAGGGGGCTATGGATGGTTATTGGGCATGCATGGATCATGTGATAGAATGTGGTTAGACAAGAGGGGATTAGCTCTTCCTTTATTGAAGGGAATTTATTGTTTCTTGGCCACTCGAATAGTGTGACTTGTGCAAATGCGTGGCCGCGCTCAGATAGGATGATTGTCATTTATCTGCTCTTTTTAACAAGTCAACTCAAAGATTTGAGTAAAAGATTAAGACATGCGAGGATGACACTTCTTACCTCATTCTCAATTGGAGACAATAGTAGCAAAGAGACTTAACGCCGTTTTTGAGAGGACATGTACAAGTGGGAGACTGAAGGAGTTATGTCCACTGTCCTATGGATTAACCTGCTTAGGTCTATGTATCCGATATGCCTTGCTAGAAGTCGATGTCGGGTTGACATGTAAATAGGTTACGTGTGTGGTAGTCTTAAGTGGGCCCATTGGGTCACACAAAATATGTACGGGATATTATTAATATAAAGGTATTTTAAATATATCGGGTCAGTAGTAATACGGACCCAACTGCGTTGTCGGGTTATGGTAACTAGAGTTATAATAATAATCTAATTATGGTAATAACTAGAGTTATAGTAATAACCTAATTCTAGTTTCTCATCTCTTATATAAGGAGGATCATATGATGAACCAATATATGGAATTAAGAGTATTGACTCACAATATATATTCTTCTTATAAGAGTTATAAGAGAGATATAGAGAAGTTGTGAGACGGTCTCACGTACCTTAATACTAGCATATACGTCGCAGTTCTGTACCCGTGTAGATACTAAAGGAGGCATCACGTTTGGGGTGCTTTATTCTGTCCGTGGAGATTATTTATTCTGTCCGTGGAGATTATATATATTTATGGGTTTATTATATTTCTTATTAATACGTTGTTCCGCTGCAAATAAGGTATAATTGTTATCCATCTACTTTTGTCTTTTCGGCTAATACTCGTAACATGTCCTTGGGTTTAAGGGTTGTAACCCTACAAATATTACTGTGAAAGTGTTACTGTCACATTATCTTACATTTTTGAATTACTGTGAGACAGTGAGATCCTAGTCATGTTTGAAGGCAAGCTATTTAGGCATTTGACGAGAGAAGATATAGTCTCAATACTGCCTAAAAATCATACAAAAGGCATGGTGGTAGAATGTTGGTCCTTCCTGCTAAATCAAATTGAGCGCATTAAAAGTTTTTTTGGTCCAGTTAGTCCAACAAAACTCTTCTTTGGATTACTTGACTTGGTAATTTCCCTTGCTAATGTTTTCTTTTGTCATAACGAAATTCATGTTATGCACACTATAAATTAATTTGTTGGTATTTGACAGGGGCATATAGTTGTGATTGAATCAGATAGTGAATCTGAAGAAATAAAGTCAGAGGTGTTTCAAATTTGGAATGATTTCATTGAAGACAACCATACCGCCATTAGACTTAATGATGCACATCTAATATTTGTACCTTGTTTGCTCTAGAGGCACTACTTTTGTGTCTGTGTTAACACTGTAAAACATGAGATCAGTGTGTTGGACAACCAAAGCCATGCCAATTGGAAGTCCTCCGTGACCTACAAAGCTGCAAATATACTGGTAAGTCCCCTGAGATGAGGATATTTTGTTTCAAGTTGCCAAAAAAATATTGCAGTAACATTTTTACAGTGACGTTATTATACTAACTATATCTATATTCTTTGGTCAGACTGGTTACATGTGTGACTACATGGAGAGAGTGGGCGATACCAGGCACCGGACGTGCTGGATTACGAAATTGTCAACTTTAAGTTCGATTGGCAAACAACTTCTTCCCTTGATGAAGAGTCAGCGTGTTTCCTGATGATCCACATGACCAGCTTCCTAGGAGTTGAGTTTTCATCAATTTTAGCAAAGAAAAGAGCACGGAGAGCATGTTGTTAAGCAGCTATTCTACTCTTTGTAGATATCAACCTAGAGAGGACTAAGTTGTTGAGCCGTGAGAAACGCTTCAAAGTGAAGAAGAAGCAAATATGGCCTCTTCTGCGTGAAAAGAGAAAACAAACAAAAGAGACATCCGAGGAAGAAGAGGAACCAGTTGAAAAAAAAAAAGGTAAGAAACCCATCACTGAAGTTCCCTTGATGCGTAATGTCGTTCGACGGTGATCATAACTGAAGTTTCTGTAAATATATATCTTACTTTGACATCACTGAAGTTTTGACATCACTGGAATCAATGAATATATTTAATTTTTGACTTATTATTTTGCTGTAACAGTGTCACAGTAATATAATTGTGTTACAGTAACACAGTAACATTGTTACTTCAACACTATATGGGAAAGTATTCAAATCTACTCCGTAAATGTCAATTGTCTATGTTATATTGTTACTGCAACAGCTTAGGGGACTTAAGTAAGATGGGACAAACAAATTGTATTGACTATATTACAAGTGTTTGGCCCATGTTTTAGAAGTCCATGACATCTTGATAGTACCAAATATTGGCTAGCCCACTTGGAAAAGATGGCCCATCAAAATATTGGGCTAGCCTATTTGGAAAATAAAAAACCCGAAAATGAACTGGACTCAAATTGATCCAATCAGATCTGAAGTTGACTCGATTCTTCTATGTTGACCTGACCCGGGCCGGACCCATTTGACCCATTTACCAGTTCTACTTGAAGGATATGACATATTTAGATAGAGAGACGCATTGGTTGGGTTGAAACTCCGCACTTTTTATCCACTTTAATACAGAGACGAGTCAATTATAAGGAGATCGAGATCACTATTCCTGTTTATAACCTGTAATTTCAAAATGTTACCCGTTAAAGACCAAGTCAACTTAATTACCTATAGATGATCAACACTAATTTCAAAAATGTTGCTACTAAATAATTTTAAAAAAAATTCATGTATTTAAGCTCGCTCAACCTACTCTAATCATAAATGTCGTTTATTATCACCCAAACAAAACAAAAAGATCATTAAAGCACCCATCAAAAGATCGCTCTACTTACTTCAGGCGAACTTACTTCATCTTCATCAAAAGATCATTAAAGAACTCATTTATTCTCTGACAATGAAGAGGTATGTATCACAGATCTTTGCATTTTGCTCTATCATAATTTGTTGCATTGAATTGATTTCCAATGATGAAGTTTAATCACAGATCTAGTCATGAAGTTTAATTTTTTGTCATGTTGCTTTGATTTCGCGCAAAAAATTTAGGGTTTAGTTTGATTTTTGAGTAGTTTATTACTGCAATTTAGGGTTTAGTAACTAAAGTAATGTGAATTTAGGGTAAGAGTATTACCACTTCCGAAACAAATCAATCCGTTCTGTGACCCTTTCAATTAGGAAACGATTAATTAGATTTGCTAATGTTTAGGGTTTAGGTGTTACTTCGTATTTGTTACTGTACTTGCTCTGTTACTGTAATAGTGATGCTGTAATAGTACTTCCTCTGTTACTGTAATAGTGCTACTATAATAGTGTCAGACAAGGAGACATGTATGGTACCCCAACAAAGAAAGCACAAAAGAATGTGCTTAAAGGAAAGAAGAAAAAGAAAAAGAAGGCAGCTTCAACTCCAGTGAAAGAGAAAAAGAAAGATGTCTCAGAAAAGGCAATAAAGAAAAGAACACGGGAAGAGTTAGATGATTACGTGGCGGTTAATACAAAAAGCCAAAGCTAGAGTAAGAAAAAGATGTCTCAGAAAAGTATGCATGCAACCCCTGAGTATTTTCTTTTTTTAAATGAATGGATGTTACTGTATTATTGTAACACTGTCACAGTAAACTTACTACTGTAATGATGATTCGCAGGCCAGAAAAAATCACAAGAAACAAGTGCAGAGCCAACTCACTTGTTAAGGTGATTAACAATCTTACAACTGAACAAGCAGAGGCTGTCCGTCAAATTGGATTTGGCGGACTACTTGAGATGAAGGTTCAAGTCATCCTGGGTGGTTTGACAGACCTACTAGTAGAGACTTTCAATGTTATGGATGATGGAAGCTACTATTTAAAAATAAATGAGAGCAAAATTTTGCTGACAGAGGCTGTTGTCCACGACATATTATTGCTTCCTAAGAAAGGTGAGAATGTAAAGTTGATCTCTACTGGTAACTCAAAAGATATAGAGGCAAGTATTTTGAAAAATAAGTGGAGAGAGAGGTTTGGCATTATTGGTAATGGGAACATCATTCTGACCAAAGTGACCCAATGGTTTTCCGATAATCTGAAAGCGTCTGGGAAGATTTTCAAACAGGTGTTTGCCCTGTATGCACTCTCTGCTTTTTTAGCACCTACATCCAACTACTCAGTTGACTTTAGGTTGTTGAAAGCAGTAGAAGATGTGAAGAAAATTAAAAAATACAAATGGTCAAAGTATGTCATTCGTAAGTTGGCGGAAAGTATTCAGACAGTGATGAAAGGAGGAAAGAATTTGTGTGGATGTACGCTAGTGCTTATTCTAGCATATATTCATCGGGTAGACATTAAAAGGGAGGTCCAACCTTCCATGTTGCCTCTGATCAAACAGTGGTCAGACGAAAAACTTTCTAAACGTGTTAATGAAGAGGCGAGGGTCGCTTATCTTGAGGGAAGGTCAGGTGAGCCCTTTGAAGGTGAGCGAGCTATTCGTTTTTTTTTTCCAATATTTCTAAACACCCTTATGTTACTGTAACACTAATACTGTAAGATTGTTACTATATTAATATGTTGCTGAAAATAGGAAATAAAGAAGAGGAAGAAGAGGACACACATCAGCAGCTGCTTACAATAAAAAAGGATTGTAACCTATTTTATCACAAGATTATTCAAAGGCTGGAAGAATTTAAAGGAATGTCAATGGTAAAACCGATTCGTACTTACACTGAGAATATGTTACGAAAGCTTGAAGCCCTGAGGAGGAGCACAAATGACTTCCCTTCATTTGAAAAAGGTAATAAGCTGGTGGAGGAAAGAGAAGATGAGGTGGAGGAGGATAAAGATGAGATATATGAGGATGAGAATGGGGAGGAGGTGGAGCAGTAGAAGGATAAAAAAAGGATTAGGAGGATGATGATAAGAATGAGGAGGAACATGAAGGAAAAAAGAAGATAGATGAGGACGAGGGTGCGGACATAGAAGAAAAAGAGCAGGAGGAGGAAGATGTTGAGGATGAGGAAGAGGAGGAACAAGAAGAAATACAGGAGGAGGTAGATGATGGCAAGGATAAGGAGGAGCAGGAGAAAGAAGAGAAGGATGAGGAGGGAGAAGATGAGGAGGAGGAGGAGGAGGAGGAGGAGGAAGACAAAAAGTAGGATGAGGAATAGGAGGAACAAGAAGAAATACAAGAAGAGGTAGATGAGGGCACGGATGAGGAGGAGCAGGAGAAAGATGAGGAGGATGGGGGGGAGAAGATGAGGAGGAGGATAAAGAAGACAAAAAGCAAGATGAGGAAGAAGAAGAGGAGGAACAAGAAGAAAAACAGGAGGAGGTAGATAAGGACAAGGACGACGAGGAGGAGCACGAGAAAGTAGAGAAGGATGAGGGGGGAGAAGATGAGGAGGAGCAGGAGGATAAAGAAGACAAAAAGCAGGATGAGGAAGAAGAAGATGAGGACCAACAACGGAATATCATTAACGATGAAACTTTATTGTGCAATTTGGATTTGAACCCTTGGACAGAAGACTTATTTGTGGTGTCTGAATTTATGATTTCAAACAAGAAACAAATGGTAGAAGCGTATGACTTTCAAAAAGAAGCAAGCGATTATGCATTCCTTGATGATGATTATTTGAAGATGAGGTAAAGTCAGAATGTAGTATCCGTAGTACAGTTATTGGTGTACGTACAAGTATATTAAAATTACTTGTTTCTGATTTTACAGTGAGGTACTTGCTATTTTCAATGGAGGGGCAATGCAGCTAACCAGAGATGATATAATCTCAGTATTGCCTAAATATCATACAGAAAGCAAACTGGTGGAATGCTGTTGCTTCCTCCTGAACACGTCAGAACGTAAGAAAGTTGTATCAGGTGAAAAGAGTCCAAACAAAATCAACTTAGGATTATCTGGCATGGTAAGTTCCCTCGGCATTAGATGTTTTTACTTTATTTTTCTTCAACGATTATTATTTTTCAAAAATATTCTATTACAAATGTTGCAGGATCTTATCATGGCTCTAATGAACAAAGGAAATGAGCCCAATAAAATAAAGTCACAAATTTTCGATATTTGGACCAAATTCATAAAAGAAAGCAACATATCCATCAGTCTTGTTGGTGGTGCACAATTTATTTTTGTGCCTTGTTTGGTTGGTAACCACTACTTCCGTGTGTATTTTAATTTCAAGCACAAGAAGATTAGTGTGTTAGACAACCAAAAATATATCAGATGGGAATCATCCAAGAACTACAGCATTGCTGTTTTAGTGGTAAGTCTTCTGATTGGAGTACTTTGCTTTATGTCTTCAAAATATTATCTGTAAAAGCATTACAAGAATAAAAATATGATATATAGGTTTTTTTTTCAGGTTGATTGCATGAGTGGTTACCTGACAAAAATTGGAGATAGAAGGGTAAAAGACATACATGAGTATGAAATGGTTGCCCAAAAGTTTGATTGGCAATCCAAGTCTCCATCTAATGAAGAGTCGGCATGTTTCCTAATGGTCCATATGGCCAAATTTGAAGGACTTCAGTTCCAGTCCTTTCTAAAATCAAATGAATGTTGCATGTAGTGCAAAAATTGCTGCAATTTTACTTTTAACTGATGTAAATGAGAAGAGGGAAGACTTGTTAGCAAGCCTTGACAAATTCAAAGTAGAGAAGGTAAGAAATTGGACTCGTCTGAGACAAAAGAGAGAAGATGTTAAAAAAGGAAGAAGATGATGGGTATGTATGAGATTTTAATTTGGTGATGAATGTAAGGTTTTAACCCTATCAAATTGTAATTTGGATATATGGGATTTTCTACTGTAATATCAAATTGTAATCTGGTAATGGTAACTGTATTTGTGATCTGATTACTGTAACTGTATTTGTGCTAATGTGTTAATGATGATCACGGATTTGTCAATACAGGATTAATACAGGATTAAATGTTCACTATCACAGGATTAACAATGTTTCAGTAACAATGTTACTACACCATTGTTACTGAAACATTACATATTAAAAAACACGGATTGAGATTAAACGATGGGGGGCCTTATTTAAGAGTGATTTTTGAACACTGTTGGAGACGAGATTGAATGATGGGGCCTTAACTAAGACGGGACGGAAAACCAAAACTGTAAAGTATGCACATAGCCTCGCTCTTTGGTTTTGATGATTATTGTTAACTGTAACAGTATCACTGTATTACATATAATTCTGTAACGCTTTCACAGTATCAAAAAACTATTAGTTGATCATGAAGTAGCCTCATCTTCAATGCGGACAGGGCAAGTTCTTCTGTCGTGATCAGGTTTTTTTTACAGTATGCACATAGCCTCTTTGGTTTTGATGCCTTTTCAATGCTTTGTGTTCTTGTTGTGTCAACCTTTTTCCACTTCGCTTGTTCCTTGATATAACAGGTGGTAGAATAGTGATTGTCGACGACGCACTGCATCCCAACAACATATCTAACTGTTTTTCTTTTGTAAGGGGTTCAGTTCCTTGGGATAATTTCTCCCGAAACTGGACGAGAAGTGTAGCTAACTCCTCCATGTGAACATTAGGCAATGTTTTGAGGATGCTAATTTTTGAATTGAACTCTCGGCAAACCTTGCACATATAACTGTTCTCAGATTCAGCCATTTCAGATTCAGCCAAATAAATCCTGAAAATGAAACACAATATAATGTTACTATATATTGTAATAATGTTACACTGTACATATTACAGTTATAGGAAATGAATAAGAAACATCAGGTTAGGTTTTCATTTGATATTCCTGTTACTATAAGTGTTCTTTATCCAACGATCTAGAATGTACTTGGTTGGTATTTCCTGAATTCCTTTGCCATTGTACACCCACACAATATGTCTGCAAATTAGACGCTTTCTTTGAAAAAGTTTGCAACTACATTCTGCATCTTTGGTTGCCACATTGAACGTTACAGTAAAAGTTTTGTTTGCTTCAGAATCTTCCACATGTACATCAATTATCTGAACATTATCCTGCTTTGCAAAGCCAACACCGCATCTGGATATGGAGGACTCCACTTCCTCTTGAAACTCATAAAACACAGCATGTGTGTACACATTAGCAGCATGTTTTTCTAAATGTAGCTGTGTTACAGTAACAGGAAGTGAGTGGTCAGAGTCATGATCGACACACCTCTTTGAGTAACGTTGTTGGTCCATGGCTGTACTAAACCTCATCCAAAAGTCCACCAGTGTCCCAAAATGATTCTCATAACGTTTGAAAAATGAATTGGCCCTTTCAGATCTCTGAGTTGTTCTTAATATACCACCCATTGGAAGATCTCGATGGTAGGTAGGTATCCATTGTTTTCGTAGGCTAAACATTGTAGTCAACCATTCATGATCTCCCAAATTAAAATCAGAAATAACTTCTTGCCACTTTATTTCAAAATCTAATGGTTCCAAATCAGGATCCCATACAACAGCATTGAATCGTTTCAGGAAATCAGTGTCTTTGCATAGTGTTGAACCCACTTTGACATTAACTTTCTCCATGATATGCCACATGCAATAACGATGTATAGACTCCTTAAAAATAGCAGGAACAACAAGTTTTATAGCCGAATCTGGATCTGTTATGATAACAGTAGACTGCTTTCTTCCCATTGCATTCAAAAAATGATGAAAAACCCACTGGAACGACTCATCATCCTCATGTACGAGTAAAGAACAGGCAAAGAGTACTGATTTCTTGTGGTGATTAACACCAGTGAACAGAGTGAATGTCATGTTATACATTTTTGTGCCATAGGTGGGATCAAAACTAACAACATCCCCAAACAACCTATAGTTCCTTATCGAAATTGAATCGGCCCAAAAAACCCTGGACATGCAGTTAGACTCGTCAACCTCATGAGCAAAGTAGAAGCCCTTTTGAGTGGATTCAAGCTTTTTAAGACGACCAATAAAAATTTCTGAATCTCTTAATCCTATAAAACATTTCACATCACGCTGAAAGTTTTTGAAATCCACCAATTGAGCACCTACATTTTGGTATCCAGATGCATACTCTTTACACATTTGGAAAGTCTTTGCAGCCCCAATATTTAGTTTGGAATTGTCAACAATAAGCTGCTTGTGAAAAAGGGAAACGGTTCTTGAAACTTTTTCAAGATCTCGATCATTAACAGAGGTTAAAGGATGATTATGAATCTCACAAAAATCATCAACGATAACTAGATCCTTAATACCCCCCGTAAGTTTAAATCTGGCACGTGCTTGGCATCCAACCCTTGTTACTTTAACTTTCCTTTTAACCGGGGCAACAGTGAATGAATTCTCACCATTCTTGTCGTCACTCACAATCTTACAAGGTATTTTTTTTCTCTAAAGCCTTACAGGTTACAAATTACAGATTTTTTGGATAGATCTTCACCTCGGACTGTTGTGCCAGTATACCTACGAGCACTAAAACCACATGCCCTAGCATATATCTTATAGAATTCTATCCCTGTCTCTAGTGAAGTGAAAATTTTATCAATAGTAGGAGTGAGCTCACTGTCAACTATCCTACGCCACTCCTTACTTCCCTTAGGCGTGTAAGTTATAACAAGTTGATTAGGCCGCTGTGTCGTCACTGTAATGGGGAGTGATGTTATAGTGACAGTGCTGCTATAGTAAGTATTGACAGTGATAAGTGTAGTTTGTAGTGCCTTTTTCACTATGTTTTGGTCCCATTTCCTTGTGGAATGGCTCCTTGGGAGCGATTCATGGGCTTCTTATGCTTCCTTTAGTTTGTTTCAGGTTCCCGAGACCGATTTGGAAGCATTGGAGCGATTCCGACTCTATACATACACATTTTGGAGCCAACGAGATAAAGGAACGATTACTCGAGGCCTTGGAATCGACCCCAAGACCTTGGAACCCAAACCCGAGCCTCCGAGACCCGATCCCGAGTCCCGAGAATAAACGAGAAGCCCATGAGAAGCAAGGGAGGACCAAAAAGCTCTTAAGGGAAGCCTACAAGACCCATCCCGTCCGGGAAGGCCTCATCCCGTTCGGGATGGGGTGCGCTTTTGAGAAGGCCACTGTGGGTCCCTCCCGGTCGGGACCAACCCGTCCCGGTCGGGATGACACCCTGTCCCGGTCGGGACTGACCCGTCCCGGTCGGGACCAAGCACCTGCAGCCGCGCATCATTTATTCATTCTCCTTCAGTCTTGTACCCATATATATACTTCCCTCTTGTATTGTTAAGACATCTTATCTTACCCTAGACTAATTTAAGCCTCCATTAAGCATTAAAACCCTAGATTAGTATTCCTCACATTAGCTTTAATCTCTCTTTAATCTTTAGTTAATCATTGTAATTAGTTCTTGGATTAAGGGGATTCTTGAAGATTGTACCAAGCTTGACAACCTTGGAATTTTATTTGGGTTCCTTATTAATACAAGTTCTCATCTTTTTCTTCCATTGTTTGTTGGTATAATCTTCTTCTCTTAATTACTCTTGTTCTTAGTTTGTTAATCAAGTTTGAATCTTTGTATTTTGTTTATTGTTATTGTTATTTTTCTTGTTAATCATAATGGATGTTTGTTTTGTGACATTGATTTCTCTTATTATTGTTGGTTTTCTCTTAATGATGAGTGAGTAGATTACTTGTGGGGTTAGTAGGGGGATTAAGGGTAGATTATGGGTGATTAGGGTTGATTAGGGGTAAAGGTTACATCTTTGTTGTTAGACACATAATGGGCACTCTATATGTTTGTTGATATGCTTGTGTGAGTTGTAGTGGCCATGCTTCCCATACATGTGTTCCTCTTCTCATTGCTTGTCTATTGTGTGAGCATGTCGAGAATAGTTGTAGTCACGAGAGTGCGAACTAGGGTCTACGTTGCGAGAGCCCGGACCTACCTTGACATTGGTCTACGTAGCGAGAGCCCGGACCGACTCTAGCAACTAAGAGACACCTATACCCTTGATCACCCAATTACCCATCTACTCTTATGAACCCGACCTACCCCACTTCCTTTTCATACTTGAGTTCAATTTCTTAGTTAGCCATCGTTTATCCTAGTTTACTTATTAGTTCGATCATTAGCATTGTTTAGCATTGTTTTAGCCTAGTTCATCATTTGCTTAGCCATACTTCTTCCTCCACCATAGTTTTCCATTTATCGTTTCTTTGTGTTTGTTTGGTGATTTAGCCTAGTTTTAGGTGAGCCTAGTCTAGACTTTACCTTACCGTCCTCGTGGATACGATCCCGACTTACCCTAGCTACCCACTAGGTTTGTTGGTTGTTTATTGACGGTGGGGACGTGACAAATCCCTACCATCAATTTGGCGCCGTTGCCGGGGACGGTGCATTGTTTAGACTTAGTTTGTTTATTTCTAGACTTAGTTACCCTTCCTTGTGTTCTCCCATCATCTCTTGTGCATATTTTCTAATTTTTCTTGTTTTCTTAGCTTTCTTTTCTCTTTGTCTCTAGTTGTGCTTGTTTATTGTCGTTGCCTAGTGCCCATAAAGCACTAGGTGTTCTCACGTTTGTTCTAGTGTGTAGTGTATGCCTAGGAGGGGAGGTGACTTCTATCTCTTTAATCCAGAGCCGGAGAGACTCTTTCGAGCCTTTCGCCAACGGACGATTAACCGGGTTAGGATCTCTCAACCAAATGCAAGCAATACTCATCAAGGGCAAGCTCAAGGAACCGACTTTAGCGAGTCACCTCGAGAGACGGCCGGAGGGACCTTCATCAATCCCTTCGGTAACTCTTCTTCTCCTAGTTCCCCCTCTTCATCTACATCAACACCGTCTACACCACCATCTTCTCCCTTATATCCAATCATGCTGAAGTTTTCATCTCACTCCACTTTTACCGAGGATGTCTTGCCGGGACCGAGTGCATTACCGGAAGCCTATACCAGGAATTTTTTGGCAAAGACTCAATTTATCCAACTTGTGGAGAGGAGCCCATTTAGTGGTTTGCCCACCGAAGACCCGCACCAACATATGGAGACCTTCTCCAATTATTGCGATGCTATTTCCCAAACCGGGGTTTCAGAAGACCAAATCCGTTGGGTATTATTTCCATTCTCATTAATCGGAAAGGCAAAGCAATGGATCAAGAGTCTTGATCGGGCAACCATGGGGATCGATACTTGGAAAAAGTTTGCCTTGGCGTTCTACCAAAAGTTTTACCCTCCGGAAGAGACCAATTTGCTTAGGGCCTCCATCACCGGGTTCCAACAAAGGGATGAAGAGAGCCTAAATGAAGCTTGGGAGCGGTTTAAGTCTTTGGTAAGATCGTGCCCTCATCATGGACTCTCACAATGGTTCTTGGTGCAACAATTTTGGAATGGTCTTTATGAGGACTCGAGAGCTATACTTAATATGGGCTCCAATGGTAGGTTCACCGAGGTCGATGACGACCAAACTTGGTTGAGAATCGAAGAGATGGCGGTGCATAATTCGCAATACTCTAGGCCTAGGAAGGCACATCGAGGAGGCATGCATGAGGTTGATCCTATCACTAAGTTAAGCATTAACCTTGGAGATCAATTGAAAACACACATGGAGACTATTGACAAGAAGCTCCAAAGCCACCTCAACCAAGTCCAAGGCACTAGTTCCTCCCACCATCAACCGATTCAAGAGGTGAATGCTTTGGGGTTTGCACCTCCTTTGCCTTATTTTGGGATGTGTGATACTTGTGGAATCGTTGGTCATGATCCTATGAATTATGGAGGAAGTATTGAGCAACTGAACGCCTTTCAAGCATTCAAGCAAGGTGCCTCCTACTCTAATCAATACCAAGCTTCCAATCAAGTCCCTCAACAACAAGCCTTTCAACATCAACAACAACATCGTCCCTATGTTCCACCTCCCTTAAGGGACAAAAACCAAGGTTACCAAGGTTATGTGGGTAATCCAAGACACTTCAACAACTTCAAGCCAAACAACCAAGGCACCTTCCACAACATCAATCAAGGGTTCCAACAAGGGAACTTCAATCAAGGCGGTTTCCAAGGAAACCAAAACTTTCAAAGACAACAAAACCACAACCAAGGCCTTAATCAAGGAAATTCTCATGGGTTCCAAGGGAACCGTCAACAACAAGCTACACAAGGTAATCAACAACAAAGCAAGCCTAGGAGCCGGTCTCCTACTCATGATTATGGCATTCCTCTCGCCATTACCGATACTCCGCATAATCCATCATCTCCACCTCGGGAATTCGACATTCAAAAATCTATGATGGATATGCAAAAGAGTCAAATGGACATGTCAAGAAACCATCAGGAGCTCTTTGCTTATATTCAAGGGGAAAACACGTCAAGAGATGCCCGTATGAAGATGCTTGAAACTAAAGTATCTCAACTTGCTTCGGGGAGCTCCTCAAGACAAAAGGGGCAACTACCTTCTCAAGGTGAAACACCGACATTTGAGCATGTAAATGCTATCACCACAAGGAGAGGTACATCTTATGACTCCCCTCCATTCTTTAGTGAGCAAGAGCCAATGCAAGAACCGACAAAGAAAATGACATCTCCAATTCAAGAAAGCTCAAGCTTTGATAATCCAGTGGAGGAGCAAGTCCTTTGGGAGATCGAAAAACACATTGAAGACAAGCCCTCCCCACTCCAAGCCCAAGAAAAGGGTAAAGGGAAAGTGCCAACAAGTGAGGAGTCCACCCCTATTGAGCAAAACAAGTACTAAATCAAGTTGCCTTTCCCAACAAGGCAAATGAAGACTAAGGTGGATGTCCAATTTGACAAGTTCCTTAACATTGTGAAGCAATTGGATGTGAGTGTCCCGTTCACCGAGTTACTTACCCAAATCCCGGCATATGGAAAGTTCATGCGGGAAATCCTAGCTAGGAAGAGATCCATCGACAAAGAAGAGACGATTGCGTTCACGAGGGTGGTGAGCGAGCTTATTCAAGGTTCGACGCTTCCAAAGTTGAAGGATCCGGGTAATTTCTCTATCCCATGCACCATCGGCAATTACAAGATCGAAATAGCTATGTGTGATTTGGGTGCGAGTGTGAGCATTATTCCCTACACCATTTGTGAGAGATTAGGGATGAAGGAGCATAGGTGTAGGTCCAATACACTCCAAATGGCCGATAAATCATTCAACCGACCATTAGGGATGTTAGAGGACGTGCCGGTGCGAATCGGGAAGTACATCATTCCGGTCGATTTCATCGTGCTCGATATGCCGGAAGATGCCAACACTCCCATTATCCTTGGGCGCCCATTTCTACACACCGCCGGTGCTATGATCGACGTGAAGAACGGTAGGATCACCTTCGAGTTGGGGGAAGAAAGGTTAGTGTTTGACCTCCAAGGCAACACTTCGCCCACCAACAATGAGTCTTGCAATATGATCCAAGCCGCGAAAAACATCGATCTAGGAAGTGAGATGGGACAAAGTTTGAAGAAGTACTCTTATGTACTTGAGGATGATGACTCCGATTTGGAGGAGGATGAGTGCCCAAATCATGGGCTTGATGAAAAGTTTGAAAGCAAGGAGAAGGATGAGCCTCCCTTAGAGCCGCATGAGGACAAGTGGACGTTCGGGTATATCCCGAAAGATCAAAAATACAAGTTCAAGCTATTGAGCTTGGAAGATCGGGATGCCCCGGGAACGTCGATGCAAGGTCATGAAGAGCCTTGGTTCGTGGACGGTTATATATCGAGCTTGATTGAAGACTTTGTCAGGGCCTTCGACTTGTTCCTACGGGCCCTTGATGGGTATGGAATCGGTTTCAAGGTTGTTGAAAAAGAATGAAAAATGCACCATCTTGGTTTGACGGAGTTCCACAAGAACCGTCTCTTTGTATATATCTCTTGCTTGTTGTTAGTTTGAATTTTGTGATATTCTTTTTATTTGGATTGATTGATGAGCGTTGTGAGGGAGAGAATTTGATAGGTATGTGAGCTTTGTTGGATAGGTGAAGTGAAGATGATTCCTAGTGAAGAATGGCTATTATAGAGCTTAGGTAGTAAGCGCGAAGATCGGGTTTTTGAAGCTTGGAGCAAGCTTTTGGGATTGTGGAAGTTGAAGAAGGCCCATCCCGACCGGGAAGAGGCTTCCCGACCGAGACGGGTGTGGCATCCCGACCGGGAAGGTGTCGTCCCGATCGGGATGGATGTACCAAAATTCGAGCCTACTGTGGGTCCATCCCGACCGGGACCACCCATCCCGATCGGGATGGTCCCCTGCTCCCCCTTTGTGTTTCTTCTTCGGCGTATGAGCCCACCCAACCATTATATACCCCCTCCCAACCTCCCTAGCTATCCTTGCCTTATCATATGCCTCATATACTTCATTTTCATACCCTTACATCATTTCCTATCCACTTTACACCGACTCTCGCGTCAAATCCCACCCCCTACCATTACTACCTCTACCGTGAGTTCTTCTCAAGTGTGAAGCGAGATGGCATCCAAGAAGACGAGCACCGTACCTATAATGATCATTGAGGACGATGGAGTTCGTGAGTTGCTAGCATGTTGGTAAAGCAACTTTCACTACAAGAAATACTTCATATAGCTACCAATCACGCGCGACTGATAAATTCAGTAGCTAATTTTGCGACTAAAAGTACAACGCGCGACTGATATTAGTCGCTGGACGAGGAGACGAATTTTTTTAAAAAAAATTATCCTCAGCGACCGAAATCGGTCGCTAAATAAATGGACGCGCGACTGATTTCGGTCGCTAAATTCATTAATTAGCGACTGAAATCAGTCGCTAAATAATGAATTTAGCAACTGAAATCGGTCGCTAAAAAAGAATACGCGCGACCGATTTCGGTCGCTAAAGGTGTGAAATTTTTTTAAATTAACGAACACCTCACCCCCTCCCCCGGCTCATTCATCCATTTCACTCTCTCTCTCTAAAATCTCTCCCCCATCTCTCTAAAACGCGTCCCTCCTCCATTCCTCTTCATTCCTTCTTCAATTCTCTCATTTTCCTTAAGGTATGTTTATCTATCTATATTTAATTTCAATTATTTGTTAATTTCTGTTGTCATAGATTTAAATAAATTATTTATTGGGTTGGATAATTTTGTAGTTGTCGGAATATTTAGTGTACTTAGAATGCTAATCGCCCAATAGGTTCCCCAATTTGAAATAGGTAGATTGTTAGTATAAAATTAGGGTTTGCGGTTACGTAGTTGAATGAATTTGGTTGTTTTGATGTGTTAGGAAATTGGAATTGAAATACAATTATGTCGATTTAGTAACGTAATTATGGATGATTAGGTGCAAATAGTACTATGTTTAGGTGAATTGAGAATTTTACAAAATATGTGAATAGTGTGTATTTATTAGTAAATTACTTAAGAGAAAATAATTTGTATTTGGGTATTGTCTCAATTGTTTTAGATAAAAAAATGAAGCGACAGAACAAAAATGGATGTATGAGGAAAGATTAGATAAGAGACGACGTCCCAGAACTGAATTTTTAGAGGGTGTTAATAGTTTCCTTGAGTTCGCTAAAACCCATCCTGAATACGCGTCAGAGGGTAGATTTAGGTGTCCTTGTGTGAAATGTAAGAACCTCAAATTCTTGGATGATATTCTGATTAAGGAACATATTATCTCAAATGGGTTTAGCCCAAATTATTATTATTGGATTTGTCATGGTGAGACATCTGCTGTTGATTAATCTGAGGTGGATCAGAATGAGGGCGGAGTGAGAGGAATGATTTTTGATGTGGTTGAGTGCAATTTGTTTAATGATGAGGGCATTTACACAAACGACGATGACCAACCAACCCCACAAGATCCAAACCCACGAGCGAAAGCTTTTTTTGATATGTTAGAGGCTGCGGAGAAGCCATTATATGGAGAGTGTGATGTGACATTGTTAGAAGTGGCGTCTATGGTAGTAACCCTTAAATGTGAGTATAACGTACCTTTTGGGTGCGTAGACAGTATCTCTGCGTTGATTGAGAAACTCATCCCAAAAGACAACATTATGACCAAAACATTCTACAATACCAAAAAAATTGTTAAAGGTCTTCAACTTCCGCATCAAAAGATCGATGCTCTTCCCGATGGATGTATGCTTTTTTTGAAGGATGATGCCGTGCTTGAGGAATGTAAGATATGTGGGAAGGGTAGATACAAAAGTGTAGATGGGAACATTGTTTTGAGGGGTAGGAAGGGAAAGAGTGTTGCGAGGCATAAAAAACCTATACCACTTAGTCGACTTACCTACTTTCCCATCGCCCCTAGACTTCAAAAACTATATGCAACCAGAACCATTGCCGAACAAATGAGGTGGCATAAGGAAGAAACTCGTGTAGAGGGGAAGATGTGTCATCCTAGTGATGGGGAGGAATGGAAACGATTTGATAGGATTTACCCTGAATTTGCTGAGGAACCCCGTAACGTGAGACTTGGGTTGTGTACCGATGGGTTTCTAACTTTCTACTACTATATGTCTGCAGATATGACGTTGGGCAGCAGACTGCGGTACGGTAGTTCGAGCAGCAACAGCAACAGGGAGTCCCAGCAGCAGGAGAACCAGGAGGAGAACCGGCGAGAGGAGGAGAACCAGCGAGAGGACCACGAGGAGAACAAAGAGGTGAACGACGAGGAGCAACCAGAACGACCACAATAGGATCAAGGGCTTCAGTATATACAGACGACGGACGCCTTATTATTAGCCCGGAGAACACATGGTGAGACGTTATATTTCCCTTTTCTTTTGTGAGACATCATCTTATTTCACTCTTTGGTGTAGGTTTCGTACCCGTGCGGTGGTGACGAGTGTGAAGGACAGTTTTATGAATGATTTGAATACCTACTGCACGAGTTGGACAAAGTTGCCTCTGTGGCAACGGGAGAGGTGGTTTGCCAACTTTAAGGTACAACTGAATTTCTGTTTTTTATTAATTATCTGTTACTGTTTACAGATTATTAATACAATGACAACAAACGATCTTGCAGATGAAACACTTCTACAACGAGGGTCTCGAAGTGGCTGTGAGAGACCGGTACATGGATGTCGCGAAGCCAGATACAAAGACATGATGTACAAGATGGCGAGCGACGAGAAGTTAATGAAACACCTTGAAGGTTCGATTACTCAATTAGTGTCCGTACTTGAATAGAAAGTTGTATATGTCTTCAAAACACTTATTGATCTCAAAGTGTATAAATTGTAGGTGACGCCATCCAACAGTTCAGAACAGCCCGAACCGACCCGAAGTTCCTTTCAAGATCCATCCAGGCGAAAAAAAACAAGAGGCGGGGAGGGGACCCCGAGACCTTTGCTGAGCGCACCCACTATAGTGGGTCGCAGTCGATGCACCAGCGGGCCATGAATGTTAGTATTTCCTTACCTTTGATTTTTATTTTGGATTCTTATTTTATGTTTTCCTTACATGTACTGTCAACAGCTGAAGAAGAAAACCGGAGAATTCCCTCCGCCGGTACAGCTATTTCTCGACACGAAGAGCAAGGGGGATGATACTGACGGTCGAACATTCGCCACGAAGAAGGATCTGGACATTTGGGTAAGTTTAAAACATAAGACTTCGTTACTTTTTTTTTTCTTCACACAACCCTCCTAATCACGACTTCATTTTCTTTCAGATGTCGTATAAGCAGGCCACTAGAGCACCCGAGAATGAAGGGGTGGACCCGAGCACGATTTGGTTCAGAGTCGTGGATGGGTACCGCAAGGGAGCGGTGTACGGTACGGGGACCGCTCATTCCCTGTATTGGACACCACCAAATGTTCGGAGGGGCCATGCGACCTCGACGGAGTGTGTGCCATCCGAAATGGCTGAGATGATGTCGGAACTGCAGGAGGAAAGGGCGCGAGGGGATGCTATGGCCGAGAAGCTGAAGGAGCAGGATGAGAGGCTGAAGATGCAGGAGTCCGTTAAACTGCAAATTCTGGAAGAGCTACAGCGCCTTAGGAGCATGCAACACCAGAACTGTAACTCCGGCCCCATTCCCCGACACCGGGATCCTAGAGACCCCTTCAATGAGGGTGGTAGTGGTGCGTCAGCTAGTTTCACTGTTAGCTGAGTGGATTGAAAACAGTTTGTAGTTTCTGAATGCTTGTTGAAAAAACAGTTTGTAACAACATTTTTAATTTAGTGTATTCATGACGTTTGCATACTTGGTTGCCAAATTTGGAGTGTGAAGCTTGCGTAACGTTTGTAACGACGTTTGGAATGATGTTTGGGATGTATTGTGGTTGTTGGTGTGTTTTATTTTGCAGATTTTGGCTAGAAAAATAATAATAATAACCGGCCTATTTCAGGTACAACAGCGACTGATTTCAATAGCTAATTTTTCTATTTAGCAACCGATATCAGTCGCTGTATAAATCTGTATGTCGCCACATTACACCATTTAGAGACTGAAATCAGTCGCGAATTTCTCACTTTAGCGACTGAAATCAGTCGCTAATTGACGCCATTAGCGACTGATATCAGTCGCTAATTAACGCTTTTAGCGACTGAAATCAGTCGCTAAAGTGAGAAATTAGCGACTGATTTCAGTCGCTAAAATAAGCGACTGAAATCAGTCGCGCGTTTTTCTAGCGACTTAAATCAGTCGCTAGATGCGACTAACTACTGTAGCGACAATCGCTTAGCGACTGTTAACAGTCGCGCGTCTATTTCTAGCTACAGATGACGGTAGCTAAACTCAATCACCAAATACTTAAACTGTTGTAGTGTTTCCTTACTTTTCCGTCTTTTGTCGCTTGTTTTCTCTCGTTTACCCCCCCCCCCCCCCCCTTCCCCTTGAGTCATGGTATCTAGTGGCCTTCGAGGCTGTAGTATGGTTGCTCCCAACTCCCGACGACGTGATTACGTCGAGAGTCAATCGATTATCCAAATATGCAAGATTTTCACCATTTTTAAGAATTAGTCGGATTTGGACGGAATCCGGGCTAGGTGACTTGATTACACCTAGCCCTCCCCTCCCATTTCCTTTTATTTCTTTCTTTTTATTTCTTCCCCCTTCCATATCTTTTCTTGTCTTGGCCCATGGTGACTTGATTACACCCCGGCCGGACATCTTCTACCCTTTTCTCCCCTTTTCTTTTTGATTTTTAGCTTTATTTTCGTAGTTTCTTTTCTTTTCTTTTGCCTCTCCGCATACTACGATCGAGCATGAGGACATTGCTCGGTTTAAGTGTGGGGGAGCGATATTCTAGTATAGTTAGTTTTATTTTCTTAGTTTTTCGAAAAATCTTTGAAAAACCCCTAAAAATTTGAAAATTTGTCATAAAAATCAAAAAGATTTTTCTTTTGTGTTTTTTTCCCTTTATGTCTTTGTGTCGTGTTTTTGTTGTATTGTGTGTGTTTTGCCTCCCTTTTCCTTATAGGTTGCTTAATCACCGTTGTTTGGAAGGCTTTGAAGACATCCGGTAACATCTTCTAACCCTCTTTCCCTCTTTATTCCTTGTGATGTTTGGAGAAGGTTGTGTTGAGGTGTGCTCGGGTGGAGCTTGTACATACTTGTGGTTGATTTGGTGATATGTTTGGAAGTTTAGGGTGGTGTTTGTTTGTTCATGTTTTGTTTTTGTTGCCTTTTGTTTCTTTTTCTTTCGTTTTCGTTATGTCTTTGTTTTGTGTGTAGTTGTGTCTTGTGCGTAAAAGGTTTTCGAAAACCCGGTTTAGAGGCTAGTGTGCGAGTGCTTACTTTCCCTTCCTAGTAGTATAAATCGAGTCTTGGACTTTAGCCTAGTAGAATGACCCTAAATCAATGAATTTGTTGGTCCTTTACCTTGAGTCCACCTAACTTACTAGGGATTTACTGCGGGATTTGCACTTTTGACCATTATGACCACCCACGGTGTGAAAAGGCCTTGGTTACCGAGTCTCGTCCCTTAGGTGACCGTGTTTAGGATTGTTTGATTAGTCCAAGTTCTCCACTTTTTGTGGGTTTGAAGAGGGATCGCGACCCCCGACTTACCCATTACCCTACCTCCTACACACATCCACACAATAAATTGCAATTTGTTGAATTCCATCTTTCTTGTTGTCAAGAAGTGCCAAAAAGCCAAATCAAGCCAAAAGGGCAAGGAAAAGAAAAAAAATATATGAAAGAAAGAAAAAGAAAAGGCACAAAAGCCAAAAAGAAAATAGAAAAGAAGAAAAAAAGAATGGCATGGCAAAACAAGGCAAAAATTCGAAAGAAAAGAGAAAATGCCAAAAGAAAACCCGTCTCACAAAAATAATCCAAACATCTCAAAATAAGCCTTTTTCCGACTTTTGCCGTGAAGAGCCTACCAAACGACCGAGTCCCTAGGAAGGATGATAGCGGTAATGGTCGGTCTTCCCTCATTTTGCATTTATTTCCACCTTTTTACTTGGACTAGTTAGGCGGTTTTGGACATGGGACGACCCTCTTGGCTCATGGCTAAAGGGGGCGGGGTCTCACTTACCTACAGTGTCGACTAACACCGTGGTTCTTCACTTTTCCACTCCACCGATCGTCCCGTAGTACGTTTTTAGAAAGTTAGGAGGACCTAGGTAAGTTACCAACGTTTTTGTTGCTTTATCGTCATACTATTAGGGTTTAGTCCACCTTGGTTTTTATTTCTAGCTTGGGAACGTTGTCACTTACCTCGAGTCCTAAACTGGTGCTTCTTTCACCGCTTTTAGAGAGAAGCGGTATTTCTTTTGTTTTGGGTGCAACCGTCTAAGTGTTTGTTTGTGTGTTTGTTTGTTTGTGTCTTTTGTGTCCGGTTGCATCCGCGGTTTTGTCGCAAGACCCGACTTGCCTTGCGGAGTGCACTTTTCCTCTAAGTGTACTCGCGTGAGTTGAAAGGGCGTAGGGTGCGCTAATACCCACTCGGCTAGTTTAGTATTTAGTTTGTGCTTACTCGAGGGCGAGTAACGGTTAAGTGTGGGGAGTTGATAAGTGTAGTTTGTAGTGCCTTTTTCACTATGTTTTGGTCCCATTTCCATGTGGAATCGCTCCTTGGGAGCGATTCATGGGCTTCTTACGCTTCCTTTAGTTCGTTTCAGGTTCCCGAGACCGATTTGGAAGAGTTAGAGCGATTCCGACTCGATACATACACATTTTGGAGCCAACGAGATAAAGGAACGATGACTCGAGGCCTTGGAATCGACCCCGAGACCTTGGGACCCAAACCCGAGCCTCCGAGACCCGATCCCGAGTCCTGAGAATTGACGAGAAGCCCATGAGAAGCAAGGGAGGACCAAAAAGCTCTTAAGGGAAGCCTACAAGACCCATCCCGTCCGGGAAGGCCTCATCCCGTTCGGGATGGGGTGCGCTTTTGAGAAGCCCATTGTGGGTCCCTCCCGGTCGGGACCAACCCATCCCGGTCGGGATGACACCCCGTCCCGGTCGGGACCAAGCACCTGCAGCCGCGCATCATTTATTCCTTCTCCTTCATTCTTGTACCCATATATATACTTCCCTCTTGTATTGTTAAGACATCTTATCTTACCCTAGACAAATTTAAGCCTCCATTAAGCATTAAAACCCTAGATTAGTATTCCTCACATTAGCTTTAATCTCTCTTTAATCTTTAGTTAATCATTGTAATTAGTTCTTGGATTAAGGGGATTCTTGAAGATTGTTCCAAGCTTGACAACCTTGGGATTTTATTTGGGTTCCTTATTAATACAAGTTCTCATCTTTTTTCTTCCATTGTTTGTTGGTATAATCTTCTTCTCTTAATTACTCTTGTTCTTAGTTTGTTAATCAAGTTTGAATCTTTGTATTTTGTTTATTGTTATTGTTATTTTTCTTGTTAATCATAATGGATGTTTGTTTTGTGACATTGATTTCTCTTATTATTGTTGGTTTTCTCTTAATGATGAGTGAGTAGATTACTTGTGGGGTTAGTAGAGGGATTAAGGGTAGATTATGGGTGATTAGGGTTGATTAGGGGTAAAGGTTATATCTTTGTTGTTAGACACATAATGGATACTCTATGTGTTTGTTGATATGCTTGTGTGAGTTGTAGTGGCAATGCTTCCCATACATGTGTTCATCTTCTCATTGCTTGTCTATTGTGTGAGCATGTCGATAATAGTCGTAGTCACGAGAGTGCGAACTAGGGTCTACGTAGCGAGAGCCCGGACCCACCTTGACATCGGTCTACGTAGCGAGAGCCCGGACCGACTCTAGCAACTAGGAGACACCTATACCCTTGATCACCCAATTACCCATCTACTCTTATGAACCCGACCTACCCCACTTCCTTTTCATACTTGAGTTCAATTTCTTTGTTAGCCATCGTTTATCCTATTTTACTTATTAGTTCGATCATTAGCATTGTTTAGCATTGTTTTAGCCTAGTTCATCATTTGCTTAGCCATACTTCTTCCTCCACCATAGTTTTCCATTTATCATTTCTTTGTGTTTGTTTGGTGATTTAGCCTAGTTTTAGGTGAGCCTAGTCTAGACTTTACCTTACCGTCCTCGTGGATACGATCCAGACTTACCCTAGCTACCCACTAGGTTTGTTGGTTGTTTATTGACGGTGGGGACATGACAAATCCCTACCATCAATTTGGCGCCGTTGCCGGGGATGGTTCATTGTTTAGACTTAGTTTGCTTATTTCTAGACTTAGTTACCCTTCTTTGTATTCTCCCATCATCTCTTGTGCATATTTTCTAATTTTTCTTGTTTTCTTAGCTTTCTTTTCTCTTTGTCTCTAGTTGTGCTTGTTTATTGTCGTTGCCTAGTGCCCATAAAGCACTAGGTGTTCTCACGTTTGTTCTAGTGTGTAGTGTATGCCTACGAGGGGAGGTGACTTCTATCTCTTTAATCCAGAGCCGGAGAGACTCTTTCGAGCCTTTCGCCAACGGACGATTAACCGGGTTAGGATCTCTCAACCAAGTGCAAGCAATACTCATCAAGGACAAGCTCAAGGAGCCGACTTTAGCGAGTCACCTCGAGAGACGGCCGGAGGGACCTTCATCAATCCCTTCGGTAACTCTTCTTCTCCTAGTTCCCCCTCTTCATCTACATCAACACCGTCTACACCACCATCTTCTCCCTTATATCCAATTATGCCGAAGTTTTCATCTCACTCCACTTTTACCGAGGATGTCTTGCCGGGACCGAGTTCATTACCGGAAGCCTATACCGGGAATTTTGTGGCAAAGACTCAATTTATCCAACTTGTGGAGAGGAGCCCATTTAGTGGTTTGCCCACCGAAGACCCGCACCAACATATGGAGACCTTCTCCGATTATTGCGATGCTATTTCCCAAACCGGGGTTTCACAAGACCAAATCCGTTGGGTATTATTTCCATTCTCATTAATCGGAAAGGCAAAGCAATGGATCAAGAGTCTTGATCGGGCAACCATGGGGATCGATACTTGGAAAAAGCTTGCCTTGGCGTTCTACCAAAAGTTTTACCCTCCGGAAAAGACCAATTTGCTTCGGGCCTCCATCACCGGGTTCCAACAAAGGGATGAAGAGAGCCTAAATGAAGCTTGGGAGCGGTTTAAATCTTTGGTAAGATCGTGCCCTCATCATGGACTCTCACAATGGTTCTTGGTGCAACAATTTTGGAATGGTCTTTATGAGGACTCGAGAGCTATACTTAATATGGGCTCCAATGGTAGGTTCACCGAGGTCGATGACGACCAAACTTGGGTGAGAATCGAAGAGATGGCGGTGCATAATTCGCAATACTCTAGGCCTAGGAAGGCACATCGAGGAGGCATGCATGAGGTTGATCCTATCACTAAGTTAAGCATTGACCTTGGAGATCAATTGAAAACACACATGGAGACTATTGAAAAGAAGCTCCAAAGCCACCTCAACCAAGTCCAAGGCACTAGTTCCTCCCACCATCAACCGATTCAAGAGGTGAATGCTTTGGGGTTTGCACCTCCTTTTCCTTATTTTGGGATGTGTGATACTTGTGGAATCGTTGGTCATGATCCTATGAATTGTGGAGGAAGTATTGAGCAAGTGAACGCCTTTCAAGCGTTCAAGCAAGGTGCCTCCTACTCTAATCAATACCAAGCTTCCAATCAAGTCCCTCAACAACAAGCCTTTCAACATCAACAACAACATCGTCCCTATGTTCCACCTCCCTTAAGGGACAACAACCAAGGTTACCAAGGTTATGTGGGTAATCCAAGACCCTTCAACAACTTCAAGCCAAACAACCGAGGCACCTTCCACAACATCAATCAAGGGTTCCAACAAGGGAACTTCAATCAAGGCGGTTTCCAAGGAAACCAAAACTTTCAAAGACAACAAAACCACAACCAAGGCCTTAATCAAGGCAATTCTCATGGGTTCCAAGGGAACCGTCAACAACAAGCTACACAAGGTAATCAACAACAAAGCAAGCCTAGGAGCCGGTCTCCTACTCATGATTATGGCATTCCTCTCGCCATTACCGATACTCCGCATAATCCATCATCTCCACCTCGGGAATTCGACATTCAAAAATCTATGATGGATATGCAAAAGGGTCAAATGGACATGTCAAGAAACCATCAAGAGCTCTTTGCTTATATTCAAGGGGAAAACGCGTCAAGAGATGCCCGTATGAAGATGTTTGAAACTCAAGTATCTCAACTTGCTTCGGGGAGCTCCTCAAGACAAAAGGGGCAACTACCTTCTCAAGGTGAAACACCGACATTTGAGCATGTAAATGCTATCACCACAAGGAGAGGTACATCTTATGACTCCCCTCCATTCCCTAGTGAGCAAGAGCCAATGCAAGAACCGACAAAGAAAATGACATCTCCAATTCAAGAAAGCTCAAGCTTTCATAATCCAATGGAGGAGCAAGTCCTTTGGGAGATCGAAAAACCCATTGAAGACAAGCCCTCCCCACTTCAAGCACAAGAAAAGGGTAAAGGGAAAGTGCCAAGTGAGGAGTCCACCCCTATTGAGCAAAACAAGTACCAAATCAAGTTGCCTTTCCCAACAAGGCAAATGAAGACTAAGGTGGATCTCCAATTTGACAAGTTCCTTAACATTGTGAAGCAATTGGATGTCAGTGTCCCGTTCATCCAGTTACTTACCCAAATCCCGGCATATGGAAAGTTCATGCAGGAAATCCTAGCTAGGAAGAGATCCATCGACAAAGAAGAGAGGATAGCGTTCACGAGGGTGGTGAGCGAGCTTATTCAAGGTTCGACGCTTACAAAGTTGAAGGATCCGGGTAGTTTCTCTATCCCATGCACCATCGGCAATTACAAGATCGAAAGAGCTATGTGTGATTTGGGTGCGAGTGTGAGCATTATTCCCTACACCATTTGTGAGAGATTAGGGATGAAGGAGCTTAGGTGTACGTCCATTACACTCCAAATGGCCGATAAATCATTCAACCGACCATTAGGGATGTTAGAGGACGTGCCGGTGCGAATCGGGAAGTACTTCATTCCGGTCGATTTCATCGTGCTCGATATGCCGGAAGATGCCAACACTCCCATTATCCTTGGGAACCCATTTCTACACACCGCCGGTGCTATGATCGACGTGAAGAACGGTAGGATCATCTTCGAGTTGGGGGAAGAAAGGTTAGTGTTTGACCTCCAAGGCAACACTTCGCCCACCAACGATGAGTCTTGCAATATGATCCAAGCCACGAAAAACATCAATCTAGGGAGTGAGCCGGGACAAAGCTTGAAGAAGTACTCTTATGTACTTGAGGATGATGACTCCGATTTGGAGGAGGATGAGTGCCCAAATCATGGGCTTGATGACAAGTTGGAAAGCAAGGAGAAGGATGAGCCTCCCTTAGAGCCGTATGAGGACAAGTGGACGTTCGGGTATATCCCGAAAGATCAAAAATACAAGTTCAAGCTATTGAGCTTGGAAGATCGGGATGCCCCGGGAACGTCGATGCAAGGTCATGAAGAGCCTTGGTTCGTGGACGGTTATATATAGAGCTTGATTGAAGACTTTGCTAGGGCCTTCGACTTGTTCCTACGGGCCCTTGATGGGGATGGAATCGGTTTCAAGGTTGTTGAAAAAGAATGAAGAATGCACCATCTTGGTTTGACGGAGTTCCACAAGAACCGTCTCTTTGTATATATCTCTTGCTTGTAGTTAGTTTGAATTTTGTGATATTCTTGTTATTTGGATTGATTGATGAGCGTTGTGAGGGAGAGAATTTGATGTATATGTGAGCTTTGTTGGATAGGTGAAGTGAAGATGATTCCTAGAGAAGAATGGCTATGATAGATCTTGGGTAGTAAGCGCGAAGATCGGGTTTTTGAAGCTTGGAGCAAGCTTTTGGGATTGTGGAAGTTGAAGAAGGCCCATCCCGACCGGGAAGAGGCTTCCCGACCGAGACGGGTGTGGCATCCCGACCGGGAAGGTGCCGTCCCGATCGGGATGGATGTACCAAAATTTGAGCCTGCTATGGGTCCATCCCGACCGGGATGAGGGTATCCCGACCGGGACGAGTGAGACATCCCGACCGGGATGGTCCCCTGCTCCCCCTTTGTGTTTCTTCTTCGACTTATGAGCCCACCCAACCATTATATACCCCCTCCCAACCTCCCTAGCTATCATTGCCTTATCATATGCCCCATATACTTCATTTTCATACCCTTACATCATTTCCTATCCACTTTACACCGACTCTAGCGTCAAATCCCACCCCCTACCATTACTACCTCTACCATGAGTTCTTCTCAAGTGTGAAGCGAGATGGCATCCAAGAAGACAAGCACCGTACCTATAATGATCATTGAGGACGATGGAGTTCGTGAGTTGCTAGCATGTTGGAAAAGCAACTTTCCTTACTTTTCTGTCTTTTGTCGCTTGTTTTCTCTCGTTTACCCCCCCCCCCCCCCCTTCCCCTTGAGTCATGGTATCTAGTGGCCAAATATGCAAGATTTTCACCATTTTTAGGAATTAGTCGGATTTGGACGGAATCCGGGCTAGGTGACTTGATTACACCTACCCCTCCCCTCCCATTTCCTTTTATTTCTTTCTTTTTATTTCTTCCCCCTTCCATATCTTTTCTTGTCTTGGCCCATGGTGACTTGATTACACCCCGGCCGGACATCTTCTACCCTTTTCTCCCCTTTTCTTTTTGATTTTTAGCTTTATTTTCATAGTTTCTTTTCTTTTCTTTTGCCTCTCCGCATACTACGATCGAGCATGAGGACATTGCTCGGTTTAAGTGTGGGGGAGCGATATTCTAGTATAGTTAGTTTTATTTTCTTAGTTTTTCGAAAAATCTTTGAAAAACCCCTAAAAATTTGAAAATTTGTCATAAAAATCAAAAAGATTTTTCTTTTGTGTTTTTTTCCCTTTATGTCTTTGTGTCGTGTTTTTGTTGTATTGTGTGTGTTTTGCCTCCCTTTTCCTTATAGGTTGCTTAATCACCGTTGTTTGGAAGGCTTTGAAGACATCCGGTAACATCTTCTAACCCTCTTTCCCTCTTTATTCCTTGTGATGTTTGGAGAAGGTTGTGTTGAGGTGTGCTCGGGTGGAGCTTGTACATACTTGTGGTTGATTTGGGGATATGTTTGGAAGTTTGGGGTGGTGTTTGTTTGTTCATGTTTTGTTTTTGTTGCCTTTTGTTTCTTTTTCTTTCGTTTTCGTCATGTCTTTGTTTTGTGTGTAGTTGTGTCTTGTGCGTAAAAGGTTTTCGAAAACCCGGTTTAGAGGCTAGTGTGCGAGTGCTTACTTTCCCTTCCTAGTAGTATAAATCGAGTCTTGGACTTTAGCCTAGTAGAATGACCCTAAATCAATGAATTCGTTGGTCCTTTACCTTGAGTCCACCTAGCTTACTAGGGATTTACTGCGGGATTTGCACTTTTGACCATTATGACCACCCACGGTGTGAAAAGGCCTTGGTTACCGAGTCTCGTCCCTTAGGTGACCGTGTTTAGGATTGTTTGATTAGTCCAAGTTCTCCACTTTTTGTGGGTTTGAAGAGGGATCGCAACCCCCGACTTACCCATTACCCTACCTCCTACACACATCCACACAATAAATTGCAATTTGTTGAATTACATCTTTCTTGTTGTCAAGAATTGCCAAAAAGCCAAATCAAGACAAAAGGGCAAGGAAAAGAAAAAAAAAATGAAATGAAAGAAAGAAAAGAATGAAGAAAAAGAAAAGGCACAAAAGCCAAAAAGAAAATAGAAAAGAAGAAAAAAAGAATGACATGGCAAAACAAGGCAAAAATGCGAAAGAAAAGAGAAAATGCCAAAAGAAAACCCGTCTCACAAAAATAATCCCAACATCTCAAAATAAGTCTTTCTCCGACTTTTATCGTGAAGAGCCTACCAAAGGACCGAGTCCCTAGGAAGGATGATAGTGGTAATGGTCGGTCTTCCCTCATTTTGCATTTATTTCCACCTTTTTACTTGGACTAGTTAGGCGGTTTTGGACATGGGACGACCCTCTTGGCTCATGGCTAAAGGGGGCGGGGTCTCACTTACCTACAGTGTCGACTAACACCGTGGTTCTTCACTTTTCCACTCCGCCGATCGTCCCGTTGTACGTTTTTAGAAAGTTAGGAGGACCTAGGTAAGTTACCAACGTTTTTGTTGCTTTATCGTCATACTATTAGGGTTTAGTCCACCTTGGTTTGTATTTCTAGCTTGGGAACGTTGTCACTTACCTCGAGTCCTAAACCGGTGCTTCTTTCACTGCTTTTAGAGGGAAGTGGTATTTCTTTTGTTTTGGGTGCAACCGTCTAAGTGTTTGTTTGTGTGTTTGTTTGTTTGTGTGTTTTGTGTCCGGTTGCATCCGCGGTTTTGTCGCAAGACCCGACTTGCCTTGCGGAGTGCACTTTTCCTCTAAGTGTACTCGCGTGAGTTGAAAGGGCGTAGGGTGCGCTAATACCCACTCGGCTAGTTTAGTATTTAGTTTGTGCTTACTCGAGGGCGAGTAAGGGTTAAGTGTGGGGGAGTTGATAAGTGTAGTTTGTAGTGCCTTTTTCACTATGTTTTGGTCCCATTTCCTTGTGGAATCGCTCCTTGGGAGCGATTCATGGGCTTCTTATGCTTCCTTTAGTTCGTTTCAGGTTCCCGAGACCGATTTGGAAGAGTTGGAGCGATTCCGACTCTATACATACACATTTTGGAGCCAACGAGATAAAGGAACGATGACTCGAGGCCTTGGAATCGACCCCGAGACCTTGGGACCCCAACCCGAGCCTCTGAGACCCGATCCCGAGTCCCGAGAATTGACGAGAAGCCCATGAGAAGCAAGAGAGGACCAAAAAGCTCTTAAGGGAAGCCTACCAGACCCATCCCGTCCGGGAAGGCCTCATCCCGTTCGGGATGAGGTGCGCTTTTGAGAAGGCCACTGTGGGTCCGTCCCGGTCGGGACCAACCCGTCCCGGTCGGGATGACACCCCGTCCCGGTCGGGACCAAGCACCTGCAGCCGCGCATCATTTATTCCTTCTCCTTCATTCTTGTACCCATATCTTGTCTTACCCTAGACTAATTTAAGCCTCCATTAAGCATTAAAACCCTAGATTAGTATTCCTCACATTAGCTTTAATCTCTCTTTAATCTTTACTTAATCATTGTAATTAGTTCTTGGATTAAGGGGATTCTTGAAGATTGTTCCAAGCTTGACAACCTTGGGATTTTATTTGGGTTCCTTATTAATACAAGTTCTCATCTTTTTCTTCCATTGTTTGTTGGTATAATCTTATTCTCTTAATTACTTTCTTAGTTTGTTAATCAAGTTTGAATCTTTGTATTTCGTTTATTGTTATTTT
The DNA here is from genome assembly GCA_958450325.1 of Agrostemma githago. Classification (NCBI taxonomy): domain Eukaryota; kingdom Viridiplantae; phylum Streptophyta; class Magnoliopsida; order Caryophyllales; family Caryophyllaceae; genus Agrostemma; species Agrostemma githago. The sequence goes on along the minus strand of OY288257.1, from coordinate 33,566,251 downwards.
TATTGTTCTTGTTAATCATAATGGATGTTTGTTTTGTGACATTGATTATTATTGTTGGTTTTCTCTTAATGATGAGTGAGTAGATTACTTGTGGGGTTAGTAGGGGGATTAAGGGTAGATTATGGGTGATTAGGGTTGATTAGGGGTAAAGGTTATATCTTTGTTGTTAGACACATAATGGGCACTCTATGTGTTTGTTGATATGCTTGTGTGAGTTGTAGTGGCAATGCTTCCCATACATGTGTTCATCTTCTCATTGCTTGTCTATTGTGTGAGCATGTCGAGAATAGTCGTAGTCACGAGAGTGCGAACTAGGGTCTACGTAGCGAGAGCCCGGACCCACCTTGACATCGGTCTACGTAGCGAGAGCCCGGACCGACTCTAGCAACTAGGAGACACCTATACCCTTGATCACCCAATTACCCATCTACTCTTATGAACCTGACCTACCCCACTTCCTTTTGATACTTGAGTTCAATTTCTTAGTTAGCCATCGTTTATCCTAGTTTACTTATTAGTTCGATCATTAGCATTGTTTAGCATTGTTTTAGCCTAGTTCATCATTTGCTTAGCCATACTTCTTCCTCCACCATAGTTTTCCATTTATCGTTTCTTTGTGTTTGTTTGGTGATTTAGCCTAGTTTTAGGTGAGCCACTAGGTTTGTTGGTTGTTTATTGACGGTGGGGACGTGACAAATCACTACCATCAGACAGCAATAGGATGGGGATTAATGTTACTGTGATAGTGTTACTGTAAATGTTGAAAACATCAAACAGAAATATACCACAGAAATATAATGGTTAACGCAATAGTGTAAATTCGAATAATAGAAAATCAATCACATGAAATAAAACTAAAAGAGGTGAGATGAATTACCTTCATTCAAGCTCTCATCACCAACTGTTGAATCCATAGTAACTGTCGCATCATCCATAGTAACTGTGATGTAGTAAAAATTCAAATCTTAGGAAATCGATCACATGAAATAACAGATCAAAAGAAAATCGAAATTGAAACTATAGAATAGTACGTAAGTTGAATACGTAGGTTGAATTCGGATAAATAACTAGAATTAGTAATTTGAATTCATAGACGTACGTTTAGAAGAACTCAAATCAAATAACGTTAATTGAATAAAGGCTAATTGAATAAACGTTGATTGAATGATAGTGATTTTGCAAAATAACAGAAAACAAACAAAGAATCACCTGTATGCAAATAGAGAAAACAGAGAATTTGATCGTAAACAGGGAATCACCGGTCGCGTAAATTGAGGAATTTAATTGAATCTATCTTACGAAGGAAGAGCAGAGAATTACGAAGATGAAGATGAAGATAATTTGAAGAAAAGTTGGAGAGAATAGAGAGAGCGTAGAGAGAGAGAGAGAGAGAGAGAGAGAGAGAGAGAGATAATTTGAAGAAACAGAGCGGAAGAGGAAGTGAGCGTAGAGAGAGAAAATTTGAGATGTAGATGTAGATTATATACGATGAAGATGACGCTGAGATTGAATCTCAGCCATTCATCTGATTTGATCATGTGGCTGTGATTTGCGGGACGGACTCATTTAAAGAAGACCGACTCACCGGATGCAATATATATATATAATGAGGGAACTAAGTGTTTCGAAATATGAAAATAACATAAAAAAAATATACTTTGTAGATATATTATTTTCATTTAAACATACATTTATTAATTTTACTCCATCACCTTGATTGCTTATCAATTTTAAATTATTTTTCAAAATTCAGGAATGTAAACATTAATATACCTCCAATTTAAAATCTTTAATTAGTATGCTACAAAATAAATTTTATGTATACCGTGCATTTATTCACGGGGCCTATACTAGTTTAATTAACAAGTCCTCAAATCTTGATTATTGTATTAAAATACGATTTTAAGTTAAAAAGTTAGAAATAAACGAAATATGACGAAAATGTGAAATTGACATTATTTAGTTACTAGTGTCACGATAAGCAACAAAATATTTTAACGATCATAAATAATAAAATTACTAACGATTTATAAAACAATATTATTTATAAGGTACACAATTTTAAAAAAATAATGTTATTAGCAAAAAATAAATAGCTAAAATTTGAAAATTGAAGTTAAATATTTACTACATACTACTACTCAAACATACGATATAAAATCGAGTAACATCCTAAAGTTACCTTGAGTAAAAATCCTTCGGTATTCATTTCCTCGTAGTCCAAACTCCAGAACTTCAATAGAATGCCTTAAGCTCCGACTCGATAGAATCATTAACCAATCAAGCATGCTCCACCAGTTATTCGGGTTGATACATATTGATAGAAAGAGACCAGGGTTGGATTCGGGCACACCCGGTAAACCAAGCAAAATAACAAGCGCCTGAAACAAATATGAATGGACCGGAATAAGATATCTCAAGGTCGAGACCAAAGGAAAAATGAGGAGAAAAGAGTAATCGTCATAAGACGGAAGAAGGAAATTATGTGCCAACAGAAATCTATCAAGACAAATACATCAAACTGCCCCGTAACAGCATCAACGTACAAACAACGGTGAGCAGTACAGAGAGAATACGACGAACAAGACTAAATGCCAACAGCAGCAGCATAACCGACATAAACAAAAACGAAGAAGTCGCAACAGAAACAATTAAGAAGAAGGAGAATCAAGAGAAAAGAAGAAGAAGACAGCGAATAAGCACCCATAGTGAAGGGTAACACGAAGACCAAATCATCTACAACAAGAGACTACACGAATACGAAAAGAGGACGAACAAAATTAGAACAAGAAGTCAATACTGAAACTGAGACACACAAGGAGGTGATTAAAGATGCTGGTTGATCGAATAGGTGGACAAAAACAGACTCGACACACGTACAAATCAAACAACAACAGATGGAAACAAAATAGATACTAGCAGCAAGCAGCGGCAACAGTACGCAGGGCAATCAAACGAATGTAAATCAGAAGGGAAAGAGGAAGAAAAGAAGGGTAAAATAAAGGGGGTCGAAGAGGCAGCAAATACGACGCAGAAAATGAAACAACAACAACAGCGGAGCATAACACCGACAACAGCAACAGCAGATGCGACGCATAACAGAGAGCTGCAGCACAAATGCAAACACTAGTTGTAACACCCACTATTTTCCTATTGCCGTTAATTATTCTATTGTGACTCTGTCATGACTCTATGTCAATTTCGCCTTCTGTTTCCTTCATCTTTCTGAATTCTTATTATTTTTTAGTCAAATAATATTTATTTTTATTTTAAAAGATTTTAATTCTTTTAAACCTATTTATTTGATTTTCATTCTAAACTATTTATTTTTGCGCGTGGAGTTTTATTTTTCTACGAACTAACGTTTTAAGCTTGGAATTGAGTTATTTATTTTTACTAAATATCAAAACACGTTTTTATGATATTTCCAACTAAGAAATATTTTTATTTAAGAATATTTGACCTTTAATGATTTTATTTCGAAGTTTCGTAAATAATTATTTTCCAACGCGCGGTTTACTCGAACTGATTTGAAATACCTTTAATAGTTTTACGATTCATCTTTTTATCAACTTAGAAATTATTTGGGACATTTTCCCCAAGTTTTTGACCGTGACACACCCATGTCACATTTTTACGCTGCAACTTTTTATACATTTTATTTTACAAATAAGTTAAGCCTTAGATATTTTATTTCTTCTTATTTATTGTGATGAATTGACCAAACTCTTCACATTCCCTTTCTCACATATTTTGGCTGCCTAGTTCATGCATGCATAGCATTGTTTTTATCAAATTTTAATTACCATTTAAGCCTAAACTTTTCACTTTGTTATTCATTTATTTTTACACAAAAATAATCAACGCAAATACTCTCCATTTCCTCTTCTTTGGCCATGAGTTCCAGCAGCATTTTCCAGCCATATTTGGTGTCAAATCGAGTCTTGATCGTCCCTTTTCCATCTCCAAATTAATCGTCTTTCTTTTCCCTTCGTTAAGGTAATAATCGATGTTATTTCCGATCGTTATTTACCTTGATTCTTTTAGTTTTCTCATGGTATTTTTGTACCATGTATGTCGTGTGATGTAGGATTCTTGGTCGATCCCGAAGCCGACGAATTTATAATCGACTCAGATTTGGATTAGAGGTAACGTCGATGTTACTTGGTATTGCATGATTTTATTTGTGTAATTGCATGTATATTTTTATATTTCATTTTTGACAATATATGTATGTCATATAATCTGAAAAAATTTTAAAGTTGAAAACTTGCATGTTTCGGTATTTTTATCGCTTTTACGAGATTAACGATTAAATCGTCATATTAATTTGTAAAATCGTTATATTCGGCCTAAACATGTAAAAATGATGTTTTTGATGATTTTAATAATTTAGTATTTTTATGATATTTTAGTTATCGATTATTGAATTATTACCGTTTACGGACAAAAACGATTAAAAGTCGATTTTTAGTTCTAGAACCTAAACATTTTATTTTAATCTGAAATTTGACGTGGATAAACTTTCTGGTGAAAAGGAATTTTCTGAATCTTTTCATAATTTTTCAGAATTGTTAAGTGGATGAATTAATTAATCACTTAAAATCATCGTTTATCGTTAAAACCGCGTTTATCGTTTAAATTCTCGAATTCTGGTCTTTTGATTAAATCTGGAAAAAATATGATTACGAATAATTGATGATACAATGTAATTTTATAATTTTTAATGCTTTAATAAAATGTTAGGAACGATAAATTTTATTAATGAAATCGTTAATTGTGAAAACGGGTTTTAAATGACGGTTTTTTGGAATTTGTTAAATCTGGAACTTTGGAAAATCTGAAAGATTGGCATATTCTGGAAAATCATGATTTTTAAGTTTAATAATAATTTTTAGATATTAATCTGTAAATCGCTTTGTAATTACTGTTTTTATTAATCGTTATTGTCGAGATTAGACGATTAACAAGAAAACCCTTTAAAAACCGAGTTTTAGGATTCTGGAAAATTTTCTTTTCTGGACTGAATGTCTACAAATATATTTTAGCTATTTTACATAATTTTTATACTATTTATTAAAGTCTTTATTATTAGTAATGAATTTTGGACAAAATTACGATTTATCGTTAAAATGCTTCGTCTTACCTAAAAGAATTATTTTTCCAGCAATTTTGAAAATATTAAATCTGATACTTTAAGAGTTAAATCATCCCTTAACATACTCTAAATATGTTCATTGGTCTAATTAAATAAAAGACGTTAAATGATTTATTTTGACATTTGCCATAAAATCCTATTTATGTTCGTATTGTCGAAACTATTAATAATTAGGGAATTTTAATTTTACAAAATTTGAAAACACCCTGATTACTAGTATTAAAATGATTAAAACATTTTTAATCATTTTATAAACACTTGTAAGATATTTTAATAATTTCTAAAACCTAAATGTTCTCACTTTATCAATTAATATCGTTAAGGCCGAAAGTATTAGTTTTATAAATCTATATCGTTTACTAAAAATGTTTTATTAGAATAAACTAATATTTTTGCTATTTTGATATGATTCTATTTTTAGTAAAGTTTCTAAAAATAGAAGTTTCCTCTTTTGGAAGGCGATCCTTTTTCCCTTTTGTTCTCTTATTATTATAATGATTATATCTTTTGAATATCGATAATGGCTTTGTTTTGGAGTTATGGAATAAGGATAAGTGTGCGTTAGAGTAATACAGTCTAGGATGTACTGTTTTGCCATCAACTATAAGGCTGGTGTATCCATTTGGGATGCATTGGTTGTTGAATTGGATACATTTGGTGTCCAGGAGTATATGTGCATTGTACCCTTAAGCTAGATATCGCATCGTGTTGATCACCGTCAGTTGAACTGGATACATTTGGTATCCAGGAGGGGTGTATATTACTTAAGCGAGGACCTCGCATGATAAGTCGACGTCCTATTATGGTTGAGTTGCCTAGTTAGAGACCTTGGATCTTCGCTGCGTGTGAAGTTGGTATCTGAGTTCTCGAAGCTAGTTTTTAGTATATCCCTAGTGAAAGTCTAGCCTTGTGCACACTAATCGAATATCCATAACGCCATTTTGAATATTTTGTTTTTATTATTATCGATATAATTGGTTTTTGCAGTTTGGCAAATATTTTTATGTTTTCTTCGATAAAACTCGTTTTTATTATATTGTTTCGATACGCGAAGTTTTTCACTGAAAACTTATTTTCATGTTATATTGTTTTTCATTTTTACTACTTTTTTATAGTAGTAATTACAGTTTTAAAATCCTGTTATACGGCTGGGAGAACATTGGCGTTGCTCCCCAATGATTGTGGCTGTTATGTTTTAACATGGCAGGTATACTTGTTTCCGAGTGTGGGCTAGCGGGCATTGTGGATCCTGCTTATTATTATTTTTATAATTATGTCTTATGGATTGTTGAAACCCTCTTTCATGGATTGTTTTAATTTTGGCTATTATATTTTAGGCCTATTGTTTGACTTTACCATTTTAATTTTTTTAAGACATAGTTACAGTGTGTTTTAATCCCGACTCTACAGTGTTTCCGCCACTATATCGCGTTAGATTTTCTAGGGGATTACACTAGTAACAACGCACCAACCGCACATCAATCGCTTCCGACAACAACAACAGAGGACAACAACCAGAACAAAACAACCGAATAAAGAAGAGGAAGAGAGGGAGTACCAGAGACGTGGATAAAGTAGCAGCAATCGCAGCTAGAACAGTGAGACGAACGCAGCAGCAGAATAACCAGAGAAGACACAGAAAAAAAGGAAAAAATGTTGAAGGGAAAGGAGGTGCTGAAGGTGATGGTGATGGACGAAGAAGGGGAGAAATATGGTGGAAGAATAAGGGAAGAGGGGGGATGAATACGTTAGTAATAGAGAGTAAAATAAGAAGCTTAGGGATGCATGAATGAAGCGGTGGAAAAAGAAAAAGCAAAGGGGGGTGTACGTAATAATAGGTGAGTTTGAATTCAACTCACCATAAAAAAGTGTACGGATTCCAAGACAATAAGAATACATTGTATACGGATTAGTTAAATGAATCGGGTAGGAGACAAATTCCGTAAGTAACGTTAAGTTGACTGACCCACGTATCGAATTAAAATCGAATTAATAAAAAAAATTGGGCTGACTAATAAAATGAGTAGAATAAACGTTTCTCGAGATATAAATAATTATCCGAGACGAAAATGAAGTTTATAGAAATAAATAATTAGACGATGAAATAGTATTTCCCGATAAATAATAGTGAAATGGTAGACACGTGAGACTCAAAATCTCGTGCTTTAAATTGATTTTTCGAGGAAAGGTAATAGGTGTTCTGACGAAACTTAAAATAAATTAGCTTCAAGCCGAAAATAGAAATTCGAGCTTAAATATAAATAAATAAAAAGAATTTAGAATTTAAATCGTCGAAATAGACTTTCGATAAGAATTGAATGAAATGTATAAAATAAATCGAAACATAAATAAAAATATGTTTCAAATATAAGGAGAGTATCCGAGACAAATAGAATTTTAGGAGTTTGAAACGATTAAATGATAAATTCGTTTTATAATAATTTTAAGAATTACGAGTTAAATCGTAAATAAAATAAAAATACGAACATAACTTTAAATTAATTTAATTTATAAAATCAGTGGTGTTACAGGGTTATGAGGGATGGTACTTCCAATTCGATTGGCTGAATGCCTCCATACCGTATGTCAGATAGTAGGGTGTTGCGTCGGTTGCGGTGCAGATTGACGTTCGGTATCCCCATAGAGCGAAGGGTATCTTGTCGGGCCATTCTTGGTAATTATCGGTCGTCATTTTAAGTATGGTGATAGTTGTCTTGTTGCCTCTACCGCTCCATTTGTTTGGGGGCAGTAAGGCGAGGATGTATGCCTTTGCATTTTGTATTTGGTTAGCAGGGCTGCTGTTTCGGCTTGGAGATGGGTTCCGTGATCACTAATGAATTCATGTGGGATTCCGTATCGATATATAATTTTATTTTGGATGAACTTTGCGACATGTTTACCGTTCAAAAGGCGGTACAACTCGGCTTCGACCTATTTGGTGAAATAGTCAATGGCCACCGAGATGAAATAGTGGCCTCCCGCCCCAGAGGGGTTCACCTTTCCGATTACGTTGATTCCTCATGTTGAACACGGCCATGGTGACATCATGGTGTACAATAGGGATGAAGGCATATGTTGTACATTGGCAAAAAATCGAAAGTTATGATAATGCTTGACGTACTCTCTGCAGTCAGTTCCCATATTGTTGCAGTAATATCCAAGCCTCATGATTTTTCGGACAAGCATATGGGCGTTCATATGTGGACCAAACTCACCGACGTGTACCTCGACCGTAACTTTTTCAACTTTTGTTTTGTCGATGCATAGGAGAAGAGCCCCCTGTGCTGTCTTTTTATAACTACCAGTCATCTGTGCGGGTAAATTGGGTAGCTAATCTTCGTAGGCCTTTCCTTGCTCGGCCTTCGGTTCCAGGAGGATATTCTCCCGTCGACATGTATGTCAAAATAGTCTAATACCAAGGTTTGGGATCAACTACTTCAAAATCTTCAATGGCGTGGATATATGTCGGTTCGGACCATCTTTCGACGCAAACTGGCATACTGGTTAGGTGATCGAGGCGATGTTCAGCAGAGATGCGAGTTCGCAAAGTGAATCTGCAAAATGATTTTCTTCTCGAGGCAAGTATATATTCTACCCTTTGGAATTGATTCCCGGGAACCCTCACTCGCGCCTTGTAGGCCACGAGGTTTGCGTTTCGAGTTTTCCACTTCTAGAAAACTTTATTGATGACCAAGGATGAGTCATTGTGTACCCGAAGACTTGTGACTCATAATCGGCGGCGACTTGTACCCATGGATGCATGCTTCGTATTCTGCGGCATTATTAGTCACGTCGAAGTCTAACTTGATTGATACAGGTGTATGCTCCCCTTTTGGTGAGATTAAAAGAATTCCGACTCCGAATCCCCGAAAGTTGTATGCACCGTCGAAATACAAATCCCATGTTTCTGCGTCGATATGGAATATATCTTCGTCTGGGAAGGACCAAGTATCGGTGTGTCCTTCTTCGGCTACAGGGCTATCGGCAAGTGATCGCGCGTCAAACTGTCGCCTATCTAACATGGTCAAACAATATTTATAAACTCCGAAAAACTACTACGTGGTAGCGGCAAGTCGGGATCAATCCACAGGGACGGTCGAGGGTAGTCGGTCAAGTTTAAGTCCGAGAGTGATTGGGTCGAGATGGGGGGTTTTGGACGAGATGAACTAAACTAACTAAACGAGATAAGGAACTAAAGCGAGAAACAATTAATGGGAAAGACGTTAAGGAGAGTCGGGGAGTCGGAAATTAAAATAAGGGTGCAAACAACGCAAGAATTATCACAAGATGTATAAGGGAGGTGCCACCTTTCGGTTTCCCTACCAACCAAGCCTAAACCCATTCTAGCGACGAATAAACTAAAGTTTCAAGAAGGAATTACCCAACCCCCGAGATTCCCCATATTGGTTCGGGTGAGTCAAGCCAACCTAAGTGATCAAGCTAAGTCAAACGAGACACAATAATCCCAATCAAGACAAATCACCCTCAAATGCAATAGTCTCACAAAATTAAAACCGAATCTAGAAGTCCTCCGCCCCTAGCCTTCTAACTAAAATCTACTCACTACCCATACAAAACATCATAAAACGAACAATAAGAAGACTAGGAGAAAAGACTAAACATGCTTGAACTAGAGGAAAGATAATTAATCTAAAATAATAAAGGAAACTACACTAACAAAATAACAATAAGGAGGAAAATAAACAAACTATGGAGAAACAAAGGAGAGAGATAAACAAACAAACAATGGAAAACAACACTAATATAAAAATGACAAGACAAACAAGCAATAGATTAACAAGAAATTAAAAACAAAATTAATTAATGGAGAAAGAGAGAAGAAACTACCAACTATGGAGGAAAACTCAAAAGGAGAAGATGAAGATTAACATAAGAGATGAAGCTTCAAGAAATAATACAATGATCTTGTCACCAAACCCTTGCAAAACCCTTAAATCATCAAAACAAAACCCAAATCTTATCCTAGAACAAGATCTTGATTGTAGAATGTAGAGTAGATTAATCTAAAACTAAGGAAACTTACTAAATCTATGGAGTTTTTCTATGTAAACTACTACTACTACTACTACTACTACTACTACTACTACAATGGAGATCTCCTAAACTACCCTACCCTAAGGAGGCACACTTAAGGCATAAAATGAAATGAAAACCTAGGTTTACTATATATATACTAATCCTTAATGGGTCACACAATCTTAAGGCCCAAATCCAATTCTTCTTCCTTTAATTAGACCTTCACCCTATGGATCCTCATATGGCAAAACTTCACCCTGTGATTAGTTGGCATCCACGAGCTAACACCGCCGGGTGAAACTTCACTCGGTCACTTCACCTGGTGAAACTTTTTCCAGTTTGCAATTTTGGCGCTTCTTTACCATCGGGCGAAACTTCACTCGGTGGGCGAAATTTCGCCCGGTCATTTCGCCCGGTGGTGAGTGTCCACGAAAATCTTCGTAGAGGTGGAAAATGTCGTGGGACGAAACTTCGCCCGGTGGTGACTCATCGGGTGAACTTCACCCTATGATTATCTGCCTCTTTTCCGGTCACTTTCTTTGCCAATTGATTGGATTACTCGAACTTTTAGTCGTGTGCTTTGCTCTTCGGACTGTATCTCTCTCTTTCATGCTCATAGAAGCTCAGACATGTTTTTGGTCGAAAATCCTATCAAAATAGACAGAAAACTACCAAAAACACGTAAATGCAAAAGAGAGACACTAATGCGAGAAATACTCAAAATATTGCGATAATCGCACTCTAATCTCGCAAAACGGAGGGAAAACCGGTCTAAATGGGAGGAAAAATGGTCCAAATTTGACACACAACAATTCCCCCACACTAAACCGTTGCTCGTCCTATAGCAAAGACCCAAAAAAAAATTAGTTACTACAACTTAGCTAGACTATGCTAAGGCGATACGAGGCAATTAACGGGCCCGCTCCGTCCCTTCAACTCACATAGAGATACTTATGAGGTAAAGTACCTCCATGCAAGGCAAGTTGGTTCATGCTCAAAATTAGGGATGCGACTAACACACAAACAAAGACATAAAACAAGAAAGACACACAAAAAGATAGTCCCAACCAAAGAGAAAATAAACTGCCGAGTCCCTCATCGAAATGGCAGAGAAAGCACCAATTTAAGCTTAAGACAAGCAAGAACACTACCAAGATAGTCACCCAAATTGACATGAACAAAATCCTAATAGAATGACAATCAAACAACAAAAACATTGAAAATTTAGCAAGGTCCTTCCAATTCCACTAGAGATGCCTACAACGGGACGATAAATGGAGTGGAAAATGGAGAACCATGGAGTTAGTAAGCACTATAGGTAAGTGTTGTTCCGTCTCCTAACCTAAGCCTAGAGGGTCGTTCCAAACTCGAGAAAGCCAATTCGACCAAAAAGATGGACAAGTGTTTGCAAAATGGTAAGGATTGCCAAATTACCGCTATTTTCCTTCCTCGGGACTCGGTCCTCTAGTAGGCATTTCATGGCAATAAGTCAACCAAAGGATTATTTGGGTTTGGGAACGATTTTTTTTTTTTTGAATTTTGATTTTCTTTTCGGTTTTCTTTCCCCATTATTTCGGTTGAGGGCTTTTTTTTTTGTGGATGCCCTTCTTCTTCATTTTTCACTTTTTTGCTTTGAATAGGCCATATTTGGCTACATGGTTCATTTAAGATCAAGGTAAAGCATATTCTTGCAAACATATTTATGGAAATGGGTGAATGGTAGAAAAATAGGCTAGTCGGGTGTGCACCCCCTCCGAACCCACAGAAAGATGGAAATTTGGACTCAAAGCGGCTTCTCAAGTAAGGTCATCTAAGAGAACGAAAAACGGTAACCAAGGCCTTATCACTCTGTGGGTGGTCAAGGTGGTCAAATGCAAATCCCGATGTAGACTCCTAGTAGAAAAGACGGATTCATGGTAAAAATTCAATACAAAAATTGGTTCAAGGTCATTCTACTAGAAATATGTCCAAAAATCAAAAAGGGTTACTAACAAGGGAGTAATAAACACTCAGCCTAAACTCAAAATCGGGTTTTCGAAAACTTTGCCTAGACAAACTATACACAAATGAAAAAGAACACACAAAAAGGAAAAAACACAAAAAGATCAAAACAGAACAAAATACAAAAGTATAGTATTTGAAAATTTGTCATAAAAATCAAAAAGATTTTTCTTTTGTGTTTTTTTCCCTTTATTTCTTTGTGTCGTGTTTTTGTTGTATTGTGTGTGTTTTGCCTCCCTTTTCCTTATAGGTTGCTTAATCACCGTTGTTTGGAAGGCTTTGAAGACATCCGGTAACATCTTCTAACCCTCTTTCCCTCTTTATTCCTTGTGATGTTTGGAGAAGGTTGTGTTGAGGTGTGCTCTGGTGGAGCTTGTACATACTTGTAGTTGATTTGGTGATATGTTTGGAAGTTTCGGGTGGTGTTTGTTTGTTCATGTTTTGTTTTTGTTGCCTTTTGTTTCTTTTTCTTTCGTTTTCGTCATGTCTTTGTTTTGTGTGTAGTTGTGTCTTGTGCGTAAAAGGTTTTCGAAAACCCGGTTTAGAGGCTAGTGTGCGAGTGCTTACTTTCCCTTCCTAGTAGTATAAATCGAGTCTTGGACTTTAGCCTAGTAGAATGACCCTAAATCAATGAATTCGTTGGTCCTTTACCTTGAGTCCACCTAGCTTACTAGGGATTTACTGCGGGATTTGCACTTTTGACCATTATGACCACCCACGGTGTGAAAAGGCCTTGGTTACCGAGTCTCGTCCCTTAGGTGACCGTGTTTAGGATTGTTTGATTAGTCCAAGTTCTCCACTTTTTGTGGGTTTGAAGAGGGATCGCAACCCCCGACTTACCCATTACCCTACCTCCTACACACATCCACACAATAAATTGCAATTTGTTGAATTACATCTTTCTTGTTGTCAAGAATTGCCAAAAAGCCAAATCAAGACAAAAGGGCAAGGAAAAGAAAAAAAAATAAAATGAAAGAAAGAAAAGAATGAAGAAAAAGAAAAGGCACAAAAGCCAAAAAGAAAATAGAAAAGAAGAAAAAAAGAATGACATGGCAAAACAAGGCAAAAATGCGAAAGAAAAGAGAAAATGCCAAAAGAAAACCCGTCTCACAAAAATAATCCCAACATCTCAAAATAAGTCTTTTTCCGACTTTTGCCGTGAAGAGCCTACCAAAGGACCGAGTCCCTAGGAAGGATGATAGTGGTAATGGTCGGTCTTCCCTCATTTTGCATTTATTTCCACCTTTTTACTTGGACTAGTTAGGCGGTTTTGGACATGGGACGACCCTCTTGGCTCATGGCTAAAGGGGGCGGGGTCTCACTTACCTACAGTGTCGACTAACACCGTGGTTCTTCACTTTTCCACTCCGCCGATCGTCCCGTTGTACGTTTTTAGAAAGTTAGGAGGACCTAGGTAAGTTACCAACGTTTTTGTTGCTTTATCGTCATACTATTAGGGTTTAGTCCACCTTGGTTTGTATTTCTAGCTTGGGAACGTTGTCACTTACCTCGAGTCGTAAACCGGTGCTTCTTTCACCGCTTTTAGAGGGAAGCGGTATTTCTTTTGTTTTGGGTGCAACCGTCTAAGTGTTTGTTTGTGTGTTTGTTTGTTTGTGTGTTTTGTGTCCGGTTGCATCCGCGGTTTTGTCGCAAGACCCGACTTGCCTTGCGGAGTGCACTTTTCCTCTAAGTGTACTCGCGTGAGTTGAAAGGGCGTAGGGTGCGCTAATACCCACTCGGCTAGTTTAGTATTTAGTTTGTGCTTACTCGAGGGCGAGTAAGGGTTAAGTGTGGGGGAGTTGATAAGTGGAGTTTGTAGTGCCTTTTTCACTATGTTTTGGTCCCATTTCCTTGTGGAATCGCTCCTTGGGAGCGATTCATGGGCTTCTTATGCTTCCTTTAGTTCGTTTCAGGTTCCCGAGACCGATTTGGAAGAGTTGGAGCGAATCCGACTCTATACATACACATTTTGGAGCCAACGAGATAAAGGAACGATGACTCGAGGCCTTGGAATCGACCCCGAGACCTTGGGACCCAAACCCGAGCCTCTGAGACCCGATCCCGAGTCCCGAGAATTGACGAGAAGCCCATGAGAAGCAAGGGAGGACCAAAAAGCTCTTAAGGGAAGCCTACAAGACCCATCCCGTCCGGGAAGGCCTCATCCCGTTCGGGATGGGGTGCGCTTTTGAGAAGGCCACTGTGGGTCCGTCCCGGTCGGGACCAACCCGTCCTGGTCGGGATGACACCCCGTCCCGGTCGGGACCAAGCACCTGCAACCGCGCATCATTTATTCCTTCTCCTTCATTCTTGTACCCATATCTTGTCTTACCCTAGACTAATTTAAGCCTCCATTAAGCATTAAAACCCTAGATTAGTATTCTTCACATTAGCTTTAATCTCTCTTTAATCTTTAGTTAATCATTGTAATTAGTTCTTGGATTAAGGGGATTCTTGAAGATTGTTCCAAGCTTGACAACCTTGGGATTTTATTTGGGTTCCTTATTAATACAAGTTCTCATCTTTTTCTTCCATTGTTTGTTGGTATAATCTTATTCTCATAATTACTTTCTTAGTTTGTTAATCAAGTTTGAATCTTTGTATTTCGTTTACTGTTATTGTTATTGTTCTTGTTAATCATAATGGATGTTTGTTTTGTGACATTGATTATTATTGTTGGTTTTCTCTTAATGATGAGTGAGTAGATTACTTGTGGGGTTAGTAGGGGGATTAAGGGTAGATTATGGGTGATTAGGGTTGATTAGGGGTAAAGGTTATATCTTTGTTGTTAGACACATAATGGGCACTCTATGTGTTTGTTGATATGCTTGTGTGAGTTGTAGTGGCAATGCTTCCCATACATGTGTTCATCTTCTCATTGCTTGTCTATTGTGTGAGCATGTCGAGAATAGTCGTAGTCACGAGAGTGCGAACTAGGGTCTACGTAGCGAGAGCCCGGACCCACCATGACATCGGTCTACGTAGCGAGAGCCCGGACCGACTCTAGCAACTAGGAGACACCTATACCCTTGATCACCCAATTACCCATCTACTCTTATGAACCCGACCTACCCCACTTCCTTTTCATACTTGAGTTCAATTTCTTAGTTAGCCATCGTTTATCCTAGTTTACTTATTAGTTCGATCATTAGCATTGTTTAGCATTGTTTTAGCCTAGTTCATCATTTGCTTAGCCATACTTCTTCCTCCACCATAGTTTTCCATTTATCGTTTCTTTGTGTTTGTTTGGTGATTTAGCCTAGTTTTAGGTGAGCCTAGTCTAGACTTTACCTTACCGTCCTCGTGGATACGATCCCGACTTACCCTAGCTACCCACTAGGTTTGTTGGTTGTTTATTGACGGTGGGGACGTGACAAATCACTACCATCAGACAGCAATAGGATGGGGATTAATGTTACTGTGATAGTGTTACTGTAAATGTTGAAAACATCAAACAGAAATATACTACAGAAATATAATGGTTAACGCAATAGTGTAAATTCGAATAATAGAAAATCAATCACATGAAATAAAACTAAAAGAGGTGAGATGAATTACCTTCATTCAAGCTCTCATCACCAACTGTTGAATCCATAGTAACTGTCGCATCATCCATAGTAACTGTAATGTAGTAAAAATTCAAATCTTAGGAAATCGATCACATGAAATAACAGATCAAAAGAAAATCGAAATTGAAACTATAGAATAGTACGTAAGTTGAATACGTAGGTTGAATTCGGATAAATAACTAGAATTAGTAATTTGAATTCATAGACGTACGTTTAGAAGAACTCAAATCAAATAACGTTAATTGAATAAAGGCTAATTGAATAAACGTTGATTGAATGATAGTGATTTTGCAAAATAACAGAAAACAAACAAAGAATCACCTGTATGCAAATAGAGAAAACAGAGAATTTGATCGTAAACAGGGAATCACCGGTCGCGTAAATTGAGGAATTTAATTGAATCTATCTTACGAAGGAAGAGCAGAGAATTACGAAGATGAAGATGAAGATAATTTGAAGAAAAGTTGGAGAGAATAGAGAGAGCGTAGAGAGAGAGAGAGAGAGAGAGAGAGAGAGAGAGAGAGAGAGAGAGAGAATTTGAAGAAACAGAGCGGAAGAGGAAGTGAGCGTAGAGAGAGAAAATTTGAGATGTAGATGTAGATTATATACGATGAAGATGACGCTGAGATTGAATCTCAGCCATTCATCTGATTTGATCATGTGGCTGTGATTTGCGGGACGGACTCATTTAAAGAAGACCGACTCACCGGATGCAATATATATATATAATGAGGGAACTAAGTGTTTCGAAATATGAAAATAACATAAAAAAAATATACTTTGTAGATATATTATTTTCATTTAAACATACATTTATTAATTTTACTCCATCACCTTGATTGCTTATCAATTTTAAATTATTTTTCAAAATTCAGGAATGTAAACATTAATATACCTCCAATTTAAAATCTTTAATTAGTATGCTACAAAATAAATTTTATGTATACCGTGCATTTATTCACGGGGCCTATACTAGTTTAATTAACAAGTCCTCAAATCTCGATTATTGTATTAAAATACGATTTTAAGTTAAAAAGTTAGAAATAAACGAAATATGACGAAAATGTGAAATTGACATTATTTAGTTACTAGTGTCACGATAAGCAACAAAATATTTTAACGATCATAAATAATAAAATTACTAACGATTTATAAAACAATATTATTTATAAGGTACACAATTTTAAAAAAAATAATGTTATTAGCAAAAAATAAATAGCTAAAATTTGAAAATTGAAGTTAAATATTTACTACATACTACTACTCAAACATACGATATAAAATCGAGTAACATCCTAAAGTTACCTTGAGTAAAAATCCTTCGATATTCATTTCCTCGTAGTCCAAACTCCAGAACTTCAATAGAATGCCTTAAGCTCCGACTCGATAGAATCATTAACCAATCAAGCATGCTCCACCAGTTATTCGGGTTGATACATATTGATAGAAAGAGACCAGGGTTGGATTCGGGCACACCCGGTAAACCAAGCAAAATAACAAGCGCCTGAAACAAATATGAATGGACCGGAATAAGATATCTCAAGGTCGAGACCAAAGGAAAAATGAGGAGAAAAGAGTAATCGTCATAAGACGGAAGAAGAAAATTATGTGCCAACAGAAATCTATCAAGACAAATACATCAAACTGCCCCGTAACAGCATCAACGTACAAACAACGGTGAGCAGTACAGAGAGAATACGACGAACAAGACTAAATGCCAACAGCAGCAGCATAACCGACATAAACAAAAACGAAGAAGTCGCAACAGAAACAATTAAGAAGAAGGAGAATCAAGAGAAAAGAAGAAGAAGACAGCGAAAAAGCACCCATAGTGAAGGGTAACACGAAGACCAAATCATCTACAACAAGAGACTACACGAATACGAAAAGAGGACGAACAAAATTAGAACAAGAAGTCAATACTGAAACTGAGACACACAAGGGGGTGATTAAAGATGCTGGTTGATCGAATAGGTGGACAAAAACAGACTCGACACACGTACAAATCAAACAACAACAGATGGAAACAAAATAGATACTAGCAGCAAGCAGCGGCAACAGTACGCAGGGCAATCAAACGAATGTAAATCAGAAGGGAAAGAGGAAGAAAAGAAGGGTGAAATAAAGGGGGTCGAAGAGGCAGCAAATACGACGCAGAAAATGAAACAACAACAACAGCGGACCATAACACCGACAACAGCAACAGCAGATGCGACGCATAACAGAGAGCTGCAGCACAAATGCAAACACTAGTTGTAACACCCACTATTTTCCTATTGCCGTTAATTATTCTATTGTGACTCTGTCATGACTCTATGTCAATTTCGCCTTCTGTTTCCTTCATCTTTCTGAATTCTTATTATTTTTTAGTCAAATAATATTTATTTTTATTTTAAAAGATTTTAATTCTTTTAAACCTATTTATTTGATTTTCATTCTAAACTATTTATTTTTGCGCGTGGAGTTTTATTTTTCTACGAACTAACGTTTTAAGCTTGGAATTGAGTTATTTATTTTTACTAAATATCAAAACACGTTTTTATGATATTTCCAACTAAGAAATATTTTTATTTAAGAATATTTGACCTTTAATGATTTTATTTCGAAGTTTCGTAAATAATTATTTTCCAACGCGCGGTTTACTCGAACTGATTTGAAATACCTTTAATAGTTTTACGATTCATCTTTTTATCAACTTAGAAATTATTTGGGACATTTTCCCCAAGTTTTTGACCGTGACACACCCATGTCACATTTTTACGCTGCAACTTTTTATACATTTTATTTTACAAATAAGTTAAGCCTTAGATATTTTACTTCTTCTTATTTATTGTGATGAATTGACCAAACTCTTCACACTCCCTTTCTCACATATTTTGGCTGCCTAGTTCATGCATGCATAGCATTGTTTTTATCAAATTTTAATTACCATTTAAGCCTAAACTTTTCACTTTGTTATTCATTCATTTTCACACAAAAATAATCAACGTAAATACTCTCCATTTCCTCTTCTTTGGCCATGAGTTCCAGCAGCATTTTCCAGCCATATTTGGTGTCAAATCGAGTCTTGATCGTCCCTTTTCCATCTCCAAATTAATCGTCTTTCTTTTCCCTTCGTTAAGGTAATAATCGATGTTATTTCCGATCGTTATTTACCTTGATTCTTTTAGTTTTCTCATGGTATTTTTGTACCATGTATGTCGTGTGATGTAGGATTCTTGGTCGATCCCGAAGCCGACGAATTTATAATCGACTCAGATTTGGATTAGAGGTAACGTCGATGTTACTTGGTATTGCATGATTTTATTTGTGTAATTGCATGTATATTTTTATATTTCATTTTTGACAATATATGTATGTCATATAATCTGAAAAAAATTTAAAGTTGAAAACTTGCATGTTTCGGTATTTTTATCGCTTTTACGAGATTAACGATTAAATCGTCATATTAATTTGTAAAATCGTTATATTCGGCCTAAACATGTAAAAGTGATGTTTTTGATGATTTTAATAATTTAGTATTTTTCTGATATTTTAGTTATCGATTATTGAATTATTACCGTTTACGGACAAAAACGATTAAAAGTCGATTTTTAGTTCTAGAACCTAAACATTTTATATTAATCTGAAATTTGACGTGGATAAACTTTCTGGTGAAAAGGAATTTTCTGAATCTTTTCATAATTTTTCAGAATTGTTAAGTGGATGAATTAATTAATCACTTAAAATCATCGTTTATCGTTAAAACCGCGTTTATCGTTTAAATTCTCGAATTCTGGTCTTTTGATTAATTCTGGAAAAAATATGATTATGAAGATTTGATGATGCAATGTAATTTTATAATTTTTAATGCTTTAATAAAATGTTAGGAACGATAAATTTTATTAATGAAATCGTTAATTGTGAAAACGGGTTTTAAATGACGGTTTTTTGGAATTTGTTAAATCTGGAACTTTGGAAAATCTGAAAGATTGGCATATTCTGGAAAATCATGATTTTTAAGTTTAATAATAATTTTTAGATATTAATCTGTAAATCGCTTTGTAATTACTGTTTTTATTAATCGTTATTGTCGAGATTAGACGATTAACGAGAGAACCCTTTAAAAACCGAGTTTTAGGATTCTGGAAAATTTTATTTTCTGGACTGAATGTCTACAAATATATTTTAGCTATTTTACGTAATTTTTATACTATTTATTAAAGTCTTTATTATTAGTAATGAATTTTGGACAAAATTACGATTTATCGTTAAAATGCTTCGTCTTACCTAAAAGAATTATTTTTCCAGCAATTTTGAAAATATTAAATCTGATACTTTAAGAGTTAAATCATCCCTTAACATACTCTAAATATGTTCATTGGTCTAATTAAATAAAAGACGTTAAATGATTTATTTTGACATTTGCCATAAAATCCTATTTATGTTCGTATTGTCGAAACTATTAATAATTAGGGAATTTTAATTTTACAAAATTTGAAAACACCCTGATTACTAGTATTAAAATGATTAAAACATTTTTAATCATTTTATAAACACTTGTAAGATATTTTAATAATTTCTAAAACCTAAATGTTCTCACTTTATCAATTAATATCGTTAAGGCCGAAAGTATTAGTTTTATAAATCTATATCGTTTACTAAAACTGTTTTATTAGAATAAACTAATATTTTTGCTATTTTGATATGATTCTATTTTTAGTAAAGTTTCTAAAAATAGAAGTTTCCTCTTTTGGAAGGCGATCCTTTTTCCCTTTTGTTCTCTTATTATTATAATGATTATATCTTTTGAATATCGATAATGGCTTTGTTTTGGAGTTATGGAATAAGGATAAGTGTGCGTTAGAGTAATACAGTCTAGGATGTACTGTTTTGCCATCAACTATAAGGCTGGTGTATCCATTTGGGATGCATTGGTTGTTGAATTGGATACATTTGGTGTCCAGGAGTATATGTGCATTGTACCCTTAAGCTAGATATCGCATCGTGTTGATCACCGTCAGTTGAACTGGATACATTTGGTATCCAGGAGGGGTGTATATTACTTAAGCTAGGACCTCGCATGATAAGTCGACGTCCTATTATGGTTGAGTTGCCTAGTTAGAGACCTTGGATCATCGCTGCGTGTGAAGTTGGTATCTGAGTTCTCGAAGCTAGTTTTTAGTATATCCCTAGTGAAAGTCTAGCCTTGTGCACACTAATCGAATATCCATAACGCCATTTTGATGATTTTGTTTTTATTATTATCGATATAATTGGTTTTTGCAGTTTGGCAAATATTTTTATGTTTTCTTCGGTAAAACTCGTTTTTATTATATTGTTTCGATACGCGAAGTTTTTCACTGAAAACTAATTTTCATGTTATATTGTTTTTCATTTTTACTACTTTTTTATAGTAGTAATTACAGTTTTAAAATCCTGTTATACGGCTGGGAGAACATTGGCGTTGCTCCCCAATGATTGTGGCTGTTATGTTTTAACATGGCAGGTATACTTGTTTCCGAGTGTGGGCTAGCGGGCATTGTGGATCCTGCTTATTATTATTTTTATAATTATGTCTTATGGATTGTTGAAACCCTCTTTCATGGATTGTTTTAATTTTGGCCATTATATTTTAGGCCTATTGTTTGACTTTACCATTTTAATTTTTTTAAGACATAGTTACAGTGTGTTTTAATCCCGACTCTACAGTGTTTCCGCCACTATATCGCGTTAGATTTTCTAGGGGATTACACTAGTAACAACGCACCAACCGCACATCAATCGCTTCCGACAACAACAACAGAGGACAACAACCAGAACAAAACAACCGAATAAAGAAGAGGAAGAGAGGGAGTACCAGAGACGTGGATAAAGTAGCAGCAATCGCAGCTAGAACAGTGAGACGAACGCAGCAGCAGAATAACCAGAGAAGACACAGAAAAAAAGGGAAAAATGTTGAAGGGAAAGGAGGTGCTGAAGGTGATGGTGATGGACGAAGAAGGGGAGAAATATGGTGGAAGAATAAGGGAAGAGGGTGGATGAATACGTTAGTAATAGAGAGTAAAATAAGAAGCTTAGGGATGCATGAATGAAGCGGTGGAAAAAGAAAAAGCAAAGGGGGGTGTACGTAATAATATGTGAGTTTGAATTCAACTCACCATAAAAAAGTGTACGGATTCCAAGACAATAAGTATACATTGTATACGGATTAGTTAAATGAATCGGGTATGAGACAAATTCCGTAAGTAACGTTAAGTTGACTGACCCACGTATCGAATTAAAATCGAATTAATAAAAATAATTGGGCTGACTAATAAAATGAGTAGAATAAACGTTTCTCGAGATATAAATAATTATCCGAGACGAAAATGAAGTTTATAGAAATAAATAATTAGACGATGAAATAGTATTTCCCGATAAATAATAGTGAAATGGTAGACACGTGAGACTCAAAATCTCGTGCTTTAA
This sequence comes from Agrostemma githago, assembly GCA_958450325.1. Classification (NCBI taxonomy): domain Eukaryota; kingdom Viridiplantae; phylum Streptophyta; class Magnoliopsida; order Caryophyllales; family Caryophyllaceae; genus Agrostemma; species Agrostemma githago. The sequence goes on along the minus strand of OY288257.1, from coordinate 33,544,039 downwards.
ATTGATTTTTCGAGGAAAGGTAATAGGTGTTCTGACGAAACATAAAATAAATTAGCTTCAAGACGAAAATAGAAATTCTAGCTTAAATATAAATAAATAAAAAGAATTTAGAATTTAAATCGTCGAAATAGACTTTCGATAAGAATTGAATGAAATGTATAAAATAAATCGAAACATAAATAAAAATATGTTTCAAATATAAGGAGAGTATCCGAGACAAATAGAATTTTAGGAGTTTGAAACGATTAAATGATAAATTCGTTTTATAATAATTTTAAGAATTACGACTTAAATCGTAAATAAAATAAATATACGAACATAAATTTAAATTAATTTAATTTAATTTATAAAATCAGTGGTGTTACAGGGTTATGAGAGATGGTACTTCCAATTCGATTGGCTGAATGCCTCCATACCGTATGTCAGATAGTAGGGTGTTGCGTCGGTTGCGGTGCAGATTGACGTTCGGTATCCCCATAGAGCGAAGGGTATCTTGTCGGGCCATTCTTGGTAATTATCGGTCATCATTTTAAGTATGGTGATAGTTGTCTTGTTACCGTATGTCAGATAGTAGGGTGTTGCGTCGGTTGCGGTGCAGATTGACGTTCGGTATCCCCATAGAGCGAAGGGTATCTTGTCGGGCCATTCTTGGTAATTATCGGTCATCATTTTAAGTATGGTGATAGTTGTCTTGTTGCCTCTACCGCTCCATTTTTTTGGGGGCAGTAAGGCGAGGATGTATGCCTTTGCATTTTGTATTTGGTTAGCAGGGCTGCTGTTTCGGCTTGGAGATGGGTTCCGTGATCACTAATGAATTCATGTGGGATTCCGTATCGATATATAATTTTATTTTTGATGAACTTTGCGACATGTTTACCGTTCAAAAGGCGGTACAACTCGGCTTCGACCTATTTGGTGAAATAGTCAATGGCCACCGAGATGAAACAGTGGCCTCCCGCCCCAGAGGGGTTCACCTTTCCGATTACGTTGATTCCTCATGTTGAACACGGCCATGGTGACATCATGGTGTACAATAGGGATGAAGGCATATGTTGTACATTGGCAAAAATTCGAAAGTTATGACAATGCTTGACGTACTCTCTGCAGTCAGTTCCCATATTGTTGCAGTAATATCCAAGCCTCATGATTTTTCGGACAAGCATATGGGCGTTCATATGTGGACCAAACTCACCGACGTGTACCTCGACCGTAACTTTTTCAACTTTTGTTTTGTCGATGCATAGGAGAAGAGCCCCCTGTGCTGTCTTTTTATAACTACCAGTCATCTGTGCGGGTAAATTGGGTAGCTAATCTTCGTAGGCCTTTCCTTGCTCGGCCTTCGGTTCCAGGAGGATATTCTCCCGTCGACATGTATGTCAAAATAGTCTAATACCAAGGTTTGGGATCAACTACTTCAAAATCTTCAATGGCGTGGATATATGTCGGTTCGGACCATCTTTCGACGCAAACTGGCATACTGGTTAGGTGATCGAGGCGATGTTCAGCAGAGATGCGAGTTCGCAAAGTGAATCTGCAAAATGATTTTCTTCTCGAGGCAAGTATATATTCTACCCTTTGGAATTGATTCCCGGGAACCCTCACTCGCGCCTTGTAGGCCACGAGGTTTGCGTTTCGAGTTTTCCACTTCTAGAAAACTTTATTGATGACCAAGGATGAGTCATTGTGTACCCGAAGACTTGTGACTCATAATCGGCGGCGACTTGTACCCATGGATGCATGCTTCGTATTCTGCGGCATTATTAGTCACGTCGAAGTCTAACTTGATTGATACAGGTGTATGCTCCCCTTTTGGTGAGATTAAAAGAATTCCGACTCCGAATCCCCGAAAGTTGTATGCACCGTCGAAATACAAATCCCATGTTTCTGCGTCGATATGGAATATATCTTCGTCTGGGAAGGACCAAGTATCGGTGTGTCCTTCTTCGGCTACAGGGCTATCGGCAAGTGATCGCGCGTCAAACTGTCGCCTATCTAACATGGTCAAACAATATTTATAAACTCCGAAAAACTACTACGTGGTAGCGGCAAGTCGGGATCAATCCACAGGGACGGTCGAGGGTAGTCGGTCAAGTTTAAGTCCGAGAGTGATTGGGTCGAGATGGGGGGTTTTGGACGAGATGAACTAAACTAACTAAACGAGATAAGGAACTAAAGCGAGAAACAATTAATGGGAAAGACGTTAAGGAGAGTCGGGGAGTCGGAAATTAAAATAAGGGTGCAAACAACGCAAGAATTATCACAAGATGTATAAGGGAGGTGCCACCTTTCGGTTTCCCTACCAACCAAGCCTAAACCCATTCTAGCGACGAATAAACTAAAGTTTCAAGAAGGAATTACCCAACCCCCGAGATTCCCCATATTGGTTCGGGTGAGTCAAGCCAACCTAAGTGATCAAGCTAAGTCAAACGAGACACAATAATCCCAATCAAGACAAATCACCCTCAAATGCAATAGTCTCACAAAATTAAAACCGAATCTAGAAGTCCTCCGCCCCTAGCCTTCTAACTAAAATCTACTCACTACCCATACAAAACATCATAAAACGAACAATAAGAAGACTAGGAGAAAAGACTAAACATGCTTGAACTAGAGGAAAGATAATTAATCTAAAATAATAAAGGAAACTACACTAACAAAATAACAATAAGGAGGAAAATAAACAAACTATGGAGAAACAAAGGAGAGAGATAAACAAACAAACAATGGAAAACAACACTAATATAAAAATGACAAGACAAACAAGCAATAGATTAACAAGAAATTAAAAACAAAATTAATTAATGGAGAAAGAGAGAAGAAACTACCAACTATGGAGGAAAACTCAAAAGGAGAAGATGAAGATTAACATAAGAGATGAAGCTTCAAGAAATAATACAATGATCTTGTCACCAAACCCTTGCAAAACCCTTAAATCATCAAAACAAAACCCAAATCTTATCCTAGAACAAGATCTTGATTGTAGAATGTAGAGTAGATTAATCTAAAACTAAGGAAACTTACTAAATCTATGGAGTTTTTCTATGTAAACTACTACTACTACTACTACTACTACTACTACTACTACTACTACTACTACTACTACAATGGAGATCTCCTAAACTACCCTACCCTAAGGAGGCACACTTAAGGCATAAAATGAAATGAAAACCTAGGTTTACTATATATATACTAATCCTTAATGGGTCACACAATCTTAAGGCCCAAATCCAATTCTTCTTCCTTTAATTAGACCTTCACCCTATGGATCCTCATATGGCAAAACTTCACCCTGTGATTAGTTGGCATCCACGAGCTAACACCGCCGGGTGAAACTTCACTCGGTCACTTCACCTGGTGAAACTTTTTCCAGTTTGCAATTTTGGCGCTTCTTTACCATCGGGCGAAACTTCACTCGGTGGGCGAAATTGCCCGGTCATTTCGCCCGGTGGTGAGTGTCCACGAAAATCTTCGTAGAGGTGGAAAATGTCGTGGGACGAAACTTCGCCCGGTGGTGACTCATCGGGTGAACTTCACCCTATGATTATCTGCCTCTTTTCCGGTCACTTTCTTTGCCAATTGATTGGATTACTCGAACTTTTAGTCGTGTGCTTTGCTCTTCGGACTGTATCTCTCTCTTTCATGCTCATAGAAGCTCAGACATGTTTTTGGTCGAAAATCCTATCAAAATAGACAGAAAACTACCAAAAACACGTAAATGCAAAAGAGAGACACTAATGCGAGAAATACTCAAAATATTGCGATAATCGCACTCTAATCTCGCAAAACGGAGGGAAAACCGGTTTAAATGGGAGGAAAAACGGTCCAAATTTGACACACAACAATTCCCCCACACTAAACCGTTGCTCGTCCTCGAGCAAAGACCCAAAAAAAAATTAGTTACTACTACTTAGCTAGACTATGCTAAGGCGATACGAGGCAATTAACGGGCCCGCTCCGTCCCTTCAACTCACATAGAGATACTTATGAGGTAAAGTACCTCCATGCAAGGCAAGTTGGGTCATGCTCAAAATTAGGGATGCGACTAACACACAAACAAAGACATAAAACAAGAAAGACACACAAAAAGATAGTCCCAACCAAAGAGAAAATAAACTGCCGAGTCCCTCATCGAAATGGCAGAGAAAGCACCAATTTAAGCTTAAGACAAGCAAGAACACTACCAAGATAGTCACCCAAATTGACATGAACAAAATCCTAATAGAATGACAATCAAACAACAAAAACATTGAAAATTTAGCAAGGTCCTTCCAATTCCACTAGAGATGCCTACAACGGGACGATAAATGGAGTGGAAAATGGAGAACCATGGAGTTAGTAAGCACTATAGGTAAGTGTTGTTCCGTCTCCTAACCTAAGCCTAGAGGGTCGTTCCAAACTCGAGAAAGCCAATTCGACCAAAAAGATGGACAAGTGTTTGCAAAATGGTAAGGATTGCCAAATTACCGCTATTTTCCTTCCTCGGGACTCGGTCCTCTAGTAGGCATTTCATGGCAATAAGTCAACCAAAGGATTATTTGGGTTTGGGAACGATTTTTTTTTTTTTGAATTTTGATTTTCTTTTCGGTTTTCTTTCCCCATTATTTCGGTTGAGGGCTTTTTTTTTTGTGGATGCCCTTCTTCTTCATTTTTCACTTTTTTGCTTTGAATAGGCCATATTTGGCTACATGGTTCATTTAAGATCAAGGTAAAGCATATTCTTGCAAACATATTTATGGAAATGGGTGAATGGTAGAAAAATAGGCTAGTCGGGTGTGCACCCCCTCCGAACCCACAGAAAGATGGAAATTTGGACTCAAAGCGGCTTCTCAAGTAAGGTCATCTAAGAGAACGAAAAACGGTAACCAAGGCCTTATCACTCTGTGGGTGGTCAAGGTGGTCAAATGCAAATCCCGATGTAGACTCCTAGTAGAAAAGACGGATTCATGGTAAAAATTCAATACAAAAATTGGTTCAAGGTCATTCTACTAGAAATATGTCCAAAAATCAAAAAGGGTTACTAACAAGGGAGTAATAAACACTCAGCCTAAACTCAAAATCGGGTTTTCGAAAACTTTGCCTAGACAAACTATACACAAATGAAAAAGAACATAAAAAGGAAAAAACACAAAAAGATCAAAACAGAACAAAATACACAAGTATAGTCAAGCACTCCAAACTCCATCAATTCAACACAATCTACAACCACCAACTCCAAAAATTTCACCAAGTGAACCTCCAAATAGCATATAAGCCCATACTCCCAAATGAATAAGAGAAAAGGAAAGAATAAGGGTAGAGGACATTACCAAATTGTCTTCGATTTCACTACCTCAAGTCCATATACTAAATGGTCGGGGGTGTACATATAAGAAGGAGAATGCAAAGAGATACAAGTGATACAAAAAGGAAAATAAAAGAAAATTAATAAAACTAAAAAAAAAGGATGAAAAGTTTTTGGGTTTTTGATTTTTAAGGAAAAAATGAAAAAGAAAAGGAAAAAAATGATAGAGAAGACGATAGTAGAACCCTCCCCCACACTAAAACTGTGTATTGTCCTCAATGCACGAATAAGGGAAGAATAGAAAAAAGAAAAAGAAAATGAGAAACAAAAAAACGAAAATCTTTTTGAATTTTTTTGTGTTTTTCAAAATCAAGTAAGTTAAAAAGAAAAAGAAACAAAAATAATGAAAAATAAAATAAAGAGAAGAAAAGAAAGTGGTTGGCCTAGGTGTAATCACGTCACCTAGACCCTAGCCAAAGAGAAAAATCGAAAATTAAATGATAAAATAAAATAAGAAAATAAAAGAAAGTGAGAAAATTAAAGAAAATGAAATGAAAATGAAAAAGGAAAAGGAGAAAAATCGATAAGGGGAGAAAGGGCATAGGTGTAATCACGTCACCTCGCCCGTTTCCGCGCAAATTGGGAAAATCAAAAGAAAAAAAAATTTGGATTTTCCAAATGGTCTTGGTGCGATCAATTCACCTAAGACCGGGAGCATACAATCTGGTCCTTCTCTTATCAAGGTAGCTGTAATAAAACCTCACGTGTGTAACGACCCAAGTGGGGTCACGGAGAGGCTGACAACTCACCAAACCAACAAAAAATATCACCACAAATAACCAACAGTCATAATCATCAAATGCCAAAACTGGCGAAGCAGAAACTGACAAACATTAATGATAACAGGGGAAATGACTACTGACGACAGACAACCGACACCCCCACACTAACACTAAAAACACTCGACCACTCACATAGGACCCGGGGGACGAGGTGGTGGGTAGTAAGACCCGAGCGGAGGTATACCAAATAACCGATCAAAGTACTGTTGCAGTTGTTCCAAGATCCTCTAGTTCTCCTCTGCCGCCAACCTCGCTGCTTGAGCATCCCTAGCAGCGTCCCTGGCCTTTTCATAGCCGTATCGAGCCCACTCAAAACTGTCTCTAGAGTAGGTGTATGATTTATGCGCAGTGTCGCGCGCATCCCGAGCTACATTGTAGGCACTTTGGGCCAAGTTGAGTGAAGTGGTCGAGTTCTCCCAAGTTTGACGTGTACGATCATAAACTTCCCCCATTGGTTATAAAACTCCTCCGAACCGAAGAACGAAGAGTGTCTCGGAGGACTCATGTTAACGTCCTCGTGAAAACCGGGGGTAGACTGGGTGAAAGTGGAATGTCTCCGTGGTGTGAAGTCTGAAAAGTCGGGGGTGAAGAACTGCGAGGTCTGAGGTTCGGTCTGGTGGGAGGAAGAGAGTCCATGGGATGATGATGGAAACGCTCTCTGACCCTAATCACGAGAGGTTTCAACCTCCGGTTCCTCCTCCGACACATCTACTACCTCTACGTCGTCATCACCATAGTCCAAAGGTCTAGCAGGGTAATTAACATGACGAAACTTACCACGCGTATGATCCCGAATGTACTCCCCTGACCTTTTCGGCATGCCGAAATTCTCCTCAACATCGAGCCTAACCCACTCGGGATTAAGCATCTCAATAGCTTGCAAATCAGTAATCTTATACAGAAACAAATTGTTATAATTCCCCCTTTGGGGCCAAACAACAAAAGGCCAATAAACCTCGTCTAAATATATCCCTACTCCGTCTAATGGCGTCATGTCACTAAAATCGACATCTAAAGCTCTAGCTATCATCGTTACAACACCACCACAAGAAATTTTCTTTCAGTTGCCATTCGCAACCTGGGCGAAATGCGTAGCTAGGGCCTCGGACATGTCGATCGACAGGCCTCTATTCAGAACTGCATCCTCTAACAGTTGCACGTCTGTAGCACTACAGTTATGGTGCGTATCATAGGTTGAAAGGAAAGAATCGGCTATGATAAGCGCCAAATATTTGAGGATGGGGTTCCGAATGGAAAAAGAACGCATCTTACCACCCCTAAAAGTCCTTTGACGGGCAATCTTAAACCAAAACCAATCACGGGGAAAATTTTCGTCACGCGAATGCCCTGCCCTAGGCCTTCCAAGGATAAATGTCGGTAAACCGAGCAATGCACCAAAATCTTTCAAGGTTAGGACGTATGAAGTTTCTCGCAACTGGAAAGTGACGGTGGTGTTATCATCACCACCCAGCTCAAAAGTTGCAAAAAACTCACATGTCAACTTTTGAAAAGTTTCCTCCGTAGAGGTATAAAATCTAATCAGACCAAGATTTTGTCACATCGCTCGTACCTGCGATTCAATACCCATACGCTCAAGAACATCTCGAGCCTCCCAACGAGTCGGCTCAAGGCGACAGGCCCAAAATTTCTTAAACTTTTCGAGGTGGGCATTCTTGGCAAAACAGACATTAGACTCGGAGTGACGAAAATTACGACGAATTGAAGGGTAACGTACCTCTAGCGGAATCAGTTGTTCGCGCGAGACGGAGCCTTGTGTTTGAACGGGCATCGGGACAGATTCGTCCCGAACTTCGGTCGGCTCGTCGTAACGTGAATAGGACGTCGAACCCAAATGACGGCTGAGCATAGATGACAACCTTTTCCTTGCCTTTTTCATGATTCTCCTCATAATTGATGATTGAATTGGGTGATTTTGTGATGAAGGTTAGGGTTTGGGGTTTCAAAATTGGAACAATTTCGTAAAAAGAATTCCAAGAGGATGTTAGGAATTCGGTGGGGAACAAGAATATGGGATTAAATTAAATTTTGGTGAAGTAATTGGGTGATTATGAAGGATTTAGAGTGGTAGGATTTGGGGGTTTTTGGGGTTTATTTAAGGAGAGAGAGATAGAGAAAAGAAAGTGATATGAAGAAGGAAGGAGGGTGTTTGGGTATAAGGGTGACGCGGGGTGGAGTTTCACCCGGTTGTCACCATTGGGTGAAATTTCACCCGATGGTCTTCGGACCAATTCTCGTCAATTTCGCACAATTTCACCGTCGTGCGAAATTTCACCCAGTGAGATTCCACCAGATGAAATTTCACCCGACGGAGTTCTGTCAATTCCCAACTCGCAAAAAAATTTTACCGTCGGCCGAAGTTTCGCCCGGTGAGATTCCACCGGGTGAAATTTTACCCGGCGGATTTTCCGTCAATTCCTTTAAGTACAGCAAAGTTGCCATCGGGTGAAGTTTCACCCGGTAAGATCATTCACTTCAAAATAGGACTTTGCTGAGAAAATTCTCTTCGACTTGGTCCAAACCAACCTTAATTCTTCGCTAAAACTAATCTTCTCAATCCATATATTAGCTACACGGAGAAGAGCTCTTATAATCATTTGTAGCATAACCAAAAAATTTCAGAAGAAATCTTCACAATTCCTGCAAATACCATAAGAAGCAACCTCCAAAGAAAAATCTAAAAGCTATTGTCCAAGAAAAAATAAAAGGAGATAAGAATATACAAATATTTACAAGGTGGTTATTATGGACACCACCAAACCGAATCAAATTGTTTGAGCTTAGTCGGGGTTGCTTGAGAAGCAACTCGGAGGTTCTTGGTTCATAGCTTGAAAATCAATGTTCCAATTCCGAACTCTCTTCTCAACTCCGGCGTACCCAATGGTCGCGCTACCTCGGGAAGCATGGCAAATTCTTTCGGAATATCTTCTTCGGAGGTAGAACCGAGTATAAATAGGCGTCGTCATCATCATCATGATCATAGTTGAGATCTTCAAAGGATGGTTCTTCATTGGAGGGGAACTCCACCATTTGATTCCATGATTCCCCGCTAAAAGAATTTTCAGGTAAGAAAGCGGGTAGCACAATTCAACCCTGTCGTTAGTAACATTGAAAGGTAATCGTCCTCGCTTTACATCAATGATCACCCTACTGGTAGCTAGGAAAGCCCATCCCAAGAGAATAGGATTCCGCTCCTTTATGGGCATGTCGAGAATGAGAAAATCGGTGATGGGGATGTAAGATTCCCCACGT